>CM061050.1:25199036-26440703 GCA_030762985.1 Adelphocoris suturalis | reverse complement strand
CACACACACACACACACACACACACACACACACACACACACACACACACACACACACACACACACACACACACACACACACACACACACACACACACACACACACACACACACACACACACACACACACACACACACACACACACACACACACACACACACACACACACACACACACACACACACACACACACACACACACACACACACACACACACACACACACACACACACACACACACACACACACACACACACACACACACACACACACACACACACACACACACACACACACACACACACACACACACACACACACACACACACACACACACACACACACACACACACACACACACACACACACACACACACACACACACACACACACACACACACACACACACACACACACACACACACACACACACACACACACACACACACACACACACACACACACACACCAAAGTTGTTCAGAATCGTCTAAAACTTAAAACGGGAGTGGAAATTTTGATTTTGGATTTAAAAAAGTGAAAACAATGCTTCTGCTACCTTTTGGTAGACTCGGAAATAAAAACTTTTACACCCCGTTTTTTCCATAGTAATTTCATTCTGGCTAGAAAGTTTCACCTTTGCTCCATCCCTCCAAATAGGAAATTTTCTCTCAAAACGCCGACTCCTATGAAATTGCTAGTTGGTTAGTCTCGTGAGGTCTCTTGTAATAGCTTCCTTCGTCCTGGGGATTTTCGGCCTCCAGGGCCGGTTTTAAGGCCCTTCCAGATTAATATTAGCCGTAGCCGCTAAAGGAGCAGCAGGAGGCCGTAATGGCCGCCATCCCTGGCAGCTTTATTGCCTTTTCTCTCCCAACTGCAGCTTAACGTTTTAGGGCGCTAACTGCCTTTCCGTTGGGTACACGGGAATCCTGGAAGGTCCTTCTACCCCGTCCTCGGAGTTTTTCCCCGGTCTTCCGACCTGACCACTTCCAGGCCGTTCCTCTTCTCAATGGGACTAATGGGACCCCCATTTACTTTTTATTTCTATTTTCTTAATGGAGGTCGTGAGAGACTCACGGAACGTCGGTTGCCGTAATGAGACAACAAATTATGATAATATTTATAAGAATAATGTATAGCAGTAACAATAACAATAACCGTGGTTTTCCGGACCTTTTTCGTTAATTCACTACCACCCCTTTTATAGGTTTCCGTTACCTCACTACCGCTTGATGTATATTTTACTGTTCTAAAAACTGTTCCCCAGTCATTTTTACATCCACTGTGGTAAAATAGATCAGAATGCTGTAAAAAAGAGTTTTTTGGTGTTTTTTGCCAGAAAATATATGTGGTGTGTATTTTCTTGGTTACAGGAGAATGTACTCGATATCAGCACAAAATTTCCTATAAGAATCACTTGTAACATTGCCATGTCCAGAAAAAACGCATTCCACCCCTCTGTAAAGCATATAGAATACCTATGTCAACAAAGTATGGAGGGGCTCGGATCAGTTGTGGAACCTCTGCGGCTTATTTCATTCCTAATCGAGGCTAAGGGTGCTGAAATTTAGACGGAGGGTCTTTGCGACACCTGTAATTTCTAGTGTTTTTGACCTAGGTACCGGTTTTTCCGAAAAGTTTTCTTAATTTTTCGATATTTGAAATTTTGGGCTCCAGGGGTTGTAATGGACCTGCTTATAAGGCTCGAAGCACTAAGTTTTTGTGATATATATACTATATACGTGGTTTAGTAACCAATGATCTGCGTGGAAGGGCAATCTAACACAAAAATGATCAACCTTTATGTAATAATTTTCTAAGTTTTTCCTTATATAAACACTTATTTTCAAGGGAATGTATTTCTAAAAGCTACTGGTTCTAGGTACAAAATTGTTGAATAAATGCTATAGTTTCCTTTACCGACAAAATGATCAAAAAACAGATTCCCTCTACGGTCCGTGAACGCACACCTCATTCGACACGCATGAGTATGACCGAATACTTGCAAATCCTCGGATTAGTGCTTTCCGTTTGTTTAGTGCTATGAATACCTCATGAAGATCCTGACCTGAATCGGTCTCCATTAGTTCATACTTATTATTCGCTCAAGAACTCTCCACCCGTTTCTTGAATCCTACAGCGGAAAAACGGAGTTCCCATTTACATCTTGTTGGACCGCTTCTGTATCCCCTTTTGATAAATTCTGAGCGGTTTCCCCCAGGTACCTCCATTGGAACCTAAGTGCTTCTATTCGGCAAGGGACACAAGTGGGGTTGCACTCTCGAGTCACAAAGCGTTTTGAAAACACCAAGTGGAGCGCATCCCTTTCAAGTTTCTTGCGCTTTTCCCTTGGGCGCATTTAAAGCACTTTTGGGTCGTAAGCTTTCTAATTTCCATTAGGAAAGTGGAAGCTACTCTGATCTTCTTCCTCCTAACCATTGAAACGGCGACACGGTTTAACTACGAATTCTGCAGAAACACATTATGAACGTCATTGTTTCCTGATATAGCTTGGTATGATGAAGTAAGGTAAACTCGTGAGTACCACCCTTCACTCACATAATAAACAGTTGCTGCCTAACTATCGATTAATAATTAATGGTAATAGCACATCAATGGAGTAGCAAATATGCAGAAGGATCATTGTGAATACATGTGTTGCCCTTGGATAGCAGACCAAACTAAAATATATTTCGATAAAGGTTTTACGAAATTTACCAATAATAAATTGGGTGAAGTTCCAATACCGTCGCTCTACCATTGAAAACATAAACGCGGAAAATAATTACGCAGAAGTTTTATTATTAACATGGAACAAGTTTTTGCCATTATAACCCGGTCATAAATGAGACAAAATTACCGTTACATGACATTTAGCGCGTTTCGCTCCTATTTTCTGATGATTATCACTTACAACGAAATCGTTGCTACGGAACTTTATGTTAGGCATTTATCATCGTACAAAAATCGCCAATTAGCCAGCTCTGCACGAATAAAGAATGGTTTTAAGAAAACTTACACAATAATTATTTATATTTCGGCGTTTGCCATTATCAAAATAAAGAGTAGAGTCAAATCAGAGAAATATATATAAATATATATATATATATATATATATATATATATATATATATATATATATATATATATATATATATATATATATATATATATATATATATATATATATATATATATATCGATTTTTAGGTGAAAAATGTCCATAGATGACCACGTTTTTGAATTCGGCTGCGTGTTCTAAAATTTTCTTTGCGATCTCGTCACACGACTGTCCCTTCAGTTTTATTCAGGACATGGATGGCCTCAATGAACAGAATTTAAGTTCCTAATTTAGTGCTATCTACAACGATTTTTTTGAAAATTCGCTCTATTAGTAATGCTGCATGACTGAGTACTTTCTTTGCTTCCGAGTCTACCTATAGATAGCGGAAGCGTAATTTTCACTTTCGGGACAAAAAAAATTTTCGTCTCCAAAATCCAACTTTCCCCTCGCATTTTACGTTTTAGATCATTCTGAACAACTTTGGACCATGACTGTCTGTGTGTGAGTGTGTATGTGTTTTTGTGTGTGTGTCCGCAAATCATTTTAAGAAGCTTATTCTCTACAGTTTAGACGGTCCCCGGTGTAGACGGTCCCCTATAAGTTTCATCATTCCTGCTCAATGCTTCACTCTACGCATGCGCAAACGTAAATTCTACCAAGCATAATTTCTCACGCCCTGGTCGTCCGATCTCGCTCAAATGTGGATGATAGTTGAGGAATGACAATTTGATCATCTTATATGAATTTCAACATGATTGTATCATTAATAGCTACTTGCGCATGCGCCAATGACAAAGCCTTGAAACAAGATTATTTACTCGTACAACAGTTTTCATCCAAGTTGGAAGAAATTTTCAGGGAATGGGTGGGCTAGGCCCCCTATCAGTTTCATGGTTGCCAAATCAGTACTTCACTCTACGCATGCGCAGAAGTATATTCCATTATGCTCCTTATTTTTCACGCCCTAGCCGTTTGATTTCGTTTAAATTTGGATGATAGTTGGGAGAAAACGATTTGATTACCCCATATAAATTTCGACATGATTATATCATTAATAGCTACTGCGCATCCGACAATTTGATAAATTGGTAACAACCTTAATTTCCACAGTTTTCATCCGATTTTGACGAAATTGTCAGCGGATGTGCGGTTTAGGTTATAGATAGTCCCGTACCTATTTTATTGTTTTCAGTTCATTCTGCGCTTGCACAAACGTAAATTACATTGAGTAGCATTTTTTCGTTTCTTAATTGACCAATTATGACATTTCATGCTACTTCTTGATTTACTCTTTTCCGCTATGGAATTTTCAAGATCATTCAAAACTTTTCAATTATCTATACATTCATGATAGGTAAACGAGGAAGCTATGTGCCACAATCAACTTGGCAGACTTTTGGTTTATTATTTCCAATAATAAGCCTATGTGATCGTGTAGCAAAAAATTTTTATAACCCCCCCTCAAACTTTGTCACTCTACGTTTCAAGGTACACGTGTAGAATCCAAATTTGAAATGTCCGTCCGCCGTCCGCCGTTCGCCGTCCGCCGTCCGGGCCATAAAAGGCCTAAGAATTGACTTAAAAAACCGGTTCTTTCGCACATAGACTCCATTTGGGGTCTAGTTGGTCCTAACGTTTAACCATCCCAATCGCTTTACTCGCATAGATGCTATGGGCCAAAAACGTGTCTTTTTCGACGCGAGCACGCCTGGCACGCTTGGCAGGGGGTCACGGTGGGTGGAGAGGGGGGGGGGGGGGTGGAGTGAGAGGAGGCACCGGCGCCGCGGCTTGTGGTGGGTACGGCGCCGGCGTTCGTTCGAGGCATGAATATGTTTTTTTCAAGGTCATATTTGTGTGTTAATACCAAAGCTTTTCCTACGCATATTTAGTAACATTTCCTCTCGACTTTTCGTACGTACTTAGATAATGATATTATTAAGGCAATAACTATTTGAATAGATAGGAGCTCAAATCGAGAAATATAAACATGCGAATATAATTATAGAAGTATAGGTTGTGGCAACTCGAAGTAGGACACGCCGAGGAGTCTGGACGAGCCTTATGACGTACGCTAGCCAAAAAACTACGATCATACTCAATTGAAAAAATAATAAACGTTTGTGAAATAATTTGCAGCGTTTTTTTTTTTTTTTTTTAATTCGAATAGGTATCAGAGGTATCAAATTCTACGCACCATGGAACGAAAGCCAGCAAATTTTGAATGGGGTTGAACTTTTTTTTTTTTTTTGGTGAATTGCAAAGGTTCATTGTTGAAAATAATAAACCGAAAAGGATGTAGGGAGGAAAAATTTTAATATAGGTAGATTTAATAATTGCTATTAGAGAACATTCTTATGGGAAATTAGAGGTTTATTATAAATTAAAATTAATCAAGTTTCGGGAAATTGAATACAACATTGGTATCTTGAATATTTAATTCTGGCATTATGTAATAGGAGAGAGTCATTGTATTACTTGGCTTGGAAGCTAAGAGAAATATTAAAATTGGGAGTAAGTTCCCAGAATCTCCTGTTCAGGAATAATTGTTGATTCAAACCAAGTAATAGACGAATTTCTTTTATTGTCTGTAATAAATTATATTGCAATCTTTAATTCGAAAAAAGCAATAAGCAATGTCTCATTGTAAAAGAGGAAAGGCAGGAATCACAACTACAAGTTTAGTACTTTGGATATATTTGAGTAGGTATAACAAATGAAACTTTCAGTCATGCAGCACGACCGTATGAGCGAATTTTCGTAAAATATTGTATTACTTATGTTCCATTGTTTTGAAATTTGAGCACTTCGAGAGCAAAGAAAAATGGTTAATTACTAATACTATTGCAAAACAACTCGTTTCAAATAATATTCTGCAATTCAAATTAAAATTTGGATTTTAACTTTTTTGAGTTTTTCATCGATTTTTCAGGAAATAATAATGACATTTCAGTGTGATTTTCAGCATAATTTTTTTTAAATCATCTGGTTTATTGCTGATGAACATTTTTTGACTTAAACTCTGCTTAAAAACATGCATTTAACGATTTTTAGCCGTTTTTAGTGATTTTTTTTTTTAGCACATTTTTTGAAATGATACCAATTTAATGTGCTCAAAAAGTGCTGGCAAAAAAACTAATCCTTTCATTTGCAAAGCTTGATTTTTTTGGCGCAAGAACGGATATATATATATATATATATATATATATATATATATATATTCACCGAATTGTTTAACTAATTGTTCACCGTAATGAACCGGCCACAATAGAATTTGAATTACCAGGGCCATTGAGCCTTCACCAGTCACCGTCTTATATTGTCTACTACGCACTACGGTTGAGACCAATAGGTTGAAACCCCTAGAAGAAGTAAATAGGCTAACCCGCTACGCTCTCAGGGATTGAGGAGACCACTCATATTTTCCTTGAACCCCAAAAGTCTTTCTAATTCTCTAATCCCTTTAAAAATTTGTTCGTTAACTTCTCAAAAGACTCAGTTATTACGTACCATCGAAAATTTAAACGATTTTTTCTTTATAACACACCAGAGTTGGGTGGAGGTGTCTCATAAAATGTAAAGTATGTAAAACGTATAGAGTAAGTATGTAAAGTAATAGTCTATAGCAATACGTGTGGTTGCTCTTCTATGAATTATTGTTGTGTGGTTAAGGTGTAGATGATTAGTTTCAATTGCTAGTTTTCGTTCAATTAGTTTCAGTTTCTGGTGACGATTATTATTTTATAAGGAGCGAAAAGCTAGAACTACAATAGCAAATTATATGTTTATATGGTTGTTACCGGCAAATTTTATGCTCCTCCCATGAAATAACAAGCATATTGAGAGAATCATGTTTCCAAAAATCTTATGATAAGAAGAAAGAGGATTATAAACCCATCATTAAGATTCCCATCCCTGTATTATAAATTTAACAAAAATTTGTATAATTTAAAACGAATTTGTTGTTAGTCCTGAATATAAGCGATGAGACTAAGGATTTTGGATAATACGAATCGTGGAAATTATTCGATGGAATGAAACTGATTTATTTATTAGTATAGACCTAAGTTCCTCCAACGAATTGGTTGTTATACAGGGTGAACACACCTAAGGTGGCACAAACGAGTAGAATCAATTATTGTAGAGCTCATTCCTGATCAAAAGTTCCTCATAGAAATTTTTTTAAACGATTCATTTTCGAGTAATTCAACTTTTGAGATTTTTTTGTGTTTTCGACCTTAGGTCACTAAAACAGCAATAACTACAATAATTAAAACGGTTAGTTTAAATTTAAGGGTGCCGTAGGAAAGAGCGTTTAATTTCATTTGGATCTAATGCCAAATCAAAAAATTTTTAATAGGCTTCATTTGGTGAAAAAACTGCCTGAATATGAAATTTCCACGAGAATGAGAAATTCCGATTTTTTAAACCGGCTGTGAGTGTCCCATTTCTGAACTGTTTTTCACGTACCTCATCTGTAAAAACTGGCCCAAGATCTCAGCTTTCTAGCGGTATAATCAATTTTTATTTTACTTTACTAATTAGAGGAAAAAAGTATGTTTGTATGTTGGAAAACATGGTTTTTTTTCTATGAAATCGAGGGTTTCCGTGGAAAATTACCCTCTGAAAAAATTTGTGCTTGGGGCTGGTTTCTCTGTATTTTTTCTCCCTGAATCGAATGGTAACACTTGCAGATCTCCTTAACTCTGCTGTTACAGTTTTACACATTAACTCACCAGTTTCACCCTTAAAAACACACACAAATTTAGCATAGCAAATTAACTGAAAATTCGTGAGTTAAGGAGTAGAACTCTGTTACAACGGTGTTGAGGAGATCTGCAAGTGTTACTATTTCGGCTACAAACTCGAATTTTTTTAGAGGGTCATTTTTTACAAAACCCCTCGATTTCATAAAACAAAAAACCATGTTTTTCAACATATAAACATACGTTTATCCTCCAATTCGTTAAGTAAAATAAAAATTAATTACACCGCTAGAAAGCTCAGATCTTGGACTAGTTTTTACATATGAGGTAAGCGAAAAACAGTGCAGAAATGGTACACTCATAGCCGGTTTAAAAAATTGGGATTTCTCATTCTCGTAGAAATTTCATGTTCAGGCAGTTTTTTCACCAAATTAATCCCATTAAGAAATTTTGATTTGCGTTAGATAGGAAGGAAATTTAACGTTCTTTCCAACGGTGCCCTGAAATTTAAAATAACGGTTTTAATTATTGTAGTCATTGCTGTTTTAGTGACTTGAGGTAAAAAACACGAAAAAATCTCTAAAATTGAATTATTTGAAAACTAATTGTTGAAAAAAATCTCTATGTGGAACGTTCGATCATAAATGAGCTGTAGAATCGAATCCACTCGTTTGTGCCACCTTAATTGTTTTCACCCTGTATAGTGTTTCGACTATGATCACTTTGTGTTCACACTGTACTTGATCTTCGACCAGGCACGATCCATTAACCCGATGGGGTGTTGGTCAGCTGTATATATATAGATCCTTAGCTTCCGTGGGGAAGGTCATCTCTTTTGAATATTACCCCGTCCGGTGACATTAAAAATGGAAATTCCGCTCGGTCGGCTTTTCAAAAGTTTTACGGTCGATTATCCACAGAGGTCGACCGAAGTTGCGTTTGCATCTCATCAATGAACAGCCACTTCCAGTGAACTGGTCGATCCATCATCAAATGCTTCACTGACAATCCTGGAATAGCGGTTTTTCCGGGAAATGAAAATCGTTACATAGAAAAGTCTTTGACAAGTATAAAGTGGATCCTATCTCATTTTCGCTTTTCCACTTCTGGTGAAATGACAGGAGCTCGAAAACATTTGCACGCATATGTTAGTACGCGTAAGTTCCCATGAATGGAATGTAAATAATTTTTCTGAGAATTGAAGTAAGGGAACGTCAGCCTCAGTGGGTTGACGTTTTATCCGGACCAGACAAGGTCCGATCCCTGTTGTACATGAGAGCTGCTGACCTCTACTGCAAACTGTGATATATTTATACACATCCAGCCGTAATTTTATTTCACTTTGCTGATTGTATATAGTAGCATGTGCATAGTTATTAGCCTGTTTTACATCTAGTAATTAGTTAGCTGAAGACGAAAAGAAGAGGAATACCTTCCACATGCGAATAGCGCCATTGCACATATACTCCTCTAGTGTGTTCTGTGGACGGAGTGTTTGCATCACCGTTTTGTAGATGTACTGGCGGAAAATCTGGCTGACAGATGGAAGCGGCCCCATGGAGTTGTTGAGGGTTGGCTCCGAGCTCGTCTCGAATTCGCCATCCAGCGAACATCATCAATGTGCCTAAGGCCCGGTGCACACGAGCGGCAAAAGGACGCAGGACGCCGCGTCATTTCTTGGAATAGCTATCTGCGTCCTATCTGAGTTTCAATGCACACGGGGATAGGCCAGAGCCGTGTCATGACGCGTCAGTCAATTGCTCGCCACCTCCTACAAGGATGGATCTTTCAACCCGTGCCCAGATATTTAAAAAGAAAGTGTGTTTTGCTTATTTAGTACCCAAGTACGTATTAAGTAAAGAAGAGGGCAGAAATTTGAAGGACTGAAGAAGCGAATATTTTTGGAATTAAAGTACCTACGTTTTTCAGCATAATTTTGAGCAAAACTTGACAAACGCAAAATTTTGACAAACGCCCTAGTTAATCGTTTACAGTTTAGTTTTGACTAAAATTGTGCTAAAACATAAATGTAACGCTTTTTGGCTGTTTTTAGCCATTTTTAGTGATTTTTGAATACATTTTTCGAAATTTGCCAATTTAATGTGCTCAAAAACAGTTTACCAACAAGATCATCCTTTCGTTTGGAATGCTTGATTTTTTGGCCCAAGAACGGAATTTTTATCTCAATCCTAAGGAGAGTTATCGTCTGGAAAGATATATATATATATATATATATATATATATATATATATATATATATATATATATATATATATATACCCATATATATACACATATATATAGGTATATATATATATATATATGAAAAATGTCAAACTGTAGGATTCGTTTCAGAATGTCTCAAAACGGATTTCAATGAAAAACATTTTCGAAAATTTTGATTTTACAATTTTTGGAGCCATCGCAATAGCTTCATTTTCGACGAAAATTCGCTAAAACGTACCTACATTTAATTAATATTTGCTGAAAAATCTATAAAAACTGCAAAAACAAAACCTAAAACTCCGAAATCTCATTTGGATCACCGAATTTTATTTAGTATGAGCTTTTTCTGCCATAGCATTGGTTTTTAACAATTCCTTTCCACTTCAATTGCTCAAATTCCGATACAATTTAGCATAATATAATACGACATGTAATTTAAGAAAATTCGCTCATACGATCATACTGCATGACTGGAACTTTTTCTAAATAACATACCCATACTCCCACATACATACCTATGTATATAGGTATATGAAATTGATATGAATATGGATTTTGGTTGGTGTTGGACAAAAAGTTGGAAGGACCTCGGAGCTAGGACTCGAATTTCAATGAAGAATGTTGTTCCAATTGATGTTCAATGTTCGAAAATTGTTATTTTATTATTGCAGTAGCCCTATTTTCTGCAAAGATTCGCTACAAACGGCATGTTGGGCATAGCATGTAGCTTTCTCGTATCCTTTGACAATGAATCAATGTGCAGAAAATTGAAGTTTTTCAAACAATCGTGGGCCGAAATCTTCGAAATGATGGTTGACCCGAAGTGACGCAGCTGCTCGTGAGCACCAGCCGATTGACTGTTGAGTACTGCTAGGGGTATCGGGCGGCAAGATAGCTATTGCCCGCAACGCGCGTCCCACAGAAACCTGCGTCAACCTCGATACCTATCCGCGGCAACGCCTGCTGCACATAGGTATCGGCGTCCCGTGTGCACCGCACCATGCTCCGCTGTGTATTTCTAGTTATCCGATGGAAAATGACGCGGCGTCCAGCGTCCTTTTGCCGCTCGTGTGCACCGGGGCTAAGGGTGCTTACAGACTGGAGCTGCGCTAAGAGCAAGGAAAGAGATCGAAGAAAACAAACGCAGGTAGGCATATGATGGAGCTCAGAGTGGGGCAGCGCCTCAAGTTCGAGCTAAGATGAGAGCGAAGAAATCAAGCCAGTTTGTTTTCGTCGCTCTTAGCGCTACTATTGTAACATGAATCCTGATGATTTAATTAGTATTGTGTTTAGGGAAAAACCTTTATGGGATCAGAGGGATTCAATGCATCATAATCGGTATGCGCTAGACAAGTTGTGGGATGAATGAAATGAATGAATATTCATGAAACCTGCCGGAATCTTCTCGAAGTTCATTGTACAAATGATGAAATTCCCCGTGTATATGTCTCGATTGATTAATTATGTGAATCCCTTCTACTTTTCGCCCCCGAAGTAGATACCAAATTCTCAATGACGGGTTTTCCGCAAAAAAATAATAGTCATCCATCGTCTAGAACAGTGGTTCCCAACCTGGGGGCGATCGCCCCCAAGTGGGCGATTTGGGTTGACAGGGGGGCGATAAATGAGTGGGGGGCGATGACCATTCAAAGCCATCTCTTTACGGTTCAGGTTCTTTATTAATACACAAAATGTTTACCTATTCAAAGGATGGCGCGAGCCCACCAAGCAGGTTTCAGCAGTTAGAGGCTAAACGACGGTTAACTTCAGCCAAACCCGTTCGCAGTGCGGATTTGGTTACAAACGGTTTGAAATCAGGTGGTGGTCACGAATGCGCACTAAACCAATCACAAACCTGGTTGGCAACCGTTTCCAACCGGCACTGCGAACAAAGCTATTATACACTATACATATATATATATTTATTTTTTTTTTTTAGGTAAATCCTAAATGGTGGTAATAAAATTGTTTAAAATACTAAAACTGCATTAGGTACTTGCATTTTCCTTTTACTATTTTTTTACATCAAAAAACAAAATTAGAGATTAAAAAAAAAAAAAAAAAAAAAAAAAAAAACAATGGGGGGCGATAGAGTTGAGTCAATCTCCAAAAAGGGGCGATGGGTCACGAAAGGTTGGTAACCACTGGTCTAGAAGGATGTGAACCGCACTGGCTCTCGCTCCGATCTGAATTGGCCAACTCTCAGCTCTCTTTGCTCCTCTCTTTGCTCTCTTCTCTCGCTTTTATCACAGCTCCAGTCTGCAAGCAGACTAAGAGGGGCGCCGCAGAAGTTGAGAAACGCGGACGAGCTTGTCGGACGAGGTGCTTCATTGCCCCTCGGATTTACTTGGAGCGGTCATGAGTAAAAGGAGACAGAACGAAGAAACCGTTTTGATCCGTCATCCATCTACCCACTATATTACGTCTGGACCATGAACATACGGGAGAACCATTCATGTGTTATTCCTTCATTCAAATAAAATAATCATTGTTATAAAAAATTTCCTAGAACTGATGCACAATTAGACTGAAATTGGAATCGAAGAATCTAAGGATCACGAAAATCGGTTGAGAATTGTAGCCTGTGTGGCCTCAATAAAATTGGTCGAACAAACCAAATTGTTTCAACTTTACCCCTTTGTTTTCCATCTTCCATCATGAAATTCAAAATTTCCGGAGTTTGTTGCACAACTAGACTGAAATCGGGATAGAGCAGAGAAAGAATCTCGAGTATCGGTTGAGAATCGTCCCTCACACACACACTTTTTTTTTTACGTTTAATTTTTAAAAATTTAACGTCTTTTTCAAACGGATTTGGTCTCAGTTTGGTCTGATACGGGTTTGTATGCGAGTTCCTTTTATTCTCATGTAGAATCAATTCCAATAGGTTGCCCCTCAACTGACAAAGCCTAAGCTTCAAGGGGACGTCTTAAAACTGCGTGTCAACCAAAATCAAAATGCCTACTTGATTCTTCTTGAAAAATATTGGAAAATTAAATTATCAAATCTTTATGTTATTTCCAGCCGTTATGTGGTTTAGTTCCGAATCTGATGAAAGCAAACAAGAGCGTTCGCACATGCCTGAATTTGTTTAACTACAAATTTGTCACTATCTGAAATGGTTCATTTTCGTTCAAAATCTGAGGCAATTGAAAACATATTCAGAATAACTTAATATAAATTGGGTGGCTAATCCTGCGAAATTATCCTTGCAGTGGTGAGGGGAGGGAAGATGGAAAAAACTTCGATCCTTTCTTCCTCTGTAAGGGAACGTCAGTTTAATTGAACCGGTTTCGGTCAGTGGTCACATACCTTCTTCAGCTACAACGCTCTCAGCACCCTAGGATTTAAAAATAACACAGGCATAAGCGTCAACAAATAAGCAGCGAGAGCGAGAGCGAGAGAGAGAGAGAGAGAGAGAGAGAAACGCATCAAGGTTAACTAAAAATATAAGAGGGCAATTCTATAACCTGAAAATAATCAATAACAGAGAATATAAAAAATTAAAACATCCTTCATCAAAACTTTAGTGCAGAAGTGCTGGAACCTCACAGTGTTAGGTGCACATTAAGTAATATTCAAAATATCATTGGCAATATACTCTTTGAATTTGTGTTGTGAACACTAACATGGTTGTATGTAATGATTTAAACGTTTAAAATGTCTGCCCAGAGATTCCACTTTGACCTCGAGTTTTTCAGTAAACAGAACTGTTACTAAAGGACAAGGTCATATAACCTGGATGATCAACAATATCATTCTGCGCCAAATTTTTTCCGCGAATGAAATCGCCCACGGGGGTAGAATAACATTTAGGGACATCAGCCTCAAGAGGGTTAAGCCCCGCAGTGCGACGTGAGCAATATCCGAGGTTATGAAAGAGACCGTGTAACAAGGGTGAAGGTTACCGTTGTGAAAAGGCCTGACTATAATATAACCACCCACTGAGCTGCCCGCGCCCTTCACTCCCACGAGAGCTCCCTTATTTTTTCCTGAGACGCGAAACGCTCTTGAAAAACTCTCCTCTGAATACAGGACATTGTTAACTTAAGGAAGAGGAGTCAGTGAACTCGAACAAGGTTAACAAATACAGGGTGTTACACCTAAGTGACTGACACCGGCCAGGAGTAGATGCTACAACTAATTTCCGACAAAAGAGCCTCCTAGACTTTATTTTATTTTATTTTTTTGGAGGCTTCGTTTCCGAGTTATTTTACTTGTAAGAGTTTTTTTTTGTGTTTTCGACCTTAATTCACAAAAACGGCTCTAACTCCCCAATTTTTGGAGTTTTTCTCAAATCTGAGGATACCCCTGGAAAGAACGTTAAATTTTCTATCTCCTTTATGGATAACAAAAATTTTTTAAATAGGAAAAATGGGTGAAAAATGAACATAAAGATGAAAACTTGTCAAATCTTGAGAATCATCACTTTTTTCAACCGCCTATAGGTCCCTGGGATCTAGCGTGTGAATGTTTAACCTAAAAGTTGCACCAAAATCTCAGCTTTCCAACGGTATAATCTTTTTTATTTTACTTTGTTAATTAGGGGAGAAAAGTATGTTTGTATGTTTAAAAATATGGTTTTTCTATTAAATCGAGGGTTTTTGTGAAAAATTACCCTCTAAGAAAATACAAGTTCGGGGTCGGTGGTTTCACGCTGAATCGAATAGTAACACACGTTGATCTCTCCAACTCCGTTACAAGCGAGTTTTACAATTTAACTAAAAAGTTTTACCCTTAAAAACACATAAAATTGAGCATAACAAATGACCTAAAAACTAGTTTTTCGCGCTTCGCGCTAACTCCCCTTAGAATCACTGTAAACTCAAAAATAAGGACATCGTTGGAAAATATGTTAAATTTCCTATCGTGCTGAGGTAAATTCAAAACTTTTCGAGCAGACTTAATGCTTAACAAAGGAAGCCAAATCGCAAATTTTTCCTAGAATTTAACTTTTTTTAATCCGTTTTCCTGCTCCAAATTACCTACGTAATTATTTTGAGAGGCAAAACTTTCTGAGAATTTCCGCTTCTGGCTTTTACTTTACTCTCTTAGGGGAGAACATTATGCTTTGATAATGAAAACATGGTTGTTCACTGAATTCGAGGGTTTTCTTAAAAATGGCTCTGAATGGAAATGTGAGTTTGGGGTCATTTTCTACGTATTATTTCCCGTAATAACTGTGTTTTTCAGTAATATTTTAGCAGGCCTTTCCACATCGATAAATTCATGTTTGCTGAAAAACTCGAGGCCAAAATGGTCTCTGCGCAGACATTCTCCATGTTTGAAGAATTCCATACAATCATGTAAGTGTTCATGAACACTGACACAAAGGGTGGATTGCCAAAGACATTCTTAATATAATCTAGGGTTGCCGTTCCACCGCTATTCCGGTAGATCTACCGGTATTTCACTTTTTCTACCGGGCTACCGGTTTGAGGCTTGAATCTACCGGAATTTAGAGTTCTGAGCAGAATCAAAGGCAACACCTTTCACATGGATCAACGAGTACACATTCTCTGTATTCTTTCTACCATGCACAGTACCTACATGGAAAAGTGGAATTCCTTTCTTCCATGGTATGTAGGTACCTACCTACCAGTTTCGTCCATGTCTATTCCGTGGTCAACTAAGGCATTTGGTATTACTTCAACGTGCATTTTAGGTTTTCATAATTTATTAATTAGTATTACCTAGGAACATGAATTTTACTAGTTCAGTGCTCACATCTTTGTTCGCCTTCGCTTCGTTGTTTACTGTCGTTACTTACTGTGCTTATTTGCCTAGTGTTTTATTCTCTTGCATAAGGATCAGCGTGGTCTCAATATCCGATCTTCAAAATCAGTAGTAGTAAACTAGTAGAAACTAGTAAACTAGTTTCCCTTTCCCTTTAAATATACTACCTACATTTATTTGCATATCTGCTGGTTGCAGCTTCTTTTTACCCATTTAGGTATATAACTCTTATTGCTTCTGATTCTTCAAAGGTCGTGAAAACGTTGGAAAGAACCTACCTACTTGTGGACACATAAATTCAAATGTTACCTACAAATTATACCTACTGAGTTCAGTTGTTACTACTACTAATTTTGTATGGTTGATGAATTTAATTATGTTGTAGAAAAAAATGATGAGTACACTGATTTGGTCCATCCTAAAAGGAAAAATAATACTGTGGATTCCACCCAGAAGATTTCATAGTCGACCGTATGAGAGTTTTAGCCTAGAATGAAACCCTAGAGTTATATTGTATTCAATTGATAAAGTATTGGCTAATTGCTGTAATTGGCTATTGGTTTGTTAAAAAAAAAACTACTGAGAAATCTACCGAACTTCCAAAATTGTATTACCAGGATCTTCCGTTTTTTTTAACCAGATCTACAAAAATACAGTGTTGGAATGACGGCAACACTGATATAATCCCAATTACTTTCAGATTATGAACAAAAATGAGCTATTTCAGATGGACAACAATTCGTATTTAAAGAAATCCAACTTCAGGAAAATAGGAATGCCCTTGTTGGCTTTTATTAGATTTGAAGATAATGTGCATAACTCCTCCTGCGCATTACTTTGAGGAATTTCTTAATCAAATAAGGCGGGTTGGTGAAAAATGCGACTGAGAACTACAGGTGCAAATATTAAATTTGAAAACTCACCCGTTGATTACATCTTATGGTACAGGACTGGACGCTTACCTTAAAGAAACAATGATATTTTGAATTAGGCAGTTGAATTAGGACCGAGCGGTTAAATCCAGTTTGATATATAATTCGATACATAATTACTTTCACAATGGCCCGGAAGGCTAATGAAATCATCTTTACGTTGGCTCGACATTTTTTAAAGCAAATAGAATTCAAACTAAGGATGTTGATACCAAACAAGGTCCTTTACCACTTACCATACTCAAAAAGTGTTAAAAGAAGTCCCAGTCATGCAGCGTGATCGCATGAGCGAATTTTGCAAAATCATAGTATTATATTACTACATTGTTTTGAAATGTGAGAACTTGGAGAGCACGGAAATGGTTAATTACCAATCTTTTGGCAACAAAATCCTTTCTAAATAATCTTCTGCCATTTCAAAAATATTTGGAAATGTTCGTTTATATAAAAAGTTTTTTTCCATTTTTCAGTAAATAATAATGAAACTTGAGATATAAATTTTCCAATGCTCTAGTTGGCTGTTGATGAATATATTCAGCGAATTTTTGTTGAAAATGAAGCTATTGCAATGGCTCCAAAATTTTTAAAATTTAAATTTTCAAACCTTTTCTTCATTGACATCCGTTTAAGAAGTTGATTATTACATTTATATTTATTTTTTCATCAGACTTTTAGTAAAAAAATGTTTATTAACAACGACCTAGGACAATAAAAATAGTTTGCACAAAAATAGTAAGAGAAAATGTACTTAATTTTTGCTGAAGAATCGGTAAAAACTGAACAAAAGCTGAAAATCCCAAAAAAAAAGAATTCTCGCATAAAACTGGTAGTTAACAATTTCTTTGGACTCAAAGAGCACTTCACGATTTTGCAACACTGAACCTATATATTTGTATATGTTACAGGCCATACCCAATTTCCAGGACAAACTAGTTTGGCCTAGGTCAAACTAGATAACGTTTCATAGTTGTTTATCGTAGGGATTCGGCCCAAGGAGAAAGAAACAATAACAAAATCGTTGTAATCAGGGGCGGCCCGTGAGGGGGGGCATCGGGACATTGCCCCAGTACATTTGAGAAAAAAGTAACAAACTGGAATGAAGACTTTACTAACAGCTCCATGCTGTGGCTCCAAGGTGGATGCTAGTGGTTTACGCTCCATCCAAGGAGGTTTATGGTTTAGATTGCGATGATATCACTCTATCAAGTGGGAAATTTCGTCGATTCAGGTTAGACTTTAAAGGGGAAAAAAAAGGGAAATAAAGGGCAAGAAACGGGAAATACGGGGCAAGGAACGGGAAAAAGAGGTCATAACGGGAAATTTCTCATGATTTTGGGGGGCTCTGCCCCAGACAGGGTTTCCAACTTTTCTAAAGACCGTAGAATGAAATTTACGTTATGAGTCGCTTCCACTAGAGGAGTTTTGGTTTATTCTGTTAGCCAAACTGATTTAGCCTGTTGGGTATGTTCGTCTATGTTTTGTTGTCTCTGTCTCTACAAGTAATATGTGATGTTTCTTTAAGTTCGTTTGGTTGTTCCCAAGAATTTACTCTAAAGTAAAGTCCGTATTATAGCGTTGTTATAAGTACCTATAAGTTGTTGAATACATACCTAAGTTGTTGAATACATCTTTTGTAATAAAGTCCTTTGTATTGTCGGTCGAGTTGGAGTGCGTTGTTCTATGTGTTCTATGTTGTGGAATGAAGAAAAATCAACGATCACTTTGAATAAAATTCGCACCTAACGACGGATTTACGTAAGTAGAAGTTTAGTCAGGTATTGGTTTTGACATTTTTGACATTTTCATGTCTTTGCTTTGGCACATTAACTGAAAAATCGTCACGAAAACTTGCTCACGCGATACCTATAAATAAAATAGACTCACTGTATTGCGTAGAGAACAATCAACTAGTTTCTTTATGCCTTTGCTATGACACATAAACTAAAAAACGTCACGGAAAATTGCTCACAAAAATATTGACATTTTCATGTCTTTGCCCTGGCACATTGCACAAAAAACTGTCACGTAACGAAATTGTGTTACAGTGCCTTTATAGGTAATGAATTCCGCTGACAACGACCCCGTTGTTAGGTTTGTTCATTTTCTACACTTTTTAACCCACAAAAATCGTTCACCACTCGTTGGAAAGCTCTCGATTTAACGAACATTTTCATGTTCTCCATAACATATTGACTATACGAATAGCGGAGCTATGGGCATAACTGTTCTCATATTTTGTTGACAAACTCTTTACATGGTACCTACCTCTCCTATTAACTGTTGGTAGTTGAGATAGTAGAGTAGACAACAGCAACGCATTGTGAGGTTTGAAAAATACAACAAATAGCTATAGATAGTTATTATGTTAATGATTCGTTTCACATTCTGACAACAACGGAGGGTAGTTTATAAAATCCTACAGTGAGGTAAAACGCAATAGGTAAACACATGAAAATGTCCCAATGCGTTGCAGACTCGTATGCAAGCGTTTTGTTTTCTTTCGTTTTTCTTTTTTTTTTTCAAATTTTAAATGACAAAATAAGAAAAGTGTTGGAATTACCTCCTCCATGAGACGCGCCGCGCCGCGCGACAAGACCTAGAAAATCGGATTCCTCGTATTTTTTCCAATGGTTCATGGATTTATAATTCCACTAGGTACTTTTGATGATTTCAGCTTACAACCGAGTCGTTGCTAGGGAAATGGTACTTCGTCGTTTTTCAACCCACAAAATTCGTTGACCATTCGTTCGAAAGCTCTCGATTTATCCAACCATATTATGTTAACTACTGCGAAGTGCGTGGCCAACAAGCTGAGTTATGAGCAAGGTTATTTGAATAATTGTGTACACTCAGGTGATCATTCTCAATAATTGATATTGTGAACATGATTGCCACCGCTTGTTAATTTCTGATGATTTCATTGAGCTGGTGTTTCGATGATTTGATTCATAGCAGGTGATCCAAATATTGCGAGAACGGTTTGATTTGTGAAGCGGTGGTTAAATCATTTTAATAGTTAATTTCTATGCTTTACACTCTGGGAAGCTGTAATTTCTTATGTAGCCTCTTGGACATTTACTTGACGATGCCCAGGGTTCGGATAAGATGAGTGGCTCTTGAAGCTAATTTCTATGTTTTACACTCTAGGAAGCTGTTGAATTGATGATTTTAATTGAAGCCCTGATAATTTTTAGTACTTTTAATAATAATATAGTCCATTCTAAAATTTTTAGATACCTAGTAAGTAGGTACCTATAAGATAGTATTTTTAATTGAATTTATTTATCTAATTAATTTATATTTAATTTATCAATAATATTTAATGATAATGATTTATTATTGTTTAGTAGCCATATTCTTTCATAACAGTTGCCCAAGGCATGACATGACCCAAGTGGGATTTATGTATCATGTGTTTAGGTCAAAGTTAATTCACACTGAAAACAAAACTAATGGAAGAAAAACCTCAATGCTCTTCTTGACTGTCAAATAGGTAAATATTTTTGTGCCCCACTCCTTTTGCAGACCACCGGCCGCCACTGGTTGTAATCATTATAATGACGTTTCGGTCACCATTCTGTGACCATCATCAGATAGGTTAAAAGCTTTGCCCTCAAAGAGAACAGTGTCAAAAACAGTAGATTTTATAAACCTCACAAAATCGCAAGAGCCAACAATCCAGGCTATAGCCAAAACAATTTCATTTGGGGAAATAGTATTGAGAAACAATATTTTGGTTAGCAATTGTAAAGGGCCAAAGATAAGATGCATAAGACAAAAAACCAATTGTTAAAACAGAGAGGAAAAAATATATAGAAACTAATGTTTAACATTTGGCATTCATTACTCATTATTATTAACCTATTATCCATTACTCATTATAATGAGTAATGTATGCCAAATGTTAAACATTAGTTTCTATATATTTTTTTCTCCCTGTTTTAACAATTGTTTATTTTTGACCCTTTAAAATTGCTAACCAAAATATTTGTTCTCAATACTGTTTCCCCAAATGAAATTGTTTTGGCTCTGGCCTGGCTTGTTGGCTCTAGCGATTTTATGAGGTTTATAAACCTCCTGTCTTTGGCACAGTCCTGTTTGAGGGCAAAGCTTACGAGACGTCATTACAATGATTAGGAAAAGTTTGTAAATAATTCAAACTCCTTGGGCCGAATCCCGACCATATACAACTATGAACAACATCACGGCCGACAACTCCTCTATCACATAGATAACGTTTATTCGGACAGTTGATATTATAACAAGCTTTTTAAAAAAGGCCTTCTGTCCTTAAATTGGTTTTCAAAAAATCACCAACCTACGCTTCAGAAGTCACCTGTGCCTACGCTACATGTGACACAACTGATAATAAACCCGATTTCGTGAAGAGAAATTCCATTTCACGCGTCGCAAGAACTAAATCACTCGCGACAAAGATGCGGAAACCCATTTCAACTAAAACGAAATTAGGAGTCTTTCACAAGGAGTAGCGAATCATTAGATAAGTCTAATACAAAAATTTATTTAAAACATTATTATAAACACGAACTGTGGGTACAGCTTTCGTACAAGTACGCAAGCACGAGGGACATTTTGTGTCTTCGCGCCCCCTCCCGCACCCACACCACGTACCACGTACCTCGTACTTTATTTTTTTTGTTTACAAATTTTTGTTTTAATGGTGGGCGTGAACTCTCGCGCTCAAACCATAATCGATCTCATACCGAACACGAAAACCCGAAACGATTTTTCGTAAAACGTTTATCAAATTCCGGCGTGGGTTGTAATGTGGTAAGTGTGTCATCGGCATTTGTCATACTCGTACGCAGTTTTTTGCGCAAAAGATATTCACGCATCAGCTCCTTGGCCGATTTGGGAAGTTTCCGTTTCGTTGATGGTTCATTGGATGATTGTTGATGCTCCATGTAATGTTTCGTCGTAACTGGTGGTGCCTTATACACAGCTTCTTATATACACACTCACGAGTGCTCTTCATAAAATTTTTGTTAAACATAAACACAGTCCGAGCTTCATCTACAAGACTCGTACATCTCCAAGAGATAATTCGTTTATCGGTTGTTTGGTCTTAAAATGATGTCCTTACTTATATAAAGCTTCCAACCGTGTTCAAAAGATAAATTATTGAGAATGATCACCTGTGTGTAAACAATTATTTAAACAATCACGCTCTTACCGCAGCTTGTCGGCCACGAACTCCGCAGTGGTTAACGTAATATGGTTAGGTAAATGGAGAGCTATCCTACGAGTGGTGAACGATTTTTGTACGATGATAATTGGCGAAGTTGAATTTCCGTTGCAACGAATCGGTTGTACGTGAAAATCATTAGAAATTTTCCATAACGCTTTCTTCGTCACACCGTAACGTATCACTTTTTGAGTTATGTGCCAGAGAAAAGACATAAAATGTCAAAATTAAACTCCAACGTTTCTCCTCAGAAACTGGGGCTTCTTCAGGGAGATTTATATTCAAAAGTGTAAAATATATGCTTGCCTACTTAAAGTATTCTTTTGTTAAAAATCGAATTTAAAGTTATGAGTTTTTTGAAAAATCAAATTAAAAATAAAATTTTTTTGAGGCATAAAGTGAACTTTGTCCGATTGATCTGGAGTCTTTGGCGACTACAACGAAAAGGGTAATTTAATTATTTTGAGGTGTGCAATTCAATTGGTTCTGGTAGTCTGTTTTTTGGTGATTGTTCTGGTGACAATGGAACCAATATAGTAGAAAGTTCTACGAAATATTTAATATTTAAAGCTTTAATGGCATTTAAAGATTTAAATGGTTGACCAAGTAGAATGCAGAGTTATTCACCTGACCGAACTTCCCTACGTAGTTAGGTTTTAATATTTAAGAACCTTACTTTCCTTCAAACAGACTTCAGTAAAGACGTTAGCCTACAGGTAGGTTTTAATATTTATGACTAACCCAACGTTACTTTCCGAGATGCCGATTCTCCGCGATATAAATCAGAATGACCGGGTTAAGCCCGATTATAACCGCCGTCTGCCTTCCAGCGGAATCACCGAGATTGAAGGTAATGATGTTTAGAAAACGTAGGGAGTGCGTGAGAGAGCGGCGTTTCCGCGGGGATTTTACGACCCCTCGAAGCCCCGGTGCATTGTGGCAGTCTCGCTTATCATTCCGAACGGTTTTCCCTTGGAAAACTCTGGCGCACGCCAGGGCTGGTCGGTTTTTTAATGGGACCGAGCGGATTGGCGAGTTTTTGAGGACGTCCCTCGGAAGCTAGGTCATATAGGCAAGGCTTCTTATTGAAAAGGGACGACCTATTGGAATTGATCCAGGGGGGTAGGGGGAACCCAAGCATGAGAAAAAAATAACCAAATATAAATCCGTTTTAGACCATTCAAAGACCGAATCCGTGAAAAAACTGGTACTTTTCCGTTATCCTCCCCCCCCCCCAACAGTAAATTTGTCTTCAACACGCCCACCCGCCCGATGTTTCTATACATTCCTTCTTACTTAGATTACATTCTATTTAATATGTAGATCAGATTCTACATATTTATGTAGAATTGGTGACAATTTCAAGCTGTGGGAAGAAATTCTATTATAAAAATAAAAAGGAAAAAAAGAAACGCTTGCATACGAGTCTGCAACACATTGGGACATTTTATGTTTTTAGATGAAGACAAGTTATGTGTTGCAGACTCGTATGCAAGCTCTAAGAGCCACTCAGCTGATCCGGACCCTGGGCATCGTCAAGTAAATGTCCTAAAGAGGCTACATACGAAATTACAGCTTCCTGGAGTGTAAAGCATAGAAATTACCTATTAAAATGATTTAACCACCGCTTCACAAATCAAACCGTTCTCGCAATATTTGGATCACCTGCTATGAATCAAATCATCGAAACACCAGCTCAATGAAATTATCAGAAATTTGCAGGTGGTTTTCAATCAACTGCATCATCGGCGTTGGCCACGTACTTCCACACATCTTTGCTCCAGATGAGCCCTCCGCTGCACGAATTGGGCACATCGGAACAGCAGGTGGTCCGAACACGAGCACACAGGGCTTTCGCTAAGATGGAAGCGATACAGCTATGACAATCATGTTCACAATATCAATTATTGAGAATGACCACCTGGGTGTACACAATTATTCAAATAACCATGCTCATGACTCAGCTTGTTCGCCACGCACTTCGCAGTAGTTAATATGGTTGGATAAATCGAGAGCTTTCAAACGAACGGTGAACGAATTTTGTGGGATGAAAAACGACGAAGTACCATTTCCCTAGCAACGACTCGGTTGTAAGCGGAAATCATCAAAATATTTTCGTAAGCAATTTTCCGTGAAGTTTTTTAGTTTATGTGCCATAGCAAAGACATAAAATGCCAAAAAGAATTACCATGTTTTCAGAAGTTGCCGATGTCGGTGAGGATTTGTTGAAACGAATTGGCGTGGTTGAGGTTTGATTGCCTCCACATGAATTCGCACAAGTTGAATGCACATGAATTCGCACAAATAGATCAGAATGCTGTGTATAGGTTGGTAATCTGGATGCTCGCAAGCTCGCATCTCAAAATTACATAACATCAAGTAGTCAATCTCTTAATAAAAATACGTCTGTGTGTGTGAGTGAGAGTATGTGTGTGTGTGAGTGAGAGTATGTGTATGTGGGTTTTTTTTCTTCTTTTTCCCCACACTAATAAGACCTAGCATGAGGGAGTTTATTCATGCCTGCTCCCATAACGATTACAGGCGATTCAATACTTACAAAATTACAATTATTAGGTATTTTCAATTCATACTTCAAATAATACAACATTATCAATAATATATGCAACTGTTTTATATATATACATGGGCATGATCCTATGTCATCAGATCATTGTTCATGAAGATGCTGAACCTTATATACTTATCACAACAGTTCAAAGTTGATTGTGTTTTGGTATACAATCACATCCTCCAGGTGGTTTTTAATCAACTGCATCATTGGCGTTGGCCACGTACTTCCCTGAACCACACATCTTCGCTCCAGACGAGCCCGCCGCTACACGAATTGGGCACATCGGAACAGCAGGTGGTAGCAATCTTGGCCCTCGTCCGAACACGAGCACACAGGGCTTTCTATAAGATGGAAGCGATGCAGGTATGCCTGTATCCTACCATGCCCAGCCAGGAGAAGGGTTAGCCTCCAAGAAAGTGGCAAATCAACCCGAAGGCGATCAACAATGGTAGGGGAAAAGACCTATGTTCGTCTCCCATCCACAGTGATTTGCCATATTTGGTCCCATTCCAAAATACTTTGGGCTCTATAGTCTTGTACCACCCTCGACTTTGGAATTTGAGCGTATTGAATTGGGAGATTCTGACTCAAAGCCGCATCTTTTGCACAGGCAACCGCATCTTCGTTTCCGGTTGTCCCAACATGGGCCTGAGTATACTTCAAGCCAATCTTCCACCCCTTCCTGAATCTGAGCTCCAGAATGAGTTTTCTTATCCGTTCAATGGCTCAATGGTGTGTGTGTCTGTGTGTGTGTGTGTGTGTGTGTGTGTGTGTGTGTGTGTGTGTGTGTGTGTGTGTGTGTGTGTGTGACAACTTTTGTCGACATTGCCCAGGCCTTAATTCTCAACCGATTACCGAGATTCTTTGTTTGTTCGATTCCTAATACAAATATGAGTGAACTTAGCTCACTCAGCTGATCAGTTAAGAAACCTTCATATCAATCATCCCGTCTTGTCCCAGAATGTCACTCTAGCAAATTTCAATTTCCTAGGACCAACAGAAGAATTATGTTGACAGCAATAGTTTGCTTATTGGTACCGCCTCATTGTTGTGAATCATTTTATACACTTTGTGACTCTACAATAATAAATAAATAAACCTGATATAAGGATCTTCTGGAACTTTTTGAGACGCAAACTCGATATTCAAATTTCGAATGATTCTCAGAGCTAAGACATACTTATCTATGTAAAATTCGTAGCAATATTTTATTTTGATTGTAATTCGGTAGACACGATCTATTTAAATGTCAAATTTACTAGGCACACGTCCCATAGACCTCAAATAATTGCTCTACATCGTTTGGGGAACGACGCTCGGGGGTTGTTGGCCCCCTTTTAATATCTTCTCGACCTCCGACCCATGAATTATGCAAGGCAGCTTTAGAGGAACCTACCTGGCGGGGACACGCATTAACAACGCGCTTGGGTCCGACGAGATGGACGGAGGGAGGAGGGTCGTGGGTTCATCTATATATATCAACTTCAAGTTTACCAAGTTCGCCGCCTCCTGACACCGTCGGCCCCAGGGGGAAGGTCTTAGCACGCCAAATATCGGAGATAAAACAGGTACAAGGTGCCTGAACGGATACGAGGGTCAGCAATAACCGAATGAATAAATCAACAACTGCTTACAAGCAGTTCTCCGTAGGTAATGAGTTTCACTCTGGCTTTTTATGTCTAGTAGATTTAGTAGATGTAGATCAAGTTGTACTATTGTGTTTTCCCGATAGATGCTATAATGGAAATCAAAAACAGAATACACTTTAGAACTTTTTAGATAAAACTCAGCTTAGAATGGAACACGCTTCTCCCAGGACCTGACATGTAAAAAAAGTCATGAAAAAACGAGACTAAAGTATGGCGGAAATGGGGATGCCTAGAAAAATGAACCTATGAGGGTTCATGTCTAGAAACGAATCATAAAGTCTAAAGCCCCACAGACCAGCTGAGTGAGACCCCAAGCTAAGCTCTTTGCTTTTCAACCTATGAAGTTGAAATTTTAAATGGAGCGTGTTTCACTTTCCTCCAATGTTTAGCCGAGGCTCAAAATGAAAGGAAATGGAGGTTCTGGGGTCTCCCCAGCGGGGTCAACAGCGCCAGGTTTCTGCCGAAATCATTCGTTTTTAGGAATATCATTGGGTTGGCAAAGGTTATCATCATGTTTGATGCAATCCCACAATATCATACTCCCTCTCTAACGTCAGCAGTTTCAGGGAAGTTGAATTATTGGATGCCCGAGACAGTTGTTTATGTGCTGTCACGTTGTTGAGGCCCTCTGATCCATTTTGGTGATTTGGGTAAGAAGCCGATTTTTGATGAAAACGATTGCGACAACTTGCCCTTTCCTCATTCTCAATTATCACATACGATCTTGGTTTTTTGCACAGCACACGACCACACTATACCACCGAAGATCGATGATCCACACATGTCTCCCACTGTTAACGTGGGGATGGGGAATACCACGTTGTGTGCAGCGTAGTTGTTTTTGAACATCCTTCTGTACCGTCTTTCTTCTGTTATGAGCTGGCTGAATGCGGGAATCTACTTAAACATGTCACTGGTCTAAGGTATCACTTTGTCAAAGAAAAAAAGAAAGAAGTTTTTAACGTGATAACGTGCAATAATTTCTTAATGGCACCAATGGACTCTAATTTGATAACTCCCTTCTTCAACAGGTAATCCTCGTGAACTGAAAGTTATTTTTCCGAAGTCTTTACGCAACTATTTACAAGACCTATTAGGCTGTTCATTCTAATAACTTCTCTTCTAATTACATTCGAGGATAACTACGTGATTGTTTATAAGTACTATTTATATTATAAGTTAAAACAATTATAAAGTGCCACGCAAAAAAAAAAAAAAAAAAAAAATCTCTTAAATGCGGATCTTGTCTGTCATGTACTGAAAGGATGTTACGTTTTCCTTGACTTCGTCTCAAAACTGCAGCGCCGAGTAAGACCTTCTCGAAAAACTTTCATAAAATACGATACATTCTCAAGGACCCGATGAAAGAGGAGGGTTCCATTTTACACAAGGCTCCTTGTAGTCAAGTGAAGGGGCAGTTAAGGGAGGCTAATAAATAGGCGAAGAGAGTGAGGGATCGATGCCAACACTCCGGCCTACCAGAAGTTCGCCTAAGATCTTTCGCAAATCCTGGGTAGGTACCTATACTACCTATGTTGTAAATAGAGGCAACCTTAGAATCCACATTAATTTGTAGCCTGTCACCTATGATTTATTATTTTTAATAATGAACCTTGGTAGTTACATCCAATTTATTTATATAGATATATAGAATGAGGGGGATACTCGCCTGAAAGTTATAAATTTTAGGTTTAAAACTTTCTCAGTCATTGCAATAGCTTCGTTTTCCACGAAAATTTGCTAAAATGGAGGAAAAATCCGTCCACTCCAGTCCGCCGTACGCCTCACATTGGGGCCGAATGACTTATAACGATTGAAAAAGATCGATGGGAACTTACTTGGAAATAGTTTTATTCGATTTAGGAAGGAAAAATGGATTGGGAAAGAAGGTGTAAATATAAGAAAAAATTCCCCAGTTACGCATCAAATTTTCATAAGAAAAAAGGTCCAAAAGCTTCAAAAATTGTGCTAAAACGGGGATTTCACTATGAAACCAGGATTCTACTTACTGTAAAAACATTCAGACCATTAATTGGATCACTTTTTGCAACATGTTAAGATTATGCACAAAAATGTGCAACATTTTGTGAATAAATGTGGTCAAAAATCGTGATGATCTAAACATTTTATTTGGAGTAAAATGCAATTTTTCCTTATTTAATGTTTTTTAGGCCTCTATTCCAAATTTCAGTTTCATAGGTTGGATGGTAAAGAACATAGTTCCGGATCTTACTCAGCTTATCTGGGGGGCTTTAGACTTCATGACTCGTTTGTAGATGTCCCAAGAGTTCTCCATTTCATATTTCAGCATCATAGGTTCAATAGCAAGAACCACCAAGCATTAGCAAGATGGAACCATCCAACCTTATATATGTACCAGTTCACATTCATTTTGCTAATAATTTCTCTAAATCTAAAGCACGCCAGAACATTTACAAATTCAAGGGATCCCAATTTAGTACATCCGAGTTTTACGACGGATGAATACGGGACTTTAGGAAGCATCTCTTGCCCAAGTTGTTTCAAGCAAGAAAACACGAGAAGCATGCCGTCTAGAGTGGAGATTACTGGTTGATGGAAAAAACTTATTATTACTTATTATCACTATGAACGAATTACGCTGGAGGATTCTACATCTACTGGGTCAGAAGTGGAGATCAATCTGAATACTCCTCCTCCGTCCCCTCCTAACATTTCCAGAAAACAGGTCAAGAAGAAGATGAAAATCTACAAGAGATAGAACGAACATCAACACCGCTTTGGAAATTTTGGCAATGACTCGGGATTATTATTGAAATTTGGCAGCGGAGTGTAGGCATTATTGATTGTAATCTATGTTAACTATGCAGTGCCTATTTATTATACGTCAATTATGTAGACCTATATACGTAATTATTTGATACATCATACGTAACAGTCTAACATTGTTTGTTGTGGCAGAAATTAAGGCAAGATATCATGTGCTTTTTCAATATGTATTTAAGGAACTCCTTGTAATACCTATGGGTTATACAATAAAATTGAATTGAATTGAGGTTCAATAGCAAGAAGGAGTTAGAACCTCCGCACCGCTACTTTAGTTTTTTTTTGTGACAATGTTTTGCAACATTTTTATCTTTCAGGTCCCACGCTAATTTGCGATTTTTGATGAGTTTTTTGTCATGTTTAGCGATTTATTGTTTACATACAACTGTATCAAAATCACCTTCGCTCTCTTACAAGGCTGATGATAACGACTAAATACGCAGGTGTAGGCAGTTGAAACTTCCACTTCAGGTTCGTCTTTATGCATACAAAAACTTCAATATACAATTACATTTTTGTAATTTTGGTATATTATTTTCGAAAGTAATGCTTTTATTCGATCAAGAATTTTTCAAAATATTTTGGTTTACGTTTCAAGATGCGTAGAATGGAAAAAACGAGTAAAAAAAATCCGTCTGTCCGTCGCCAAAAGCCGTGTCGTCCTGAGCTCTTCTCAGAAACTACTGCTCCAAAGTTTAAGAAACAAGGATCAATAACCGCAAATGGAGTCTTTTAGGTCCTGGATGCTCGGCATCAATTTATATCAAACCTAAAAGGTAAAATTGAAAGGCAGACATATTAAAACATCGAGATCTCGAATACTTTGGTAATTAGAGGAATTTATTTCGTTACAACGACTGATACAGAACTCAAAAAACCCATCGAACAAACCCAAAGAAATGAAATTAAACAACTCGGACCGGGTTACGCTAAACTTTTCGCTCTCTTTACGGCTAGAACTTTTTCCAGGAAGTAAGATAAACAACGTGAGAGCAAATCTCATTTGGTGAAACATAGTAAAAATCGCCTCGAATCAATCAATCAATCAATATCCCGTATTCCCAGCAGACGGTTTTTAAAAACCATGCGGTTCAGTTTATTTTGTTATTTCATTAATTGTCAATTAATCTGTATTTTTTTAAATAAACCTTTCTTCTTCTTCATTATTCATTCAAGTAGGGTTCAAAGATCGGAATACTTTAAACCAAAAATTAGCCTTTAATTTCTAAGGGCCAGTTTATCAATTATCTACATTAATTGCAGGATAGCTAAACCGAGTACAGCGCTATACTCCAGATAAAGGATGTGAGTCGTTCATCAATGCAGAAATACCTAGCGGATAAAAATATCCCTCAGATAAATTCAGTCCGGCAGATAGCGCCGTTAGCATCCTCATTGGTGTCCGCAGGCGACAAAATAAGGGCGACTTATTTTTTCATGGATCAACTATTACAAAAACCGTGTATGACGTCCACAACACAACAGCGTCATCATCGGCAGTATCAGCTTGGCAAATGAGAAACCACATTTTTGCTATTTCCTTCATTTCTAGGGAGAGAACAACGTATGAATTGCGATCTTGCAACTTGAAATATTATGAATGAATTACTGTGATCAGTCAGTTGTGGACAGAATTTCATCTTCGATTTGTCTTATAAAGTAAAGAACGGTACATTTGTCCAACCGAAACCTCAATAAATACGCACTCGTCCCATTTTAGTATGTGATTTACACGGGGTTCTACTATATATATTCTTTTCCATTCAACGAATTATGCTTCGGTAGAATCTTCGCCGTTGCTGCTGTTTGAAGACAAATCCCCAAATATATCCATTGGAAGAAAAGTTCAGGAATCTAAGTTTAATAAATACTTTTGTCGGCTGGTTTCTGAAGTACAAGCATCGTCTGCATACTTGGAGGATAAGAGATTGTCACTGTATGCTAAACGATTGATGGCTCAGTTAAGATTGAATGGGCATAGGAAGGTTTCTTTTTACCTCACTGGTGTTAAAACGATGTTTGATGGGGATGTTGTTTGTCCGATATGCAATACCGGGGAACGGGATACCCTCACTCACCTTATATGTAGTTGTCCCATTTTCAGAGGTGATAGGAGAAGATATGTAGGAAGTGATGTGTTGGACGAGGAGCATCTGGCTAGACTGTTGAACGTAATAGACCCTCAAGATTATAGGAAGCTAAATGCATTTATTCAGACGGCTGTTAGGCAGCGGCGATTGATTGTAAATGAGGGCTTTGTGAATTGAGTTACTCTCATATGTTCATTTTCTTTTCAATTCTGTTTTGAAGTATTTAGAAATTAGTGTCCTAAAGATCGTCGTAAAGCGCTCATGAGTGGACTATAGACTGTATATTATTCGATAAGACCGGCATTAGTTTTTTTCCGTTTGTATGTTGTTTTTTTTTTTTTTTTTTTTAACTTATTACTAGTATAGTGCCTATTTATTTTACTAAGTAGTGTAATGCATCTCCTTGTAATGCCTTTAGGGCTTATACAAATAAAAGTTCATTCATTCATATCCATTGGAAGGTACAAAAATAAAGACAATCAAACTTGAGATTCAAATAAGATTTTTGTTAATAAATAAACTTGTTTGAGGTTAGAAAGCTCTAGATTTCTCATTAACCTCCAGTTACGAGTAGTTATCTAGCCGTCCAGGGACCAGATAAATTAAAACGCCAGATAAGGTTTAACTAGGGATGGATAAACACCCCATATTGTGTTATCTGGAGGATAACACTATTCCTTAGATAAATCCCCCTTATCCATTGGATAAATTTGATTGATAAACCGGCCCTAAGAGTGACAAATAGACAGACAAACGAACAGTAAATATTTCCTTGGTTTGTAATGGTATAAAGTTTTACGTTACTTTCACGTCAACCTTCGGGGAGGAGGGAAAGTAGGAAAGAAGTATCTACTCACCATAGTGTGGAGGAGTGCTGGGTGGTGTGGTGGTGGTGCTGCGGCGTGAGCGACGTCGGTTGAGCGGGGGAGGGCGGGAGGACGCGCCGAGCCGAGCAGCAGAGAGCGAGCGGCGCCGTCACCGGAGGCGTCTGCGACTCAGCTGAGCAGCGGACGGGCTCCGGCACCGCCACGCCGACACTTGACGCCGCCGGCCGACCCAGCGGTGGCGTCCGTGAGTATCTGTAATCCAAGAATAACTAGTTAACTGTCTGTTTCATTTGTGTTAGCTCTTAATTCGTTAATTTTTAAGGACCACTTTAAATTTAATTTCCCTCAAATATCTCATTTCCAAATAAATACATACCTAATAAATAAATAAATAGAAAAAAGAGAGGTGACAGTGATGAGCTTCTATCTTTTGAATGAGGGGAAGATCATGAAACATTACTATCGAGAGACACATTCCGCATAACCTTGAAGAATGATAGCATCAATCTTCACCGTAACTGGCATGAAAATTATCAATTGGCTAAACGTTGTTTATTTTTATTGTTGTTGTGTACGGCATATGCAAATATACAAACTAACACATAAAAAAAATTGCAATAATATTATATTGTAATATTTATAATACATGTTGATAAAAGATAGAAAATAATTGTAAAACAATTAAAACATTGTATAAGAAACTTCAATAATAATTGTGTACCTACCTATACAATGTTTAACTGATATGCCTGCTTACACACACATTTGAATTTAATTTGATCTATAGATAGCTATAACGTCTGAGATTCCTAACCCCAGAACGAGTTTTACTTTTCGGGGTTAGTAGCATTTGTGTCCTTGATTTCCTTAGCTGTCAGTTAAACCATCAGTCTTCAATATAACAATAGCTAATATTCATTTATAAGAAATTCTTAAAAATTTCATGGTACTGTATAATTTGTATAAATCAATTTTCAAATAAATGCATTCTTAAAAAAAAAAAAAATAAAATAAAAAAATAATAAAAAAATAAAATGTCCCTTACTGAGAGTATTTTATCAATATACATGCGTGTATGAAAAAACTCCGTCTCTTGACCCCGCTGGGGAGACCCCAGACCCCCTTTTCCTTTCACCTCTAGCCTCAGCTAAACATTAGAGGAACGAGAAACTGGCTCCATTTGAATTTCAGCTTCATAGGTTGAATAGGAAAGAAATTAGGTCCGGAGAGCTCATCCGGCTAATCAAGAGAGAGCTCCATACTTAACGATTCGTTTCTTGTACCCAATGTACCTCCATTCCAAACTTTATGTTCATATGTTGAATAGTAAATAAATTGGCTTCAGAGCATACCCAGCTAAAATAAGAAGCTTCAGACTTTAAGATGCGCTTTTAGATGCCCCGAGAGGACTTCATTTCAAATTTCAGCTTCGTAGTTTGAATAGTAAAGAACTTATGTCGAGATCTCACTTAGCTGATCTGGGAGGGGGGGGTCTAGTCTTCATGATTTGTTTCTAGACATTTTAAAATGGTTATCCCTTTCAAATTTCTGTTTCAAAGGTAGAACAGCAAAACACTTAGCTCCAGATCTCATTTAGCTGATAATAGGGGACTTAAGAATTTATAATTAAATTCTAGATTCCCCACGTGGCCTCCACTTTAAATTTCAGCTTCATAGGTTGATTGCAAAGAACATAGGTCCGGATTCCATTCAGCTGATCTGGGTGTTTCTAGACTTCATGATTCGTTTCAAGTCTTCCCAAGTGGCCTCAACCGTCCCATTTTAAATTTCAACTTCTTAGGTTACATAGCAAAGAAATTAGCTCTAGAGCTCACTCAGCTGATCTAGGGTGCTTCAGTCATTACGATTCGTTTCTAGACGTGTAGACGGTTCTCCATTTTAATTTTTAGCGTCATATATTAAGTAGTAATTAAATTGGCACCGGAGCTTACCCATCAGCAGATCAAGGTAGCATCAGACTTAAAGACTTCTGGATGTCACAAGAGACCTCCTTTTAAAAATTTAGTTTGTGACGTTCCAACTACAATGAATGGATATTTGGGGGAGTTCTAGAATGTTCAGTTGAGGTGAGGTTGGTGCGCAACAGTTACCTACTGGCTACTGACATGTTTGGCTTCACCTGGGATGAAGAAATGACTACCGAAAGTTGGCCATCGCAACTACACAATTCGGTGGCAGGCCCAATTCAAAACGCAAATTGCAATCGCAACGAACATGGCGGTATGTCCAGCTTATCTGGATTGCTACTAATTGATTCATTGATTGACTACATGAGACCACCAAACTATACACATCAACCAATCTATATTGGACCGAACCTACCTCCATACCGCCAGGTTTGCTGGGATCGTTTTCGAATCCGGCCTGCCCCCATTGACACGCCATTGAATCTCCTCTCTACTCCCTCCGTTCGTTGAGCGTACCATCCTACCTACATATACAGTTTACAACCACCTCCTTCTTGCAAGAATAAAATATTATTAATTCATTATTCAACTACCTACGTGTTATTAATGACCGTGAAGCCAATATGATTCGATCAGCGTATCGCCAATTCTCATTTCAAACTCCTTCAGAAAGGACCAATCTCTCAACGAAGACCCAGTGCTAAATTCCATTAACAGAAATACGCATGCATATACCTACAACTATCAAGCTGAGTATTCATCTTCATTTTTTAATCTCATGCAATTTGCCTCCATAAGTGTAATAATAAATATAACAACTTTCAACTGCCTCACGAATTCGCTTGTCTCATTTCTGTGGCATATTTGTGGATCCCCTCGGTTGTAGATGCAATAGTCATAGCAACGTCTCAAGCTTCATATGCTGAATAGCAAAGAAATTGACCCCGGAGGTCACTCAGTCAATCTAGGGAGCTTCAGACTTTATATTTCTTGTTTCAAGAGGTCTCCATTTCAGGTATCAGCTTCATGGGTTAAATAGCAAAGAAATTAGTTTCACAGATCTTACTCAGCTGATCTGGGTGGATCTAAACTTCATGATTCGTTTTTAGGCGTCCCAAGTGGCCTCCATTTTAAATTTCAGCTTGTTAGGTTACACAGTAAAGAAATTAGCTCTAGAGCTCACTCAGTCGATCTAATCTGTGGCATATTCGTGAATCCCCTCGGCTGTAGATGTAATAGTCATAGAAACGTCTCAAGCTTCATGGGTTGAATAGCAATGAAATTAACCCCGGAGCTCACTCAGTCGATCTAGGGAGCTTCAGACTTTATATTTCATGTTTCAAGAGGCCTCCATTTCAAGTATCAGCTTCATGGGTTGAATAGCAAAGAAATTAGCTTCACAGATCTTACTCCGCTGATCTGGGTGGCTTCATGATTCGTTTCTAGACGTCCCAAGTGGCCTCCATTTTAAATTTCAGCTTCTAAGGTTACACAGCAAAGAAATTAGCCCCGTAGCTCAGTCAGCTGATATAGGGAGCTGCAGACTTAATATTTCATGTTTCAAAAGGCCTCCATTTCAAGTATCAGCTTCATAAGATGAATAGCAAAGAAATAAGCTCCACAGATCTTACTCAGCTGACTAGGGGGGCTCCTGGCTTAGGCCGTACGCACATGGGGCGACGCTCGAATTGAACGATGCGATTTGATGCGTCACGCCTCACGCGAATTTCTTTGTAGTTAGTTTGGCACACACGAGGAGTTTTGCGCTCGTCTCGTGCGTTTGCGTTTCAAATCTCCATGTTTCACAACTCATGCGATTGTCAGTGCTCGACGCCAGGCACGAGGATGGCGTCTTGCTGCAGTTTTTGAGGTTTGCTAAACGAACGTAGCATCAGCTATACGTAATATAAATCATCAATTGACTCTGTTTACGGCAAAATGTAGGTGAGGCAAAGTAACAGCAGGTAGCTGGTATGCATATGGCTTTAAAACTAGAACGCTGAATTCCTTCAAGTGTTTGTCCCTTCAACATCTGTGCTAAGAACACGGAAGGAGTTGTAAATAGTAAAGTAACCGGTTAAGTACCTAGCGAATCAGTTCTCCGTCAATGTTTCATTAGTAAGTTGTCCAGCGGCTTGGTAGTTTTTCGCATAAACTCTTCTAATTCGTTTTTGCGCACACATACCTACAAAGTTAATTATTTTGATCATAATTTGAATTTCCAATGTGATGTTACCTACTAAATTGACCATGAAATTTCTTATTTATTTGTATCACTAAATAAATTAAATTGAAATTTACACTTTCATCGTTGTCAATTATTAAAACCCTATAATTGTATATGGGTGAGAGTATAATTACCACTTCATTAGAATACCTCTTTCCAAAGAGCTAAACAATTCTAAAATGAAGCAGGAAACGTTTTAATTTAGTCGCGGGCAAAGTAATAAAAAGTCCCTCTGACTACATTGATATTTACCTGCTAAGCGACGACGTCATATTAAAAACAACGGTAAACTAAAAGTCACTTTTGATCAGAAATTAATTGTAGAATAAAACCCAGGCCGGTGGTGTGACCTTAATGAGTACACCCTGTATATCAGCTCACCAATATTACCACGTAGAGTCGTTTAAAACACTGTTTTTCGAACTGACTCCCCTTATTCTACCTCAATAAATACTATGTACTAAAGTATAGTGACAGCTCCGTGTAAGTACCTTAATGTAGCAACCTGGGATTCTCTTTGTAACACTTTGTTATTTCATGGAAAATCGATGTGGGATTTCATATAAAAGAAACTGACTAGGGATAAATTAGACAATGTAGCACTGAGTAGAGTAATGATTGAGTTTATTGGAAACCCCTAACACGGGTAAAAAGCAGACCCTTCTCCCATGTACCTAACTAATCAACTTAGGGCCTCCTGACTCGGCCGTCAAGACGCGAATCAAACTTCCACGTCCATTAAATTGATCTCCGTCCAGTGCCTCCATTTCGTAATCTCTTAATCGGATTTCGTCACCTCAACGATCCACCGCAACAGTCGCGCCCTATAACATGACTCACATAAGCCTGCTTATATCTCAGGGGGAACTAGGAAACTCACCAACAGGAAACACATAAAAAAATTCGTAGAACCCCATTTTTGATCAGTTTCCCACGTGGGGGTGGAAACTCGTCAAATCTTCATGAACAAGCAACTCATCGAAAAATGGATTCCAATAAATTTATCCGTTTGATTCAGTTATGAGTCAGTATACATTTTTTTCGACTAGCATCCAGCACTGTCGAGACACTCCTCAAGAACTACCTTTAAGGAAACTCATCGAAAAGGAGCTGACGGGACACTCGTCAAAAATGGTGGTAGTAGACGGATATTGGTCTACTTTGGGTCAACTACCTGCTATTGTTACCTGCCCAAAAACCTAACCTTCCAAATAATAGCCGAGACGTACTTACCCTTCTTTATAATGACAAAAGGCTCCCATTATCTAGTTTCTCTAATCCAATAAAAATTGTTCTTCAAATGAGATCACAATACTTCCGCAACCGCAATTGGTTGACTCATTGAAAAAGTTAGCTATTATGTTTAGCTAGATCGGACATGGAAGATAAAATCCTACCTAATAATAATAATAATAATAACATAAGCTGAATGAGCAGCTTTCAATACCAAACGATTTAGACAATATTCGTAGAAAAAGTTTTTAGTACAGTAGACCTTCTGTAGAGAACAAAGTGATGCCAAACTTTCTCGTTACTTTTGAATTATGATATTTTTGGAACAACTTCGGTCGCGAATCGTTGACCCAAACGTACTTGTTATTTGTGAACTTGAGGTCGGGCTATTTCCCCTTAAATGATGCAAGCTGAGATTTACTTTACTAATGCTGAAAAAAATTCGATTACCTATTCATCAACCAAAGTACCATTCACAGATTAGTTTACCTGGCCTGGGGTCTAAAGGCCTCCAAATCCGGTTACTTCCTTCACTTATAACGGTTGGGTCTGGCACACGGTGAAGCCTTCCGAAGGTTTGGTTTGATGACTTTCCTTTCGACGAGTTTCCCCTTAGGAGCGCTGGACCAGTTTCCACAGGGAACAGGAAAGTCATCAAAAATAGTTGTCAACTACTTTTCATCTTCCAAATTAATATCTGATTTCTATTTGAAATTCTTTTTGACGACTTTCCCTTCCATTCAGTTGTGACCAGTGTCCCACCCAAAAAGGAAACTCCTCAAAAAGCCTCGACCTCACGTTTTTGATGAGTTTCCGTTTGATGAGTTTGTAGGGACCCATCTCAGGCCGTTTCCATACACGGCCTTCTTTAGTTTTTCACCGGTAGCATCAATGTCAGACAGAAGAAGGTAGCCTAAGGTAACTTACACCTTCATTGATTGTTTGAGTTAGGCGTCTACCCAACCTCTACTTGGAATATTCGGGAACAGCACGTTCCCACAATGTACTCAGATAGGGAGGTGAAAAATATCAATGTAAATATTAATAATTCAGCTTACAGCTAAGATAGGTAGGTGAATGAGTGGATTGTAATTTATTTATTTAATTTATCACGGCCAGTTTACATTACCATACAATAAGACATTCTAAGTAGCAGTGGCAATACAATACAACGAAATGAAAATATCACATTAATTTAACTAACGAAAGTAAAGTACAATTTGGAATTTTCACTTAAAAAATAAATAAATAAATAAATAAAATAAGTATAAGAAGTGAAGTATAAAATAAGAGAGTGAAGAGGGGGGAGTCGAGTCATCAAAGTCCGGGGCAGAGGATAGGAAAAGGTTTGCACTGCGTGGAAGTCTAATAAACGGCTGGTTTCTTGCATAATTAGTAGATAAAAACGGAAAGTGAAATAATAACGGCGAACGGGCCCCAACTCAAGGAGTAAGCAGGCCGATTTTAGACAGGATAGGTGGGCAGTCGATGTAGTTGTTTAGTATTTTGAATAGGAAGAAGATATCAGCAAAGCTACGACCGACGTCTTACCAGAGTTTCAAGGTGGCATTTGGCACGAACAGACTCGGATTCGATGTCAGATGAAGGGATATCCAACTTGAAAGCAATAAAACGCGGGAACGTATTTTGCACTTGCTCCAACCGGTGCTTGTGGGTTGCATAAGAAGGTGACCAAAAGATCCTTGTAAGGAGTTACTAGTGCTGTGATGTTTGAGAATTCTCTGGTGTTTCTTTTCAGAAAACAGCGTGCTTTTCCGAGAGCGTGCATAGCTCGACCCACCAGTGCTTCAATATGGCTCACAAAGCTTAGTTGTTAGTCGCACCGGACCTCCAGATCGACCATCTCATAGGACCTTCGCAGCGGAGATCCACCAAGAGAATAGTCAAAGTTGAGAGGTGCGGTTTTCCGGTGGTAGGTCATTATCGAGCACTTTGCAGGGTTCAGAAACGGGTGATTCGACGAACACCAATCACCCAAACCGAATATAGCACCCTGCAGCAACTCACGACCTGTCGAAGACTCGACGTGGCAGAAAAGTTTGAGGTCGTCAGCCAAAAACAAGCAACGCCCTCACGGGTCGAAAATCTCAACCACATTGTTGATCGTGAGCAGAAAGCAGAAAGGACCAAGGTGGCTTCCCTGCGGGATTCCAGATGATATGGCAAAAGGGGTGAAGAAAGCTGATTTCACACGGAAAATGAGCGGATTGAGTAGGTACTCTTCCGGTTAATACGGGAACCAACACAAACTCTTTTTTCGCAAATATAAAAATAATGAGTGATTGGAATAATCACGCATCACAAAGAGTACCATTTGTCATCACCCAACGCATCCACTAACATTTTATGCGAGCATCCAGGGATATTTTATGTCTTTAGATGAAGACAAGTATGTGTTGCAGACTCGTATGCAAGTCAAAGAGCCACTCAGCTGATCCGGACCCTGGGCATCGTCACGTAAATGTACTAGAGAGACTTCATACGAAATTACAGCTTCCTAGAGTGTAAAACATAGAAATTAGATTTAAGAGCCACTCATCTGATCCGGACCCTGGGCATCGTCAAGTAAACGTCCTAAAGAGGCTACATACGAAATTACAGCTTCCTGGAGTGTAAAAAATAGAAATGACCTATTACAATGATTTAACCACCGCTTCACAAATCAAACCGTTCTCGCAATATTTGGATCACCTGCTATGAATCAAATCACCGAAACACCAGCTCAATGAAATCATCAGAAATTAACTAGCGGATGCAATCATGTTCACAATATCAATTATTGAGAATGGTGATTAGGATTATTATTATTATGAATAACGGGTTATACATAGTGTGAATAATTCAATACAAAGTTTAGGTGATACTTAATACCTCTAATTTGAGTATACCTCTGGGTACGTTATGTTATTAATTAGCTATGTACAATCTTCTTATACCTATATGTGTGTATGTATATCAAATAAATTGTTTACATCTTTCTCCTAATCAATGTCTATTCCATAAATCTTTTTGGTGCCTTCAAATTTTCTCTGTTTCGTAAATCGTATTTTCGTCTATCAGTACTTTTCACATTTTCATTCGTTTCTTCTTTGCATGGTATTATATCCTTCCTATTTCTACGATAGTTTCTGTTTTCTTTATCCCTTACCCAATATGATCTGGGTGTTTTCGCTTTCTCAACAACTTCTCCTTGTACCCATCTATTGTTATGACGATATACAATATGCTGACCTACGTTAACGTCACTCAATTGTTTCGATCGTTTGTCTTGTTGACATTTTTGATTATGCTGAGATTTTTGGAAACACTTTTTTAGGATATTTCTATCAGGTATTTGGGGTTGAAGTTCCTTATCAATTATCGTCATTTTATCCCTGAGTGCCCTATTAAATAGGAGTTGACTTGGGGAGTAATTATTGATAGACGGGATTGCGGTATTCCGATAATGGAATAGTAAAGTGCAAGGGTCTTGGCCTGATATTTTGGATTTTCTAAGTATTGATTTGCATATCTTTACCGCTGACTCGGCCAGAGCATGACCTTTTGGGTGATGAGGGCTACTAGTGGTCAACTCTGTCCCTAATTCAGACAAAAAGGTAGCAAACTCTCGACCACCGAAAGGATTATTGTCAGTGACAATCTCCTGAGGGTAGCCATGGGTGGAAAATATTTGTATACATACTTTTTTTATGTCGTTTACGGATTTTGATTTGAGTTTATTTAACTCGATCCATTTGGAAAAATAATCGATCGTAACTAAATAACTTTTGTTCTCAAATTTGAGAATGTCCATGGCTAGTTTTATCCATGGGAGAGCCGGAATATTAGTTGGAATCATTGGTTCACTTGGGTTTTTTGGCCTATTTAGTAAACATATCTGGCAGTGATTTATGTAATTTTCTATTTCTTTCGACATATTAGGCCAATAGAATTTTTGGCGAGCTTTTGCTTTAGCTTTTCCTATCCCTATGTGTCCCTCATGAAGCAGCTTCAGAATTTCTTTACGTAGATTTAGTGGAACCAATATTCTATCTCCAAACATCAGTAAACCATCTTCAAATAGCAACTCATCCCTGATCTGATAGTAGGGTTTTAATTCGGCATTTATTAGTTTTGGCCAATTGCTATTCAAAAATGTATTTAGTTTGTTTAATACGGGGTCGTTTTTTGTTTCATTTTTAAAGGTTGTTTGTTTATTTGTTGACATTGTATTTGCTATTAACGTATGTATTACGTAACTAAGTTCTTCATCATCTTTTGGCATCGGACCTACTGTCGCTCTTGATAATGTGTCGGCGAGTATCATTTGATTTCCCGGAAGGTAAGATAGTTTATAATTATATTTAGTAAGCTTCAGCATCATCCTTTGTAAACGACTCGGTACTTTCTCTATATTCCGCTGTACAATATTTATCAGGGGCTTATGATCAGTTTGGATCTGGATCTCATGACCGTAAGTGTAATAATGAAAGTGCTCTAATGCGAAACATATGCCTAACATCTCCTTCTCGATCATAGCGTAGTGTTTCTCTGTTTTAGTCAGAGAGCGTGACGCAAACGCTATTGGTTTCCCCTTTTGCAGTAAAACGCAGCCTAAACCATCCTTGCATGCATCAGTTTGAATTAGTAGGGGTTTATTTTCATCGTAATGGGAGAGAACTGGGCTTGAAGTTAATATAGATTTTAAATGGTTTACTGCATTAGTGTGTTTTTCCGACCATGACCATACGACGTCGTTCCTCGTAAGTTCCCTTAAAGGGGCTGTTAGTTCCGAAAGTTTAGGAATGAATTTTCCTAGGTATTTAATTACTCCTAGAAATCTTAGTAGTGCTTTCTTATCTGTTGGTAACGGTATCTCAGTTATAGCTTTTATTCTCTCAGGGTCTATTTCTAAACCTTTATGGGAAATTATGTGACCTAAAATTTTTAGGCGCTGCTGTCGAAAATTGAATTTTGTTGGGTTAAAAGTGATCCCATTTTTTATTGCTATTTCAAGTACATTTATCAATATCTGATCATGTTGTTCAACTGTCTCGGCTGAAATTATAAGATCGTCTATATATATATTTACTCCTTTTATCTCACCAAATATTTCACTATTCTTTTTCTGGAACACCTCAGCCGACGTTTTTATCCCAAACGGTAACCGGGTAAATTTATAACGTCCAAACGGTGTGCCAAAGCAAGTGAGTTCTGAGGATCTTTCGCTAATAGGGATCTGGTAAAAACCATCTTTGAGGTCTAAACAACTGAAAAATCGTTTACCATTTAGATCACTCAAGATCTCGTCTTGTGTGGGAATCTGAAACTTATCATTAACTAGCTGATCATTTAAATATTTGGGATCTAGGCAAAGCCTTAACGAGCCATTGGGTTTCTCCACTATGACGAGAGGATTTAACCATTCAGAGGGTTCAGTTACTTGATTTATTACCCCTATTTCTTCTAATTCAGCTAATTTATTTTTTAACCTGTTTAGTAAATGCTTAGCTACTCTACGTGGTGCATGTGACATAGGCTTGGAATTATCTTTTAATTTTAATTCATACGGCTTTCCAGGGAATGATCCTAGACCTGTGAAAGCTTTCTTATATGTTTTTATTACCACTTCTCTGGATTCGACGTTCGTGTTTCTAATGGATGCTACACGTTGTACCAATTTTAATTTCACACAAGTGCGTAAACCTAGTATTGGTTTATCGTTAGTGTCTACAATTAGAAATTTAATCTTAGAGTAATTATCGTTTATTTTGGTGAGTAACACTACTTCACCCATCACTATTAAAGAACTACCATTATAGGCAGATAATTTTACATTGCTTTTGTTTAAATTCATTTTATTTTTATTATTTATTATTTTAAAGATTCTTAGAGGCAATATATCAACTTGGCTTCCCGTATCCAACTTGAATTTTATTTTAGTATCGCTTATTATACCTTTTTCCTCCCAGATATTATCGTTTTGATTATTATCTTTTACGTTGTCCACTTTTATATAATCAATATACAGCGATTCATCACTGTCGCTTTCATTATTCACATTGATGGCCCTAGTAAATTTCTTATTCTTGTTATATGTTTTCTTAGTATCTTTGTTATTTTTCTTAAAACAACCTACTTCGAAATGGTTATATTTGTTACAGAAACTACAGATTTTTCCGTAAGCAGGACAATTTCTAGGTTCATGTGTATTTCCACATTTTTTACAATGGTAAGTTGGATTCTTATTATTGCTATCTCTATTGTTATCATTCGATCGATTTCTAGTTTTATGTTTTATTCTTAGTTTCTTAGCTGTACCTTTTCTTATGGCATCTACTTCCTTCTGGGTATGTCCACCGGTGATATCTTGTATCTCCACTTTCCTGGTTCCGTGCAGCTTGCAAATGTTGGTTGCTTCCTCCAGGGTTAATTCGTCCCCTTTATCCAGCAATCTGCTTAGTAGTCCCTCGTCGGATACTTGCGAAATCAGTCTATCCCGTATCATATTGTCCCTCTCTTTATAATCACAGGAGGCGGCGGCCGTTTTTAACTGGGTAATAAATTCATGGAGGGGCTGTCCATGTTGTAGCGATAGGGTGTTGAACTTAAAACGCTCGTGCAACACGTTCCTCTTTGGGGGAAAATATTCTGAGAAGGCGTCTACCGTTTCTTGGTATGTACTTAAAGCAGTTGATCACCTGAGTGTACACAATTATTCAAATAACCTTACTCATAATTCAGCTTGTTGTCCACGCACTTCGCAGTAGTTAGCATTATATGGTTGGATAAATCGAGAGCTTTCGAACGAATGGTCAAAGAATTTTGTGGAATGAAAAACGACGAAGCACCATTTCCCTAGCAACGACTCGGTTGTAAGCGGAAATCATCAAAATATTTTCGTGAGCAATTTTCCGTGACGTTTCTTTAGTTTATGTGCCATAGCAAAGACATAAAATGTCATAAGCCTGCTAAATTGGTTGTGGCACATAGCTTTTCGTATGCGTAACATGAATGTATAGGGTTCGCATAATCTTACATTTCATATGGGAAACCTATGGTTAGGGGAAATAGTAAATCAACATGTAGCGGTCAATTGAAAACAGGAGAACGACTCTTGATTTAATTTACATATGCGCGTGCGCATAGTGAGGTATTGATATCATAAAAATGAAACTAGAAGCTAGCGTCTATACTTATCGCGCACATCCCCAGGAAACTGCTTCAAAATCGTATGATAAGTAAATTATGCTTGCTACTAAGCACTTAATATTCCTGCATGCACTGCAGCCACTAATTGCACAATCGTGTTGAAATTGATATGGAATGATAAAATCGTCTTCTCTTAGCTTTCCTCCAAATTTGAGCAGAATCGGTCAATTAGGAAAAATCCATGGAATTTAGGGTTCCGCTGAGAGAATTATTGTTTTGAGAACAATAAAACTGACTGGCGACTATTTTGGTATAGCTTAAGTCGCATATTGAATGCATTTTTCACCATAAACGGATGAAAACAGTGGAAATTAAGCTTGTCACAAGGATTCCATATTCGCGAATTCACTGCAGCCACTAATTACGCAATCATGTTGAAATTGATACGGAGTGATCAAATTGTCTACTATCAAGTAGATAACGCCCAAATTTGAGCGGGATCGGATGATTAGGGCCTTAGGAACTGATGATGGAATTTACGTTTGCGCATACGCAGGAAGAAGTATTGTTTTTAGAATAACGAAACTAATACAAAACTATCCACACTCGTACCTCCGCATTCCTAGAAATTTTCGTACAAATTGGATGAAAAGTGTGGAAATTGAGTTTGGTACATGGATTTGTGGAAACGACACATACCCTCACAGAAACACACATAATTAGACAGACAGACAGGGAAAGAAACTAGTTCTGAATGGACTACAACTTACAAAAGTGTGAGAGGAAATTTAGATATTATAGAAACAAACTAGTCGTCTCCCGAAAGTGAAAACAATGATTCAGCTACCTATAAGTAGAGCAGAAGGCAAAAACGTCTGCCAAGTTAGGTGTGGCACATAGCTTCCTCTTTTACATATCATGAATGTATAAATAATTGAAAACTAAATCATTGAAAAGTTGTAAATGATCATGAGATATTCCATAGCGGAAAAAAGTAAATCAAGAAGTAGCGTGAAATGTCATAATTGGTCAATTAAGAAAATAAAAAAATGATACTGAATGTAATTTACGTTTGTGTGAGCGCAGAATGAACTGATGAGTTGAAAGCAATGTAATAGGTACGGAATTATTTACAACATAAGCTGGGCATTCGCTGAAAATTTCATCAAAATTGGATGAAAACTGTGGAAATTAAGGTCATTAAAAGAATTTCACATTGGCACATGGACAGTAGCTATTAATGATACAATCGTGTTGAAATTGATATGAGATAATCAAGTCACCTTCCTCCAACTATCATCCAAATTTAAGCTAACTCAAACTACTAGAGTGTGAAAAAATGGAGCATAATGAAATTTACTTTTGCGCATGCAGAATGAAGTATTGATTTGGCAACAATGAAACTGATAGGGGGCCATTTACAACCGAACTCGCGCATTCTCTGACAATTTCACTGAAATCGGATGGAAACAGTGGAAATTAAGGTCGTTACAAGGATTTCACATAGGCGCATACTCAGTAGCTATTATTGATACAATCATGTCGTAACTGATACGGACTGATCGAATCGTCATCCTCCAACTATCATCCGAATTTGAGCGAGATCAGATGACTAGGGCGTGAAATCATTGAGCATAATGAAATTTACGTTTGCGCATGCGCAGAGTGAATTATTGATATGGAAACAATGAAACTGCTGGGGACTGTCTACCCCCTAGCCCGCACATTCCCTGAAAATTTCATCCAGATCGGATGAAAACTGTGGAAAAAAACTATGTTACAAGGATTTCATATTGGTGCAAGCTCAATAGCTATTAATGATAAAACCATGTTGAAATTGATATGAGATGATCAAATTGTCATCTCCCAACTGTCATCAAAATTTGAGCGAGATCAGACGACTGGAGCGTGAAAAAATGGAGCATAATGGAATATACGTTTGCGCATGCGCACAGTGTATTGATTAGGAAGCAATGAAACTGACAGGGGACTGTTTTCTTCCTAGCCCGCACATAATATTTCAAAACTGTGGAAATAAGTTGTTACAAGGATTTGCGGACACACACACACACACTCACACAGACATACATACACGAAACCAAAGTTGTTCAGAATGGTCTAAACCGTAAAATGCGAGTGGAAATTTTGATTTCGGAGACCAAAACATTTATTTTCTTCCGAAACTGAAAACAACGCTTACGCTACATTTAGTTAGTATTAGTTTATTAGTTATATATAGTATTAGTTATTTAGTTATATTTCTTCATTCGGACAGTTCAGATTATAACAAGCTTTATAAAAAAGGCCTTCTGTCTGACGTTTATAAATTGTAAACAATTTTAAATTTGATTTTAAAAAAACCTCATAACTCATCAATTCGATTATCGACAACAATAAAAATAAAACTAAAAGTAAGTAGATATTTTACATTTCTGAATCTCCGTGAAGAAGCCCCAGTTCCTGGAGCGAAATGTTGGGGTTTAATTAAAATACCAATATAAGGACAGAAAGCCTTATTTATAAAACCTCGAAAGCAAAATGCTTTGACAAATTGTTGCTCGTGGTTGTCTGTGCGCATGAGCTGATACTCCCGCTTAGTAGCTGGAATTCTCCGGTTCAGCTCAAGAAAGTCTTGTAAAATTGAGCGCGCCTCTAAAACCTCCACCTTCCTAGAAGTCGCATTAATCTGCCTTTTCCACTGATCAATTTTTAAAGTCCTGAAAGTATAAAGCACTTTGTCAGGCTTCTTGGAAGTGTTAACTCTGCCCTTTCGTTATTCAAACAGTGAGAAAGCCGTTTCGTGAGAGTGTCATCGCTGTTTTCACCGTAGGATCCTCACTTCCAAAGCGAGAGAAGATCCATGTTCGTGCTACAAGTTAGAAGATGTTTTTTTATTTATTTACATTTCCGAAATCTTATTGTTCCTTCAGACTAAAATATTAAATTCACATAGGCGCGTAACAGCTGTGTAATTGTCTGTTCCAGGAAAATACTCTATGGATTTGTGGGGAGGGGGTTCGTCCCTTGGACGAAGAGAAGATTAGAAATTTACATACGAAATTCACGTATTGATTCTCCGGCAAGGGAAAAAAGAAATGAAATAATACCAATATTCATGTTATTGTGTAGGAATTGGAAAATAAGTAAACTACGGGTTTGTTCGCTGAAGCGATTGGCGACAAATCATTTCAAACTGATTGGAGACTGCTCAAGTGCGCATGCGCGGCTTCAGCCAACTTGCAAATTGATTTCAAACCAGTTGGAGATTGGAGTCTGTGCGAATGATTCTGACGGTTTTGTAAACATGGATCAACCTTCCGAGTGAAAAAAACAACAAACCACCACTTTGGCGCTTTCTTTACTTTTTTCCGCCCTTTCTGCCTGGCGCTCTCATCCATTGGGTTAGGTATTAAAAATTTACCGTTATAATTTGTAATGTGTAACAGAGTTACCGTCATCGAGGTCCCGTCAGGGCTTCAGAAATAGGCTGTCTTCGTCGTCGCCTTTTCTCGTGTTCTTGAGAAGCTGGGTTTGGCGTTGGATGGGCTTTCCAGATCCCTGGAAACCAATCTACTCCGAACATGGCTCAATAAAAGCTATTAGTAGGAGTGGTATCTCTCTCACGGGATACAGTTAACCTCCTCTACCTTTTTATCGAGGATTTAGGCCCCCTTGCACCTCTGGGGGGGTACCTAGATCTCTGATAAATGTTGTATTCAACTTGTATGTAGGTACTTACTTATCAAAGACACCTTTCAGAACACAGGGTAAACAACTATTGTAATCGTACACAAAAACTTGGAAATTATCAATAGAACCAATCCTCTGAGTTTTGTACCATGGAATATCTTTCCTTCACCCTCCTACAGCTTTTTGTCACGACGGTAGGTCCCCATTTCTAAAATATTCACGTCTAGGTACGTTTATTTACTTACTTGGTATATAAATGCTTCCGAAGTTTTGTACCTCGACGCCAACCCTTCCACTATTTTCCGTCTTACTCGAAAGTGGCACAGGAATGTTTCATTGTCATAATTCGGTACAACTTCACTTAAATAATTTTGCACCTTTTGCTTCAGGCATACCTCCATTTGACGAAAACGTTGGTAAAGGAGAACCCCCTCGGAATGAGTCAGAACCAAAAAGTTGGTCATACATTTTATGAATGTTTGAGAAATACGCGACAGACAGCGGCGATAACTGATGCTAAAATTCAATAATTTCATTGGCTGCCGTTCATTGACGCCTCAAGTGCAGGAAAAAACCCCTCTCGTGCAGGCAAAGAAGCCTTAGTTTCAACGTTTGCCACAAGAACACATGGAAAACTTGCATAATACCCGGATGTTGCCAGGGTCGGTGTAACTTCGTCGGCGTACCGTTAAAATTGGTTGAGTTCAGTAGTTCAATAGGTAGAGTTCAGTTTATTTGGATTACGATAATGATTTGGATATGAAAAAGCGCAAATTTCAGGAATTATTTCAGATTGCCTCAAAATGTATTTCAATGAAGAAAAAATGTTCAAAAATGTTGATTTTCAAAATTTCCGAGCTATTGCAATAGCTTCATTTTCAAAGAAAATTCGCTGAAACAATCGTATAGTTGTAAGTATCTTTAAGGGCATTAAGTATAAAGAGTTAATAGACTCAAGAATCTGTGCCCCCCCCCCCCCCCCTCAATTTAATGGTGCCCCAAGCAGCTCCCACTTTTGACGGGGTCTCATCGAGAGCTCCGAGCCCTAAGCATGCGCATTTTGAAATAATCTGCTACTATTGGGTAAACGACAATCCGCGTAACCTTCTCTAAACTGTTTTCACCTTCTCTACTACGTTTGTTATCACATCTCTCTCACGTTCGTTATCACATCTGTGTTACGTCAATCTCCAACTACCGTTAACATTTTTTGAACTCTCGGGTGAGCCCCGAAGTGTTCCAACAACCACGAAAGTGGGCGACCTTAGAGCTAACCCTACGGCAACTCTGGAGGAGCCCCGGGGGTCGCTCTCGAAGCTTTGTTGGAACAACGCTACTTTTGACGATAGCTCCGAGCCTTACGCATGCGCATTTTGAAATAACCTGCTACCCTTGGGTAAACTACAATCCGCGTAACCTTCTCTAAACTGTTTTCACCTTCGCCACTATGTTTGTTATCACAACGCGGATGGTTAAATGCGTTACGTCAATCTTCAACTACCGTTAACGCGTTTTGAACTCTCGGGTGAGCTCCGAAATGTTCCAAGAAACATGAAAGAGGGCGATTTTTGAGCTAAACCCACGGCAACTCTGAAGGATCGCGGGGGTCGCTCTCGAAGCGTTGTTGGAACAAAGCTAGTATTGGTAGTAGGGTTGTCAAGTGGCATGGAGCGAAAAGCCGGTCACTATGATCAGCAGACTCATTAAAACGTCAAACGAGCTTAAGCCATCCATCAGTTATTGATATGCATTTTTCATATTTTAGGTACGTATTATTATTTGTTATTTTTTTCAAATTCAGGTCCCTATCAAAAGGACTTAATGTTTATATTATATAAACGTCCCAATAAATAAACTTGCAGACTATAATGGGTGTAGATTCATATAAGTTTAAGAAATTTTGAGTTAAATTAGTTCGAAAATGTGGTAGAAACCGTCATATTCTATCTCAATCTTCAATCATATTTGATATTTATGATTTTTAAGAGAGTTTATCAGAAAAACCACTTTCGTTTTGTACCAAAAACATGTTGCTCTACATACTTCAACTCAACCAAATTTGATTTTCGAGCATTTTTTCAAAACCAGCTCTGAATTTTCTAATAGAATCGTGACTTTTGATTCTCAAAAAATCCCTTCTAAATAGGGGGGTGAAAGAAGTGTTATCATGATTGCAATAATTTCCAGGTTGACGAATACAGTCGAAACAACGTCCCGATAGAGAGGGAGCGTGATTAAAAAACAATAATAAACAGGTCATTTTTCGCTTTATCTAATAAAACCGGACATTTAGCGTTCAGAGCAACTTTCGCCCGGACACCTTGATGAAAAACTGGACTGTCCGGACCGAAACCAGTCACCTGGCAACCCTGATTGGTAGTAGGTAGACCTTGTCCGGTAAGGTGGGCCAGAAACACTGTCAGGTGCGCCGATAGGGGGTAGATCATGTTCGCCTGAGCTCTTAATCGACCCTTACTGTACACAAATGTATACTGTTGAGTACGCGCCTACCTAAAGTAAAGTACGACCAAGGGGTCGATCTATGCATTTAATACATAGGCCTTGTACGAACACATGGTTATCGGGTGGTGGCTCGCGAACTGCTTGTTGAATTTGCTGTGAAATGATTCACAAGCATTTTTGTCGTTCTGCCTGACCAAGGGCTTCTTCCGGCCAAGGTAGGTCGATGTCAGGTATTTCATGGGGGCCCAAAAATGTGTCATCAGAAAATAGGTATGGAAGCCCGAAAATGTGTCTCAAAAACCACCCCATACCTGCTTTCCTTAGCCTTTTACCGTCTTTTGTTTAGAAGAATTTGTAAGGATAGGTAGATATTTTCTTTCCCAACCGTGTGAACCAGTTAGAACTACCACAAGCATAGATTTGAAGAATTCAGGCATTCGTTCACAAATCTCAAATTCGTCTTATATTGATGTTGATTCTTCTTCAGAATTATCTAAATGACATTTTATTACCAGAAATGATAGTAATACAGATCACTCACACTTCTACTGTAAGTATTCATGCCTGCTCGATCTGTTTGATGTGCTCCGCTAGTAGGCTCGTTGTCGAATTCTACCGAGAATCAGAACAGAAAACACGTAATTAGGCCTTTTGTGAGGCTCCCATTCAAGGAAGGCTTCCGGCGTCCGGAGTTCGATTCCTGCTCGTGACAAGACGCTCTTGACTGTCATGGAAACGCAGAAAGGGGGTCGGGATAAACTTAATTAGCAAGAAGTTCACAGCACCTAATGAACCCTTCTCCGTCGTCCAATCTGATTCAGACGACGACACTTTTAAATTCTCAGCTAAAAGTGTCGCTATCGACGTTCACCCACCTGGTCGAATTTCGTAGAGATATGAACCTTCTCATTATTTATAAAATTTGCTCATCACACCTTGGAGAGTGCTAAATTAATTCATCAAGGTAGGCAGTAATGCGAATTTAATGCAATGAGCTGACCTTTAGAATTGTAGAATGCTCAAGTGTATTAGCCGCGATGTGCCTGCTACCTACTCAATACTTATAGAGGATACGCACAAATCATGTTCAGGAACAGTCAATAAAACATTTTTAGTATAGAGGGCACTCACTACCCAAGTTGATCCACTTGGAATACTAATGTACGCAGTGGGCACTCTACATCTTATTCGTAAGCTGAAGTCACAATTCTACCGCCAGAATCCATACGCTGATGACACTGCATGTGCTGGTTCCTCATCAGTTCGGCATTGGTTTGACTGTCTTCGCGAAAATGGCCCGAAATGGGGGAAATACCCTGAGTCTACCAAATGTGTTCTGATTGTCAAGCCAGAAAAGGAAACAGAAGCACGCCATATTTATGAAACTCTTGGGCTGAGTATAACTCATTCTTATCGATTTTAGGAGCAGTCATAGGCTCTACTCAGCAAGCCCGAGAAAATTATGTTGAGTCAGGAGTAAATTATTGGATTAATTGCATTAATGAACTGGTTCTTGCAGCAAAAAAGAGTTCTCAGGCAGCACATTCTGCATCGAAAGTTTGACGAAATCCGTGCATAATGAGTTGGCATTTGTACAATGAGTGGTTGAGGAATGTAGAGACAAGTATTCGCCCTTCCAGAACATCATTCGAGAAAAATTCATTATGTCGCTTCTGGGGTACAATGTGACCGAAAATGACGCCAGTATATTGGAGCGACCAGCACAATAAGGGGAGGATAGACATTCACAACCCCTACCCTACAGCTGAGGAAGCATTCATCACAGTGGATGTGCATACATCAAGTCCACTGAGTCCACATGCTTACTCTTGGTGGCTATGAGACGGGGCTCCGTTGGATGCAACAGCAGACACGGAATATTCCCGACATTCAATGATTTAAAGTAGAAAGCGCCGAGACGAAAGAGAAGCTGGAGCAAGCTTGGCACCCATCTCAGCTCTAATATGTGATCGTCACGAAGGATTGCGGAAGGACGAGCATCCCAGTGGTTGACCATCGTGGCCCTAACGTCTGACTCGTTTGACTTGTCCGCTAGTCAGTCCAGGGATGAATTGACTCTGAGGATTGGGTGTGAGCTCGAAGTGCTCCCAGGAAACTGTGACGAGTGTGCCGCCACCATGACCGTAACGCCTGCACTGAACTTCAAGAAGGGTGGCCTTGTGAAGCATGGACACGATCCTGTGTTTTTGATGAGTTTCTCCTCCATGGAGTTTCGACGAGTTTCTAACCCGAGCGCAAAACTCATCATAAAGTCTTGAGTTCAGATTTTTGATAAGTTTCCAGTACTCGAAAATTCCCTAAAATAATGTTAGTTTTGAATTTGCAAGGTTGCGCAATCGTGCGGCTCACTTTTACTACTTACTGAACAAGCTCGTTTCGTATTATTTGCGTACAAATAATATAATGAATAATTAATTATTATGATTGAGGGGAACTTACTCTCGCTCACGAGGGGTGCGAGGGGTGTTGATGTAGAGGGTCGTGCGAAACAAATCCTCCGGACTGTGGTCCTGTTCGAACACATCCACACACCCCGAGTCCCCATGAGAAGCGAAATCAGTCTGTACGGACCTGTTAACATACAATAGATTAAAATATTAAAATGTTATAAAACTAGATAAGGTGGTTTCTGTAGAATCCTGCTGTAAGAACGAACGTTTTGGGTTAATAATTTGCAACAATAAACCTTTGTAATCAACCAAGAAAGAATATTATCCCCCCCTCCCCCCCCAACCCCCGAAATCCTTTGCAAGAAAAATAGGTTAAGTTTCAAGATGCTTAGAATCCGTAGTCAAATTATAAAAAACAAAAATCTGCATATCCGCCTTCCGGAGTTTTTCTTCCTAACTACTATATCAAAATTAATGAAATCTGGTTCATGGACCACATGCGGAGTCTAGCTAGTCCTAAATCCTAAGCGGGACTGAAAAAAAATTAAGATTTCATAAACTTCCAGAACACATCAGAATATATGTATATACATCTGTGTGTGTGCGTGTTAGCAGGCGCTCTGTCATCCAGCGGTTGGGCTGTTGAGAGAGAGAGAGAGACTATATCACATGCCGAGTGACCGGGGCAAGAAGCCGGATATTGTTGCCGTCAAGCCCGATGGGTCTGTCATAATTCTGGATGTCCAGGTTGTCAGTGGCAGCGTGGACATGGAGCAGACCTGACGGGCTAAGAAAAGTAAATATGAAAGAAATTATCTGCGACAGGCGATATCTGAGGTAAAAGGAGTGGCACCTAATAACATCAAGATCATGGCTGCAACTTTGTCATGGCGCGGGGTGTGGTGCGGGAAAAGCGCCACGGAGTTACTTGTGTTGAGCATCTCGGCAGGAGTACTCCGTGGTACCACCACCCGTGTCCTGATGGGTTCTTACTTGAACTAGTGGTCATTCTATAGGGGCACTTCCTTTCATCCCATTCTTCCTCCTCGTCCAGCAACTTTCCTCATCCCTAGAGCCGGCGTCGGGTGAACCTGGGCGCCCTCCCCACTTTTTTATTTTATTTGTTCATTTTTCAATTTAATGGTGTGCCCCCTCCGCCTTTGTGGCGAGGTTTGTAATTGTGTAGATGGAATATAGAAATTGGTCGAAGGAACTGACTGAGTTTAATCAAAACTTTAAAACTTTTCGAAAGAACGCGAATGAACTGACAGGTAACAGCTCCCCTTTCCATACTTTTGCAGATCGTTACCAAGGTAACAATTTTTTGTACCTAAGGGCGCTAAATCGAAAAATGTGTCAAAAAACGTTGTTTGAATGGTATTTGTCCAGAAAACTCCATCAAGAAGCCATTTTAGGTATGGGAACATGACGTATATTCGTTTTCAGTGTAAAATTTTCTATAATAATCCGTGGAAACAAGTATTTTGTCAACTCCGACCATAGGTACCTACTCTCGTAGCACTGGGCGGCGGCTAGTGCTGGGCATAATCTTATCGTCGAATACGAATACGATTGTAATCGCGATAATTCGTTGATTCTGAGTAAAGTGCGATTATATTCGTATTCGTGTAATCGTATTCGTCTGTTGGTGATTACACGAATACAACCCATAAAAATGCGTCGCGGTCATCAATTTCAATAGAGCGTCCCTTCTATAATATGCGAAGCCTTGCTAATATTACCTAGCTTCAGAGGGACGTCTTTAAAGCGAATTCAACGATTGGAGACCAGCCTATTTGTCTCAAATCTATTTTAATAGGACATCCCTCTGAAGCTAGGTAATAATAGCAAGGCTTCGTATAAAATAGGAGGGACGCCCTATTGAAATTGATGACCGTGACTCATTTTTATGGGTTGTATTTATGTAATCGCCGACTGACGAATACGATTATACAAATACGATTACTCGAATACGAATATAATCGCAGTTGACTCAGAATCATCGAATAATTTTCGCGATTACAATCGTATTCGACAATAAGATTATGCCCAACACTGGCGGCGGCTACAGAGACATACCTACCTTTCTTTGTATTTTTTTCTATATCCAATTCATCTTGTAACAAAACGAACCAGAGTTTTGAGGGAAATTAAACAAGTGATTTTCTTGGTTGATTACAAAATTTCATTATTGAAATTATTAAACCAAAATTAACTGTCAGTAGACGATGATGGCCATTACTGTATTATTTATATTGAAGACCTAAGACAGGCAAATGTTTGACACTGGATATCACATTAAGAAGTTGTTTGACTATTTTGACCATTACTTCATTACTGTTCATTATTTTGAACATTTCCTAATAAATCCTTGCGCAGCAGGTGTGGGACAGTAGAACTAGCACCGAGGGAATGAAAAAGTCCAGTCATGCAGCATGACCCCATGAGCGAATTTTTGAAGAAATCTTCGATTATTTCGATTTTTGACTGATTTTTCAACTTTGAAATTTTTGAAAACTTGATACATATTCTTATAGGAAATTTTACGCTGATTCCGAATATACCACATGTTAGTATGCTGAAAAAATTATTTCGCACAACAAATCGCAAAAAACAGGCTATTTTGAAATTTTTGACTACATTTTTGAAAATTTCAACCCGAAGATGTTATCCGATCATGCTGGCCAACGAACTTGAACTTTCGTTTTGTGTCCTTAACATTTTAAAATTTGTTTGGTTTCTAGCACAATTCAACGGACAGTTATCGTCTGGAATGACACATACATACATAAATATATACATACATACATGCATAAAAAAATGCGTTAAACTTCAGTATATGATTCAGAATAGCCTGAAACGGATTTCTGCATAAATTTTTTTCAAAAAATCACTTTCTACCAATTTCGAGGAAAGAGCAATAGCTTAATTTTCTTCAAAAATTCGCTAAAATGTGCCAAAATAATTAAAAATCTGTGAAAAGCTGCTGGAAGCTCACTAAGGTGTTTACTACTGGGGTCGTTACCCTAAATATCTGTCACCCTTGTTGAACTTTTAGATAAGTATGCTATTCCCCCTAAGTTTATTCATTTTACAATCACATTTCAATAACTTCCAAAGTTGGCTACTATTTCTTGTTCTTTTCATTTCAAGAATTCTACTTCTCCGAATCAATTGAACTATAATATTAATTAATTGATTCAGAAAATTAAGGAGTCTATGGAACGTCAGAAGGGCATATGCCAATTTTACGAGTGTCAAATGCAGTTAGTACCGATGACTGACTACAAATGGGGTTCATTTCAGGTGGATTTGGTTTTGCATAATCCTTTGAAGTACCTTAACATCATTAATCTGTCATTATCTAAGTTAATCTATTATCTATCTAAGTTCAATCACTTTGTGGTAGGGTTGAATTCAATTTATGGCTATGACAACAACATCAATGAGAACCGCAACCTCCAATGAACTGTCGTTCACAGCTGTCAATGTAATCCAATATCAATCGGCTAATTGCAGTTCGCTTCAACGGCTGCAATACATACCACTATGTATGAGCAAATACTATCCATTTTACCAATGCATAGTGAATCTAATTCAGCTGTTTGTTAATCAAAATTGGGAACGTCATTAGGACTGCAGCAATGAATTTTATAGATAATTTTGCTACAAAATGTAGACTATAATTTAAATTCTACAAATGACTGTGGTTTTAATTGTTCCAGTTTGGCCAATTTTGCAACGGTTCCCTTTCCACATGGCGGACTGCAGTTTAATTCAACAATGAAGTTCCAATATATGATCGTATAATTTTGTATATTATCTACAAAATTGTTTGTAAGCTTTTTGACTAATTGTTAACTATTATTTAAATTCTGAATAATAATCTCATATTCAAATAAAGGTTTTGAATTTTTAGCTTTTTGCAGTTTTTATCGACTTTTTAGCGAATTTTAATAAATTTTAAGTACATTTTTCTGCATAATTTTGTACATAATTTTTTTAATGTTCTATTTCATAGTAAACTAGCGTTCCCCCCGCGCGCGTTGCTGCGCCCAAATTAAATTTGTTTATTGATCGTAATTTTAAACTGTTATTAAGAGGTGATTGGATGGACGGAAGCTTAGCCTTTGGTTTCTGCCTTTGGTTTCTCCCTCCTCCTCATCCTCCTCCTCTCTCACTCCTCCTCCCTCCTCTTCCTCCCCCTCCTCCCTCCCTCCTCCTCCTCCTCCTCCCTCCTCCTCCTCCTCCCTCCTCCTCCTCTCTCCTCTTCCTCCCTCATCCTCCTCATCCTCCTCCTCTCTCACTCCTCCTCCCTCCTCTTCCTCCTCCTCCTCCCTCACTCTTCCTCCTCCTCCTCCCTCACTCTTCCTCCTCCTCCTCCCTCCTCCTCCTCCTCATCCTCCTCCTCTCTCACTCCTCCTCCCTCCTCTTCCTCCTCCTCCTCCCTCACTCCTCCTCCTCCTCCTCCCCCTCCCTCCTCTTCCTCCCTCATCTTCCTCCCTCCTCCTCCTCCCTCCTCCTCCTCCTTCGGTCTTGGCTTGGGTAGTTAATTTTCTAAACAATAAATTTCTAAAACCTGACACTGCACCCTTTTATGTCCTCTGGGTCAGAGCCCTTTGAACGGATTTGCACCAAACTTTACAGGAACAATCCTTGAATCATGCCTAATAATACCTGAAAGTTTCATTACAATCTGTCGAGCGGTTTCGGAGTCTATAGGCAACATACATACATACATACATCCTCTTTTATAGATATAGATAAACTTTATTTAAGAAACATTCTGCCAAAAAATGTAAAATTAAGGATTTTTAGCCATTCTTTGCCATTTTTAGTGATTTTTTTAGTAAATTTTTTGAAATTTGACTAATTTAATGTGCTCAAAAAGTGCTCGCCAACAAACTCATCCTTTCGTTTAGAATGCTTGATTTTTTGGCAAGCAGTTTAACGCTTTTTCATATATATATATATATATATATATATATATATATATATATATATATATATATATATATATATATATATATATATATATATATATATATATATATATATATATATATATACCTATATATATATATAGGAACACTTGAACTAGTCGCGGTTCTACTGAACTATATACTTCGTTTTAAATATAGAAAGAATTTAACAAATATATAGAGGAAAGAAAGAATCTAATAAGTATTTCGATTTTGATCTTTGTCAAAGAAATTAGAGAAATGAAAGTAATTCTTGAATCTTGGAAATTGCATGTGTGTCAGCGTCCATGTTACTTATCAACAAAATTGTGATAAGTTTTCTGGGTTTGATGGCTAATCGTTTAGATTGAGACCTGGAGGACGATTAGCGCATAGTACCCACCTAAAAGCTCTCTCGGATTGTTGTAGTTGCCGGTCATTTGCATGTTTCGGCATCTTCTTCAGAACCTGCACCCCATAGCACTCGTCAAAAGATGACCCATGGGTTTCTGCATGCATCTTGACTGGAAGAGGACGTGGTTGGTTTATGGATGCCCTATGGTTGTTCATACGTAAATTCAACGTAGTGGCTTTTCCAACGTAGAAACCTTGTCCTCCATCCGAACACTTTTTGCATACCAATTGGTACACACACATGAGTGATTGGCTTTCTGCTGTCCCCCGACATCTGTATGTGTGGCTGGTGTTTGCAGAGGTGAAGTTAGGGCCCTCTATCACCAAATTGCACAACTTACACCTTGCACGTCCACATGGGTGTAAACCGGCTTGCTGTGTCTGTGGGGGATGTGATCGAGGATACTCTCCCATCGACATCCCAGAAAACATACAATATAATACATGAATACATACATACATCCAAAAAAATGCGTTAAACTTCAAAATCGAAATATGATTCAGAATATATCTGAAACGGATTTCTGCATAAGCGTTTCTTTTTTCAGAATTCACATTCAATAGATACAAATTTTGAGGCGAGAGCAATAGCTTTTAATATTTCTTCGAAGCAAAAAATTCGCTAACATAAATGGAACATTAACTGCAGGAGCTGAAGACCAACTCATACATTCAGCTCGTTAATGGAAATTTACTGTAGGAGTCATTCAGCTGAATCCGGCCATACTCTGCGTAAACTGTAAGTCCTAAGGATTCTAAGTGCCCAATTTCAAGTTTCTACCACCACGGGAAGTGCGCCAAATAATGTCTCACTTATTTGTATCACGCAAATTTTGGAATGATTCCCATCCATGTCAAAATTCTGAGATAAATGCGAATCGGTGGAGTATTGAACCACATCATTACAAGGAGTTGGACAACTTGATGGACGTAACGCGATTTGATGTCTACATTCACCGCTCTCTGTGGGCTTGAAAACTCGTAGGCCGAGGTCTTCACGTATCGACTCGCGACAATGTTCCGCAGCTCAACATTCGCTGTCGCTCTCAGGCGGTCGGTACCCTTCAAATTCGCTCTATTGTTCGGTCTCTCTTCCCTGTCTGTCTCTCTCCGGCCAATTCATCGATTTCCCGGACGTCAAAGATACGTACTGTAGAGCGGCTCACGTTGCCGGGTTTAACAATGGCCGTCAAACCTCTGAAGAATGGAAGGCTCCAGGGAAACAGACGGCCTCAGAGATCCTACCTTCTTCCTGGAAGTGGAGTTATGTATTCCGGTAGGTCAACGATACGCTTCACTCTGAGCTAAGATGATAACGAAGATAGAAGCAACAGTTATTCTAACAAGTATCATGTTTTGCCGCTGGGTTTTGTGCTCGAAAATTAAGTGCGATCCGTTATGTTTTCTATTGATTTTCACGTAAAACCAATCCGTTGCTAGAGAAGTGTAACTCTTTCAGTTTTCATTGTAGCAAAACTGTTCGCCACTAATGCTCTTACTTTTTTGCTACCTTGGCTTGTGGGTTGCTAAGTACTTTGGATATATTGTCATACTAAGAATGTTTGAAATGAAACATATCGGGTTTTCAGTCTGAACCAATAATTTTTGTCTCTATTTTTTAGGTTGGTATTGCGAATACTTCCATGTAAATGTACAGATACCACAGATCAGATATTAGAGTTCGTAGTAGTTCTCATCAGCCCTCAGGAACGACAATAGGGAATGGACCTTGACTGGTCCAGATAAAACGTCAACCCACTGATGGGTCGATGCTGGACTCGGTGGTCCATAAGGTATGGGCAGTCCTCCAGGAAGTAGCGGATGGACAGATCACGCCCACACCTTCCACACACAACATCTCGAGCTCCTGCTCTAAGCAGGTGTCTGTGAGTAAGACGGGTATGGCCAGTGGCAACCCGGTTGACCACTATTCGGTCCTTCCTTGGAAGTTGGGTTACGAATAGGCCCACCGGGCACAAGTCCTGAAGGACACCACGCAGACCAGTGGCCTTACCCTGCTATCTCTCATACCAGATGGAATTGGCTTTATGTTGCATTTAGGAGATTTGATCCTCGATGCGTATAGGCAGCCTATCCATGGAGTTATCACCAATGACTCCCCTCGCAAGGGCATCAGCACACTCGTTGCCACGAATATCCACATGGCTTGGCACCCATATGAAAGTTATGTTGAGGCTTGGTGTAGCGATACACGTAGGCTTTCTATTAGAGGATCATCAGAATATGTTCTATCCCTAATCGCCTAGATGGTACTTTTGAATCGCTACAGATCGTATCATTCCTAACTCCCAAAAACAGGCAGTGTGAAATAGTCAGTGTCACTGCCGACAGTTTCCTGTGAACACAGACGCGACAGGAGGTAAGCATCTAGTGATTTGGAAGTTGGAACTCCATAGAGCAAGGCCAACACTATCAGGTGTCTTTGAGCCGTCGGTGAACACGAGAGTGTGTCCGCATATCATTAGATGGCTTCATTGTAACGGCATTTGAGGATATGAGGGGGTGTATTTCCCTTGACCCTAACCTTCATGCGAAGATCAACGTGCATACCAGACAAGGTCCAAGGTGGGGCAGGGGGCACTTCATATGGAACCAGAGGGTATCTCTCTATGCTATTCCATCTGGTGAGCTCCTAAACACGAATGACGAAGGAGCGAGTTCGTGTTTGGAGCCTAGAGTAAGTGTCATCCAGCTGACTGCAGGGGATAGCATGACACCCAGGGAAATAGCGTAAGCGCTCTGCATAGAGAAGTGCTAGCAGATTCCGACGAATCCTCAGTGGCTATGCTCAAGCACCGGAAGGGAGAGGCTGTCCGAGTCTGTTCCCCCCGTTCTGGGAGTTTGAGACCCTTGTTCAATACAGATTCCAGTTTACGAGTAAGGGCTTTCTTGCTGACCCATAAACTGCAGACCCATAATCTATGCGTGATCGCACCACTGCATGGAAAATCCTTAGAAGGACATCCTGCTGGGCGTCCCAACTATGGTTCGAAAGAACCTTGAGTAACTGTACACCCTGCATAGTAGCATGGCGCAAGTACTCAATATGCTGGGTCCACCGCAGCTTACAGTCAACTTCGAGTCCGAGGAAACATGTGTGAGTTGCATTAGTAACTTAGGTATCATTTTGGTGATCAATAATTACAGTACAGTATTAAAGAAATATAATAATTTTTTTTAAAGGAACAATCATAGTACTTCACTACATATGTTGGGCCAGGTTCGACACCTAGAATCAGGACCTGTCGAGTCCCAGAATCATGAGATAAGAGGTCAGCTTAAAGGTCGCTTGTATGGTAGGCCTTGGAAGATGATATTTTTTAATCTCGCCCGAAGCACAATGGTTAGGGCAGGCGAGGATCCCAGAGAGCATAAATTCTCCACACTCCCCTCCCCTGCCAAACTTTTGACTACACCCCTCCCTCGTGTGGACTAGGTACAGATAACCAGTTCTCTAACGAACTCGCGGACACGTTCGCCCGTTGGAGAGCCATATCTCATGTTTTCTCCTTACTTTTTCTTTCTTTTTCCTACAGAGGGGGTGCGAAAGCGAAAATATACGGCTGGAAATGTGCGGGGGCACAATGGACGCCGCTCTCTCTCAACGACGAAATACGGCGAAGCCTAATTTTTCAACATCTGACACGTATCCGAAACAGTCAGGGGTTGGGAGCTTGTTATTGGCCCGTTGGAACAGTCACGCGCATCGTGTCTCATTATTTTTGGTACTTTTGTTCCGGATCTTTCGTTGAGGCCCGACAAAAGAATATGATCAATCTCAATTTGACATCTTGCCTTATATGTAACTGATATGTAGTGAAACAATCAACAATGAGCACTTTTCGTCGCAGTATTTCTCTTAGAAATGAATTCCCTTTCGATTTGCGGTGAAACCAATAGTATAAAGAAAAGGACAGTATGGCGACTCAAGGCCGTTTCGGCCATTCAAAGGGGTTGGAAATCGGGATTCGATTATAGGACCCCCTTCTTTATCAGTGATATTTAAAGTAGAGAGTAATTGGGGGAAGGGCTTGGGAGAACGTGGGGCGACCACTTTATCAAATTTCATCAATTTTACCCCCTCCTTACCAACGTTACCCATTAGGTTTTCCAAATTAGAAAATTAGGTGGTGCACCCTCCTCCGTTTGCTCTATAACCCCCCCCCCCCCCCTCAACCAGCCAATACCTACCTTTATTCTAGAATGCTTTTGGGAGGAAGAACGGATTGTTTTACCTCAATCTTAAGGAGAGTTCATCGTCCGGATTCGTTTCAGAATGCCAGGAAACAGAAAGGAGAAAAAAATTTCTGGGATTTCAGTAGCTTCATTTTCAACATGAATTCGCCTATCCGCCTATATTTTCTTATTTTGAAATACCATGCTAAGGGTCGTGCATGTTTTAAAAAGATGCAAGGTCCCCACATTTTGAAGCAATCAAAAAACTTATTATATTCATATTTTGTGTTTTCCCCAATAAAAACATTATTTGTTGGCATAATTGATGTGCCCAACGTCAGTACACCTTGTACAAGTATGGAAAGTACTGATTAGCAGTAGGAAGAAAAGGACTGTACGGCAGGTTTCGCCCTTCGAGCCCTTTAAAAGGGTTGAAAATCGGGATTGGATTACAGGATCCCCTTCTTTATCAGTGAAATTTAAATTTGGGAGTGGTCCGACCCTAAGGGGGGGGGGCACAAATTGTGGCTATTACACAATGGCAAGAAGCATTAAGGAAGGGGGGTAGGTTAGGGTGGTTCGAAAAAAAAAAAAAAAAAAAAGTTCTGGGATTTCTCTTATCCCATTGTTTTTTTTTTGCTTCCTCGGTATGTCAGGATGACCTTCCTAAATTTTTATCAAAAATTATCAATCCTAACCACTTTACCTGGGTCGATTTTGGCCAGTTATCGACCGCTATCGCAAACCAACCTCTAAATTGGTGCCGAGGATGGGCGTGGTGATGATTTGAAGGACGGATTTCAATTTTATTGGGTCAATTTATGGGTTTTCGCATGCGCTGAACACGATGAACTTATTTATTTTACGCTCCGTCCACTAGTTATCCGGTAAACTCGCAGAGGGCACTGCTTGAAGATAAGTAAAAATCGAAAATTTCATACGAAAATGCTGTCACCTGGTTAAGAATGTACTAGAAACATGCTATTATGGTCGGATGATATGCTTTGGCATGTTCTGAACATTATCCCGCTTTTTGCTATACTTTTTCGCCGATTATTGCTTCGTTTGTCGGCCATAAACCTCAAATTAATTGTAGGGTAATAGACAAATTCCCCTAATTTCATCGGAAATTATGTCGCTTTGATAATTTAAGGTCCCGAAATACCTTGTGCCGATAAAATTTGGTAATTTCCACGATACACGGTACAAAGCCGTTGGTAATTTGGAAAGGACTTGAACCGGCATTGTACTTATTCGCCAAATATAGCGGCAAAATGGAGAAAATAGCTAAAATTTTCCCATTTTTTTTGTAAAATTCCCTAGTTTTCATCGGTTTTCCGTGGTCAAATTCGTAGTTCTGAATTGTCTGAACTGTGATTGGATCGTTAAATAAAAAATTGTGTAATATAATTGAAATTAATGTCATATAATTTCAGTTTCACTTGCTCGAGGGACAATCTGTAATTTGGTCGATAAGCGAGAATAACATATAATAAAAATATACAAAAAAAATTACCCTCGATAAAATATCAAAACATGAAAAAAAAAAAAAAAAAAAAAAAAAAATCAGTCTTCAAAGTTTTAATTATGACAGTTTTTTGGGTTTTTGAGAATCGGTCAGGCAATAATAAAATTCAATTCTTTGCCTGACCTAATTTTATTATTGCCTGACCGATTCTCAAAAACCCAAAAAACTGTCATAATTATCACCAAGCGGTCAATAAACTAAACCATATTCTTCAAAGTTTTAACTATATCCCGTTTACAGTATGTTTTAGGAAATTTTTCCTTGTGGTGTTGTAGTACATGTTGGAAAATACCCAATTTTATCGGCACAAGGTATTTTGGGACCTTAAATTATCAACGCGACATAATTTCCGATGAAATTAGGGTGAATTTGTCTATTACCCTACAATTAATTTGAGGTTTACGGCCGACAAACGAAGCAATAATCGGCGAAAAAGTATAGCAAAAAGCGGGATAATGTTCAGAACATGCCAAAGCATATCATCCGACCATAATAGCATGTTTCTAGTACAATTCTTAACAAGGTGACAGCATTTTCGGTGAAATTTTCGATTTTTACTTATCTTCAAGCAGTGCCCTCTGCCAGTTTACCGGATAACTAGTGGACGGAGCGTAAAATAAATAAGTTCATCGTGTTCAGCGCATGCGAAAACCCATAAATTAACCCAAAAAATTGAAATCCGTCCTTCAAATCATCACCTCGGCACCAATTTAGAGGTTGGTTTACGATTGCGGTCGATAACTGGCCAAAATCGACCCAGGAAATGTGGTTAGAATTAATATTTTTTGCTAAAAATTTAGGAGGGTCATCCTGACATACCGAAGAAGCAAAAAAAAAAAAAAAAAAAAAGAAGATGAGGACAAGAAATCCCAGGACTTTTTTTTTTTAACCACCCTAACCTACCCCCCTTCCTTAATGCTTCTTGCCATTGTGTAATAGCCACAATTTGTGCCCCCCCCCCTTAGGGTCGGACCACTCCCAAATTTAAATTTCACTGATAAAGAAGGGGATCCTGTAATCCAATCCCGATTTTCAACCCTTTTAAAGGGCTCGAAGGGCGAAACCTGCCGTACAGTCCTTTTCTTCCTACTGCTAATCAGTACTTTCCATACTTGTACAAGGTGTACTGACGTTGGGCACATCAATTATGCCAACAAATAATGTTTTTATTGGGGAAAACACAAAATATGAATATAATAAGTTTTTTGATTGCTTCAAAATGTGGGGACCTTGCATCTTTTTAAAACATGCACGACCCTTAGCATGGTATTTCAAAATAAGAAAATATAGGCGGATAGGCGAATTCATGTTGAAAATGAAGCTACTGAAATAGTAAAAATTTCCGAAACTTTCTCCTTGGAAATCTGTTTCCTGGCATTCTGAAACGAATCCGGACGATAACTCTCCTTAAGATTGAGGTAAAACAATCCGTTCTTCCTCCCAAAAGCATTCTAGAATAAAGGAAGTGTTTTGAACAGCACTTTTATTTATTTATTTGGGAACCATAAAATTGGTCAAATTTCAACGAATAGGTACTACGAAATGAAGAATTAGTGGTCTGGAGTCCCCTTTTTCCAAAAAGCTATTGCTCTTACCTACAATAATTTTGAAGGGAAGCGGTAGTAAAATATAGCTAAATCTGTCCCCTCTCCTCCGTGGACGGTACCGGTGGAAGGTTGTGTTTGTTGGCTAGGACTTTTTGAGCACATTAAATTGGTCAAATTTCAAAAATTGTTCTAAAAAATGACTAAAAATGGATAAAAACGGTTAAAAATCGTTAAAATTACATTTTTTGCCGAATAATTCTCCAATAAATTTCATTAACTATAAAATAGAACATTCAAAAATTTACCTACAAAATTATGCTGAAAATAGTATGTACCTAATTTTCATTGAATTTCCTAAATAATTTACAAAACCTGTAGAAAAAACTAGAAATCTAAAATTTTTTTTTAAATAGCAGGTCATTATTTAAAATACTTTTTTTTGCCATAAAATTAATATTTAACACTTTCATTGCACTCAACAAGCTCTGATTGGAAAACAATTTATCATTATACAATACGATAATTTACTAAAATTTGCTCATACGATCATGCTGAATGACTGGTACATTTTTATAATTAGCGAATTTTTGAAGAAAATTAAGCTATTGCTCTCGCCTCAAAATTTGTAGAATGTGAATTTTTGAAAAAATTTGATGCAGAAATCCGTTTCAGGGTATTCTGAATCATACTCTGAAGTTTAACGCATTTTTTATGTCTGTATGTAAGTATGTATGTATATATGTATGTATGTATATATGTATGTATGTATAATATATATGTATGTATGTGTCATTCCAGAAGACAACTGCCCGTAGAATTGTGCTAGAAACTTCAAACCAATTTTAAAATGTTAAGGACACAAAACGTGATGAGTTTACTATGTGGAATCCATGTTCGTCTACCAAAATCATAAACTAAAATTTCTCTACACGATAAATATCGACTGAAATGTCGAAGATTTCTTCAAAAATTCGCTCATGGGGTCATGCTGCATGACTGGACTTTTTTTAATTATTCGTGAATATCAAGGTAGTAACAAAGTATGCTAATTAGGACTCACCTCCCACCCGAGGAGCCGAGGTACTCGACGTGGGTCCTGTACTCTATCCTCGTGGGGCGCGGGGTGTAGCGGTGGATGGGGCGCAGGTATCTCGAGGGTGCCGGCGGCGGCGCCGGCGCCGGCGCCGGGGAGAACAGGTCACGCCGGGCGTAAGGGTCGACGTAGCGGGAGGAGCCGGTCGCCGGGCTGACGGCCGGGCCGACGGGGTAGCGGTCGTAGCGCGGTCCAGGGACGTAACGCTCGATCGGCGAATGGCGGTCGGTGCTGAACCGCGTCCCCGTGTCCACAAGACCCCCCTCCTCGCATCTGCAACAACAGAAATTACAATAATTAGACAATAAAACGATTAAGCTATAATTTAATTAAAAGAAACTAACAAAATATAATAATATGATCAATTTGTTGTGAATGATATTTTACAATTAACGTTAAATGCATAAAGGACAGCGGTTTTGACTTCACAGCTAGGCGTCGTGGCCTGTTTTTTTTTCGATTTCTACCATTCCTAAACTGTTGAAAAAAATTCCACTATCTGCTTTATAAGCAGATACCATGTTGTATGGATATGTCTTTGATTGGGGATTTCATAACGGTTGTCCTCGAGAGTTGTAATCAAATCCTTTAACTTTGGACTGTAGGCGACGAAATGTATGATAAAGAATTTTTTCTATTATTCTTGGAAACGCAATAAGTATACTATACATACTATTAAAGTTATTTCTTCAATAAAGGCGCTATCATTTTTATGTTCATGATTGCCTGATTTTTCATTAATAAATTAAATTATATCATTTATTGTTTTATTTGATAACGTTTCGTTCTCTTACTGAGGACATCTTCATATCTTGCTTTCTTGACATTGAGTTGACTTGGTGAGCAACGGTTTTATTTGACAAATCCGTTATATCCGGATGTTTATACATTTTTTCCTTGACACACCAAGATCTGAAGATGTCCTCAGTAAGAGGACGAAACGTTATCAAATAAAACCATAAATGAAATAATTTCATTTATTTTCCCTAGGCCGCATCCCGACTAATTCCAACAAAACAACGGTTTACTTATAGAAATGTTGAAAATAACTGTGGAGACTGGAGAGAAGCCACTACAATGAGTTGTTGTTTACAGTCGACTGTTGTCAAGAGGATGATATTTCCTATGGAGTGGAGTAAATGATGCTATTGCTTTACGTTAAGAATATTGTAACCGGCTTATTAAAATTGTTTATAGTCCAATCAACTTAGTTTAGGAATGTAGCCAGGTACGTAAGGAGGGGGAAATTGGTAGCTTGAGATGTGAACATTTATCACATAAATCAAGCGCTTTCCAACGAGTGGCGAACGATTTCTGTGCGATGAAAACCACGGAAGTTTCATTCCCCTAGCAACGGCTGGGTTGTACGTGAACATCATTAGAAATTGTGACATATTTTACGAAAATTTTTGATTGACCCCCCAGAGCAAAGACACATATCCATGTCAAATTATCGTTCGTTATCACTCTCCTGATTTTCCTGAACCAGGATGGTTTCATTTGTAAACGATCAACTATGACAAATCTCTTGAGCCTTCAAACCTACATAGTGATTGCCTTTAGCAACGGAAACCGAGTTGATTGTATATATAGCATTTCCGAATTGAGTTAAACTTTTTCCATTTAGGTTTAGTTCTTTTCCATTTAGGTTTAAACCTTTTCCACTTAGGTTTAGACCTTTTCCATTTAGATTTAAACCTTTTCCATTTGGATTTAGACCTTTTTCATTTAGATTTAAACCTTTTCCATTTAGATTTAAACCTTTTCCATTTAGATTTAATCCTTTTCCATTTGGATTTAAACTCCATCAAAACGTCAGTAGTTAGCCCCATCATAGTAAGTAAGTGCCTACCTACTAAAATTTCATTAGGCTAGAAGTAAAAAAAAAAAAAAGGAAACGGATAGTTATAACTTAATTTATAACTTCCGTTCATGAGAAATTCTTGTGTTCAAAAAACATTTGTTCATTATTATATATATTACATTTCTGTGCATAAAAAAACACTTGCATGATTTAATATTCAAGTTGTGGCATAATAACGTCGGGTTAGAGGTAAAAGTACCGAAGAGGTAAATTCATATTGTGCAAAAATCAAATTAAAATTTCAAAAGTTAGTTTGGTAAATATGATTATTTTCTTAGGTTGGATACATAGTTTGATGATATTGATCACCAATAATAACAACAGTTAAATAATCATAATATTCTGCATTTGATTTTCCCACGTGTTGAATTTGTGACTTGGGTACTTTTACTTCTAACTCCACGATAATTTCCTGAGTTTAAATCCAAACGGAAAAGGTTTAAATCCAAATGGAAAAGGTTTAAATCTAAGTGGAAAAGGTCTAAATCTAAATGGAAAAGGTTTAAATAGCTTTGACAAGAGCCCTTGGTGCAAAACTCCGTCAAAAGCTTTTTCCGTGTATTTGAACAGACCGAGGCATGTTGTACCTTCCTCGAATGTATATCTAGTAGGTGTTCTACAACTCTGTGCAGTTGTTGTGTACATGAATGTTTTTTGGCTTACATTGGTAAATGTATACTATTCAACAGAATTTTAGTCAAAGAATTTTTATCAACAATGAACTAGGACATTAAACATTTTTTGCACAATATTACACTGAAAAAAGTACTTAAATCTCATTAATTTCGCTCAAAAATCGGTAAAAACTACAAAATTAGCTAAAAATTCAAAATCTTTTCTTTTCTTTTTATCGCCGAATGTTTTTTTGAACTAGTTTTTCTTTAATAAATTGGTAGTTAACAAGTTATTTGCATCCAAACACCACATATTTCATAACAACGTAACATGTCATAATACGATAATTGTTATGTCCGTCACCCATTAATTGCATGTACAAAACAGCAATACGAACAACCACGCCACCACCACTTCTCCAGTGTTACCGCCTACCATTCGGCGCTATGTATGTTTCTGACCTGTACATGTAAAGCCTCTTTCTAGCGTCCTAATATACCAGTTCGACTTATCATAAACGCGTGTTATTTGTTCATTAAATAGCCACCAGCCACTTCAATTGGCGACGAGGATGGGATTTGATAATGTTGTTTTGATAATGATTGATTGATTTGATAATGATTGAAATTGAAGTGGCTGGTGGCTATTTAATGAATAAATAACACGCGTTTATGATAAGTCGAACTGGGATAATTTACGAAAATTCGCTCATATTTTCACTTTATAAAGTCTTCTTACGGTCGAACACAGGAAAAAGGAACGCGGGAAAGTATGTCAACTTATAGAAACCCCGAGTCGCCATTGTAATTTGAGTCGACCCTCTCCTCCCAACAGCCACTGGACGTTCGGTCGATGATATTTCCCGTGAACAAAAGAAAATATAAATAAATAACAAAAATGAAGGTAAAAGAGCCACCCAGATTTAGGAGTCCCTTCCGTACAGGAACTTATAAAATGCTGAAAAAAGTGTCCTGCGACGTTGTTGTATCGGGGAACGGGGAATAAGGGATATTTATGAAGCGGAAAGTCATTCAGCGCTCCTTGCTTCGCACTGTTTGATAAATCCGTGACGTCGGTCTTTCCCCTTTTTCGGTGATCTATGGGAGTTTTCAAGCCATCCACCTAAATGTAGTCGGCGATCGATTTCAACTTCTATGTCCTCTTTTAGAGAGAGCGAAGAGCTGTATGGTACTCGGAATCCATAAAAGGTGCCCTACTTCGGTCTGACTATCCCACTTTTGATTTAAGGACGACCCTTAGAAACTTGGGGAAATATGCGACAGCGTATTGTAGCAGGGGGTTTACTGCACGGTTTTCTATTTTCTATGGCAAGGCTCAAATCATATCTATAAAAAACATATTGATAACTTAATTTCAAGACTGTATAAAAGTAACATTCACTTTAGTGCGGGATAGTGGTCTGACGTAGTATTGGTAATTGTGGTTCAGAAGTTGTTGAGGAAAGGAAGCGTTTGATGTGAATAACTTGGTATTGTTTGTGATGTGTGTGTAAATATGACAGTAAATATCTTAATGAAAAATGGGTTAAAAAACCCAATGTGTTCATCTGCACTTCGCCAGCGTTTGCGAGCTCCATGTACGCACATGCTGGATGCGCGCAGGATGGCAAAGGCTATTGTTTTACGTATTTCAAACAAATTCAATATTTTTTAACTAAGGGCCGGTTTATCACTTATCTACATCAACTGCAGGATAGCTATACCGAGTGTGGAGCTATACTCCAGATAAAGAATGTTTTTTAAATACTTTATTACTATTTATTGACAAGTTAATCTTCTCTTTCATTCGCTAAGGCACTGGGTGGTGATCGGTTGGTTTTCTCTCTCTCTCTCTCTCTCTCTCTCTCTCTCTCTCTCTCTCTCTCTCTCTCTCTCTCTCTCTCTCTCTCTCTCTCTCTCTCTCGCTCTTTTTTCCCCTGCTAGGCTTGTTCGGTTGTGTTCATTTCTTCCTTTTTTTTATGTACGAGATGAAGGTCCCAAACCCATTGTTATCACTGCTCCATCACAAAAGCCTATCAGGTCCTCTGCATTTCTCCACTTCTTCCTAGTTCCTCTAATGCACATGGACGTTAGACGCAAAATGGCGTGTGACTTTCTGCCAACCGTTCGGCCATTACCTTGATACAGTTCGCCATTTGAGGCCAATATTGCGTCTGTCGTGCAAACCATTGGGGTGAAGGTGAATACATGCGTCATTGTATTTCCTTTTCTTTTCATCCTCTGCAGACTTCAGAATTGCTGAGACTGGACGGGAAATATGAGAGGGCGCATCAGTGTCAGTGACACGAATATCAAAGATGGCTTCTCTCTGCCTTCCCATACACCTCTGCACGCCAGATTGCCCCTGAGCCCTGCTGAGGTATTGGACGCTTCCACTATGACGGGTTCTTTCATATTTCCCCAGGCTTCCAACATGAGTTCGCCCAATACATCACGTACTTCGTTATGGCGTCTGGATATTAGGCCTCCTGTTTTGCATGTTAGAGAATGCTCAACATTGAACGTGCTTGCACCACATCCGTCACAGGATTCAGGCATATTTAGTGGGTTTCGTTTGTACCGTACTGTTATCGCATCTCTGAACTCACTGACTGACAAATCAAAGTTGTGTCTATCCAATGGTAGTGCTGACAACCATCCCTACGAACTTTTTGTTGACGCTTCTACTGCACGATTAATTGCCCTTTGACGATCAAAAGGGAATTCTCTCTTGATTCTTTCCAATTCTTCTGTTTCTTCTTGTGTTTTTCACAAAACTGCCTCTTTTTTTCTTATTCTCTGCTCGTTTGTATGTGCTATTAGGCTCAAAGGTACTCTATTTTTTAGTGAGTCTATTACACATTTGGAACCAGCTAGAGAGGTTTCATAAGACTGGTTTGCTATGTTTGTTGGATCTGACCAACCCAATCCACCTCTCTTAACTGACAACATGAAAAGGTCCTGCTCCTGACGCATTAAGGCACATGAAGGTCTCTGATTCGGCTTTTCAGGGGTACAAACGCTTCTTCACCTCCGTTGGTGACGCGTTGTATGTAGCCCCACTGAAAACGAAAGAATTTGGTGAATGCTGTGTCGTTTATCAATGCCGAATCAGCTGGCGGATAAAATTATCCCTCAGATGAATTCTGTTTGGCAGATAGCGCCGATAACATCCTCATTGGTGTCCGTAGGCGACAAAATAAGGGCAATTTACACATGGAGCTACACCGAGTAGAGTAGGAGCTATATTTTCTTGGATGGATCGACTATTAAAAAAACCGGGTCTGACGTCTACATCAAAACAGTGTCCATCATGCTATCAAGTTCGGCAAATAAGAAACCACCACATTTTTGCCATTTGCTTCATTTCTAGAGAGAGAAAAACATACAAGTACGGCGATACAACCTGAATTATTACGAACGAATTATTGTGATCAGTAAGTTTGGACTTAATTTCATCATCGATTCATGTTAGAATGTGAAGAACGGTATCTTTGTCCAACCGAAACCTCAATAAAAATACGCACTCGACCCATATTAATAGGTGATCTACACGGGGTTACTAGGGATGTACGGTCTTCTTTCCCATTCAACGAATTATGCTACGATAGAATCTTCGCCGTTGCTATTTGAAGACAAATCCCCAAATATATCCATTGGAAGGTACAAAAATAAAGACAATCAAACTTGAGATTCAAATGTGATTTTGAAGTGTAAACTTCTATAGGCGCACCGCGTCGAAAAATTTAGCGGGGTGTGAACACGATACTACTGTCACGTCACGCTGTTTTTTTCTTTTGATTTTCACGTACAACCAAGCCGTTGCTGGGGAAATTAAACTTCTTTATTTTTCACCGGACAAAATCGTCCACCACTCGTTGGAAAGCTCTCGATTTACCTCGCATTTCTTTCATACTTGTTCTTCTATTCATGTCATAGTTTTATATTTATTTATGTTATAAATGGATATAACACCTAACCACGGAGCTCCGTCTTTGTTGTAAGAGATCGCTTTCCACGAGGACAATCATACTTCATATTGATTTATACTTCTTCCGAAGCATCGTATTTGCTCACCATCAGTGGCCAGTTTGTATACACGATGCCCACCTATAGTCAATTACGATTGATTAATACGATTGGGATATTCTTGGATTCCAAATCCCCACGGAGTGCCTCCATCCATTTCCTCCTTTCGAACGTTGGGTGTATCTGACGTCATCATCGTCCACATATTCATCTTCACCCGCATCGTCAACTCATCCACATCATCATCTTATTAAGATCAGATTTATCATTAAAATCACTTCACTACATTCAAGGAGTTCCTTTTAGGTAGCAAGTATCATATCACCAATCTCAATAAATTATACTTGTAAATCGCTTAGTGGTGTTTAGTTTGTTGAATCATTATTTTCTGCAAGATAGGGGAATGGTGTTTAGCTAACCACAATTGAATCTCTAACATTAGAAAGTTATAAATTCTACGGAGTCTATAGCATCCCATATGTACAATCTGCAAAACAATCAAATATTGTTTCAATCGATATAAGCATATTGTACCTATTGCTAGTTTTCATGTTTCTTAGATTTCTGATTTAACTCCACTCTAGACACTGGACACAAGGCTCTAGCAACGAAGGAGCTTTATCATTCTTACCAACAACGCAATTTCCACTATTTGCATTTGCCATACTGTCAATAACACTTTTTTTCTCTTTAGTGTTGAACATTTTCGAATAGGCTCGAAAAAAAACTTTTTTTGAGTACGCACTCCAATATAAAATATTGCCCCCTGGAGTCTTGAACTTCATTTTCGTCCAATATTCTTCAAATGATCTGGAAAAAAGCTTTTCCCGAAAATGAGAAGACGAAAGCAAACAGCTCTCTTGACTCTTGAGGTTATCTTTCCTCGAGCTGGAAATGAAATGAGTTTGATCAGGAGAAAGTGCACGAATTGATAAGAGCCATCGTGGGGCGGTCTTTTCTCAAAGAGGCAAGAGGCGAGTCGTATCGAGATCACCCCTTATCCTCCTGTGTGAACCGTTTATCAAGGAAGATGGCGGAAAAGCCCCCTCCTTGATCCTCCGCTCCCTTCACGTCGAAGGAATAGCGTGTATTCACGGAGAAGAGTTTCCTGGAGAGTCATCTCTTACCGATGATATCGCTTTACATGGTAAGGGTGAATAGTTGTGGGGGGCGGTGAACGTTCACGGTGTGTCAATCGGATTGAACAGGTATAAGGACTTCAAATAGGTGTATGAATTCACTTTGCCAATAGAACCAACCCGTTTGTCAGGTTATTCGCTTGCAAAGGTATTGGTACCTATCATTCGTAACTGATACGTGCAACATTTCCAGTAGATCCAACAGATCTTAAAATATGAATATTCTGGTACCGTTATACTTTCATAACGGAAGCGATTGATCTAATATGAGTGAGTGAGAAATATCTAATATCTCATAAGTATTTTCCAAGAAAGTATCCTAATTTCCTCCTGGTACGGTAAGTGTTATTTAATTATGGCTTAAATGAAATTTTTCTGAATAAATGTTCACACCCTTAATCAAATGCGCGGTAAATGTGTAGAATTATTTAGCCAATTGAGAAATTGGTGGCCTTAAGAATGGAGCGTGGAACCACTTAAGGTTACCGAAGCAAGGTTATCCATGTTGGAAGACCACTGTTAGCGGCAAGTTCAAATCCAACTACTGGGACGGGGCGTATTCGATTTATTTCGAGGCGAATTTGCGTTATTTTGCCCTTCTACTTAATCAGATTATTCAAAATACCGCTATCTGTAAAAAGAGGATGGGTTAAACTATGAAAACCAATTAATGAGAAGATGGAGGGTTGATACATGCCCACCATCGATGGACCAACCTGCTACAACAAACGGACCAGAGGCCTTTCATATGCACCTCAACGATCAATTTTATTCTACCCATCCCTCAATTTGGAGGGTGCTCGAAATTTTAAAGGAAATTCAAGTTGAGACGAGGCTTAAACTACTAGACCATGGGTACCGGAACCTCTGGAGGACGACGTATATACGGCAAAGAACTCAAACGACACCAGCAAGTATTAGGTACATGCTCGACAACCCCTCCTATCAGGACAAAACGATATGCACGAATTCTTCATGCATATCGGACAGCTTCATGTTCCCAAAACTATTCGTTGACAGGTACGACGAGGGCACTTTTATTTAAGTCGGCAGCATCACTGTACTTCTGAATACAACATACTACTTGCACAGGTACAAACTTTCAACTAATTTCCTCATATTCCTAGTTTAAATCTGCAGGTCGAGTTGATGAACACACTCCTTGGGCGTTCAGGTCGACTTGATGCGTCGTTATAAGGGTTCAACGGATTGAATCGGTCGAGTTGTTTCGTTGCCGTATGAATTAAATTTTCCAATAGAACAAACTCGTTCATCATGTTGTTCGCTAACTAAGGAATTGGTACCTATCTCTCGTAACTGATAAGTTCAACATTTCCAACCAAATTAACAGATCACACATATAAATATTCGAATACCGTAATAAAAACTGCCCTTTGACGCATGATGAAATATGTAATATGGCATATGTAATATGGTATTTTTCAAGAATGTATCCTAATTTCCTCCTGGTATGATGTACGTCATTAGGACGTCCCTCTGGAGCAAGCGTTCGTTAATAGAGGGACGACCTATGGGAATTGTTCCAGAGGGGGAGGGGACAACCCAAGCATGAGAAAAAAAATTACCGCATACAAACCCATGTCATACCATTCTGAGACCAAACCCGTGAAAAAAAACTGATTCTCACTGGGGTAACTCGGAGTTTAATGGACCCATTTTTATGAACTTTTCAGGGAGTGTGCGAGTAACCTCGTGGACAATCCCCTTTAACTTCCATTGCCGTTGGACCAAAAGTGTCTTATGCGCATGCGCAAACGTGAATTTCTTTTAAGGTCGATTGACCATAATGTATAGGTTCAATTTCGTTCCAACTCGGGAGGGAATAGTTGGGTATATGTTCCAGGAGAATTCTCCATGAATTATATAGCGCTTGGTGATGTAGGAACCATTGTGCATGCACTGATCTAAAATTGATTGACACTGGATTATTAGTAGACCGTGCGCATGCGCTAACTTGACTTTCCTGTACAGTCGATTTCTCAAGATCTGCAAGTACACAACATGTATCAAATACTGTTCCATTTTGCATTCAATCATTTGGACTCGTACTTTGTTTTACAAAGATTGTGTTCAACTAATGCTATATAGTCCATGTTAAAATCCTGAGGAAGCGATACCAACTGTCCACCCAATATGGCAGACCTCCCCCGTCATCACCTCAAAACGTTATTTTCAAAAATACGGCAACAAAGGGGAGAATCGCAACACAATAGAAAATGTGCTGGTCGGGAAAAAAAGTGTCGGTCGGGAAAAAAAAGTGTGGCAAAAAATTCCTTGACCCCCAGCCAAAAGACATATCCATGTCAAACCCCCAGCCAAAAGACATATCCATGTCAAAATCCGGTCGGGAAAATTTTAATTTCTCCCTTGATGGGAAGAACAAAAGATCATGGATATGTCTAGTACCTACTGCTTACCAGTTGGTACCTACTACTCAATTGTATACCAACGATGTAGTGCCTTCTTTTCACAAGATTATTCCATTATGGTTACAAAACAATATTAGTTTTTAACTTAGAGTAATAAATCAGCATTCCTTGACACTACAATGGCTTAGAGGTCATGAAATGTCGTGGTAAAATGAGAGCATTCCAACAAGTGGCGAACGATTTTCCTACTATGAAAACTATGGGAGTTACTCTCCCCTAGTAACGCCTTGGTTGTACGTTAAAATCAATAGAAAAATTAACAACAACTCATTATAGTGGCTATCATGAACATAAACTACGACAAATCTGACTTTATAAGTTCCTACATAAATTTCTGTTCTAGAACCAAAAATTTCAACCATGTATCATGTTTTCTCCTCGATTCCAAGCGGTTGCAATCATGTTCACAATATCAATATTGAGAATGATCACCTGTGTGTAAACAATTATTTATATAACCATGCTCATAACTCAGTTTGTTGGACACGCACTTCGCAGTAGTTAACATAATATTGTTCGATAAATCGAGAGCTTTCGAACGAATGGTCAACGAATTTTGTGGGATGAAAAACGACGAAGTACCATTTCCCTAGCAACGACTCGGTTGTAGGCGGAAATCACTGTAATTTGTTTCGTGCGCGGAAAAAAATTGACTCGCAAAATTTGCTAGGACCCCAGGGCTAAAACATGATACATGTTAATGTGCCAGTCGGGAAAAAAAGTGTCGGTCGGGAAAAAAAAGTGTCGTGAAAAATCCTTTGACCCCCAGCCAAAAGACGCATCCATGTCAAAAATTAATTTATCCCTTGATGGGAAAAACAAAAGATCATGGATGTGTCTAGTACCTACTGCTTACCAGTTGGTACCTACTACTCAATTGTATACCACCCATGTAGTGCCTTCTTTTCACAAGATTATTCCATTATGGTTACAAAACAATATTAGTTTTTAACTTAGAGTAATAAATCAGCATTCCTTGACACTGAATGGCTTAGAGGTCATGAAATGTCGTGGTAAAATGAGAGTATTCCAAAAAGTGGCGAACGATTTTCCTACTATGATAACTATGGGAGTTACTCTTCCCTAGTAACGCCTTGGTTGTACGTGAAAATCAATAGAAAATGTGCCGGTCGGGAAAAAAAGTGTCGGTCGGGAAAAAAAGTATCGCGAAAAATTCTTTGACCCCCAGCCAAAAGTCATATCCATGTCAAAACAATTGTATACATGTGTATGTGTGTGTGTGTGTGTGTGCGTGACAAATTTTGTCGACGCTTTCCTAGCCACAATTCTTAACTGGTTTAATTAAGTCTATTGTGCAAGAAACTTGGGAAGTTACTAATTTCAAGATGAAAGAGGGTGAATAGAAGGGGTAAAGCCGATAATACGTGTTTTGTTTTTTTTTTTTTTTTTTTTTTTTTTTTTTTTTTTTTTTTTTGACAAAATTCGTCAACGCCACCCAGGCTACAACAGTTCTCTGCCAATTTCAGTGATTCTTGTTTTGTAAGATTCAAATTTCAGTCTAGTTGTGCCACATTTCAAGATGCTATTTTGAAAACCATCAAGGCTTTGATGCGGTTGAAGGAATGAGGGCGTCGCGGGTTTGGGCCCGCAGAGGGTAAAAGACCCTCGAAATGGCAACGGGTTTCGGCCCGTGAACCGTCTCGCCTTTGGGCTCGTGTGTTTTGATGAGATAAGCGAACCGCACCGCGCTGTGAACCTGCGATATAGATTACGTCGGCCGTGCAGTAGTAACGTATTTGCCTTCTTACATTTCACAATGGATTTGGTCATTTCAAACAGGTTCTCCAGTAGGCGAGGTGAAAATGTCAATGTGATAGGGAATTACAAGTTTTCCGAATACCGCACGGTAAGTGACGGAAGTGTGAGGTTTCGGATATTGTGGGAGGCATTCTGTGAAGATAAGGACGTTCATGCCTTCCTTACTGGAGTGGGCGCAGACCATGAAGGCTCTGAATAAAACCTTGTACGTATGAGCCTAATACATTACCTCATACCTTCATGAACTGTAGTAATAGGTACATACATACAGACTCTCTTACCGCCATGAATAGTAATGTAATTTCTTATTTGCAGGGATATTACATACGACTATGATATACACATCTATCAACAACTTATATTTATCGTATTGACCAAACTCTTGTGATGCAATTAAAGTATGGTTTTCCGAAGAGCCCAAACCAGTAGCGCCTTCAAAACCCAACGGGCCCAAAACCGTTGCGCAGCGGGCCCAAACCAGTCGTGATTTCATACGGGTGGGCCCAAACCCGGACCGCTCAGGAAATGAGAAGCTGGTTTTTTTTGCAGTTGGAATATCTATTCATTCGTTAGAGAATTCCAAAATATTATATAGTCGAACCCCCCCCCCCCCCCCCCCCCCACTCCCACCAGGTGATAATCCAGTCGCAAGCTAGCAGTAACCTGGCCATTTGGAAAACACAGGACAGGACGTATTAAGAAACTCCAAAAAGTCTGAATAGCAAATGTCTGTGAATTAGCCAATTCCTTCGCCAAAAGAGGTTTCAAAATGATGCAGCCCTCTACTCCCTTACCATATCTCTATCTCTATTATTTATAAGAATGAAACTCCGTTTGTCTGTTTGTCTGTTTGTCTGTTTGTTTGTTTGTCGTGTCTATGCACGGCCAAACGGCTGAGTGGGGGGAGTCTACGAGTGGGGGGATCTTCTTGGGATTTTCCGATAGGGTGTATAAGCGAATTTAAAATTTTCTAATCCCACCCGAACCATGGGCCGTAGGGCGGGAGGGGGGTCGAAGTAAGAATTAATGTGCGCTTTTTGGACTTCCCCGCTTCCCCTACCCCTCTAAACGGCCGTTGACAATTCCGGAAAAATACGGGTTTCGTAGGTTTTCCTACGAGGAAGACGACGGCGCGATCGGGAAATGCGTAAAAAAAATGCGAGAGTACGGACCCGTTTTCTCGAAAAGTCCGCCGAAAAACTTGGTTTTTTCCGATTAAAATATACCCCATAAAGGTACGTTTTTCGGAACGGTTTTCGCGGGCGAAATACAGCTTTGGGTCCGCCGAATCTGAATCCGAAATCGGATATCGAAAAAAGTGACGTTAAGTCGGTCAAATCACGAGCGGAAGCGCGAGGGAACCGTTTAATATGACGTTTTTGATCGACCCGGGCCGCCCGTTTCACAACGTTGCTTACCAGAAGGGACCCTCACAGGGGGGTTCCCATTTGCACTTCTACGCAATACCTTGCGAGCGAAGCGAGAGCCATTTCAACAGAATAAATACGGACTTTGTCCTACACATATACAGGTATACCTTGCGAGCGAAGCGAGCAACATCCACTAATAAACTTTTCGTGGTTCCACATAGTTTTATAAGATTTAATTTGTTTGTAAGAATTTCCAACAGAAAAAAACGTCTGCCAAGTTGGGTGGGCAGTATAACTTCCTCAAGCGAGCGAAGCGAGCAGCATCCCCTACAGAAGTTAAACCTACCCTTAGAGACCTACCCTTTGCGAGCGATGCGAGCAACATCCCCTACATGTTGGGTGGGCAGTATAACTTCCTCAAGCGAGCGAAGCGAGCAGCATCCCCTACAGAAGTTTAACCTACCCTTAGGGATCTACCGTTTGCGAGCGAAGCGAGCATCATTCCCTACATGTTGGGTGGGCAGTATAACTTCCTCAAGCGAGCGAAGCGAGCAGCATCCCATACAGAAGTTAAACCTACCCTTAGAGATCTACCGTTTGTGAGCGAAGCAAGCAACATCCCCTACATGTTTCAATTGCGAGCGAAGCGAGCAACATGCCCTACATACCATACTTTGCGAGTGAAGCGAGCAACATTCCCTACATGCCACACTTTGCGAGCGAAGCGAGCAACACTCCCTACATACCACACTTTGCGAGCGAAGCGAGCAATTTAATGGGGGGTCCGGGGGGCTTGCCCCCCGGCTGGACGTGGAGGCGAGCGTAGCGAGCCGGAGCGGCTAGTAGTTTAGAAAAGCGGCTCATTGAAGAAAAGAAACAAATGTGTAGTGCGTCAGCTCCACGAGAGATCGGCTTTTGGGAAAACAGGGAGCAAGAGGCAACACCCTTCCACGAACCCTGCCCAGAAAGCAACTTGTTGTCTGTTTCAGGACACCAGCAGGACATGATTTCCTTGCGAAGCACCAATGCAGAATTGGCATATATGAGAGTACACTTTGCACTTTATGCCATTTGGGTGAAATGATTGCGTCTCATTTCAATACTTGTCCTTTCTTGCAGGACATAAGAAACAATTTTCGGAGAGATGATTACATTTTGTGTAAGAAGGCTGCACGAGCACGATTGGCCTTAGTGCCACGTATACGGCGTAATTAAAAAAAAAAAAAGTGTTTTGAGATAAAAGCAATAATTTTTTCAGTATCTAACATACCTAGGTGTGTATTCACAATAACACCTACAACAAGCGCATGTTCTGAACATTCCGTATCTGGAAAGAAATGCTCGCCTGTTTCCTATTTTATTCAGAATACCAGTCACGGTGCTTCCCAACCATATCTGAAGCTCGACACTGAATCCCTGAATAGACTGGCCCGTTTTGAAAACAACCAGGAAACAGTGACAGATATCTCTCCATCATCGGGTACTGTATAGTGTCCATTAAGTGGTTCTCACTAGGGATATCCACCTGGCTCTCCTCGGTGTTGGATTCAAGCAATAATGGTGTGAACAAGACCTTTACACAGTGCATGCCGAGGAGCGGTCTCCCGACGTTCTATAAATCATGTCCAATTAGCCCCAGCGAGAAAAGGAAAGCGCTTCGAGAATTGTAGTTCTAGGATGGAAGAGGGCAATTATTAATGGAAAGATCGATACAATGCCCGGGGCTCGCTGGTCGAGCTGAAAGCGTCTAATTCTCCAAATATGAATAGTGGAAAAACCATTTGTGGGAAGATACTATTATAGAAACGCAAACACGCTTCCATTTATTACGGATCCTTTCTAAATTTTCTATAAAAATAACTAAGAGGTGTCTTCGAATAAACCTAATAGTTCTTAACAATCTTGCACCCATCTATTCCCGAACGGTTCGTTTGGATCTTCTGGTGCGGCATTTTATTTGAGTTGTTTGTTTGAATATTTGTTATTATTGAATGACGGGATTGCCAGTTCATCACAAGAAATTTAAAAGAAAAGTAGCATGTAGGAGCTCAAAACATATTCCAATGTCACCATCATGTTTGAATAACAACTGGAATCGCTTGACAAGTTCAAGAGTCCCACTACTGCATGGGTGATTTCATACACATTTAATGAAAACTAATTTATTGCAGAAGGAGTTTCATACCAATTATTAAATTTTCGAGTTTTGCTCGGTCTTACCCATGTATCGCTGTAGTTTGGCACATATCGCTGGCCTTTGTAATATCGTCACATATATTAGAAATGATGTGTTATCTTACGTCTTGCAACTTTTCAGGAGAGGCAAACATATGAATCAGGGGGTTAAGTAATAGCCGTACCCTATTCGTTTTTTCAACTTATTCTAAAGATCGTTGAGCCATCTGATTGTTTCTTATAAATCTATTGATGATGCAATATTGGAGAAGTATGTCTGTCTACAGACAGACATACATACAGACAGACAGAGAAAATTGAGAAATAGGTACCAATCGTCTTCAAATAGCGCAACGAAAAAGAAACGCAAAATTTCATGATTCTAATTAATGTACAGACAATAATGTACACTGAGGACTGAGTCACCGGCAAGAAGCAAATAAGTAAAGGGTACTGTTATAAAGTGTCAGGTTAGATAGCTCAACACGGTGTGAACTCATCGTGGAGAAGTCGTCATGGAAGAACGTACAATGAGCGTTACCCTCGTTTACATGTATTCTCTTTCATATTTTCAAAGGAAAGAAGATTCTATCGTAAGAAATTTGATTCCATCCACACTCTCCTACGCTTAGTTGTTTTCTTTTCATGATTTTTCAAAATTTTCACTGGTGGCGTCACGCTGAGTGGCAGGGGGGTCCCGCCCAGGCGGAAGGGGTGCTTTGACGTCACCAGTATACAAAACTTTGAAGAATCATAGGAAGAAAACTACTCATTGAAGGGTGCAGTTGATGCCAACATCTTGGGATGGAATCTTCTTCCATTTAAAATTAGTTAAAAAACCTTTTCGCACCCATGGGTAACGCTCATTGCTGTTTTGCGCGGCGTGTGATGACGGGACGGCTGACTGTGTGTACGTCGCGCATGCGCATTAACCATTTCTTTGATGACGGTACCGAAGTAGGCCGACTCTTGGTGGCTGCAAAAAGTCTCTGTAGTATCTTACCGACGATTTATTTATGCTTGAAACTGAAGCCCTATGTGGCTGAAGGTTCGAAAGAATGCTCATTGTGTATACTCCAGTATTTTATTCATACGCCCAGTCTTCTCGAAGTTTATATAACACTTAGTTTAGATATCTGCGTTCAACCGCCACTTCTAGAGACATCATGAAGCTGTAGAATGATGGGTCAGATTGGTGAAATACGTAAGAGTTTTGCATTCTCGGATTTCGCTTTTAGCGTATGGGGAAATTCCGCAATGCGGTTCCGAGACGGAATCAGTGACGGAAACTATAGTTATAGGCAGTTTAGGTATGTGCGACATGGAAACACAAGCAAAACATCGAGTTGCTCCAACCAGTAGTTGAATTTTAATTAACTCCTCCCTACAAAATATCATTGTCGGGAAGTTAGTAACAAACACCGTGTCCTATACAGGGACGGAAACTTGCAGGGTCAAGCCTACGGAAGTAGTACAAGAGAACAATCAATAATTACACTCATGTTCAACAATGGGTGAATATCAACCGCGCAACCAAAAACCTATTCCACTATGATCAATGAGAAAATGTCACAAATATAAAATCAGACAACTACTTACAACTTGCTACGAATATTTGAATCATCGAGAAGAGCAGGTCAACAACGTAAAAAAAAAAAAAAAAAAAAAAAAAAAAAATTCAACTGATAAAATAGCAAAGATAACAAAGTGGTCATCTACATATGTCTGGGGATGGTGACAAAATGGCAAAAACAAAAACATCTGTTGTAACAGCAGTGTTACCTCTCTAGCACAACATAGAGTTGCACTCCATCTCCTCTCTAAATCCATGATTAGAGTAGTAAAGTGTTTTCTTATGAAATTCAGCACATTCCCCAACATTCTTATGCTATGTCTTGCGTTTGGTAACCTTTTTACAGCCCACAATTCCTCAACCTCAACATAATATCACTATTTATCAAGAAGAAACAAGTATAACATTTAAAATCAATGAAAGTCTTGTAACTGTTATATGAAAAGGTCACGGAGGAACAGACTATTCCATTTTCAGTCTTCCGAAACTCCATAGAATTGCTCATGAATACAATACAGCCTATGAAATATAAATGGTGTGGTTAACAGTTTAGTTATATCTTCTACAACCAAAAGTCGTAACCAAGGAAGCACATAGTTTTTATTTCAATGTCACCATCAGTTTCGCGTTTTAATTATCCTTGTTGATTTATGGATCCCCAAACGTTCCCCATCGACATGAGAATTATCTTTCCTGGTTGCAGAGTCGTCAGAAAACCATCTTGTCTATGTATTTTTGTATAGGAATTTCAACTTTACAATATTAAATTTCATCTGAAACAAATTTATTTTTATTTTATTTATTTATTTATTTATTTATTTATTTTTTTTCTTAAAAACGGTTTAAGCCGCACCTCAACCAGAAGGGTCATTATCTGATTTATTTTAAGTTACTACTATAAACACCATTTTAACTGTATTTTCAACTGTCAAATATCAATCGATTCCCATTCTTTCTTTCATTAGTATTTTCGAAAAATGGCGTGAAGACTCGCCCCTGAGGGTTACCTAAATTATGTATGACGTTTTCGATTCGATGTCAATCAGTGATGATGGAACCGTGGCAGTAGAAAAGAAATACCTTTCTCATAACAACCGCTGAATGGATCAATAAACGGAATCATTAATAATTTATCGACTCCAATTATAAGCGGACGCCGTTGAGTGGTCTTGGCAAGCGGAGAAACTCGTTTACAGTTATTAGTGGAAGTCAGCCCCCTTCCCCTCGTCGCACCCTCTCGACCATCCACTTGAGTAAGCATTCGAGAGAACACTTGACTTTTCCTCAAGGTGAACTGTCATACTCAACGGAAATCATGATCAAGTTCCAATTTGTCAGGGGTTCGAGGGGGAGGGATGGAAGTCATGGGTTTCACCTGACCATGAAAATGGAGATTGAATAAACTCTGATTCCATGATACTGCGAATTGAAGATCCTGAACAACCAGCTTTCTATAATGCTATCCCTAGGATAATAACTCTAATAAGAGTATTTCAATAAATACATTCTTAATTTGTAATATAAATATGCTTATAACCTTAATAAACATAATAGAAAAACTCGGAGTTCCTGTATACCACCCCAATAAACTTGAGCCATTACTTAGCAAAGTTCAGCTGAAGCCAGCATGAAAAAATGGTATTGTAATTCACAGTAATGTTCATGATTTTTAATTCTAAAAGCCTACGTAACACGAATGATTGGCCTATGAGCAATTGGAACAATCGCCTATAGGCCATGAACAAATTGGCATATAAGGGAGCCACCTTGTTTCCCATGGCTGTACACTTGATCTGGGGATACACCTGGCTATTAAACTCAAAATAATTAATTTTTAACACTAATTGTGCCAACTTAAGCAGGAAAGTTGTCGAGATATCACGTGGGCGCTCAAGAAATGGTCCAGAGCTTCAAGCACGATATATATACTGACTGTTTTTGTAATGTACGTATGCTGATAACCGAGGGAATCATCCCTGCACTTTTTCAACTTATGAATGAATAAGCTATAGGACAGTAAATGTGATTGATAACATCTAAGTTCCCCAGATAGGTACCTCCCTTCATTGCTACCTAGGAAGGGTATTATTTAACAAATTACAAGTTAAATAGTTTGTTAATGAATAAGTACTCCCTAATCCAATCGTTTCGAGTGTAATAATTTCGATTATTAGGTCAATTCCTTACTATTACAATTCTTCACTTCATCGTAAACATGTTTCAAATCTGGATGTTCATGATTTCTTGTCATTCAAAATCAACATTAGTTCACTCGTGTTAGATAGATTTTACTGTAATGGCTCCAATATTAACTAGGATACTGAAAGAGAGAAGAAGATCGCCAACTAGATTCTGAAAAGCGAATCAGCTTTAGAACGCAGGCGTACTTAGACACTCATAATCCTATTCAGCTCGTCGATCGTATTTGATTTTCTCGTATAACCTGTTGTCGATGCATGCCTGATTGATTAGGTAAACTAAAAGGGAAACCAGATTGTAAGGGTATTATCTCATGTGTTGAAAGACTATCTAATCTAATTCAGAAGTAACGAATAAGATGATAGACTACGCAGTAGTTCGTGATGTGTAGATGATCTGTCCATCCCTCACTTTTGAAAGGTTACCCCCAGCTCATATGGGCCTCAAGGCTAAACTTGTATCCTCCGACAAGGTTACGATCTATCTAGAGAATACATGGTCTTGTTCCTGATATTGTAAATAAGACCCGCAGAAACTCTGATATCTCTGGTCTTTGACACAGTTGTATTCATCTTCCTAGAGCTTTGTCTCACTTACAACTCCGAGGTGCACAATTTCTCTAGAACTTATATTTCTGACTCCACGCACCTAAATTTGAATAGCTACTAATCCTAAATTTAAATTTACTTTATTTCAACCATTATCGTATCTCATTTTGTACTTGTTCAATATGTCATTATTCCGTATTACTTATGTTAGCTTTACTATAGATATGCCGTGAAATTTGGCGGGAATTTCGATTCGAATCAGAAGACCTTTTGATTTCTACGGGCCTAGGTTTATGATGGATTATAACTGCATCTACATCTTCTATTATCTCAAGTTAGTAGGTTTCATCCCTACGACTATTCTACCGTTTGCTTTGGTATATTCTGCAATCTCGGCCTTTTAAAACAAAATCCGTACTAATAAAGTAAAAAATGTATCTCAGCTATGCAGCCGTACATGCCAAAAGTCGTCTGTACTGTCGATATACAGCGATGTAGTCCAAGTCGGTATTATTATTTTTGGGGTATTGGGATTTTATATTTATAATTATATATAATATATATTATGTATTTATATACTATATTATATATTTATATAATATATATTATACATTTATATAATATATATTATATATATTTATATTTGAAGGGATCCAGGGTGATAATTTCTATTTCTTAAGTGACAAAGCAAAGAGTGGCCGCAATCGACTCAGCGCTGAAAAATACTTCGACAGTGACACCCCACATGCCCTAATGTCCAAAAACCGATTTTTTAAAGCATCTTCGGGTCACAAAATTGTAAAATTGAACCTGAAATTCCGGAAGGATTTCACTGGCCAACGAACTCGACCTGTATTTTGCCAAGACGGATTTTTCTGCGTAGGAACGAAATTTTTATTCTGTATTTTAAGGGAGTTATCGTCTGGAAATACACCCTGAAACACCCCCTTGTAAGGGGGTTCCCTCCACCCCTCCCACATTTATATATTTTGAAGCCATCTAAATAGCTCATTTTTTTCTTGGAAAATTCGCTTAAAGCACTCTCACATCTTTAGCACTGATTCGACACTGATTCAATACGTCACTACAATCACATAATCAGAACTTGATGATCGGATGAGATTCTGGAACACTTTGGTGTTTCCAAATATACCTTGTTGATTCGACAACATCTGTTAAGAGTACTAAGTGAGATTTGAAACTTTATACAGGCAATTACTGGTTGGCACGAAAAATGCGTACAGCGATATTGTGTACATGAGGAAACAGTAGCTATTGACGAGGGTAAGTGGTAAATTTGTCCAACTAATCTGAATTTATACTAAGGGATTGACTACTTGATGTTATGCATTTTTGAGATGCGAGCTTGCGAACATCGCAGACCACCAAACTATGCACATCATTCTGACCTATATGTCCAACTAATCTTAACTTTTACTGAGGGATTGACTAATTGATGTAATGTATTTTTGAAATGCGAGCTTGCGAGAACCCAGACGACCAAAAAAAGGTTTTGACGTCATGGCATACCCGCACCAGCTGTCAAAACTTGATCCCGTACGCATTTTTCTCAAGATTGCTGGTGTACGCTTATTTCTTTGTACGCACTTTTCGTGAATTCAACCACTGACCGAACAACATAGAAGACCTTCAGGTACAGCTGCTACTTTGCGATCTATTTGATGGAGATTTTTGAATAGGTACCAACTTGATTTTCCAAAATTTTAGAGACGTTGCATCAACAAAATTTCAGACATTTCAAACAATTTTGTAATAATTGACAGCAATTTAGACTTGAATACCTTCTTTCACGGACAAAATCGTTATAACTAATAGCAAACTATTTCGATAACTTTCTTCAGTAAAAGGTTTAGGCCGTGCTTCCCGCCTTCCACGGGACTGCCTCGGGCTACTTTGTGTGAAATTTACAGGCTGGAAAAGGAACTGTAGGGGTGAGATGCTGAGATAAGCAGGGGTTTTCGGCGCTAATTTATTCAGTCCAGCATAATCCGACCTCTTTTTTTTATTCTAACAGACTTTCCATCACGGTGGGGTCCCGCAAGAAAAAAACTCAAAGGAAAATAAAAATAAAGCAAAAACTGCTTTGTCCGATCCCTGTTTATTTCTACCCCAGAAAACTCTTTCTTAGCGCTATCTCCACTCCCGAGATCAAAATATGATGCTTTATACGCGTTCCTGGAATAACGTTCTCTAGAGAAGCTCCGGATATCACGATATTAATTATGTAGTTCCTTAACGAGATTCAAACACATTCCTAGTTATCTTTTTGATTGTATAAAATGTTTTTCGATATATTATTATCTTAGAAAGATTTTTTGGATTATCAAGGATCACCTAATTTTTCTAATCAAGTATATATTTATATTTTAAGGGATTCAGAGTGATCATTTCTATTTCTTAAAAGACAAAGCTATTATAATTATTATTGACTTGGCCCCTTTAATGAGCAAGTGAAGTCCGTTATGGCAGTCCGTCTAGTGATGGAGGAACATCATTGCTCCCCTTAAAATCGTGCCTCTTGCCTTTTGGCACCACGTACAGTGCTCCTAATAACCCTTCCAAATAAGTTGCACCTTGACTAGAAGAAGTAGGTAATCCGTGATGATTAAAAAAATCTCTCAAGGATAATAATCTATCCAAACACATATTATGCAATCAAAAAGATATCTACGAATTTGTTTGAAGCTCGTTAAGGAACTACATTATTAATATCGTGATATCCGGAGCTTCTGTGGAGCACGTTATTTCAGGAACGCGTATAAAACATTATATTTTGATCTTGGGAGCGGAGATAGCGACAAGAAAGGGTTTTCTGGGGTAGAAATAAACAGGGATCGAACAAAGCAGTTTTTACTTTATTTTTATTTTCCTTTGAGTTTTTGCTTGCGGGACCCCACCGTGATGAAAAGTCTGTTAGAATAAAAAAGAGGCCTCAGAGGATTATGCTGGACTGAATAAATTAGCGTCGAAAACCCCTGCTTATCTCAGCATCTCACTCCTACAGTTCCTTTTCCAGCCTGTAAATTTCACACAAAGTAGCCCGAGCCAGTCCCGTGGAAGGCGGAAAGCACGGTCTAAACCAAATGTTGAAGAACGATATCGAAATAGTTTGCTATAGGTTCTAAAGATTTTTCGCGTAAAAGAAGGTATTCAAGTCTAAATAGCTGTCAATGATTACAAAATTGTTTAAAAATGTTATTATTTTATTGATGCAACGTCTCTAAAATTTAGAAAATCAATTACTTATTCATAAATCTCCAACAAATAGATCGCGAAGTAGCAGCTGTTGGGGGCTATCTTGAGGTTTTCGGTTTTCCGGTCAGTGGTTGAATCCACGAAAAATGTATTCAACGAAATAAGCGCACACCAGAAATCTTGCGAAAAATGCGTACGGGATCAAGTTTTGACAGATGGTGCGGGTAAGCTATGAAGTCAAAACATTTTTTTGGTAGTCTGGATACTCTCAAGCTCGCATTTCAAAATACATTACATCACGTAGTCAATCCCTCAGTAAAAGTTAAGATTAGTTGGACATATAGGTCAGAATGATGTGTATAGTTGGTGGTCTGCAATACTCGCAAGCTCGCATCTCAAACATTCATAACATCAAGTAGACAATCCTTTAGTGTAAATTCAGATTAGTTGGACAAATTTACCGCTTACCCTCGTCAATAGCTACTGTTTCATCATGTACACGTATGTCTCTGTACATATTTTTCGTGCCACCCAGTAGTTGAGTATACGGAGTTGCAAAACTCACTTATTACTCTTGGCTGATGTTGTCAAATCAATAAGGTATATTTGGAAACACCAAAATGTTTCTGATTATGTGAATGTAGTAACGTAGGTATTGAATCAGTGTCGAATCGGTGCTAAAGATGTGAGAGTGCTTTCAGCGAATTTTCGAAGGAAAAAAGTGAGCTATTTAGATGGCTTCAAAATATATAAATGTGGGAGGGGGGGCTACATGGGGGGTATTTCAGGTTTATTTCCAGACGATAACTCCCTTAAAATACAGAATGAAAATAAAGGGCCAAGACTATAAATAATGATTTTGGACTTTTAGATAGTTTTCTAGCGTCGATTGCAAAATGAACGATGTAGTTAGGTCCTCTAGAAGTGATAGTTATTTTCGTAGGATAGCAACCTACGATAGGACCTATGAAAACCGGACATTAGGCGTCCAGAGTGACATTAAATTTTCGTCCGGACAGCTTGGTGAAAAGCCGGACTGTCCGGTCCAAAACCGGACACCTTGCAACCCTGACACACACAAAGACAGACAGACCGACAGACACGGAACCAAAGTTGTTCAGAATAGTCTAAAACGTAAAATTCAAGTGGAAATTTTGATTTTGGAGACCAAAAATGGTTTTTCTCCCGAAAGTGAAAACAAAGCTTCCGCTCTCTTTAAGCAGACTCGCAAGCAAAAAGTTCTCAAAAAATTGTGGGAAATAGCCAAAAACCGCTGAAAATCACTATATTCATAATTTTCACTAACTATTATACAAAAAAGTTTATGAACTAAAACAATAAAATATTTATGCATAAAGTTATGCAGAAAAATCACTTGAATTTCATTAATATTATATGAAAAATCGATAAAAACGGGAAAAATTCTAAAAATCCTAAATATTTTTTCCTGTCCTTGTAGTCTCCCGCCTTAAAACACTTAAAACATTAGTGTTTGGTTTTCACTCGGCGGACGGCCGTCGCCAGTTCGGTTCGGATCGGGAGACTTCCAGACCCAATGTAGGTGCACCCTTAGATGTAACATCTGCAAGAATCGAGAAGGAAAAACTACTCCTATCCATCACAAATCTCGAAACAGTGCAACGAATTTCAAAACAATGTAACATTATAATATGTTTAATATCATATAATTATAATAAGTCTTATATCATATCGATGGATACGTTCTTGATCGTCAAATGGTGGTGCGGGACCTGGGGAAATATTTGATGTTCAGCTGAGCTTTTCGAATCACATCGATTTCATATGCAATAAGGCAATGCGGATGGATGTTGGGCTTCTTGAAGAGAACGACAACAGATTTTATCAATGCCATGGCCCTGACTCTTCTATACAACGCACTTGTCCGATCCACGATTGAATATTACGCTATAGTTTGGTCTCCTTATTATAATATAGCTAGAATTAGATTGGAGAAGATCCAGAATAAATTTCCAAGATTTTTAGCATTTAGAGTGGGAGTGCCATTCAGTTGTGACTTGTTACATGATATCATGATGGGCATTTGTGGTTTAACCCCTTATTGACAAGACGAAGGTGGGTGGATGCAGCATTCGTTGTCAAGCTGTTCAATGGTGGAATCGACTGTCCGTCATTCTTATCCTTATTTAATTTAAATATCCCCAACTACCAAATTCGCCATTATTTATTAAATAGCCCTATAACTAGAATTCAGAGACATATAAATTATTTAGCTTCATTGTCCGAAAATTTAGATCTGTTCACCTCCGGTCTTAGTTACTTTAGGAAGCAGGTTTTGTCCCTGAATTAATAATTAGTTTGGTTTTGCTTTCTCATGTCAAGTGACCTTCTTTATTGAAATTCGTGTTAATTGTTGATGAATGTTTCCTGTACCTTGTAATTTTGGTTAAGCTTAAGAAATTTCATGAACTCCAGCATCCATGTCATGAACCTTTCTGTTTTGTTACATACATCTATTTTTTGTCATGCATATTGTAATGGGGCAACTCCCGCATACAAATAAACAAATAATACTATAATTTACGAAAATTCGCTCATACTTTCATGCTGCGTGACTGGAACATAAAAAAAAAAAAAAAAAAAGAAATGTTAATTCTTGGAGCCTTGTAAACAGATTCTTCTCCTTTTCAACCACTATCCAAGATGTACCCGTAACAACAGGCAAATATCCTCATTGATCAAAGGCAAACAGAGTATCCTACAAGGAAAGCACCTAACAGAACACGCTCCCTTCAGACGATAACGAAGGCTATTCCCCAGGTCAGTACACCACTTCACCCTCAGCCGTGTTACGGCGAGGCGGTGGACGGGAAGGCTACAAATGATGAATTCTAATGGTCTCGGGTATAAATAAGCTGCGAGTTCCAGAGGGGAAAGGAGATGGCTCCCAGGCGCCTAACCATATTCCCAAGATTGCTTGAGTTGGCAAGATCCGACCGTATTTACAATTCAAATGAACGATTGCGATTCTTAGCCAGAAGGAATGTAAATCTTCCAGAAAACCCTTTTAGCGCATTATGGGCTTTGAAGTTCGGCCAAGTTATATGATACGCGATCATTTTCCTTCTTTTTTTCCAACTTTCGTAGTGTTTTTCTTTTAAGTTTGAGAGCTTATTTCTCCGAGCAAACATTGAAAAGTGTTTGAACAACTATGATTTTTCTTGGGGAACTTGGAATCTTCCATATAATAATCTCAACATCATCCTCATTTTGAAATCATTCTGGGTTCAATCACTTCGAGTTTTCAATAACCTTCGCGATAAATTTTTGGAAAAAGTCACCCATTTGACATGCGAAACTATCTGCAATCTAAAGTTTGGCGACGTATTCTTGCAAAAACGTGAATTAACTGTAATCATTAAATTTGTACTCAGCTTTAGTCGTCTACAACTTTACATTGAGAAAAAAATCGTTTTAAATTGTTTTTATTGGAGAAAAGTTGAAAAATATCCTGAAAACCGAAGTTTTTTTTTCCACAGAAAACGCTTCAATGAGCCATTTTATTTATCTGTGGGAGTTTTGACATTTTATGACTTTACTAAACACATAAACAAAAAAAAAAAAAAAAAAAAAAAAAAAAAAGCGTTGAAAAAAGCGTTACGGTTGGTTTTCTGATGATTTCCGCTTACAACCGAGTCGTTGCTAGGAAAATGGTACTTCGTCGTTTTTCATCCCTCAAAATTCGTTGACCATTCGTTCGAAAGTTCTCGATTTATCCAACCATTTTATGTTAACTACTGCGAAGTGCGTGGCCAACAAGCTGAGTTATGAGCATGGTTATATGAATAATTGTTTACACACAGGTGATCATTGTCAATAATTGATATTGTGAACATGATTGCAACAGCTTGTTAATTTCTGATGATTTCATTGAGCTGGTGTTTCGATGATTTGATTCATGTGATCCGAATATTGCGAGAACGGTTTGATTTGTGGAGCGGTGGTTAAATAATTTTAATAGGTTATTTCTATACTTTACACTCTAGGAAGCTGTAATTTCGTATGTATCCTCTTCAGGACATTTACTTGACGATGCCCAGGGTCCGGATCAGATGAGTGGCTCTTAAAGCTAATTTCTATGCTTTACACTTTAGGAAGCTGTGATTTCTTATGTAGCCTCTTTAGGATATTTACTTGACGATGCCTAGGGTCCGGATAAGCTGGGTGGCTCTTATAGCGTGCATACGAGTCCGCAACTAAAGACATAAAATGTCCCAATGTGTTGCAGACTCGTGTGCAAGCGTTTCTGATGATTATCGAATAAAATCTTATCCTTTTTTTTCTATCGAGTAGGAAATTTTTCTCAACATGCCCCACCTAACAAAGAAACTAAATCCCAAAATCAAAATTCACTCTAGCACACCCACCTTTCACCATCTAAAAAAATTTAGTAGACACCCATTAATGTTTTGGGTATGATCAGAATCAGTGTTTTTGCTTCCGATTCGACCTAAAGAAAACAAATATTTGGACTCTAAAATCAGAATTTTCACTTGCATTTTACGTTTTAGACCATTCTGAATACGTTTTATGACCATTTGTACTTCTCGTATTCATTTTCTCGTATACGAAAATGGCCTTTCCGAAACGAGAACAGGTTTTCGTTACGTGGAAACTCTTTTCGGAACTGGAAGAGTCAGCTTTACTCGTGCCCAGCTTTTTCGGAATCACGAGACAACTTAACCTTTCTCTAGGAAGCAGTTGCATGGACACTCATCGTTCTTCATCGCGAAATCGGTCCGCGAAATTCTTCACAATTTCAAAGATTGTTCAGAAATAACTCTCCTAGATGTTAATTACTACACTACGTTTCTTACTTACCGGGGCAACTGTTTTTACTGCCACAGCCTAATCAAGGTCAACTTATCAAATTTCAACTTCTTACAGTGAACAGGAAAGGATTTAGCTCACTCAGCTGATCAGAAAAGACCCCATCACTACGTTTCTTACTTACCGACACTTTTGCAACAAACTTGGAGCCGTGCTGATTTGGAATTATATATGAAGTTCGCTTAATTCTCCAGTTTCAATTTCTTTGTTCAGAAATAACTCTCCTAGATGTTAGTAACTACACTACGTTTCTTACTTACCGTGAATTGATGGCAACTGTTGTTACCGCCACAGCCTAATAAACAACGTTCGTTGATAAGTACAGCATAGAACACGATCAAGGCGGGTATAGAGACGAACGGCAACACTTTTGCAAAAAACTTGGGGCCATGCTGATTCGAATGAGCAGTCTCACACTAATATCGGACCGCGAAGTTCTTCAAAATTTCAAAGACCGGAATTATATACCTATAAAGATCATGAGTTGGCATGGGCACACATATACACACCCGACAAAATCGCCTGACTTTTCCCTGTACCGTCTTCTGTTGGTAGTGTATTGTATTAGTCTTTCTTTCGTGTTTTTCCCCGCACCTCAGCCAGAAGAGTCATTAGTGCATTTTGTTCTTGCTTTCGATGTTTTATCGACGATTTCAGCTTTTTCATTCTCAAGATTCCGTTTCAAGATTCATTTTACACGTTTTAAAGATTTGTGTTCTTTCCTTCAGAATCTTTTTAGTATGAAGTAGAGGTAAGTGTTCGTTGTTTCTTACTCCATGTTATATTTTGGAAATTGTCTACTGTGAGTTTTGAGTAGTATAAGAGTTCTATTTCTCTCGGGCTTACAAAAACGCTACGAGAAATCAATGCGAAAAGGTTAGCATTCATCGTGCTCGCTCTAACAGCTTGCTTTCATGTATACGAGAAATACAAGAACTCTCCAATATCTTTGGTTCCGTCTCCGTATGTGTATGTGTCGTGTGTCCGCAAATCTTTGTAATAAGCTTATTTTCCACAGTTTTTATCCTATTTGGATGACATTTTTAATGAATGTGTGGGCTCTGGATGTAAACGATCCCCTATCAGTTTCATTGTTGCGAAATCAATACTCAACTCTGCGCATGCGCAAACGTAAATTCCATTATGCTCCATTTTTCCGATCTCACTCAAATTTGGATGATTGTTGGGGGATGACGATTTGATCATCCCATATCAATTTCAACATGATTGTATCAATAATAGCTACTGCGCATGCGCCAATATGAAATCCTTGTAACGACCTTAATTTCCACAGTTTTCATCCGATTTCGATGAGCTGTCAGAGAATGCGCGGGTTAGGTTGTAGATGGTCTCCTATCAGTTTCATTGTTGCTAAATCAATAGTTCATTCTGCGCATGCGCAAACGTAAATTCCATCATGTTCTATCTTTTTACTCTAGTCGTTCGAATTCGCTCAAATTTGGATGACAGTTGGAAGAAGATGATAGATAAACGAGGAAGCTATGTGCCAGACCCAACATGGCAGTCGTTTTCCTTTTAGATATGGGACGAAAATAATTGTGTCCTCCAAGATTGGTCAAATCCCTCATTGGGGGCTGTTAGAAACTTTTCCTCAAAACTAGTGGACCGAACAGCCGGAAATTTAGCTAAAAAATCATACAACAGCCGAGGAACATCGTTATCACTTTTGATTGACTCTAAAGGGTGGAATTGAAGGGCTGAAATATTCAAGAAATCGATATCTTGAACAATTCGTGAATAAGAATGGTTTTTATAGATGACATGAAAAGAATCGAATGAAACCGCCTAATTAGCTTTAAGTTGTTATAACTCTTGTCACAAATATATGTACTAGTAAAGCGTAGGTTGTTGCTTTATTTAATTTTCAGTGGATGGGTATCTAAGTTATAGAGCTAAGCTTTAAACTCCAAGTAACTGGAAACAGGAGGACGTTGAGTAAAGAACGCCTTGGCTGAATGACGCGTAACTTCAACAAGCATAAAAGAGGAGCGAGCGTTGTTTGTTCAATATTAAACCGAAATGAGCCAGACATTTTTGATTAAGACTGTATAGGAATGTTCCCCCAAGTTGCATTTACAAAAGAAAAAATTAGAGAACTTCTCTTCAGCACAGACGAGGCAGAGATGAAAGAGATAAGTATTAAAAGGGAGCTAGGGTGATGAATCCTAGACATTTTTTCGCTGTGTTTCGGTCCCTATGCTTTCACGCTTCTTCTGAGAACTTGTTATTGTCTCCTTTGATTCATCTTCTCTTGGACTGTCCTTCCACCTTCTTCTGTTTTACAGATTTTAGTGAAACATAATGTTTTAAGTCGAATAAAATAAAAACCTTTTTTTGTTTTTTTAATTCACCAATACAGTGATGAACTTAAAAAAATCTTAGTTGAAATATTGATTGAAGAATAATTATAATTTCTGTATTAGATAACCCTTTTGATAAGCGCTGCTTTACAAATGTATGGATATATTATTTAGTCATGTCAGCTTTATCATGATTGCGCGCCAACTAGCAACATGTACATGATATGGATTTTCGAATTAACACATAATCCAGGATGGTTTGCCTAAATGCGGCTCTGGAAAAGGCTGTTAGGGACCAGATATCGGGGCTCTAAGACTTAATACTCATACGGGATGCGGTCAGCTCTCCAATTTACGGGGTCAACTCTCCCGATGGGAGATTTGTCAGCTTTTCCGTGAGGTAATCCTACCTTTCGGAAGGGATGACAACACTCTTACCGGTTGGCGTGATGTCAGCTTTCCCGACCCAATAACGACAAAACGATAAAATTTGCGCTTACCTAAAAAAATGCGAAGAGATGACTTCGTCGTCCATATGTGGGGTATCAGATGAAAGCCAGCTTGTTGAGAATCGATACGTTTTTCACGTAATAAGCACCTGTCATTCGGCTTCCATACTCCTTCACCGTGAGTTAGATGTGCTACACGTGGGGCAATTTTTGCTTCCGAGTCTACCTCAAGTTAGCGGAAGCATTGTTTTTACTTTCGAGAGTTTGGCCTCCAAGATCAAAATTTCTACTTGCATTTTACGTTTTAGACCATTTTGAACAACTTTGGTTCCGTGTCGGTCTGTCTGTGTGTGTCTGTCATGTGTCCGCAAAGCTTTATAACAAGCTTATTTTCCACAGTTTTCATCCGATTTTGATGAAATTTTCAGGCGATGTGCGTGAGAGTAAACGGTCTCCTATTTCATCGTTCTTGACTTAATACCTCACTCTGCGCATACATAAAAATCAAACCCTTCTACCAAGCATCATTTTCTCACGGTCTAGTCGTCCGATCTCACTCAAATTCGGATAATAGTTGGGGGATGACAATTTGATCAACTTACATAAATTTCAACATGATTGTATCCTTGGTAGCTACTGCGCATGCGCCAATATGAAATCCTTGTAACAAGCTTATTTTCCACAGTTTCCATCCGATATGGATGAAATATTCAGGAAATGTATGGGCTATGGGGTAGACAGTCTCTTGTCAGTTTCATTGTTGCGAAATCAATACTTCACTCTGCGCATGCGCAAACGTAAATTCCATTAAGCTTCTTTTTTTTCATGCCCTAGTCGTCGATATTGCTCGAATTTGGATGATAGTTGGGGATGATGATTTCATCATCCCGTATCAATTTCAACATGATTGTATCATTAATAGATACTGCGGATGCGCCTACGTGACATCCTTGTAACGACCTTAATTTCCACTGTTGTTATCCGATTTTGATGAAATTGTCACAAATTGCGCAGGTTAAGTTGTTGACGGTCCCCTATCAGTTTCATCGTTCTTGACTCAATACCTCACTCTGCGCATGCAAAAACGTAAATTCCACCATCATTTTTTGACGTCCTAGTCGTCCGATATCGCTTAGGTTTGGATGATAGTTGGAAGAACATTTCTTGATAACCTCATATCAACATTGTATGATTCTGGTTGAGAATGTTGATAGTGACAACATTCAAAAGAAGGGGGAACAGCAAGTCAGCAACCTCAAGATGAAATGGAAAAAAGTCTGCCAAGTAGAGTGGGCAGTATAGCTTCCTTACACAGTGTTCCATGGACAGATAGAATTATTTGAAGAACAAAGTGCAAGTCAAGTTGATTGATAAGCCGACTTTAAAAGAAGGTAACGTTCGCGCATGCACACAATCTACTGTTACTCCAAAGGCAAAGAAATTTATGAGGCAAAATCTAGGAGCTAAACCGTACAATCTTTGAAAATTTAATAATAGGCCGTCCCTTAGTCTCGGGGTTTTGTCTGTGCCAATCAATTTTGGTTTTGCGCATGCGCTACAGTTAATTAATCCACTGATAGCGATATCAGTTCTCCTGCAACATATACCCATCTATTCTCTGTGTTTTAACGAAATCGGATCGATAGAATATTCATTCTATTGGAGCTAAATTATCGTGATAGGGTTGTGATATACCGGTCAGCTCCTGTGTTCTTTTTTCATCATTCTTCTCTTAGCAGAGGCAGTGGGGCTCGATCTTTTAGCCCCAGTTCCACCAATCTTCGGTAATCCTGTGGGATCATACTTTTAAGTGGCTTCTTTGATTCCCACCGCCTCAAGGAAATCGCTCAGATGGTTGCCAATCCTGTGAATACTGACCGTGGTTTTTGCCACCTCTCTGCTAGGGTCACTTTCGTGCTGACTTCTCCACTAACATGTCAAACTCCCTGTTTGATTTGATTGGCAAATCGGATCGATAGATGATAACAAATCGACGTTATAATAAAGTCACGTTTGCGCATATACAGACTACTGTTGATCAGACGGCATTGAAAAGGGACCGTCTAAGAGCTAACCCGCACAACCTCTGGAAATTTCATCGGAATCGAACTGAAACTTGGTATGGTTTCAAGCTTGACAAGGATTTACCACAGAGAGACAGACATCAGACAGACACACTGACAGATAGAAACCGAAATTAATCAGCAAGCTCTGAAACGCAAACAGCAAGTGAAAATTTTGATTCTGGAGGACAAACTCTTTTTTTTTTTTTTTTTTTTTTTGAACACAAAGCAACCCTACCTTCGGTAGTGAGGAATGAAAACCACTGCTTTATGAAAGAGTTCCAAGAGATCCTTGGATTTTGAAAGAGTTCCAAGAGATTTAGCGAAACAATAAATCCATGGAAGGAGGAAATTATCCCTCGGAGGTTATTTGAGTCCATCTAAGAAGGATATTTTAGACGACAACGTTTTTTCCGGATTGCTATCCGGTAACGTATCTGTACGAAAGGATACGTCACCGTAACTCATGGTGTCAGAGTTACGGCGCCGGATTCTCAATACCGCACGACGTATTGTGTTTTACGGATTTACTAGGAACTCTCTATTGCCTCGTATTGTTTTAGGCATGTCTGTGTTGTAAAATAATAAAATAAATACGTCACATTTTGTTATCCTTACATGAATTATTCAACGGTACGAAAATATTTTTGGTGAATCGATGACTTTTCTTGGTATTGCTTTCATTTCGTTTGATATTATCGATATTCTTTTCTGGTTGACAACGTTGATGGTGACAACATTGTGAAAGATGGGGAAGTGCAAGTCAGCAACCTCAAGATGAAATGGAAAAAAAGTCGTTAACAGAAAAAGTCAACCTGTGGTGGCGGGGGGGTGCGGTTGGAGGTGGTGGGAGGGGGGGATGTTGAATGAGGGGGGGGGGGGGTGGGTTTACGAGGCGGAGAGACCGAGAAACCAGCTGTGGGGCGGATCGATGGCTCCTCCGAGGGCCGCCCGCCATCTTGCGTTCGACCTACATACTCCGGGAGCGGCGAGTAACTACCCCGTGGGGCTCCCGACGGCCCTTCTCCCAGCGTCCCGACTCCGACGGCTCACACCCCCCCCCCCCCCCCACCACAGCGTTAAAGGGCAGCTTCCAACTGCCATAGCGCCCAACTGCCGCCGCTCCCAACTGCCACTGGTATTTCCCCCCACATGCACCGCATCTATTAACCCTTTTATTTATTTTCAGGTTACTAAAATAGAAACTAAACTATTCTCACTCGACTATTCTCACACTAGTAAAGACATGAAAATGCCAGAAAACATTAAATTATTAACATAATTTAACACTTCTCAAATTGTGATAAATGATACGTCTAATATCATGGAAAATAATTTTCCATGTGAGTACCAGTTTGTGGTAGAAAATTAGTGTAAAGGGTTATGAACGTAATGTTCCTCAGTGATTGTTACGTACTACCCAAATTTAGTTGCTGGGCCGTAGATATCAACCCCCCCCCCCCCCTTTATTTATTTTCACGTTACTAAAATAGAAACGCAACTAATCTCACTCCGTAGTAAATACATGAAAATGTCAGAAAACATAAAATGATTAGCATAATTGTACACATCTAAAACAGTAACAAATAATACGTTTACTATCATAGAAAATGATTTTCCATGTAAGTACCAGTTCGTGGTAAAAAATAAGCGTAAAGGGTTATGAACGTAATGTGCAACCCCCCCCCCCCTCTCCGTCCTATAGGGAAGCTTCCAACTGCCATAGCGCCCAACTGCCGCCGCTCCCAACTGCCACTGACGTCTAATATCCCCCCACATGTACCACTACTATTCACCCTGTTATTTATTTTCATATTACAAAAATCGAAATAAAACTATTCTCCATCGATACTAAAGACATGAAAATGTCAGAAAACATAAAATGATCAACATAGTTTAACACTTCTCAAACTGTAATAAATAATAATAGGTACGTATTCTATACGTCCATGTTACACTTTGAAAGGAAGCTATACTGCCCACCCAACTTGGCAGATTTTTTTTTCCATTTCATCTTGAGGTTGCTGAATTGAATTTCCCCCTCCTTCTTAATGTTGTCACTATCAGCATTCTGGACCAGACGATAAATAATTCTGACCCGTAGGGGTGTTTTTGTGGGAGGGGGTTTGGAATGGGGTAAATTTGACATCACTGAAATAACTGGGGATCTGATTGTCGAATATGTTTAGATTACCTCAATCACAGGCTATTACAATTTTTTCTGGCCTGAACCATTGGGAAGTGTTTTTGGTAAGGAGAAAAAAAAAGGGGGGGGGGGGGGATTAAATGGGAAAATTTGGTCAACACCGAACGAACTGGTGACCTGATGTTCGGACGAATGAAACTGGATGAGTCTGAACGTTATTTTAGGTTACCTATCAAGAATATTTTTAATCTGAAATATGGGAGGTGTTTGTGGGGAGTTGGGGTTGATTTCAGTAGTTTGGTCCAAATAGGTTTTATGTAATTAAATACTTTAAGTAAGCACTTTTAAGGTAAGACTTTTTTGAATCAGATCCATAGGGGTGTCCCAAAATGTGATGGGTGAGGGGGAGCTTGCGTATATTCAAGTCAACCTGTGCAACGCACGGGTGAACCAGCTAGTCAACCATATTTTGATGATTGTCCCGACTGCTCCTACTTTTTAAGGGTGTCCCGAAGCCAGTTATTGAGGAGAATCCCGAAGGTGATGAGGAGAAAAAAAAAACTGGTTTTAGGCAAATAAACTGATTTGACGCAATTTTTCTACGAGTTTCTCGTGCACCGAGTTTTGATGAGTTTCCACAGCGGGCAAGATATCAATCAAAAACTCAATTCATGATTTTTTCGATGAGTTTCCTTTCGATGTGTATCCTAGTATCCATATAGGTTTCGTTTAAGTGAACTGTGTGGAATAGCTATATGATACTGAAATAATTAACCTTTGGTAATAATGTGCAACGTTTTTTATAGTTCGATGGTTCAAATAATGTACTGATCTACGAAATATCAAACTTCTGGATGGAAAACATTGACCTTGCAGTGAGCTTTGATGGCCACGGAAAGATGTGCCAGTTCAGGGAGGATAAACTAAACTTGGAATTAATGTGGAAACGCCGCCCGGTTGCCAACTGTACGGCTCCCAAAGGACGCATTCCGCCCCCGAAGCAAGACGACAGACCTAAATAACACACCCACAACCATATAACGCACATACACCCAGAAATACACCCATACCACGATAACACACCCACAAACTGGTAATACACCCACACCCTGATAACACACCCAAATCTCCACAGCATCCGCACGTTGGAAATTAAATGATGGAAACATCCCCCGGTTAGAGGTCTCGCTGAAAACTCGTGGGAGCCGTCCAATTCAATTTGAGATCATCAGAGGAATTGGGTTATTTATTCGGGGAAATATCAGCACCACGAAGACTGTATCTTTGATAATAAATTGAGATTAAATTATAATGGTAAATGCAGTACATATATTCGGAGAACATTAAGCTACTGCAAGGGCTGCTGTAATTACAAAAAACCTCTGCCAAGTTGGGTGTGTGACATAGCTTCTTCGTTTGCATATCATGAATGTATAAATCATTGAGCAGTTTTAAATAATCTTGAAGAATTCCATAGCGGAAAAGCGTAAATCAAGAAATAGCGTGAAATGTCAATTAAGAAACGGAAAAAATTATACTCAATGCAATTATTTACGTTTGTGTAATCGCAGAATGAACTGATGAGTAGAAAACAATGAAATAGGTACGGGACCATTTACAACCTAAGCCGCGGATTTGCTGACAATTTCATTAAAATCGGAGGAAAACTGTGGAAATTTAGGTATTCACAAGTATTTCACATTGGCGCATGCGCAGTAGCTATTAATGATACAATTGTGTTGAAATTTATATGAGGTAATCAAGCGATCTTCTTCCTACTATCGTCCAAATTTAAACCAAATCGAACGACTAGAGTTTGAAAAATGAAGCATAATGGAATTTACGTTTGCGCATGCGCAGAATGAAGTATTGATTTGGTAACAATGAAACTGATAGTGGACCATCTACAACCTAACCCGCTACCGAAATTGGATGAAAACAATGGAAATTAAGGTCGTTACAAGGACTTAACATAGGCGCATGTGCAGTAGCTATTAATGATACAATCATGTTGAAATCGATATTGGATGATCAAATCGTCATCTCCAAACTATCATCCGAATCGGAGCGAGAACGGAAAACTAAGGCATGAAAAAATGGAGCATAATGTAATTTACGTTTGCGCATAGTGAAATATTGATTTGACAACAATGAAACTGATAGGGGACCGTCTGCCTCCTAGCCTACAAATTTCCTGAAAATTCCACCCAGATCGGATGAAAACTGGGGAAAATAAGCTTGTTATAAGGATTTTATATAGGCGCATGCGCAGTAGCTGATAATGATATGATCATGTTGAAATTTATCTATAATGGTCAAATTTTCATTTCCCAACTATCATTCAAATTTGAGCGAGATCGAACAACTGGGGCGTGAGAAAATGATGCTTGGTATAATTTACGTTTACGCATGCCCAGAGTGAGATATTGAGTCATTTGGCAACAATGAAACTGATAGGGGACCGTCTACCCTCTAGCCCGCACATCCCCTGAAAATTTCATCCAAATCGGATGAAAACTGTGGAAAACAAGCTTGTTACAAGGATTGGCGGACACACGACACACACACACATACACCGTCTGCAAAGGTGAACTAGGGTTTGGGACGACGCTCTGAAAGTAATTTATAGTGGAGCCATTGTACCAACGCTAACGTATGCTGTGTCAGTCTGGGTGGATGGTCTGGATGTCTGGAGAAATTCGGAAGCACTGCGGCGAGTTCAGAGGCTAATGTTGTTGAGGGTGGTGAAGGGCGTAAAAACTATCTCGTTTCAGGCATGTTGCATCATTGCTGAGATCAAGCAATTTCCGATTGAGTAATTTAGAAGTAAGGGAGATTTCCGAAGGATAGCAGGTGATTTCAATAGGCAAGGAGAGAGGAGCTAAAAAGATTGAGGCACAATGTGCAGAAAGTTGAAGTTTTTCTTGGGCCGAAATCCTGCCAGCAGATGGCCCCACCCATCGGGCGAGATTCCCACAGAAACCTGCGTCACCTATGCTGAAGAGGTTTTGGATGCTCCGCTGTGTATCTCTAGACAGTTCCAGCATTACATACTCAATTGATACAGACGGAAATGATTTGGGAGATTGGATGTGCGTTGGAGGTTTATACACGTTCAAATCTCCCAATCCACCACCAGCTGTTCAAGCTGGGATCTTCTTGTTCGAACAACCAAGCAGAAGCTTTTGCTCTTTTGCAAACAGTTGGGTCGTTGTCTCAATAGATGGTAAATAGACATCGACGCACTGCTATGATTTATACTGATAGTCAGGTGTGTCTAGCGAAATGATCGGCGCAATCACATGCCTACTACCTATAGAATATATAAGAGATTGTCTATATGACCTGCAGCACAGGAATGGCTGGAGAGTGGGGCTTGAGTGGACTCGAGCACAATCTGGAACAGAAGGAAACGAAGATGCGGATAGACGGGCAAAAGAAGCTGCTTCAAGAGAGGATTTGCTGGAGTCTGTTTCTCTTATTCCACGATCGAGAGTCGTAGCTGAACGAAGATCACAGAGTGTTGAGGAGTTTGAGCGAGTATGGCGGGCTATAATGGACAGAGCCAGCACAATGGAGTTCTTTCCCAAAGTTGCCAGCCGACTGCGGCTTGACCTGCTGATCAGCTGGAGGCTGACGCCCTTGCTGAGCGGTCATGGAAGGACAAGAGCATATATGCATCGGTTTGGTATTTGAGACAGCCTTCTATGTTCTTGCTCCAACACTACTTAGGACTGGTGGCATATACTTTTTGATTGTAATATTTTTTGACCAACAGCGTGTTCGACTGGAGCGAGTTCGTGTACAGGGAGTTTCATGGCCACCACCCTACGGCACGTTACTAGAATCCCAATAAGAGTACTTGATCGTGTTTTTGAATTCAATGGACTACAACAGATTGTGAACTGAACTAATAATATTCATCCAAGCGCTAAGTGTACAAGTTGCATAAATTACTCATATGAAGTGTGATCTATCTATAAAATTATGAAAAAGGAAATTAATCCTAGGACTTTGATTTCAATGTGATATATAACTTATGCAACTGCATGTAATCAAAGTGGGAGCAGGCAGAAATATACTCTTCTGCCACAGGAACCCTGTGGCAGAGAAAACTTAAAAAAAAGCACATACACAAATTAAAAAAAAAAAAAAAAAATCATGAGTCAAATTGGGTTGCGATTTAAGTTGTACCAAAAGGAAATCCCTGGAAAAAACCTGCATTGTCAGATCCATTGGCAACCTGCCCTCAGCGATCCTACGAAACGTGTACAACACAGTTTCTTGGAAACACCACAAGTCATATACTTTCCTATGCATTTCCATTCTGTGAAATCCAACCCTCTGTTGTTTCTTTAATTCATACGCCCGATTAAATTGTATATCATCTTGTGAAACACTCGGAAAAATAATCCAACATTTCATATTACGTTTTACTGGAGTAGTTCATCACCATACCAATGCAACTGAAATGCACATTACCATTTTCCACCATAATAAAAAGTGTCGTTTATTCGCTGCTGTGTCGTGCCTTTCCAATTAGCTGCCCCTACCTTTTAATTTGTGGAAACTTCTAGGTTTGAAGAAAGGGACCCATTATCTCGACATTGCTGTCTCGGACTATTTATAGCACTTTCTTCTTTATTAGTTGCCTGCGCGGTACGTTTCGAATGCAATGTTCTTTTGTTCAGATCGTGGTTGGAGATTAATGTGGAAAAAAAAAGGAAAAAGCTAATTCGACTTTTCCATTCGTACGGATAAAACCGCACTCCGCAGGTGCAAGTATTCGCGTGATGAATTAACCGTCATGGTCGTAAAAAAATACGATCAGCAGCGTTTATTGTCATTAAATACACAGCAGGTAAGGGCTGTAAATGAGCCGCGAACGGTAATTAGGTCCTTCTTTTTACAAAACTGATACGAATCGGGGCTTAAACATGAAACTTCCGAAGGTACGTGCTATATAATGCGGAGAAAAATGAGTTGAGTTCGTGTTTGGGAAAGATTGTGACGGACGGTACATACAAGGACTTCTTTTGAAAATGCGATAGGATAGGAAAACAAGGGTTAAATTAAATTGCTTTTACTTGCATACTAATTACATGGTAACCTACTGTGAAGAGTAGAGGAGATTATTTGCTCTAAAAACGCGACTAACAACGCTTCAGTCTCCAGCGAGCCGCAAGGCTCGCTCTGCGAAGCCTTCAAGTAACCGACTGGTCGCCACTGCAATAGACGCGACAAGGAAAGTAATAAAGTAGAACTTCGGCCCAACATCGGCCCCCTCCTGATTTCACCCTGGTGGCTCAAACTTGTTTGGCCTAGGAGGGGTATGCTCCCTGAGTCGCCTGACGCCAAATATGGAACGGTGGAATCGGGGAGTCAATATGCGTGTTTTGGGAATTTCATCACTTTTATACCTGATTCTTTACCCAACCACTTCTACCAGTTCTCCTCATCCAATTTCGATGAAATTTGAATCGTAGTCTATATTTCTATACTTGACCTTACATTTAAAGTGCATTTTGAGGTTTTGGGGCCACTTTTTTTGGTGGAGGGGGGTTAAGGGAGAAGGTAAATATGAAACTCTCTCCTAATCGCCCAAAAAAGTAGAAGTTTAATTGTGAGACTCTCTGGGACACCAAGATACGAATAAGCTCACTGACTCTTTTTTCATCAGTTGTGTAAACAAAATTCTCTCCTATTCACTCTAGGCATTTGAAATTTTCTAAAAACCCTCCGAGGGTCATCACTATATGAATAAACTCATGGCATTTTCCTGATCAGCTGAGTGCGCTAAATTCTCTCCTGTTCACCCTTCGAAATTTAAATTTGACTGGTAGCTCTCCTCGAACAACAAAATTCAAATGAAATGACTGAATCCAACCTGATCATCCTGTAGATTCCAACCTTTCTCTCCTTTACCACCATAAATGTCTGGGATTCCATAAAAAAGACGCGCCTCATCCGAAATATAGCAAGCCACGAAATGCACAAAATTATCCAATTCAATCTGAGTTAATAGTCGGTTCACCGTCTCCAAGTTCAGTGCATTTATTCTATCACTCTTTTTGACTCCATGTCAAGGAGTCAAAAGACGCTTCTTGCTGGAGTGTGAGAAGCTTCTTCAACTCATAATTTATGGGCCAAAAATTGAGAGAATAAAAATGAAATGACGTCATAAAAGGATGGTGCTGAGGTTTTTGCCCAAGCAGATGTGAGGGGGAAGTCCTGCGTTCAATCATTCAATACCCTCAATGTCACACCTTTTTGAGTAGCACTCTTTGCCACCAAACAATTACTAATTCTGTCTATGAGGCTCTATACACGATACAATTGGTCTGTCTAATCCGTCGTTTCAGACCGATCGAAACAATAAATTGATAGTGTATTTCAAGATCGTTAACGATTTACTTAATCGAAACGTTATCAGTCATCGCAACAAAAACCCTTGCAACCATGAATATCATAACGACAGTGTCGTTAGGAATCGACAGTGTATGGCTCCTTGTGATCAACGACTCGATGTTTGTCTCAGTCTGACTCCAGCCGCCGCACGCCACATTACTTGGATCGCGTACGTACGTACCTATACTCGACGAACAAATCATTAAAAAAAGGCCTTTCTGTCCTTAAATTGGTTTTTTATTCATCTCTAACGTTTCTCCCCAGGAACTGGGGCTTCTTCAGAGAGACAAAAATTAAATTCAAAATTGTAAAATATCTACTTATCGTTTTCTTTTTGTGATAAAACATCGAATTTAAAGTTACCAGTTTATGAAAATCAAATTTAAAATTGTTTACGTTTATGTAGGTAACAATGTGTTTACGTGTGTTTTACCCAGTCCGCTGGTGACGGTAATTATAAATTACCGTATATTTCCCTTAATAAAATACGAGTAAATTTTTATCAAGTTTTGAGGGTCTTTTCGGAAGAAAATTGAATTTGAATTTTTTATCTTAACTACTTCTAAAAATATTATTTTTCGCAAATTGAATTATCTTCCTTCAATTTTGAAATAGTCGAAGTCCGTAGTAAGTCCTAAGTATCTGCAAATAGCAACCAACGCGTTTTTCGTATCTTCTTGTCGTAGATCCGATTTATGTTGTGAAAAACGACGCACAACGGACTCAGACGTTTCCCCCACACACAATTTCCACACCCACCACTAAGATAGAGGATCTAGTAGACCAAGTCTGAACGTTGTTCTTTTGGTGAGAAATCTTTTAGTTTGGTGGTCTGTTCGTATTAAGTGTTTGAAGTGCAATTTTTACGTGTTTATAAGGCTCGAAAATATTTGTCATTTGTTCTGCTACTCCTTTCACTTAAGCCATGGAATAACTAATATAGTGGACTGGTTGTTGTTGCTGAGTTGGAGGTATACTGTTATGAGTGTTTCTTTGAATTTGAGGTCAACTGTTCTGTGTATGCCTCCAAATAAAGAAACGTTGCCAAAAAAACAATGACAATGACTATATCAAGCAATAATAATTTGATAGAATTTATTGACTTATTCAGAGACCAAGAGCCTCTATGGAAAACAAAAAGCACAACGATTATAGGTGAAGAGAAGAAGTTCGTTTTCCATTTTACGAAAACCCGAATTTTCAATTATTTTTTGAATAAGCTCGTATTGAATTATTTTAGCACGTACGAGCGGGTCGTTCCGTTCCAAACATGCGAATGATCGATCGTAATGACCAATCGTTTCGTGTCAGAGTGGTAAGCTTTGAGCAATCGAACGTCACGATTTCCTTTCGGATAGGTATTAAATCAAAAGGGTTATTTCCGCTAGCGTAATAGTAAAATTATCATTTACGTACGTATTTCGGAAGAATCCGTCGTCACTGAAAAATCGAGCAGATGAAACTGGTTTTTTTTTTTTTTTTTTTTTTTTTTTTTTTAATGTATAATGTACGAATTTTGTTTTAACCTATACTTTTCGAGCAATGTCTTCAGTTTTACAAGCAGAATTACTATCAGATTTGATTTGAATATTAGCATACTTGGGATTGATATTATAAGGATTGTTTGTTGAATTTAATGCTAGCTATAGTTTTTGGAGTTGTTAAGTCTCGCAATTCAGCCTGGTTAGTAGCACTTGAGCCTGACTGGCTGAGTCTGGCATTAAATCTGAAAGGTTATTTCCGTTAGTAGTAATAGTAAAATGATCATCTACGTACCTTTTGGAGGAATCCGTCGTCACTAGCAGATCGAGTACCATAGGCAAGCGCTTTTGATGCAAAGAAATCATCATCAGGCGGTCGATACAGTACTCAGTACGGTTTTGACGGCCTGGTGATGATGTATTTGCAACGAAAAATCTCACCCCCGGTACTCGACTTAGTACTGAAGACGGATTCTTCCGAAAGGTACGTAAATGATCCTTTCAGATTGATCGTAACGACGGATCGTTCCGTATATACGAAGGTGATTAGGCTATGTCACCAGGCTGATCCTGCCTCATTATTTGTCCATGTTCCTCAGTACATAGTATCTAATACAGCTAGGATAGTCAGCCTCTAACTATCATACAGATTCACAACATATATAAATATTCGTGTTGGTAGCCATCATTTCTCACAAGAGTACTGGTATGAGGGTGGAAGTTAGGCGGCTTCTTCCTTTATATAGAGTACTTCTATGTAGGGCCAGAGAAGTCATCCTTGGGGAGATTCGTGAGTTCCTGAATAACAGATTATTTCCCTACAATGTATAGGTATTTTCGCACGTTTGTAAGTGATTTGTGTGGAGATTATGGCTTTTAAAATAGAAGATAGAGTTAATTTTATGGGGAAAATACGTTTCACTGCAGAACTGATAACATTTGTTAACGTGAATTCCTGAATAGCAGATTATTTCCCTACAATGTATAGGTATTTTCGCACGGTTGTAAGTGATTCGTGTGGAGATTATGGCTTTTGAAATAGAAGATAGAGTTAATTTTATGGGGGAAATACGTCACACTGCAGAACTGATAACATTTGTTAACATGTTAACTGTTATTAGTTATGCCGTGAAACGTATTTCCCCCATGAAATTAACTTAATCTTTTATTTTAAAAGCCATTATCTCCAGACAAATCACTTACAAACCTGTAAAAATACCTATACTCTATTGGGAAATTATCTGCTATACAGGATTTCACGAATCTCTCCAAGGATGACTTTTATCAGGCTCCATATAGAAATACTCTAGCAGAATAAATTAAATCTTCTGCAAAATTTGACGAAATACAACGTTGTATGGATCCTGTTCTACCCTAATTCACCTGGAGAGGACACTCATAGGCGAAACTAGTTGTGAAGAAGAATAAAAATATATAAAGGAAGAAGCCGCCTAACTTCCACCCTCATACCAGTACTCTTGTAAGAAATTCACAACATTCGCATTGAATTAAATTATGCAGGAAATAAAGACAAATTGTAAAAACTGACCTGATGTCCGAGTGAAGGAGGGTGTGGCGATGGCATCACCAGGGCTGCTCCGTCCAGTCCCCACCGCCCCCACCCTGGGGGGCGGCTCGACGACTCCGGGACCACGTCCCAGTATCCATATCCACGCAGCCACCTGTAACACGAAAACAATTACGATTGAGCATAATTTCCGAATGAGAATACGGGTTTGATCCATTTGAATTTTGAGGCTAAATACCTTCTCAGTGTAAGAATATCAACACTGATAAGGGTTAATCCGAAGACTTGATTGACCCTTCACCCTTACCGTCACTTCTCCCACTTTTCTATCACCTCCGCTCATCCGAGATCCAACCACGACAATCAGTCGACCTTTGTTCTCCGTGCGCATAAACCATATCCATTTTACTTTTCAAAATTGCGAGTGCCACGTGGGATTTTGTGCGGACACCCCAAAGTGATTTTGTCATTAACATGGTCTACTGACACCCGAAAGTGATTTTAGGGCTGCATTAACATGGTCTGTTAAACCTATTTTTCAAATTATTCTACGAATCCAGGTGAGCGAAATCTTCACTTTTAAATACTTCACTTGCCCTCCACTATGGTTGTCACCGCTTGTCCGAGACACAGTTCCTAAACTGGCTGCAATATATTATAGCGAGGTTCTTTATTTTTTTATATTCATTTAAATCCCCCCTTTTTAATAGGTCAAGAAAACGTTGCATCTATCTTGTGATGAAACATCCGGTGATATTTTCAACTTTGTCTTTATGAATTCTCATAATTATTTTATATTTAGAATAATAAAACTAAGTTAAAATGCTCAATTTATTTGTAAATTGTTGAAATAAAATGTTTTGTTGATACAAGGAATCATTTCTTGCAGAACTGCTGTGTCAATCATAGGGTGTCAATCACAGGTACAACAAAAAATGTGGCTGTCAAATACTGGGTCAAAAAATTGATTTCGAAAAAACAAATTTATGATGTTTTGCGGCTTGCATTACTGACTTTTTCAATACACAGCAGTTTGAAAACATTCTGAAGCAGCAGTAGATGTCAGCTTCAAGTCTGAACAAACGAAAAAACATAACGTACCTAATTGCTTTGTTCCATTATAGTTTTTATAAAATTACAATACATCTCTATTATTTATAAGAATGAAACTCCGTCTGTTTGTCTGTTTGTCTGTCTGTTTGTCGTGTCTATGCACGGCCAAACGGCTGAGTGGGCCGGATCTACGAGTGGGGGGATCTTCTTGGGATTTTCCAAAAGTGGGAGCGAGCGAATTTAAAATTGTTTAATCCCACCCGAACCATGGGCCGTAGGGCGGGAGGGGGGTCGAAGTTCCGGTTAATGTGCGCTTTTTGGACTTCCCCGCTTCCCCTACCCCTCTAAACGGCCGTTGACAATTCCGGAAAAATACGGGTTTCGTAGGTTTTCCTACGAGGAAGACGACGGCGCGATCGGATCGCGAAAAAAGTATCGGGAAATGCGTCAAAAAATGCGAGAGTACGGACCCGTTTTCTCGAAAAGTCCGCCGAAAAACTTGGTTTTTTCCGATTAAAATATACCCCATAAAGGTACGTTTTTCGGAACGGTTTTCGCGGGCGAAATACAGCTTTGGGTCCGCCGAATCTGAATCCGAAATCGGATATCGAAAAAAGTGACGGGCAGTCGGTCAAATTGCGAGCGGAAGCGAGGGGAACCGTTTAATATGAAAAATTAATTGGGCCCCGGAAGCGAGAAGGCTCTACGAAGTAAGGGGTTCGATGAGGCGGGGCTTGCACCTGACGGGAACGGGTTGCGAGCAGATACACGCACTTACGTCTTGAAGGGTATACAGGTATACCTTGCGAGCGAAGCGAGAGCCATGTCAACAGAATAAATTCGGATTTTTTCCTACAAATATACAGCAATACCTTGCGAGCGAAGCGAGCAACATCCCCGAATAAACTTTTTGTGGTTCCACGTAGTTTCATAAGATTTAATTTGTTTGTAAGAATTTCCAACAGAAAAAAACGTCTGCCAAGTTGGGTGGGCAGTATAACTCCCTCAAGCGAGCGAAGCGAGCAGCATCCCTTACAGAAGTTAAACCTACCCTTAGGGATCTATCGTTTGCGAGCGAAGCGAGCAACATTCCCTACATGCCACACTTTGCGAGCGAAGCGAGCAATATTCCCTACATGCCACACTTTGCGAGCGAAGCGAGCAATTGAATGGGGGGTCCGGGGGGCTTGCCCCCCGGCTGGACGTGGAGGCGAGCGTAGCGAGCCGGAGCGGCTAGTAATGAATAATGCTACTCCCCACTTTGAGATAAAGCTTGTGCTGTGGGGAGGAGTTGTATTTACATCTGTGATATCAGTTCACATTCCAGACAATCTTTGCACACTACCGGTGTCCAAAATCGAATTTAGCTGAGTGTTGTTATCAGTATGCAGCTATATACATTTAATTGAACTTAAAATCTATAATTTAGAATCAGACTACTTAAAACCATGTACTAAAGCAAACATAAGCAAGAGAAAAAATAAGTAATTCAACGTTTATACAGAATTAAATCGTGTGGTTTCTGCGCAGGGTGAACAAAACAACCCAATTTTTTCTTTAATTTGCTACGGTCATCAACGGATATTATTTCTATCGGTAATTAATTTAACGATTTAGTATCCCTGTAATCATATGCAGACTGCTCAAACGTTTTAGTTCTTAGAAGAGGACATTTAGTGCTTGACCTAGTTAATCCCTTGTCAACGAAATTCATTATTTCATTGGAAATGTCTTTATGGATTCTTGAAATAGTTATTTTATCGGCTAACTACCTTATAGTCAGTACGCCAGATTCCTTGAAAAGAAGATCAGTAAAGCATTGCGTGCTCTAGTTCATTAATATTTTAATTAATAGTTTTTGAGTCACAAATACCCCATCCCGTCAGTAGATTTGTGAATTACTCATGAATTGTATTAGATGCATGCAAATGAAGCATTTATTTCTATTTTCTCCAATGTGTATTTTTTCATTTCATTCCAAGTTTTAAGTTTTTTTTTTCTTCCTTACGTAATTTGTACTTCACTTATTAGCGAAAGCCGTGCTTATTAATAAATAAATGAATAAATAAATATTTCATCGAAATCGGACTAAAGTTAAGGACGTGACGAGAATTTACCAATGACGCATACACAGATAGGCAGACACGGAGCTAAAATTTATTACCAAGAACTTAATTACAGAAAACAAGTCGAAATTTCTATTTTTGAAGACAATAATTTTTCCAATTTCTCGCATGCACAAAGCTTTTCTACCTTCGTTGGTGAGGAAGCAAAAATCAGATTCGAGTTCTTAAGTTACCTGATTTCAAATTAAAATGTTGTATATTTTAATATTACTATTATATTTGTGTTCATAGTATTAGGGGAATAGTTAGCAGCTAAACCTCTGCCTTCGTGCAAGAATGATGCAGTGAGATAGTGTCCTACCCGGCTGTAATTAAAAATAATGGGCCTTGGCAGCGTGTAGAGTGAGTTAGTGGAGCTTGATGAACTTTTTCGAGAAGGTGAAGCCCGCCCTTTCTACACTTAGCTCATAATGATTTAGGGCGCGAATAAATCTCCAGTTCTACCCTGAACCGACGAGGCAGCCTACACTCTCAGTGACTCACTTTTCTGAGCTATGTTTTCTACTTTTCCAGCGCAGCGACAATCTAGGGGTTTCTGCAAGCTTGTTTCTGCACGGTTGAGCTTAGGTGTTAGAACCTAAATGTTATTTTTATTACACAAATGTATGCACGCCTACCTTTATCACACAAAAGCCAATATTTACTACCTTCACCAAACTATTTGGTTCTCGGAACTGATGCTACAACGAGCTATGATAGAGTAATTAATGTTAGGTTATGAGTTATGATAGAATATGTTGGGTGTCTTATAAAGCGTAAAGAGACATTGGTCTCATGAGTATTACCATTGCATCCGAATTTTACGAAACTCGCATAGGTATTAATCTAGATATTATTTTGTTATCGTAAATTTCTGAAAATTTTACCGAAACTGTGTTATGATTGAGCGAGCTATTAGTTGCTTGACGTTCGGTGTACTATGTATACCCTCATTCGCTACGACCGCTTCTATTCGGGGACCTTTTAATCCCCGATTTGAATATAAACTGAGGTAGGAAGGGCTCTCATTGCGTTGAACAGATACATTCATGTTTAAACAGAATAAATTGTACTCATCGTAAATAAACCACCACTGAGTAAGTTTGATTTGTTTCAATTTAATTATACTGTAAGTACCTGCTGAATCTAAAGACCTTTGCCTGCCTACAGAGTCAAAATAGAACTTCTGAAACCTGATATCAAGCACGTGTAGATTGGTTTATACCTGGCAGAGCGCGAAGGTCCGCGTAGGTAACAGTAAAAAAGTCCATAAAACGTAAATTTCCAAAAAATTACAGATATCATTAATATGCTAGTACGCCTAAACTTTCCATGCTAATTTTTGTCTAATAATTTGAAATTCTCCTTCTTCATACATGTATTAGAACTTCTCATAAAACTGGGATATTTTAGTGAATTTTCTTAGAAAATAAAGCTATTGCAATGGCTCCAAAAATTTTAAAATAAAAATTTTCAAAAATTTTCTTTATCTAAATCTGTTTTGAGGCATTCTGAAATGATTCCTGGATTTTAACGTTTTTTATATGTATATATATATGTATGTATGTGTCATTCCAGACGATAACTCTCGATAGAATTGAGATAAAAACTTCGTTCTTTCGCCAAAAAAATCAAGCATTTCAAAAGAAAGGATGAGTTTGTTGGACAACACTTTTTGACCACATTAAATTGGTCAAATTTCAAAAAACGTACTTAAAAAATCACTAAAAAAGGCAAAAAACCGCTAAAAATTAACAAATTTCTATTTTTTAGCAGAATGCTACTCGAAAAAAATTAATCGAACATGAACTAGGACATTTAAAAATTTAAGCACAAAATAGTACTGAAAAATGTACTTAAATTTCATTAAAATAAGCTAAAAATCGATAGGAACTCTTGAAAAAATTGTAAAAATCCACAAAATCGTTTATTCATTGGAATATTACTGAAAAAAAGTTAGTTTGCTATAAAATGTATAATAAAATTTTTATTTGTTCCCAAAGGGCTCAAATTTCAACAGAACTTAACATAAATGTAATACGACCATTTATGAAAATTCGCTCATACGATCATGCTGCATGACTGGAACTTTGGACTACTTTTGACTTTGACAGAATTTTTCGGATGAAATGCATAACTGTGTACTGGCAGTTTTCTATTTAAATGTTATATATGAACTTTTCTTCATCTGGATGGACATTGAATGAGAAGTGGTTCAATAAAACGATACGGGTTGAAATTCAGAGGTATTTATGTGTAGAGAAATACCCCAAATGTCACGATTAAAGGACATTGAACCGTTGGATTTGTTCGTCCTAGCACCACGGTGCGACGGTGCTTTTGCCTTGGAGACTAACTAGCGAAAAACGTTACGCGGATGCAGTGGCGGCTCCTGTCTTGAAACTCAGGGGGTGCTCAGAGATCAACAAGGGCTATCGCGGGGACGGTAGAGGTGCTTTTATACTAAATACGTACACCAGACACGAGAAATGTTCTCAAATGGAAGACAGAAATTCTGAAATACTTAACCATCAAAGGAATGATTGCAATAGCTGAAATGTATACCCGCCCAGCAAGAACCATCGTGGAGGTGAAAGCAAATCTTGCCTTGGAGGGGAAGGAAAGGGAGAGGAGAGGTCCATGGGGAAAGAGAAGGGTTAGTCATCATCTAGATAAATAATGGGGAATATAAAAATAAAATCTATCACATTATAGGGGTTGAACTTACGGACCGAATCAGAACGATTTTTGATTTTCAAAGTTTGCGTTAGTCCCAGTAGTAGCAAGGGGCGGCCAGCATCGTGAATCCTGCACTTTTCTTCGATTGACAAATGGGACCAGTTCAACTTGATGAACTCAACTGAATTATTCATCATAAAAGTATCTACTCAACACTCACTAACTTCAAAAATTCGTAACACTAAATGAAATAACAACGGAAAAAATAGAAGTGTGACTGATAAAAATGAACTCGACGGTAGCCCAACACCGGCCCGTGGTTCCCTCCTCCGCCGCGCAGCGGCGCTAGTCTCCTCTTTTATCAGTCTGGGCTTGTATGATCGCTCCGACCTGTAAATCTACGGATTTATCTGTATGCCAAGAAAAAATATATTTATTGGTGAGGAGATTGTGTACCAGTTAATCCCTTAGTAAAAATGCAGATTAGTTGGGCATGTAGATCAGGATGATGTGTATAGTTTGGTGATCTGGATGCTCACAAGTTCGCATCTCAAAAATACATAACATCAAGTAGTAGAAAATTCAAATTAGTTGTACATGCAGGTCAGAATGACGTTTTAGAAGTACATTTCGGGAGTTTTACGAGCAAAAAAAATACACTAGTCAATAGGATTTGAATCCACGACATTTGTCTCACAAGAACGTATTCATATCCATTGAGCTACACCTCAACTTTCGTGTCTGGAGACAATCACAATACGTCACTATTTAGTAGGAGGGAGATAAAAGTGGGAGACTAGCGCCGCTGAGCGGCGGAGGAGGGAACCACGGGCCGGTGTAGGGCTACCGTCGAGTTAAAAATTATAAGGAGAACGGAAAGTCGCTATCTAGCGGAAGAGCATGCCCCTAAGTATGCTCAACTTGGGATGTATAAGGCTCTCTGATTGGTCAATCTCACATGCCCGCTTCAATTCAAACTGAAAATCCTCAGTCCAGAGATAGGCGGTCAAGTCTGAGGTAGAGCAAAAGCGATGTGTTGCTCCCGCTCGCCTCTGATTGGTCAGATTGGTGAGCTTCCCCCTTCAACCCCTCCCTACCACAATCTTCTCTGTTTCGCGCGTAGATTTAGATTTCCCGTCTTCTGTCACTAGCTAACTTTAAATGAGAGTGGAGAAATTTTGAAACATTATTATTATTTTGGTTTGGCTGGGGGTGCACATGCGAATATGCTCCTATCAGTAGCCGCCCCTGCGCGGATGTGTCGCGAAACCTTGGAGTAACTTAGCGAAAAACGTTACGCGGATGTTTCACGAAATTTTTCTTTTGATTTTAACATACAACCAAGCCGTTGCTGGGGAAATGAAACTTCTTCAGTTTTCACCAGACAAAATTCGTTCTCCACTCGCTAGAAAGCTCTCAATTTATCACGCATTTCTTTCGTACTTGTAATTTTATTCATGTCGTAGTTTTAAATGTATTTACGTTATAAATGGATATAGTAAACATTGCCGCTTGTTTTGTTGTCACTTGGTTGAGAAGTTAATCTTGGTTATAGTAATTGTGGACGCGCACCATAACAGAATATTACCTACCTAGGTACTCTTTTTTTCTAATTTCGATTAGTAAAACATTTATGTCTCAATTTTAAATTTATTTACGTTTACGAATTAGCGGTAAGAAAGCATGTTCCATGTTTTAGCATCAGCCGAAGGCTCAAAGCGGAAAGCAACCAGGGGGTCCAGAGGCGGAGTCCCTTGCGATCCCCGGAGGGCCGAGTTTTCTTGGTAGATTATAATAAAGGTTTACTTATTATTGAAAACGTTGTACTAAACGGAAAAGCGTCTTTTGATGTAGAAACTTGGGATATTGGAAACTTTTTAAAAATTCCATCACTCAGTAAAATAACTCCTAAAATAACATCCTTTCAAAAAACTAAAATAATGTCATGCAACAATTTATTGTAGATAGGTATAATAAATTGGGTTGGTTGCGTGACACAACAGCAGTCAAATAATTTTCCTCGAAGTAGGTATATTGGAAAATATTGAAGATATGGTTTTCCACTAAAATGCATTTCTCGTTACTTCATAATCAAGACTAGAGAGGATAATATATACCGTCCTCTTAATTAACAGTCATTATGATTGAATATGAATGGCGACGACTAACTAGGTCCCCACAACCTTCTAATGAATCGACGATGAATCATTCATCGTGGATGATATTTGCCTCTAATGTAGTATAAATCTGCCAAGGAGGTAGGCAGTATGAATCTCGCCATGGAGGTAGGAAGTATAAATATAAGAATTACTCACGCGTTGAACAGGTTGCGCGCGATCAAAAAAATCGAGTGGTGGTGATTTTTTTCATAAAATTTGATGGAGAATCTTAATCTGCAATATGAAGTAGGTTCGTAGGATGCGTGCTGACATTCGCATAAAGGTCGGGGTCAAGGGCAATACACCCTCACACATCCTCAGGTGCCGTTACACTGAGGCAATCCAGCGATATGCTGGACACATTCTTATATTCACTGATGGCTCAAAGACACCTGATGGTGTTGGCCTTGCTCTATGGAACCTCAACTTCCAAGTCACTAGACGCCTACCACCAGTTGTGTCTGTGTTCACAGCAGAGCTGTGGGCAGTGACACTGGCTGTTCGACACTGCCATTTATTGGGAGGTGGGAATTGGGAGCTAAATTGGAAACCCCATATTGGCTATACTCACAATAAAAGTCCAGTCATGCAGCATGACCCCATGAGCGAATTTTTGAAGAATATTACCGATTTTTACAACCAGCGAACGGCATTATTTCGATTTTTGACTGATTTTTCAACTTTGAAATTTTTGAAAACTTGATACATATTCTTATAGGAAATTTTACGCTGATTCTGAATATACCACATGTTAGTATGCTGAAAAAATTATTTCGCACGACAAATCGCAAAAAACAGGCTATTTTGAAATTTTTGACTACAACCCGAAGATGTAATCCGATCAAGCTGACCAACGAACTTAAACTTTCGTTTTGTGTCCTTAACATTTTAAAATTTGTTTGAAGTTTCTAGCACAATTCTACGGACAGTTATCGTCTGGAATGACACATACATATATGCATACATACATACATACATACATACATACATATACATACATACATATATACATACATAAAAAAATGCGTTAAACTTCAGAATATGATTCAGAATAGCCTAAAACGGATTTCTGCATAATTTTTTTTCAAAAATTCACATTCTACAAATTTTGAGGCGAGAGCAATAGCTTAATTTTCTTCAAAAATTCGCTAAAATTAATAAATACATGTACATATTCTATAATATTCGACACACACTCCCTAGAAATACGATAAAACTAATTTATTACAGTATGCTACAATCTGTACTTCAATATGGCATAATTGCTTGGGGTGGGACATTCTCAACCCTTATAAATAAATTACATGTACGCCAGAAAATCATTCTAAAAATTATGCTGTCTTTACCAATGAGGACTCCATCTGACATTGTATTTAATATCGCTAAGCTGTTTACGATAAAGCAATTATATGTTAAAAATTTCCTCCTGCAATTCCATAAGGATCCATAAATAATAAGTTCACAACGTAACCTAATGTACCTGTATAACAAGGTACGTAGCCGCAGGAAATGTAATTGCACCTAGACCGAGACTAACGTTGTCAACTCACAATCCAAAATTCATTATTTACATTATCCACAGAGCGCTAGAAGGCATTGCGAAAAATGCTCAAAGATTCACGAGACAAAACTACAAGAAACATATTTTAATCTGGCTTGTAGAAAAGGGGGAAGCGGGATGTGAAACTGTTTTAAGCAGTATTTATGTACAGAGATTATTTTAGAAAATATCTTTTCTTAAAATTATAAGAACATTATACGCATAGCATTATATTTTTAAGTACCGTTTGTGTCATAGAGTAGGTATATAGATTGTAAGACATGAGCGAATCACCTTCCCCAACAACACGGGCCAAGCCTATCGTTGGGAAAGAAATCGAAATTGAGTAGCTTAAGTTCTTCAATTTGTATCATATTTATAAAATGCATTTGTATGATTAAAATAAATAAATAAAATAATAATTATGTGATCTTAAGCGATTCACTAAGTACCATCGAGGCAATCAGAGACTCATATTCTGATGATCCCCTAATACAAAGCCTACATGTATCACTACACCAAGCCACCACATAGGGTTCAACCATAACTTTTATGTGGGTGTCGAGCCATGTAGGTATTCATGGCAATGAGCGAGCAGATGCCCTTGCAAGGATAGTCATTGGTGATAACTCCATCGATATGTTGCCGATACGCATTGAGGATCAAATCTCCTACATGCAAAATAAAGCCAATTCGATCTGGCATGAGCAATGGCAGGGTGAGGTCACTGGTCTGCGTGGTGTCCTGCAGGACCTGTGCCCGGTGGGCCCTTTCGTAACCCAACTTCCAAGGAGGGATCGAATAGTAGTCAACCGGGATTCCACTGGCCATACCCGTCTTACTCACTGCTTAGTGTAGAAGCTCGAGATGTTGTGTGTGAGAGGTGTGGGGGTGATCTGTCCATCCGCCACTTTCTGGAGGACTGCCCAGCCCTTGTGGACCTCCGAGTCCAGCATCAGCCCCCTCAGTGGGTTGATGTATTATCTGGACCAGACAAGGTCCGATCCCTGTTGTTTTACCTGAGAGCCGCTGAGCTCTACTACGAACTGTGATATCTGATCTGTGATATATTTATATACATCTAGTCGTAGTTTTATTTCACTTAGCTGATTGTATATAATAGCATGTATATAGTTATTAGCCTATTTTTTCATCTAGTCTTAGTTGTATTACTTTATTTTTGGGGTTTTTTTTTTAACCACTTTGGGGGCTGAACAGTGGTCATCACTGTGCCCCTCATTTTTTTCCCCCTCTGAGTTGCCGGTGGAGTCCATGATGGCGCTCCTTTTTGGTCAAGGATGTCAGCATGGCTCCCTTTAGAATCGAGCCACTTCCAGTGTCCCTTTGGACACCTTGTTCAATGCCGCTAATGACCCTTCTGGTTGAGGTGCGGCTTAAACCTTAAAAAAAAGTAGGTTCCCATTCAAAATAACAAAGTTGGCGTGAGTTTCGAAAACCATTATACTTTGATTCCTCATTACTAGGGGTTAAATTCAACCTATTTTTAAAGTTAATTTAAAAGTGGATTACACACGGTTCTCAGGGAATCATTGGAGAAGAATCGCCGAACTCATCAATTACTGATTCAGACCTGATCCTCGTCATCAGCGACATCGCAGTGGAGACTTCTTGGATTGATGGTAAAATCTCATTAACTTGGGACAGTAAATTCAGTGCCACATGGCATATCAGGATCATACCTTGCTACCTAAGTCCTGGTGAGTCCAAATGTTACCTTCTCCCATCTATACTATAAATATAACCATTATAGTCTTTGAATTTTGCACTCATTTATGTACCAGTTCATGTATTGCGGCACCCACCTTATCAGTCAGCTAGGTTTGGTTAATAATAGCTGGGACACCCTGTATACACGTTATACTATACCTTTAAAACAAAAAAAGTCTTTTTTTTTATACATAATTTTGTTTCAGTTTTTAACCGGTTGGTCATCGCAAAATCACATTCTGTGTAAAAAAAAGTGTTACATTCCATATGTTAGTTCACTGTTACGAAGTTCATAGGCGCCATCCTCCCGAATTTCGGAGATCGTGGAATATTCGTCGCACTCATAAGTACGAACTTATAGGAATGTCACTACCCTACCAGAGAGCCTTAGTGCTTTCTCCGAACCATCTGATTCCAAGTTTTGCTTCTTGGAGTGTCTTTGCAAAAGCTGTTCCTCGTAGTTAATTTTCTTCAAGCTAAAAGCCAAGAACTCGTCTACGGAGAAACTCCCGTCTCCTTCCCGTGAAATTAGGTCGTTAGACGAGGTCATGTGCCCTAACCCCCGCCTCACCCTATTGCTCTGCCAACTCGCGCATTCCGTTCTCCATCTTCAAAGGCCGGCATTCACTTTATGACTCTTGGAACGTCGTTGAATTCCTTGTTACTCCTTCGAAGAAGCGGACTGACCTGATTCGGGCAGCCACACTTTCCTCTTCGTTCAACCATTTCGGATGAAGTGGTTGAAAGTACCTAACGGTAGAGTTAGGAAATCTTACGAACTAAACTGTTGTGGAAAATCAAGTTCATCACTGTAGAATATATACGGGAAACCCTGAGAATGTATTAGAGTCCATTACGAAACCCACGGAACAAAAAACAAAGAACATCAGTAGTGTTTTAGGATCCTGATCCGTTCTTCCTCCGAAAAATCAAGCATTCCAAGAAAATGGAAGTGTTAGTGGGCCAGCACTTTTGAGCACAGTAAATTGGTCAGATTTCAAGAACGTCTGCCAAGTTGGGTGTGGCACATAGCTTCCTTGTTTACCTATTATGAATGTATGGATCATTGAAAAGTTTTAAATGATTTTGAAAAATTCCATGACGGAAAAGAGTAAATCAAGAAGTAGCGTAAAATGTCATATTTGGTCAATTAGGAAACGAATATACTCAATGTAATTTACGTTTGTGCAAGCGCAGAATGAACTGATGAGTTGAAAGAACTGAAATATATACGGAACCATCTACAACCTAAACCGCGCATCCGCTGACAATTTCATCAAAATCGATGAAAACTGTGAAAATTAAGGTCATCACAAGTATTTCACATTTTGCATGAGGAGTAGTCATTAATGATACAATCGTATTGAAATTGATATGAGGTAATCAAGTCATCTTCTTCCAACTATCATCCAAATTTAAGCGAAATCGAACGACTAGAGTGTGAAAAAATGGAGCATAATGGAATTTACGTTTGCGCATGCGCAGAATGAAGTATTGATTTGACAACAATGAAACTGATAGGGGACCATCCACAACCTAACTCGCGCATTCCCTGACAATTTGATCAACATCGGATGAAAACAGTGGAAATTAACGTCGTTAGAAGGATTACTCATAAGCGCATGCGTAGTACCTATCAATGATACAATCACGTTGAAATTGATATGGGATAATAAAATCGTCATTCCCAAAATATCATCAAAATTTGAGCGAGATCGGACGACTAGGGCTTGAAAAAATGGAGCATAACGGAATTTACATTTGCGCATGCACAGAGTGGAGTATTGAGTCAAGAACGATGAAACTGATAGGGGACCGTTTACCCTCTAGCCCGCACACCCTCTGAAAATTTCATCCAAATCGGATGAAAACTGTGGAAAATAAGCTTGTTTACGTGGATTTGCGGACACACGACAGACTCACACTCACAGACAGACACGGAACCAAAATTGTTCAAAATGGTTTAAAACGTAAAATGCAAGTGGAAATTTTGATTTTGGAGACCCAACTCTGGAAAGTAAAAAAAATACTTCCGCTAACTTTAGGTAGACTCGGAAGCAATAATTGCTCCACGTTTAGCACATCTAACTCACGATGAAGGAGTATGGAAGCCGAATGACAGGTGTTTATTACGTGAAAAACGTACCATCCCTCAACAAGCTGGCTTTCATCTGATACCCCACATATGGACGACGAAGTCATCTCTTCGCATTTTTTTTAGGTAAGCGCAAATTTTGTCGTTTTGTCGTTATTGGGTCGGGAAAGCTGACATCACGCCAACCGGTAAGAGTGTTGTCATCCCTTCCGAAAGATGGGATTACCTCGCGGCAGGTGACTTCAATGCTCATGGGATAGCATGGGGTTCGGCGACCAATTCTGTTCGTGGAGAGGCCGTGTCTCAATGGACAGTGGCGAACGGACTCAGCATTCATAATGACCCATCCCAGGGCCATACATTTGATGGCTCTAGGGGCAGATCATACATTGACCTCACCCTTACTACACAAAGTGCTTCGGGATTGTTAAGGAACTGGAATGTTGAATTCAGCACTACCAGTGATCATGCTACTGTTTCATACCATATTATTGAACATGAAGAAACAGAGCCTCCAGCTCCACAAATCAGATTCCGAACCAGGAATAGTAGTTGGAAAGCTTACAAAGCAGAGCTAACCTCAACCACTCTGAGCTACATGGTACTGGTACTGCGGAATCTGATTCAGAACAGCTATGTTCCGCTGTGCAAATGGCTGCTGATGCTACGCTATCCAAAGTCAGAGACAGTAAGATTAGGGGCCAAAAGTGGTGGGATGAAGAAGTAAAGGAGATGAGGTCAAAAGTGCTCAGAGCAAGGCGTTTGTACCAGCGCACAATCCCAGAAGAAGAGCGATGTCGAAGAAGAAGTCTTTATCTACAGCTTAAAGCAGCATGGAAGAAATTAGTAAGACCTCGCAAAAGAGAAGGGTGGAGGACATTTGTCCAGGAAGATATAGCCAGGAACCCATGGGGATTAGTATACAAAATACTCAGGGAGAAGGTTAAGCCCGAAAAGGCACTTGGAAATATCCTGTTTAATGGTCGGAGGGCCAAGGATCCTAATGAAGCGTGTGAATTGTTCTTTGCAGAAACATTCCCAGTAGACGACCCACAACAGGATTCAGCTGAAGAGCATGAAATTAGGATGGACGGTTTGATTCCCCCAGACACTGAAGATACCCCACCGTTCACACTGGATGAACTTAAGGCTGCCATATTGTCCTTTGGAAGAGGCAAGGCCTCTGGTCTGGACAGTATTGATATGGCGATGATTAAGGAGGCTCCTCCTGTATTCATGGAGGAACTCCTCAGACTATATAACATGCTACTTAGAGAGGGAATCTTTCCAGTTAATTGGAAGATAGCAATAATTAAAGCACTTTCCAAGGCGGGGGATCGAGATCCAAATCTCAGCAGTAGTTTTAGGGCAGTAAGTCTTCTTTCAATGCTGGGAAAGTTACTGGAGAAAGTCCTTCTCTCCAAAATTACACCAAATTTGAATGCTGCAGCACACCAAAAGCAGTATGGATGCACGAAAGGTGCAAATACTGAAATGGCGATAACTGCCTTGGTCACAAGCATAAGGAACTCAAATAACTATCTTCATGTCATGGCTGTATTTTATGAAATATCTGGAGCCGTTAATGCTGTCTGGTGGCCTCTTGCATTAAGGCGTTTCAAGGACATACATGTGCCACGCAACGTTTACCAGGTTTTGAAAAGTTGTTTTCAGGACAGCAAAGAATGAATGAACAGCTAAGATACAAATCAGTATTAATAGGGGGTGTCCCGTGGGATCAGTGTTTGGAGCTACCATCTGGAATCTGATATTCTCAAAGTTATTAACGGGCCTGGAAAATGATCTATGGGATGCATATGCATATGTGAATGATCTGGCAGTGGTGATCAAAGCCCAATCTCGTAAAGATCTGATTGAACAAGCGGAAAGATGCTCCAGATTCATAGATAACTGGTGCCACAGAGCAAAGCTGGCATTGGTAGCTGAGACCCAGGCTGTCATCTTCAAGGGAGCAGGTGACCATCGTCATCCAACCAGATCCTGCGTGGGGACCACAAGGGTGGCGTCTGGAAATCCGGCAAAATACCTTGGTGTCATCCTTAACAGTAGCCTCTCGCCAGTTGCATACGTGAGTAAGCTATTTGGATTGATTGCTCTTCTGTCTAGGCCACTCAAGGGCATTTCAGGACCTGGGTGGGGCACTCAGTATCTAGACAGATTGAGGTATTATAAGATGGTTTTCCTTCCAACTGTTTTGTATGGGGCCTCTACGTGGTGGGACAGACCAACGAAAGCGATGAGGACCAAGGTTAACCGGATTCAAAGATCCATGTTACTCTCCATAACCAGAGCATACAGGACAGTCTCAACAGATGCACTGCAAGTAATAGCGGGTTGTGAGCCTCTTGACCTGGTGTTGGATGCCCGAGTGGTCTTTGTTGAGATTAAATGGCCCCAAAGGAGATGTGCAAGAGTCCGCCAAGAATTGATGCAAGTTATAAGCGATCACCAGTCAGAAAGCAAGAAAGCAGAAGCAATCGACGATTGGGTTAAAGCCCGATGGCAATCAAGATGAGATACCACAGACAAGGGAAGATACACTCACCAGTTCTTTCCTGATGTAAAGATAAGAAAAGCTGCAGAATTCGTGATGCCTGGATATGAGGTGACCCAAATCCTGTCTGGACATGGGAATTTCAGTGAGAAGCTCCACTTCTTCTGCCGAAGGGAATCATCCATTTGTCCATGTGGGGAGGGAGATGAGTCTGCTGAACATGTCGTACGGGAATGCCCAATGTTAGTCGAAGAACGATACGAGCTGTTTGGATCTGCTAGATACCAAGAAGCACTGAGACACTTGGTATCATCAGAAGAAGCATTTCGCAGACTCAAGAAATTCACTATGAGCTGGGCAGCCAGAAGAGGAGAAGGTGCAAACCCTGCTGAGGTAGAGCGAGGAAATTGATCGGCTGTATTGTTTGTTGTAGATGAAGGTTAGAAGGGGAATCGAAGGAATATTTATAAGAGTACCTCGTTCCTCCAGAATGTCTGTTTTAATTTCAATTGGTGTGTGTTAGCGATAATGAATGTTTAGATTAGGATAGGATCACTGTGATACCCTTTAGATTTAAGGAAATCATCTGTGATACTAGGATTAGGAATCAAAATGTACTGTGATATTAGGTTAGGTTGTGATGTTTGATTGTTGGGCCGTGTGTGTGTTGGGGACCCTACCAGCTCCTCGGGGGGGCAGCAAACTGGTAGGTTTTTTTTTGAAGTTGATTAAGTTATTTGGTTTCACATTTTATTAGTTTTGCTTTTCTTTATTTCAAGGGCTGTAGGCCTTCCTGGGCATGCAGAAACACCCTAAGAAATCGGGAAACCCTACGAGACGGGGACCAGGAAGGCCATCCATAGGAAGGGTGGGCTCGAGGAGGCTGGTGTGGGTTTTCCCCAACTTCACCAGCTAGTATGAATGTTGCCGCGATGTTGTATGAATGTCATTTATTGATTGAATGAGCATACATTGAAATATGGAAACCGAGTATGATTAAGGCTGTGATAGTAGATTTAAGTTAGTTTTATCCGAATCAAGTAGGAGGGGAGGAATATACAAGAACTCGCCCTGCCTCAAATGCACACCATTGTAAGAGGACCAAAACATGCATTATTACCGAAAATGGGAAGACCACAAGTTATAAGAAGAGGTGGCTCAGTACCTAGACATCATGAACTCCTGTCCCTATTTAAGTACCTGCATCCCACAAAACCTGGCACCTCCACGTGGTCCATCCCGGGCACACTCACTGAGTATGGCCAACGCCAGAGGGGACAGGGGGCCTGCTATATCATCAAGAAAGAGTGAGGACTTGAACCCACTACTGCCGCAAACATATGAAGAGTTCCTGGAACAACATAGATTGTTTTGGGCCTGAATGGCCCCCGATACAATCTACCCACTCTGATACAGCAGGATTTGCGGACACAATTGCAGGCTATAGGTAGGGGAGGACTATAGGTAGGGGAGGATATTCAGTACTTGCCCAACCTCAGGCATTCTCAACGTGAAATGTACCAGACAAAACATGACTACCGATAATGGGAAGACCCCAAGTTATAAGAAGAGGTGAGCCAGTACCTAGGTGTCATGAACTCCTGTCCTTAACATGTACTGCATCCCATAAAAACCTGGCACCTCCACGTGGTCCATCCCGGGCACACTCGATGAGTGTGGCTAACGCCAGAGGGGACAGGAGGGCCTGCTGTATCATCAAGAAAGATTGAGGGAAATCCACTACTGCCGCAATTATCAAGTCCTGCTAAGATTGTATTGGGCCAGAATGGCCCCAGAAACAATCTAACCCACTCTGATACAGCAGGATTTGCGGACACAAGACAGACACACACACAGACACAGACACGGAACCAAAGTTGTTCAGAAAGGTCTAAATCGCAAAATGCGGGTGGAAATTTTGATTTTGAAGTGAAAACAATGCTTCCACCCTCACGAAAGAATCTTACTTACTGCTGTGATCAATGCAAAATTAGGTACGTTTCGCCGATTCCAAGAGGCAAGACCGTAAAATCGTTCAACTTCTCCTACATTCTTTGGTTTGGGAAAGTCGAAAAGTTGCACGAACTTTCTCCTGATCAACGCCAAGACCATCTGCATTAATAAATAACATGACCCAGGTACCTAAGTTCATGCATACAGGTTTGGCATTTTTCTCAAGATAGGGTAATATTGGCCTATGAAGTCTAGTCAGCACGTGATGTAAATCTTAAATTTATTTTATAATTATCTAACTAAGCCTATGTGGGTCATGTTTAGTTGGAGAAACCAGAGAAGTGTTCAGAAGTTGTATTAACTACTATAGATATTCCGTAGAACTTTTCCCGGAGATTATTTGCTCCGATAACTGAGCTTTATTGGAGCCTGGGAGTATGAGAGGGTGAATGACGTCACCACAACCAAAATTAAACGTTCTTCCCGAACAAGGAAAAAGTAAAAAGTCCGATATATTCAGTATCTGGATAAGGAAACATGAAATTGTTTCGCATATAAAGAGGTAAGCATGCGGTTCAAATACGGCTGGCTTCTATCGAAGACTTTATACAACGTGTTTCTATCCTGGATAGTCCAGTAGTTGCACAAAAGCCGTGTCCGAATTTTTACGTTCTCGGAAATCCCAACTAAATTTATCCTGCATATTATAGTAACGATATAAGTCCTATATATATATATATATATAAATTAAATAAGACTCGTAGAGTTTAGAGTTTTTAAAAATGACTTTATTCACTTTTCACAAGACTGAACAAAGATGATGCACTGCGCGATGTTTATGCGGGGACGTACGGGCGGAGACTGAACTGCAGAGGCTGATGGCCGCGGGCTTATATAGGGAAGAGCTGCTGAGTCAGCTCTGTATTACCCAAGGGTTGAGGCGTCGTATGTAACTCCTCCCCCCTAAGTTGAAATTTTGGGGACCCAAAAGTTTTATTTTAAGGTTTTTTATTTTTGTGGGCAAAATTTGAGGTAATTATTTTCGTGGGAAAATGTAAAAGTTTTGGGGACACGGAATTTCTTGGTTTATGATTTTGGGGGTGTGCATCATCTTTTGATTATAATGGTTACGATACAATAATACAATGATTATCAAACAATGAATACAGTGATTACAATAAGAATTACAATGAATAAAATGATTATTATTACAATAAAAATGATTACAATACAATGAGTATTACAATAAAATGATTACAATACAATGATAAGGTCATTCAAAATTGAATGACAATGAATGACAATGAATGACAATGACAATGAATACAATGGTTATAAAGTGAATTACAGCGATTACAATAGAGTGCAATAGTAATAACGTTGATTACGTAGTATGATTACATAAAGGTGACATAATGGGGTGCCCATTAGGCGTTTTGTCGTCTCTTATGCTTCTTGTATTGAATTATAATTGTGACAATAAAACTGAGTAACATGACATAAAGGAGTATAGACCAGAAGCTAGGGGTTGCAAGTTGGTATAACGTGAAGCGTTTGATAGGTTTCCAATTTTCTAGTTGTATAGAGGATAAATCTAGATTTTTAAGTTGAATTACATTATCTAATGTTTTTGAGGAGTCGGGCGTGAGTTGTACGTTACTGACTATAAGGGGTGTGCCTAGGATGCTTCTATGTGCAGCAAACAGGGTTTGATTGTGATAGGACACTAAGTTCTGGCTAGGTCTGACCAGGTAGATCCCTCGTAAGTTTCGTAACTCTTTTCCGAATTTTGAGGTGATAGTGAGTACATCGCCATGAGGGAAGACGAGTAGGTATTGATTGATTCTATACAAGAGCGAGACGTAGTTGGTGGGGATTTCCAGCTTTGCGTAATTGCAGTTTCCCGTGGAACTTGTCTTGAGGAATTCGGCTTCGCACTGGGAATTGACATCTATTAACATGTGACCGGGGCAGAGATAATAGGCGAGGCCAGAAGGGCATTCGTCTCTCAGGGTAAGGACTTCGTTTTGTGATTTCAACAAGTAGCGAACGGAGGGTACAATTGTTACGTATTCAGAATTTAATGTTGCTGGTAGGGATTCTAAATAGTACAGGTCGAAATTCCTGGGATCTACAATAGGGACATCGAGAAAGTAGACTATTTCGTCTGTTCCGATAAAACATTGAACCTTTATGTGGGATTTAATTTCGAATAGGTCTTTTCCGGAATGGTTCAGGAACCTGGGGCCATAGAATACCGTGAGGCGGTCTAATTCGTTTAACAAAAGTTCTGAGCTCAGGATACTTGGGTGTAGTTTGCCCAATTCACAGAAGGTGAGTGACGTCTCTATGTCCTGAATAACATTTACTAGTAGTTGTAGTGAAATTTGGCAATGTTCTAGAAAGTCATTCAAGGCACGAATGTGGGTTTGTTCCCCTACTTTCATGTCCCGAAGGAATTCAAACTCTTTCTGGATCTGAAGGTTGTTATGATTGATGATATCCATGGTTTTGTTAAAACTTTCGGCAAAAGCTTGATTCACCGAATATTGGGAGTTTAGTTGGTCCTGTAAGTTTTCTTGATTTCGTTGTAGGTGGTTTATTATGTTATCGTAGCGTTCGCTATCTTTCGCGTCTAAGTTTCCTGTAACAAATTTGATTAAGGAGCCTAACCCGTCAACTAGTCCTCTTTTTGATCTCTTTGTTCGTTGGTTGCCGATCTTAAAGTTTTGTATCTTAGAGTCAATCACGTCGAAGGTATGGTTTATAGTTGTGGTGAACATATCAGTGCGTTCTATGTATGTAGTCTGGGAGTCTATAACGGAAGTGAACACTTGTTGGTATTGAGTGCGAAGGGAATTGATTTTTGAAATTAAAGCGCTGAGGTCGTAGTAGTGAGTGATGGTATGATAACCTTCCACTATTTTGGCCGGTCTAAGGAGTACGGGGAGAAGTCCAGGGTTCAGTGTAACGTTGACTAGTTCTAGTCCTGAGACGGAGGAGAGTAGGATCAGGATCCTGTAACAAGGTCAAAACAGGGAATTCCTGAGGATTTCTGTACACATTTGTTCTCGGAGGTATGGTATGTCAGTTTGGGAGAAAGTAGGGTTCTTATTGCTCGTTATTGCTTTGGCAAACTGGCAGACGAAAACACCACAATCATCTGAATTCGATTGTTGCGGGACTGTTAGAAGGTGGATTGTTTCCCAGTTTTCTGAATCCAGTAGGATTCCTCTTTTTTCGAGAAACTCGAAAGCCAAATATGATTGAACGTTTTCTAGGATCGGGATGGCGTATGCGGCTGCAGTGCTGTTTTTTGTACGTGTTTCAGAGAGGGAGTCTAGGTACGTGATCTGTTTACGTTTCGTGTTAATTACTACGAGACTCCAGTGATTGGTTTTATGGATTGGTATGATTATTAAATCTTTGCTGAATATGTCGGACCTGCGAGTAAAGTGTCTTACTCGGTCATAACCGTGTGCTTCTAACATAGGGTAGAGGAAAGAGTTAAAACAGAAGGTTGAGGGAAATGTTTTGTGGTTTCTGTTCCTTTCGTCTATCAACTCCATATAGAAGTTCATAATCATGTCGTCTATCCAGTTTCCGGGTTTTAGTGTCAGTAGGTTTTCCCTAGTCAGTTTGAGTCCGTATTTATGTGTCAAAGTTTCTGAGGGTGGTAGTTCGGTATTCCATGCATTTTGGACTTTGGTTTCATAGAATTTCCTGGGTGGTTTTACGTTGGTTAGGTGAGCCTTCTCTTTGGTGTTATGATGACGTGGGTGAATTTGTACTGTTTTCATAACCGGGTCTATTTCTTTAACTTCTTCTTTATTATATTTGGGTTTAGTCTTGCTTTGTCGTTGGACGGTTTTAATAAAAATTTCGTCAGGGATTTCAGGGGGGTCTATGCGGTTCACGTTTTTCTCATCAGCTACTTTTTCTTTTTGTTCCTGGAGTTTTTCGGACACTTGTGCGTATAAGGCTTTTACTCTTTCTTTATGTCGGTCTAAATAGTCGTGTGCCATCGCTTTTTCAATATCCATTTCTAGGAGAGAGCGGTTATTCACGTGCCCGTATAGAAGTTCGAACGGTGTTAATTTTGACGCGGAGTGGATCGAATTATTGTAGGCAATGATCGCATAGTTGACTTTATGGCATGTGGTGCAAGTTTTGAATTCTTCCCTATTGGTTAGTAATCGGACGTGCTCTATGAGAGTGGAATGAAATCTTTCGGCGATACCATTGGATTCCGGGTGCTGCGAGGATATGAAGTGAATGTTTATTTTATGGAGGGTCATTAATTCTTTTACTAATGAATTTTGGAATTCGGTTCCGTTGTCCGAAATAATTTTGTTCGGGATCCCATGGTGGGCAAAGAATTTCATAAGTCCGTTAACTATTTCAACGCCGGTGGAAGAGGAGATAGGGTATGCTTGCGCGTATTTGGAAAATGGACAAATTATCGTTAGGAACTTGGAATTTTCTATGGTGAATTTGTCTATATGTAATGTCTCTAAAGGTCGGACGGCCGTGGGGGTGATGTTGTATTTAATTTTGAGCGGGGATCTTTCGTATTTGCATTTTAAACATAATTCACAATTGTTGATGAATTTTTGGATAGCTATCTTCAGATTTGGCCAATAGTATTCTCTTTTTAATTTTTCGTATGTTTCGTCTATACCGCGATGGTTTGTGACTCCATCATGATATTTGGAAATTAGATCTGTTTGTTCTTTTTCCGATTGGATGTCGATCAAGCGTTTGGAGTATTTTGTGAGATTTATTTCCGAGTGGGTGAAATGAGTTGTGATAACTTTAGCAAATTTTTCGTATACTTCGGTTTCGAAATAAATGCCATATTTTACCCTAGGGTGGATGTATTCTTTTGTGAATTTTATTACGTCATTTTCAAATTCTTGATCATTTATTTTGACGAGCATGCGAGTTTTGTTTCCAAAGAGGGTCGTAAGTTTAACCATGTCGGGGACAGGGTGGTTAACTACTGTGAGTATTATCTGGTTCGAAGAAATGTTTATTGGCTGATCGCGAATGGGTATATTGACAACTGTGTTCCCTAAAAAGTTGGAATGGACCGTGTGTCTAGATGAGGTTTCGTCAGTCACCCCTTCCTCCCCAGGATCGACGTGTGCGACTACGGAGTCGGCGTCGTCATTAGAGCCAGCGTCATCGTCATTAAGGTCCAGTTGTTTGCCTAAAAGTTGGGTAAGTTGGTCACAGTGTAAGGTATGTAAGTTTGGTTGATTATCTATTTTGACTCTGGATAGTGCATCTGCGTTTGTGTTGAGGGCTCCTTTTTTGTAAATTATGTCAAAGTCGTATGCTTGTAATTTCGTTTTCCATGCGAACAATCGTGAACCAGGTTCTTTATGGTTGAAGAGCCATTGTAACGGGTGGTGATCAGAAAAAATAGTGAATTTCCTACCATATAAGTAGGGGCGGAAGTAACCTACAGCCCATACGATGGCGAGTAGCTCTTTCTCAATTGTGCTATATTTTTGTTCGGATTGGTTTAATGTCCGGCTCGCGTAAGCTACTGGTAGATCGGAGTTATCTGAAATTTGGCTCAAAACTGCCCCCAAAGCCACGTTGCTTGCGTCCGTAGTGAGCCTGAAGGGTTTCGAGAAATCTGGGTATTGAAGGATTGGGTCATTGCTTAGGAGGTCTTTGCAAGTTTCGAAGCATTGTCGATACTCAGGGTCTGTGATGTCTATGAGAGCGTCTTTTTTGAGACATTTAGTCATGGGTTTCGTTAGTTTTGCGAAGTCCTTTATGAATTTTCGGTAGTATCCTAACAGTCCTAAGAATCCCTTGATCTCTTTTGTAGTTTTTGGAATGGGGTAATTTTTTATTGCTTGAATCTTGTCTGGGTTCGGTTTTACTCCGTCTGGTGTGACTACGTGACCTAGGTAACAGACTTCTCTTTTCAAAAAGTCGGTTTTATCTAGTTGTACCTTGAGATTAGCAGATCGAAGGCGTTTAAAAACTGATTCCAAACGGTGTACGTGTTCTTGTAGGCTAGTACTAAATACTATAATGTCGTCTAAATATACGCAGCAGTATTCGTTTGCGATACCACGTAGTATATTGTCCATCACGCGTTGGAATGTACTGGGTGCGTTCTTTAACCCAAAGGGGACGCGTGTCCACTCCAAATGACGTGTGGGGGTGCTGAAGGCTGTTTTGCTGATACTATTGGGGTCCATTTCTATTTGATGAAAAGAGGATTTTAAGTCGATTGTACTGAAATATTGGCATCTTCCTAACTTGTCTAATAGCTCCGAAATTTGAGGAAGAGGGTATTTATCTTCTATCGTTTTTTCGTTTAGTTTACGATAGTCTACAACGATTCGAAATTTTTGCTTCCCACTGCTGTCTTGTTTTTTTGGAACTATCCAGATAGGGGCATTCCAAGGGCTTTGAGAGTTTCGAACGATCCCTTGTTGGAGAAGTTCTTCCATTTGTTTGTCGAGTTCGTTCAAATGTACCTCAGGGAATCTGTAATTTTTCGTGTAGACTGGTATTTCGTCAGTAGTACGAATGACGTGTTTGACGTTGTTGGTGAAACTAAGGGGGGTGCCTTCTTGATGAAAGATATCTGCGTATTTGGTGACTAATTTGGATATCGCGAGTTTTTCTTCCTCGTTCATGTGGTCGAGGCGAAGTTGGCCTAAATCAAATTTGAATGTTGATTTTTCGAAGTGGTTTAAGTTTGAGTTTGAGACGGGTTTTTGGGTTTGTACGTCAGTAGTTTGAGGGTCGATCTCTTCGGCTAATATGGGAGTAGCTTGCGTGAATTGGTAGGGGGTTTCTCCGGAATTCAATACTTGGACGTAAGCGTCATAATTGTTAACTTTAACCAAGCATTGGGGAATTTCTACGGGTCCTATCTTTTGGTAGGGTATGATCGCATCTCCATTTTCGATGTTATTAAGTACCAGTTTGACCTGTTGGACACTCCTACTGTCAATGGTGTATGTTTCAGTGATGTCTAAATTTAGATATTGTAACGGGAGGTTTACATGAGGGGTTTGGAAGACTTTATTCCGGATGCTTATATCGGCTTTTATGAGTTCTAGATTATCAATGCCGATCAGGAGATCAAATCTAGAATGGAATGGGAATAGTCGGAATTTTAGGTTTAAACCCTTTTCTCGAAGTAGTTCGTCGCACGGGACCATGGCACTTGAAGTGACCAAGGAGGTTCCGTGAACGGTCGTAACGGAAAAAGGTTCATCATTTGTTTTGATAGGGAAGTGTTTTTCTGCTATTAATGGGTTGACAAAACTGGCCGAGCTCCCTGTGTCTACGAGGATTTTTAAGTTTAATTTGGGCAATATGATATAGGGGAGCTTGTTAATCGGCTTAAAGTTTAGGTTCATGAGGTTGCATGTGGTGGTTGGAGGCAAGGGTCCTCTAAAAAAGGAGTTTCATCTTTTTGACTTTGGGGATTTTCCGTAGACTGGTCTGGCCACTCATATGCGTCGTAGTATAGGTCGTTTTGGTAGTTCGAGTCATGATAGTTATTAGGTTCGTCAATCGTTTGGTTGTTTTGGTAATTTGAGTCGTAATAACCGTAGGCTTCGTCACTTATTTGGTCCGTTTCTTCGGTTTGTAAATTGTGAAAATTTGGATTCGGGTTTGGATTTGTTGTCTGCCACGACATTGGTTTCCAATTCCTTTGAGTGTTTTGGGAAGATTTCTGATTATTTGGAGGGTTTCTTTGGTAGGTTGGCCTACTTTGGTAGCCGTTTCTTTGTAGGTTTGAAGGAGTTTGTTGAGGGTTTGGCTGTCTAGGCGGGCCGGACCATTGAGGTGGAGGATTTGGCTGCCTAGGTGGGCCGGACCATTGAGGTGGAGCTAGGCTTTGTAGTAGTCGATAAGATCTCGCAACAGGTGTTTGAGACCAATATGCAGGGTTCTGCCTAGGGGGCCCGTAAAGACGGTGCGGGGGCGGAACTCTGTATTGAGGAGTTTGGTTTTGCCTGAGGGGAGCATTTTGTTTCGGACGAGAGTTCGATGGTAGCAACTGGTAATCGTTCGTCATCCATCCGAGTGCCTCATTCAGGTCTTTTGGTTGTCGAGTCCTCAATAGGCTTCCTAGTGGTTCTCTGAGATGTAATAGGAAACATCTTAGCGCGAGTTGTGTGTGATGCTTAATTATGCTGTCGGCCTCATCGGGTTCGTGGATGTTGGCATACGCGGTTATTTTGTTTAATGCTTCCGTTATCCTATGGTGGAACTTGAACGGATCCTCGTGTTCTCCCTGTCTCATATTTGAGAGGTCTAGATTCATGGAGAACACATCTCGTTTATCGGAAAAGGCATTGATCAACGCGTCTTTGATTTGTTTGTATGTCGTGATATTTCCCGAGTTTATTGCACTTGAAGCTGGGGGTTGAATTTTGGCTTTGATGGCATGTAAGATCATCCTATTTTGGAAGTCTCCTACGTCGTTGTAATTGAAAAACCTGTCGTTCAGTTCTTGTGTTACGAGTAGGAAATCATTCAATGTTTCCGGATCTCCTTTAAACACCGGAATGAGTTCCATGTGTTCTTTCTTGAATGTTGGAACTTCGGTAACTTCGGGTTTCCTATTTTGTACGCGTGCGCCTCCCAATCTCATCAGTTCGAGGGCGCCCGTGGCTTCATTTAGTGCGGCTTCTAATCTAAGTTGTGTCGCGTTTTGTTCCCGGAGCATCTGTTGGGACGCTTCTAACAAGTGATTAAATTGAGTATTTTGTGCCATCAACTCGGAATTTTGCGCGATTAGGTCTTCAATTTTGGGTTTGCCTCCGGTGGCTCCAGTATCGACGGATCTATCCATGTCGATGTGTTCGGGGATATTAGAAAAGTTTTGGGGCCGGGTTTCGTCCCTGAGGAGGATCCCTAATCGATTTGATAGCCTATCGGCCACGAAACGTTTTAATTCTTTGGGAATTTTGATTGTTTTTAGGGCGTGCTTACGGGGTCAAACCTAGTCTGACCTGTACAGTGCCGAGTTAAGAAAGAAAGATATAAAAATACAGCTGAAAACAAGGTTAAAATTCAAAGATTAAAATTCCTTAAAATTATCTTAATAATAAGAATGGTGTCTTCGTGTGGGAGACGAGAAGAAATGCAGAGGTGAAGAGAGGTTTAAATGGGCGGCGGCCGTCAATTCGGCGAGTGGCCTTCAAGGTTGAGCTTATCTGCAGCTCGGGAGCGATAAGGTTTCTAATCCGAGACCTACGTCCTGTGAGTGGGTAGATCTCTGATGAGGTGTCGTTTTAACAAATGAAGAGGGGACGTCTATATGTTCTGAAGTTTAATTCTGAAGTCAAAGTTTTTCCCGGTCAGATATTCGTTCTTTGCGGGTTCAAAACTTTTAACAGAATTTTTGAAAGCTTCTTGGAAGTGAAGTAAGTTGTATATTTGAAGTGGGCTTAAGAATGGGTGAGTGTCCGCCGAATATGCTTTTCAGTGGATTGTACTCGTAATATAAAATGTTGCGCAGTGATTTTACTTACAGAGGGATGCCCATGTCCGTGTAAGGAGTCCAGTCCCGTTGATTTCCGTCGTGTGTAATCCCAATCAGACACTTTTCTAGAAGGTTCTCGGTTTTTTCCTCGCGTGTGCGGAGCAAAGAAAAAAAACCACGTCTTTCCGACAAGCGCCAATTAAATAAGACTCGTAGAGTTTAGAGTTTTTAAAAATGACTTTATTCACTTTTCACAAGACTGAACAAAGATGATGCACTGCGCGATGTTTATGCGGGGACGTACGGGCGGAGACTGAACTGCAGAGGCTGATGGCCGCGGGCTTATATAGGGAAGAGCTGCTGAGTCAGCTCTGTATTACCCAAGGGTTGAGGCGTCGTATGTAACTTATATATATATATATATATATATATATATATATATATATATATATATATATATATGCGTCGAAAAATTTAGCGGGGTGTGAATACGATTTTACCGCCACCTTTTTTTCTCCGTCACGCTGTTTTATTCTTTTGATTTTCACGTACAACCAAGCCGTTGCTGGGGAAATGAAACTTCTTTTTTTTTTTACCGGACAAAAATCGTTCTCCACTCATTGGAAAGCTCTCGATTTATCACGCATTTCTTTCGTACTTGTTCTTTTATTCATGTCGTAGTTTTATATTTATTTATATTATAAATGGATATAGTAAAAAATGCCGCTTGTTTTGTTGTCACTTGATTGAGAAGATAATCTTGTTTATAGTAATTGTAGACGCGCACCATAACAGAAAATTACCTACACAAAATTGAGTCAAGAACATTTATCTCTTATTTATCTTATTCTCTTATTCAGTTACCATGAGCCAATAATTTCTTTTCTAGAGTCGTCAGATGATTGTAATAATGATAACACGATTGTTGACAGTTAATGGATAAATAATAAAATAATAATGTAAACAGAAAATATAAAAACTATGTTGTGACTAGTTTATGTGTAAGGAAAGTTTAATAATGTTAGAATAAAAATTTTGTATACTTTGAAATTGGTCTTTACAAGATTTTTTCGGCAACAAAAATCATTTCCATAATATATTTTATATTTATTATACTCGTATTTTGCAGAAAATCGTCATAGAAGTTTACACTTCTCCCGTGTGGTCTTTAGCACACATTTTTTTTTCAGTTCATTTTTGGCTGTAAAACCTTGAATATTGGACAAGTTACGAAAAAATTGTTTAATTTCTTCAAATTATAGTCTCTTAATAACATAGTCGTCCAATTGGTTACGTTAAAGGGTCTACAAAAATTCTATAGGTCATTAAAGAACTTAGTTCATGCTGAATAGTTTCAAATTTTTTTCAAAGCTATATATATATATATATATATATTTACTGCAAACAATTCTATGCGTACACAAACAATTTTTGAGGGAGGAGGGGGTTAACATTTGACTGTGGAACTCAAAGAATTCCAAAAGTTTGAGAGATCATTTCGCAAGACCAAAATACTTCACGATAGTAACGGAAAAATAGGCACTGTCTAAACCATTCGTAAAATAAAAGCATTTTGTACGAACCTTCCCTGGGACATCAAGAGTTGAATGAAATTACAGACACTTTCCTTATCATTTGAATGTGCTAAATTATTTCCTTTCCAACCTAGGAAATTTAAATTTGTAAGGGAGCCTCTTTTAAACAACAAGAGTCGAATGAATCCTGATCAGCTGAGTGAGTTCAATTAGCTCCTTTTCCACTCTTGGATGTTGAAACTCAATAGGAAGACTCTACTGCCGACACCAGAGGTAAAAGCATGTTCCGCGATTTGCCGATTCAATTAAACCTTTTACAAAACGAATCACACCTTTTGCCAAATAAGTTAAACCTGTTTCCTAAATAATTCACCCTTTTCCCAAAATAATTAAACCTTTTCCCAATAACATAAAACGTTTTTCTAAAATAATTTCACCTTTTCCCGAAACAATTAAACTTCTTGCGAGAAAGTACATGATGTGTTTATAGATACGAATTTCGAAAAAGCTTGATCAATTAGGAACTACAGAAAAACTTTAAAAAAGCGTGGTGTACAATGTATGGGTCAATGAACATTGCACCAACTTTTACCCCATTCCCTCACAAATCGTTGACTTGCATTTCAAGGTAAGTTGATTCCAAAAACGCTGCAAATTATTACACAAAGGTTTATTATTTATGTATTAGACAGCCCCTTTCCGTAGATCTCTGGTCCATAATTATTAAACGCCGCTTATAGTATATGTAGTATCAAACTCGGAGCTTCGGACCTCACAAATGGGTTCAATCCATTACAGCAGCGGAATCTCACAACTTTACGCTTTTTAATATAGTTGATAAACATAACAATTTATTACCAAGCCATCTTTCCAACACATAAAAGTGTTACCTATACTGTATATTGATATCATTTAATTGGTCAAATTTCAAAAAATGTGCTGACAAAATCACTGAAAATGGCTAAGAATCTTCAAATTGATATTTTTTAGCATAAGATTGGTCAAATGAAGTTTATCAACTATGAAATAGAACATTCAACAATTTATGAACAAAATTATGCTAAAAACTTGAACTTCATTAAATTTTGTTTTAAAAAATCTATAAAATTGCAAAAAATAGCCTAAAATCCAAAATCTCTTTTTGAATAGAAGAGTATCATTTAGAATACTTTTTTCCATAAAATTAATAGCTAACATTTTCTTTTCACTCACAAATCTCCAATTTCTATACAACTTGAAATATACAAAAAAAAAGATACCTTTTCACCTATTTTTGGCTCATAGCACCCATGGGTGTGGAGCGATCGAGCTGGCGAGAAGTTAGGACCAACTAGACCCCAAGGGGAGTCTTTGTGCGAAAGAACAGATTTTTAAAGTCAATTCTAAGGCCTTTTATGGCCCGGACGGCGGACGGCGGACGGCGGACGGACATTTCAAATTTGGATTCTACTCACCTTGAAACGTAAAGTGACAAAGTTTGAGGGGGGGTTATAAAAATTATTTGCTATACGATCACATAGGCTTATTATTGGAAATAATAAACCAAAATTGAATCAAAGCAAAAATTAAAGTGGACGGACGGATATATATATATATATATATATATATATATATATATATATATATATATATATATATATATATATATATATATATGCATTTGATTGTTCTTGTTCTACTGAACTGTTTATATAATAAACTTAATTTGATATAAATTTCACAGTTAAAAATAGAAAAGAATGATTTGATATTTCGAATTAAATCTTTGTCAAAAATAGAAGAGTGATTGGTTTTTCTGAATAATTGGACGAGTAGGTAGTATCTTGGAAGCCTGTAACCATGAAACTATCCATATATTATGGCTTCGCAACTTCTAATGTTGTTTCAATCGTTGAGATTGAGTCCGGGAGGCCGCATTGATCCCAGTACCCAGCGATGAGCCCGTTCGGACTCCTGTAACAATCTATCATTGGTTTGTGGTGGCATCTTCTTTAAAACCTTCACTCCGAAGCATTCATTAAACGTGACTGCGGCGTCGTGGGATCTCGCATGCAGCTTCAATGGTCTATCTTGGTTTTAAGAAGCTCTATGGTTGTTTACCCGTAAATTCAATTGGGTGGCTTTTCCGACATAGAAGCTTCTGCTCTGATCTTCCGCACATTGTTTACAAATAAGTTGGTAAACGCACATCTGAGATTGACACTCTGCAGATCCTTTACATTTGTAGGAATGAGAGGTATTTGGGGAGGTGAAGTGAGAGCCTTCTATAATTATCTCACACAGTTTACACCTTGGGCGCCCACATTGATGCTGCACTTCCGGAGGCTGAACACGTGGATGCCTGTGTGACAATATTCCTCCCAGGTTCGGTCCTTGTCGATATGACACTTGTGGCATATCTTTAAACAAGTCACGGGTCAGAGGACTGGAAGTCAGGATTGGCTGTAGTTCTCGGAAGATTGAATTAATTTTTTGAATTCCGAAGCAGAATTAAATTTTTGACAAAGATTTAATTCGAAATATCAAATCATTCTTTTTGACATTTTATGTCTTTACTATGGCACATAAATGAAAAAGCGTCACGCGGGGGAGCGTCACGCGGAGAGCGTTACGCGGAGATTCCGTAATGATCCCACGATTCTGAGATTTGGTATGTAGCCCCTTGAGGGACTTATGAACACAACTGACCGATCCCAGATCAGCTGAGTGGCTCTAGTATCCAGTTTTTCCCCTAATGATGCCACGATTCTGAGATTTGGTATGTGGGCCCTTGAGGGACTTCTGAACACAACTGACCGATCCCAGATCAGCTGAGTGGCTGTAGAATCCAGTTTTTTCTTTAATGATCCCAAGATTCTGAGATTTGGTATGTGGGCCCTTGAGGGACTTCTGAACACAACTGACCGATCCCAGATCAGCTGAGTGGCTCTAGAATCCAGTTTTTTCTTTAATGTTCTCACGATTCTGAGATTTGGTATGTGGGCCCTTGAGGGACTTCTGAACACAACTGACCAATCCCAGATCAGCTGAGTGGCTCTAGAATACAATACGGGGTTTTATAGGAAGGGGAAAGGGGGCGCAAAGACATAAAATGTCTCTCGTGGTTGCGTACTTGTACGAAAGCTGTATCCACCGTATGAGTTTCAAAAAGTTCTAATACCAAGTTCAGATTTTAGGATAGAAATAGCATCAGTATGGGTATGACAATTTAAAATTGTTTATAGTCCAATCAACTTAGTTTAGGAATGTAGCCAGGTACGTAAGGAGGGGGAAATTGGTAGCTTGAGATGTGAACATTTATCACACAAATCAAGCGCTTTCCAACGAGTGGTGAACGGTTTCTGTGCGATGAAAACTGCGGAAGTTCCATTCCCCTAGCAACGGCTGGGTTGTATGTAAAAAATACTGAAATTGTGACACAACTTTTCTTTTTATCTGTGAAATTTGTATCAAATTAAGTTTATTATATATATATATATATATATATATACAACAAGGTGTTAAGGTTCTTGAGGGTTGGTCAATGAATCAGGTTTTTTTTTTCTTATGCCGACGTTTCGTCTAATTTATTAGACATCTTCAGGGCTGAGGGATGTTATTGAACTATTTCATTGTTATACCTATTGTAGATCATGTTGTATTTAATACATGAAAAAACTATAAACTGGCACCAAACAATATGCTGAGGGCAGAATTCTTAGTTCACTGTTCAATCTCAGTTTTCTGCCCTCAGCATATTGTTTGTTGCCAGTTAATAGTTTTTTCATGTATTAGCTACAACATGATCTACAATATACAATGAAATAGTTCAATAACATCCCTCAGCCCTGAAGATGTCTAATAAATTAGACGAAACGTCGGCGTAAGAAAAAAAAAACCTGATTCATTGACCAACCCTCAAGAACCTTAACACCTTGTTTTAAGAAAAAGTGGTCGAGAACTCAACATATTGTTATATATATATATATATTCTTTATTCGATTTTTGGAATCTACGTACCATGAAATGTAAACCAACAAATTGTGAGTGGAGGGAGGGGGGGTATAACATTTGGTGCATTGTTCATTGACCGTTAGATCGCACACCACGTTTCGAGTTTTTCTGTAGTCCTATTGATTAAACTTTTTCGAAATGCGTATATCGTACGTCATACTTTCTCGCAAGAGGTATAATTGTTCGGGAAAAGGTTTAATTATTTTGGAAATGAGTTTAATTGTATTGGGGAAAAGATTTAATTATTCTGGAAAAGGGTGAATTATTTTGGAAAACGGTTTAACTCATTTGGCAAAAGGTTTGATTCATTCGTTAAAAGGTTTAATTAAATCGGCAAACGCTATATATATGGAAACAAAGACTATGTACGCGGGTCCATCCCGTCGAGGCAAGCTTTCTTACGAAAGTTTATTATTGAAAATTCCTAATAAACCAATACCTAATACACGAGAATCACTAACATTGTATACCTATAGTAGATCATGTTGTATTTAATACATGAAAAAACTATAAACTGGCACCAAACAATATGCTGAGGACAGAAATCTCAGTTCACTGTTCAATCTCAGTTTTGGTTTGCTCGTCAGGACAGCTATAGAGGTAAAAAGTAATCCAGAAGTTTCGTATGTGGAAAGACGTAAACGCAACATAAATATAACATTAGGTCCAGGGAACGTCCTCTGGCGTGGATCCAATTTTGCAAAGGGTGACCTCACGGGGCTCTGAGTTGCCCTCGTCCGGTTGGTTAAACCCATTCAAAGACTCGCGCTATGTAAGCACAAAAACCAAGCGTGAATTTGGGTGAAGGATCACCCACACGCACGGTTTCCCGCGGCAGAGTTGTGTGTACCGCCGGATAGCAGAAAGTTCATTTCATATTTGATTCGTTATGGTCTATGCAGATCCGTTTTCATGTAAAGACAAAAATACCTGTTCCCACATTTAAACTCTATTTCAGCAAGACTATATATTTATTAGCAGATTATCCTCTCGTTGCCCTGGTTGGGGTGTACGTATTCATCATTATTTTACCATACCACTTTATTTAATAATGTTAGCTTCACATGTATTCCACACCCTACCGGAGATGGATCCCGGGACCTTTCTTGGTTCAACAAAAATTCGAACATCTAATATTAAAAAACGCTGCGAATTCAACACAATGGTTTATTATTTCTGTTAGATAGCTGTTCTACGCAGATCATTGGTCTATAATTATAAAACCCCGTTTGTAATATAATATGATCAGAACATGACTTATTGTGCCTCCGAAAAAGCTTCACACTTTTCAGTTCCTAGACCCCGCAATTTTAAGCTTCACAGTACAGATATTTTAAAAGGAACGGAAACATGATGCTCGAAGTAATTTACGTTAGCGCAGAATCTAGTAATTGTTTGGGCCGGTGGGGTGACTATTATATTCCACTCAAGAACAGATAGAGGATAGATGTGGATATATGCACCGATTACCGGGAGCCTAATTTGATGATGAGATTTTATGTATAAGTACCTACCTAATGCATAGTTATAGATATAACCTTCCCGAAGGACCACTCCCGATTTGGGAGAAAATTAATGTGTATATAGGTAACGCAAGCAATAAAATTCAAAGGTACGTTTGAAAACACCGTACACCACGGTGTCCACAAGTTATATTTGTCGACAAGTAATGCGCCTTCAACAATTAATAAGCCTACCTAGTGAGTGGCCACCCAGACTGATATTCAGTATGTACCTACGTTAATATTGCATACAAGAAGGATTCGGTATTGTATCTACGATCGGTAAAAGTCTTTAAATTGGTAGGTAGGTCTGACGACGTGGTAGGTAGAGACGTGGTAATGGGTGGCTCCACAAAGCAGTAGGTTGAAATAGTGCGGGTAGCAATAATATGCGATTAATTAGATAAGCGATCAAGTTTACCTCTGTCCATCAAGTATTATAAAGATATACTTGAGGTGTGTGGTGCCTTCCTCCCCAAAGGTGCCGGCGAGGGTGCACGTGGCGCAGAACCCAAAAATGGTCACCTCCAGGTGCCAGCAGCTCCTTCAGAAAATGCGATCGCTCGTTCCAATAAACTCCACAAGTCCTCAGATCGTGAGAAACTCGGGTTGAACCAATGTGCAGCGTCACAAAGAAACTGGGTTCTAATATACTTGAAAACTGTATGAAAACCACAAGAGGTAAATATGAAAAAAGAAAGGGAGGGCGCAAGACGGTGTACGGATTGTAGAGCATAGAATAATGAATTATCCCAGGTGACCGGCTGACAGCAAGATGGCTGGCGAGTGACGTCACAGGGAAGCCGGAGCACAACAAATCACAAATCACTTGCACTTAATTTGCTCAACAACAACAAAAACATGTTTTAACAACTAGATAATTTTTTTACAAATATGAAGAACTGATTAACAATAAATAGAGATGTAATAAATAACAAAAATGCATGAAGAAGGGATGCGCTATGATAATCCAGCATGGATCAATTGATGCAAATCCAGCGCACCCGTCCTTGATACACCGTGGACAGAAAAAATAATGTTTGAATGATAAGGTAATGATAAGAATGATTTAATAGTATTTAGTGATAAGAATATTGTGCTTTTGTGAATATTGTGCTGCTTGTGCTTTTTCGACTTCCCAGGTAAGTCGAAAATAAAGAGCGGCGTAAACAGTAATAATTTGAGAAAAATGAAATTGTTAGGGAACAGTCTTCAGCCTAACCCACGAATTCCCAGAAAATCTGATCAAAATCTGATTAAAACTAGAGTGAGTTAACTTTTCGCATGCACAGGTACTAATAATATGATGCAATCATGTTGAAATTAACAAGGGATAGTTAAACAATTGTCCCCCAACTATGCACCAAAGTCGAGCGGGATTCGACGAATAGCATAACATAATGATGATTGAAGGAATTTACGTTTGCGTATGCGCAAAATGAAGTACTGATTTGAGAAGTATGGCATTTATAGTGAGCCATTTAAGGCTGTTCAAACCCTCCCACAGGAGGATTTTATACAATAGATTCTGAAGTAGTTGACCAATTTTCACACTTGAAAGCTTTATTAGCTTAATTTCGTATGAAGTTTCTCCTGAACCAAACAACATTTTAAACTGAATTAAAATTGTATGAAAATTATCAAGATTTCATGCTTTTGGCACACTTTCTCAGGCATTTGTGGACCGATTCGCATGATTTAAATCACACCTAATCCGAATATTCCCTGGAGGTTAATAGGATTTTATTACGGCTGAAAATCATCTGAACAACTTGCTGGTAATTTTGCAAAATTTGTATTCAAATCAAAATTAAATGGGGAGGATGTGACAGATGTGAAATTAATGTGGATAGATGTGGACCTATGCAAAATTTCAACTTCTACTCTTATTCTGTACAAAAAATGTGTGTGAAAAACCCACTCGTTTAGCGATTGGAAGTTTGCGTCTTCCGCTTGTTCGAAACGGCACTGACAACAAAGCCAATGCTGCGTGATAATGAAATTTACTGAACAATTAAAATGATTTGTTAACTTGGTCGAAAAAAATCCTGGCCGGCGGAAGGCGGCGCTTTTTACGTGCGGGCCTATGAGTATGTGCCAATCTTTACTTATATTAGAAAGTTTTTGTTATTCCGGTACGAGTTTCCCCCGTTAGCGCGTAGAGTTGCGTCTAGAGCAAGCAACTGCAGATGCTAGCTCTTCGCGTATTTCTACACGTCTTTTTACGCGTATGTGCACGAATAACCAAACGCTATCGACACGGTAAAGTCTCTTTAGTATTTCAATGTACACGACTCTCTTGAATTCGAGATCGAATAGAAGAGGATTTAATTCATTTTACATTTACATGCTGCTTTATCAGCTGTCTTCACTGTCATCGAATAGTTAGGTCCAACTAAACAGACCTATGACCTTATAACAAAAATTGTAATCACCAACGCTCATACCTCGTTGAATACATTCGAACACGTCCATCTACTTTCCCCTGATTTCAATAATTTTTGGAATACGAATCGAAAACTATTAAAAATATTACATCTTTCCCCCTGTCTGCTACCACAAGACACAAAAACACTCGACTCGCACATCGCTAGTTCGATACTGATAAGTACCGTTCATCAGAGACAATCGGCTCACGCGATACGGCGTCATGCTTACTCAGGTGCAGATATTCAATTGGCCGCTCAAGGTACGAAATGTAACGGGTTCAGAACTACGATTCCGTCGAGGCGCTCCGTTCACTTTCCTGCCAGTTGGATGCAGATAAATAAATATGCCGTCGCCCCTTGGTTAATAGTACTTGGATGGGTGACCGTCCGGGAGCGCCGCAATTTCGGCATCTTTTTTTATTTTTCGTCTCATCATTCAATTTTTCATCTATCTACATCAAGTTTACCTAATCAGTCCTCGTAGAATAGTTCGTTTTGAGTACCTTATCTACTTTATCAAATCGTCGTTCCCATGATCTGAGTGGTACCAAGCTCAAATTCAACTACCAACCTACTCAATTTGTTATTGGACTGACAACAGCTTTCGTATAAAATCGTATTATTTAAACATAAACCTGCTCGTCGTCTGAATCTTTATGTCGGCAGATACAACTTTTTTGTACGAAATGTACATGCAGAACAGGTAGGGTACCTACTTTAAAATCGGAGAAAAAAATCGACAACTGCATTCACTGAAATGAAGAAATTCTAAAAACTGTCTATCTGTTAATCGCAATTTTAACTATGATCGGATTCTTTAAGATGTTTTGCAAATGTAGACTTCCCCTTATTTTCCCTGAAATCCTCCTGATGCTCGTCTATTCCTTCCCTGACTTAATTGGTTGCACCTCCCACCCCATTCCTTTCTCTCGACCAATGGGATTCAATCTCCATTCACCTGTGTCTATAAAAACTGTTTCCTTTCTAATGTGTGTTCAGTTAGTATTGTTTGTTAGTGACGATGGCCTAACGGTCGAAATCCATATAACATTGTAACTCTTCATCACTTCGTACCACAAAGTTCAGGTTACATAGGTAATGCCAATGAGTTTTGAAAAATTATGCAATTCTCTCTGCCGGAAATTAAGTGCCTTCCTACTGCAGTTCCACATTATGCATTTAGGTGAAATGAAAACTTGCCATCAATTTAAACATTCTGATAAGAATAGACACTCCTTACTCATTCCCATAGTATCCAAATTCGAATGGTGATGTTGGACTTCCATTGGGGAATTCTCTGAAATCGATCGTATCAATCAATTGTGAACCTTACGATTCATCGTAAAACGTAACACATCGAAGAACTTCGAATCCATCAAAGCGTTGTTCTCCCACATGATAATAGAATTGTTAATTGGGGTTGGCAATTTGTAATTGATCGTTGGTTATTAGTAACCAGCTCAAATTAAACTGAGTACCAACCTACTCAATTTCTTAATGACAACAGCTTTTGCATGAAATCGTATTATTTAAACACAAACCTGCTCGTTGTCTGAATCTTTATGTTGGCAGATACACCTTTTTTGTACGAAATGTACATGCAGATGCCTTCAAAGAACAGTTACTTACCTACTTTAAAATCGGAAAAGTATCGACAAATGCATTCAAGCCCAAGTAGGTAAACAGGATATCTGGATGTTGGACAATGTAGGTACTTCGTCATAGGTTTAACATTAACTGGGAAGTTATTAGACGGCAGTCAGAGGGAGAACCAATACTTTCAAAACTTTGGTCACCTAGATGATGACTACGCGTAGGACGGGATTCTAACGGAAGAATTTTTCCCGCCTTCGTGTTGATAGGCCGTTGGCATTTTTTCCTTTTAGCGCACATGAGTAGAAAATTACGGGCAGAACAAAAACTCTCTTTTGTCTCTGTGATTTATCCTTGCGAAGTAGTGATTGTGGGAGCCGGTTATTTACTTTTATTCTTTAATCTTCTGTTCTAGAGGGTATATGTAAAGAGCTTAGTAAGTTCCCAAAGTTTAGCTTCATAAACAAAGGCATACGGAACAAATTTATTTCGTAAATATAAATGAAGTGATTTAGCAATCTTGAAAAACTGTACTTTCAGAAGGACCCCTACTACAGAAATAAAAGATTCAGGTAAAAAAGTAACTCTTCCCACTTTTTATCAACCAATAACGAGTAGAAAAAAGAACGAAATGACGTCGAAATCGGAACTTTTTTAGGAGGGTTTTTTCCAGTCCTGCTGCACTGTACACTGTAAGAAGCCCAGGTCTTCCTCCAATTACATAACCACTTGAATACTCATTCGAAACAGAGCCTTTGAAAGGATTAGAGTACGTCGTTTAGAACGTTTAGAAAGTACGGAGTTGGAAAATCTAGCTGTTTCAGAGTGAAACTCGAGAAACTGTGGAAGGGGGGTTAAAAAGTATTTCGTCTTGAAAGCCCGAGAAAGAGTTGAGTACATATTGGTTAACGAGGGAGGCTTAAGGGAAAAGCTTTGAGGGGAAGGCTTCCCCCATTTATCAACGTCTCGGCGGGTGGATACAAGGGGATTTCTATTGATTCCGTATCTAATTCAACCCAAGTTCAGACTATTATCTAATGAAGTGTACGGGAAACCGGGCGTTTCTTCTCGAACAACTCCGGCGGTTCGGTGCAGGTGAGGGGAATTACTTGGCTATTCATTGGATTAGGAGAACAAGTACCCGTTGGGCTCTTTGATTGAATCAGGTGAATTTTGCTTTCGCTTCGAAAAACTCGTTCGTCCGGGTTTAGTGGATTTACTGCACCAACTTGTGCACTCTGATTGAGGGTGATTCTTCATAACTTTTCCAAACTTGAAATGAAGATTGAATGAGTTTCGTGATCGATTTTGTGAGGTGCGTACACACTGCTGCGCGGTGCGTGGGATGATCGAGAAGATTGGAAATTCGACGAACCTCTTGCCATCCGTAGGATCTCAACGAACGTACTCAGTTGCGTTGCAGATACAGTTGCCAGATTTTTCGGTCACCGTAAAATACTACTAAATATATAATAAAAAACGCTGCAAATCATTTCACAAAGGTTTATCATTTTTTCAATTGAGTATGATCGTAGTTTTAGTTGGCTTGCGTACGTCATAAGGCCCGTCCAGACTCCTCGGCGTGTCCTATTTCGAGTTGCCACAACCTATAATTCTATAATTATATACGCATGTTTATATTTCTCGATTTGAGCTCCTATCTATTCAAATAATTATTGCCTTAATAATATCATTAACTAAGTACGTACGGAAAGTCGAGAAGATATGTTATTAAATATGCGTATTCAAAGTATTGGTATAAACACACAAATATGACCTACAAAAAAACATATATTAATGCCTTGAAGGAACATGAAATTCGAAAGCAATACAAGTGTAGGAAGTTTTCCACGCTTCCCCGGAGGTACTCCCTAGGTCTCGTTACCTCACAACCGGAGGTTCACCACCGTATTACGCTTACACTAGCATATCACTCATATTTTTCCATCAACATTCATTTGAAAGTTGTGCATTTTGAGTGAATGAATGAGTGAATGATGAATGTGCATAATGAGTGAATTTTGTCCTAACATGATAATAATAAATGTTAGGTCGTGCAGTTGTGGTCGTGGATGATCTGGTCCTAAAGTGTTCTGTAGCGAAGTCCTATATAATATATATTTATCGTCGTCGGCAGACTCTCAAAACAAACAACACTCAACTTACAAACGCGTATATATACATATATATATATTGAGTTGAGTTTTGTCTCAGAAATGGTCGCTAGAAATCTACGATTTTTCTCCATGCAAAAAGTGCTCAACGTGCCTAAAGAAGTTTTCACTTCAAAAATGTCTCGACAACTGCCATTCCAACATCAACTTACTTTCAAATAGGTTGGTACGTTACCCAAAAACAGATAGGTACGAGGAATATCCCTTCAAACCAAAGTGCTTCGTTTCTACCCTAAGGTACTTGAAGTGGCTTACCTGAAGAAGACTCGGGGAATTCAAGATAACTGAAGTAAGCGGAAAGAAATCGAATTGACGCGTTCAACTGGGTCGTAGAAAGCAGCCAACAACCAAATTTGATTGGAATCAGGAAAACTTGCTATTTAACTGGAAGCGTTTGGTTTGGTTTGAGAACTTTCCAAGGAATGGCGGAGGAAGGTTCGCGGATCGTGTAGTGGTTGAAGGAGGGGGGGGGGGGACTCTATGAAATGACCTACCTACCTAATTTTTATTTTTCACATTCTTTGATTGATCGTAATGAACATCGTCACTAGGCTTTCCTAAGCCAAAAAGTAATATTCGCGGATCGCGTAGGGTGGTAAGAGCGAGGGGCGGTGGCGGATCCACAAGGAAGGTATAGGCACCTACCTATAATATCGCCTCCGGGAAGAAATAAACGTAAGTATCTCGTTTCTAGGACGCAGCCGTTTCAAGTCCACTCGTTCTAACAACCTAACTTACGGTATTCCATCCTATTAAAATTCGCTTACTTTGTGAGACCGATCGTGTAGAGGGTGGTCGCATTGTAATAGTGATGAATACAAATCGATGTAAGATTCGATTAAATCAACTTTTTTCTAAAAAATCAAAGACTAGATTTTTTTAGAAAACTCGCAATATTTTTATTTATTTATTTATTTTATTTATTTTTTTTTTATAGCAAAGTTTAATGGACAATTTATAGCGTTGGTACCTAATAGCTAACATTCAGAAAACAGTATTAGGAACTATGAACTCATGAAGGATCAGTTTCAGTTTTTTCACAACTTCAAATAGAGTTAGGTACCAGCATAAACGAAATTGTGTTCCCTTCCCTCAGTAGGTACCTATATTTTCGGTCAGTTTTATTCCATAGAACCAAATGATCCAAGGAACATAATAGGGAGGGCACATTGTAAGTTTAACAAGGATCAGGTATTTTTAGTCTATGGCCTGGTGTTAGGGGCCATAATTATCTACCTACTCTTTTCTCACTCAGCTTTTCAAGAAATTAGAAAGCAAATAGGTATGATTTGGTGATGTGTCTATTGAGGGACTTTGATTAGTCCATCATAATTTTTGAAAGAAAGTGAAAGAAGGTAAGAAAGGAATAGTTATTTATCAACTTTTTAAAAATTTATTTATTTGCAAATTAGAATAATTTTAGAAAAGAAAATTTTTCGGATTTGAATCACAATTTGGTGATTTTGGTACATACACTTCAGCACCCCCAAAACACGTGTTCAACGGCACTCCTCCAGCTTAAAGCCCAAAAATGAAAAATACCTATCCTTGTCGATTCTGCGTCCAAAATTACCTACTTGGAAAAAGACACCCCACTTGCCTATGTAAGAAAATAGATCGAAAAACACTTTTTTTGACTTTTTATGTGCGAAAGAATGGGTTTTAAAGTAATTGAATTCTACGCACCTTGAAACGTAAAATGACAAAGTTTGAGGGGGGTTATACACATTTTTTTGGTATACGGTCACAATTTATATCTTTGAATTCTGCATTTTTGGGAAATTGGTAATAAAGGATGTTGGTTGTGGTCTTACCACAACTTCGTCGTTTGCAATTAGGTACCTACTAAATTTCTCTTTTTGGGGCGTCGTTTCTCATTGGAAATGTAGTTGGAATGACGAAATCAAGTAAATCAATCTTTTGATTTATGAAACTTTCGTAGAACTATTCTTGATTCCATATTAGAAAAAAAAAACATGAATATAAACTATCGCCCGCAGCAAAGTATAAATAGACAGAACTACATTAAAAAAAAAAAAAACAGCAAAACCAGTCGTGCAGAAAAGAGCATATAAAAGAAAGAAATGTTTCAAGTAAAATTATACATTGAGTAAATTTTTGTTATAGAAATTACTTTTAAATATTAAGAAGACACTTTTTCACCTATTTTTGGCTCATAGCACCCATGGGTGTGGAGCGATCGAGCTGGCGAGAAGTTAGCACCAACTAGACCCCAAATGGAGTCTATGTGCGTCCGGACGGCGGACGGACATTTCAAATTTGGATTCTACGCACTTTGAAACGTAAAATGACAAAGTTTGAGGGTGGGTTATAAAATTTTTTTGCTATACGATCACATAGGCTTATTATTGAAAATAATAAACCAAAAGCAGTAATAGCTACACTAATTAGGTAGTATTGCCTTATTTTACTCACTATTATGACTGTGTTTACTCTTACTCAACTCAACGAATCAATAAAACAAAAAATAAATAATTTGTGCTGTTGATAGTTTAAGTTTTGTTGATAAGTTTAGTTTAGTTGATAGTAGCTGCCGACTGTCATTATAAATCGCAGATCTGAAATTATAAGAACACGATCACAAATTTCAAACCCATGTTCTTTTTGCTCTATTTAGCTACAAGTTTAAAATCGTTAAATTTGCGCGCCATTAGTGTTTTCCAAATAACGGATAGCAATTATTATATAGCCCATTTTTCTTCAATCTTCAGGCTATTATACGTACACAACTATTCTAGTAGGTAATAAGGATGATGAATAAATAAGTATGTAATGGATGAAATTACCGGTACACAAGACATGTATTTAAAACAACACATCAAAGTTTGAAAAAAAAAAAAGAATCTCGGAAATCTGACGAGAGTAGTCTGAACATCACGACTTACTACTATTACCCCCTCCATTCACCCCCTTTCACTATGAAATATATACGCATGTTTATATTTCTCGATTTGAGCTCCTATCTATTCAAATAGTTATTGCCTTAATAATATCATTATCGAAGTACGTACGAAAAGTCGAGAGGATATGTTAATAAATATGCGTAGGAAAAGCATTGGTATCAACACACAAATATGACCTAGAAAAAAAACGCTGCAAATTATTACACAAAGGTTTATTATTTATGTATTAGACAGCCCTTCTACGTAGATCTCTGGTCCATAATTATTAAACGCCGCTAATAGTATATTTAGTATCGGAACTCGGAGCTTCGGACCTCACAAATGGGTTCAATCCATTACAGCAGCGGAATCTCACAATTTTACGCTTTTTAATATAGTTGATAAAAAAAAAACAATTTATTACCAAGTCATCTTTCCAACACATAAAAGTGTTACCTATGCTGTATATTGATATCATCTAATTGGTCAAATTTCAAAAAATGTGCTGACAAAATCACTGAAAATGGCTAAGAATTGTTAAATTGATATTTTTCAGCATAAGACTGGTCAAATAAAGTTTATCAACAGAATACTTTTTTTTCCATAAAATTAATAGCTAACATTTTCTTTTCACTCATAAATCTCCAATTTCTATACAACTTGAAATATACACAAAAAAAGACACTTTTTCACCTATTTTTGGCTCATAGCACCCATGGGTGTGGAGCGATTGAGCTGGCGAGAAGTTAGGACCAACTAGACCCCAAGTGGAGTCTATGTGCGAAAGAACAGATTTTTTAAGTCAATTCTAAGGCCTTTTATGGCCCGGACGGCGGACGGCGAACGGCGGACGGCGGACGGCGGACGGACATTGCAAATTTGGATTCTACGCACTTTGAAACGTAAAATGACAAAGTTTGAGGGTGGGTTATACAAATTTTTTGCTATACGATCACATAGGCTTATTATTGAAAATAATAAACCAAAAGTATTTCAATGAAAAACAAAATAATATGTACAAATCTTACATTATAATATTTAAAGTTTTCCTAGCATTTTCTTCATATTTTTCATAGTTTTCCTAACATATCTTTTATTTCTTATTTATTCTTCCATTTTTATTATTTTTCAATCTGTTTTTAATGTAGAATACTTTTTACTGAGGCCTTTTTGCAGGAATGTCATCTAACAATGCAACGAAAAAATTACACGTAACAACGACGCATACAAGAAAGCTTGTGTTACCGTTGCTCCATCACCAAAGCTCCTCTTTGCTATTAAACCTAAGAAACCTTCTTCATTATTCAACCGATGAAGCTAAGATTTAAAAATGGACCGTAGCTAATTTTGTTGCTATTAAACCAATGAAGCCAACCTACAACAACCAACCTAATTATAATTTAGCAGGCCGTTTTTTGAGTTTTGTGTAATTGGATATTAGAATCAATGGAATCCTATTGGGCGAAAAGCCATGGAACCAATGTTTTGCATATTTAAATGTGGTCGGCCAAGTTGTTGTTAGGAAAAAGGAACATAAAAATTTTATACATCCGAAAACATGACTAATTTTTCATTTCGTCTAATTTAATTCGATTTGAGTAAGATGGCCATAATTGATGCCAGACTTGCTAAACATATGAAGAACATTAATATGAAATTTCGAATCATTTAGTACAGAATTGTAGGAGCTGTGAAGGCAAAACGATCAAAAGGCGTCCGTGGGGTTCTAAAACCGGACAACTTCCTCTAAGATAAGGGGAACAAACGATAGCGTGTGAGAGTAATAAAAATATCTAAGCACTAAGTATGTGAGGATTATCTCCAACAAATAGGCATATTTTTCCAAGCTGCTCTACTGACTGCACCGATTTGTGCAACCTTCAGCTTATAATACATAATTATTTTTCGGTGCATTTTTAACTCTTTCGTTTAACTTCGATTCTCTTCTTGAGCTCTTGCTTTCTTTCTTGAGACAAAGTTTCAGATCGATTTTTAACCCACTTCCCGATATCCAATTGATCTGAAATTTTGCACACGAGTTCATGCTGGCGTACATTTTAATTTATCAAATTTTCGCGAAGAAAAAGTACACTATACATTTTCGAAAATTTGAAATTAATTATGGGAAACCTTACAAGTGTTTTTGAAACACCCCCCCCCCCCCCCCATCAGGAAAAACGCTTGCATACGAGTCTGCAACACATTGGAACATTTCATGTCTTCAGTTGCAGACGCGTAGGTATGTGTGGCAGACTCGTATGCAATCAGAAATTAACAAGCGGTTGCAATCATGTTCACAATATCAATTATTGAGAATGATCACCTGTGTGTAAACAATAATTCAAATAACCATGCTCATAACTGTGATTGTTGGCCACGCACTTCGCAGTAGTTAACATAATATGATTGGATAAATCGAGAGCTTTCGAACGAATGGTGAACGAATTTTGTGGGATGAAAAACGACGAAGTACCATTTCCCTAGCAACGTCTCGGTTCTAAGCGGAAATCATCAGAAATTGAGCATATTTCGTTACGTAACGTAACGTGACATAACGAAAATATGGTTGCGTGCCATAGCAAAGACATGAAATGTCAAAATTTACAAATGTTTTGGCAACACCAACTGAGCAACTCAGGAAACTCTACCGGGAAAATGTTAAAAATGAAAACACCGTTAAAGTTAGATGAATTAACTGCCGGAATTCCAGATCTGAAATTTTAGTTGTTAGTGAAAAACGAAAGTGGGCTGGATTGACATGACAAATTTGATGAGTTTCAGTGAGTTTTAAATGTGATTTTGAAACAATGTGATTTTGTTTCAATTTACTGTTGCCAACAAACTACCAAATATTGAAACAACAATAAAATTAACCGAGAACATGAGAAAAAGAAAGAGTTACATTAAAAACTTGTTTTTATGGGTTCCTTTTTTATTGATATGATAAGAACAAAGAACGTTGCACTTGGGAAACTTTATAATTCAATGATGGAATTTAATATCTCAAAAAAGCTGAATTTTTCTCGTCGTATTTGTTGATAATTTTCTAAATGCCTAGATTAGTAGTTAGTCACTAATTTCATGCCAATTTTTCAAATTTGTTCGGAATTTTCGGGTAACATTTACCATATTTATGGTTGTGTTAAAGATTTGTGAAACGGCGGGCGTCTCAATCAATTTGAAGGTCGGTCTATTTCTAGCAGAGTTACAGGTTACGAGAGAATAATTATGAGAAGACGTCGAAGTTAAGGGCACTTAATGAGGTTCTGGTTGGCGGGAGAAGCCCATCGGGGGAAGTGTATCGATCGCAGCGAGAGGCCACGGCCAAAAGAGGGCGTTGGCACTTGGCATCCGTATGCCACGTACCTCTTATACCAATTTAGCTTCTTCGTAACAGATGAAAGGAAATTTTTGGATTGTTTCCCATTATATTGCTGCATGGCAGTATTGCTGAGCTTACAAAACGGGAGTTAGTGAAAAACCATGTCTATATCCACGAAAAATAAAGAGTTACAATGTTAAATCGATTTCGACGGTTAGGCCATCATCAGTAACAAACAATAACTGAAGACACATTAGAAAGGACACAGCTTATATAGTGACGGGTGAAGGGAGATTGAATCCCATTGGTCGAGAGAAAGAAAAGGGGCAGGAGGTACAACCAATTAAGTGCATACAAAGTGAAAGGGGATTATAGCTAATCAGATGAAGTGAAAGGGGGGAATGACTAAATATGGTTTCAACAGTGTGAAGGGATAATTCCAAGCTTTACAGAAATGGACCTATCAGTGGTGAAATATATTGAGGTATATCCTCATTTAAACATTTACCAGACTTGTCACTTTTGATAATTTCGAATTTTTCAAGTACAAGGGCAAAAATGAAGAAATTCTACAAACTGTCTATCTGTCAAATCAAAATTGTAACTATGATTGGATTCCTTAAGATGTTTTGCAAATGTAGACTTACCCTTATTTTCCCTGATATCCTCTAGATGCTCGTCTATTCTTTCCCTAAATTTCCTAGAAGTCTGACAGCAATATTCGTAGCCACAGGAACATTTCAATTTAAAAACTGCACTTTTATCCTGAACACTAATTTTGTCCTTAACAGATCCTAGTAATGCTTTAAGACTATTTTTAGTTTTAAAACCTACTTTATAACCTCTCGATGATAGAATTTTGCCAATTTTATCAGAAATTTTCCCATAATAGGGTAAACTTATCCATAGCTTTTCTTCTAAAGTTACATCTTCCCGAGCCAGATTGGAAACTCTTTCCCTACAATTTTTCCTAAGAACCTTATCCCATATGGCATCAACGAGATCTCCTCCATATCCGTTTCTAGCCGCTATGCTTTTGATAATGGATTTTTCTTTTGATAAATTTTGTTCACTCATTGGAATAGGTAGTGCTCGGTTGATCATACTATGGAAGGCTGCATGCTTATGTACTAAAGGGTGATTTGAAGTACTATGGATCGTTGCACCGCTATATGTATCTGTTCTATAAATTGTTTCTATAAATTGAAAAACCATGCTTCTCGTTTACCAAAGAGATGGTCAGATCGAGAAAATTTAGTTTATTCCCCCCAAATTCGAGGGTGAATTCGATAAAGAGATCTAATTTATTGATTTTTTCATGAAAAGAATTTTTTGTGCCCTTCCATAGAATGATATTATTATCGACATATCTATACCAATAGAGAAGATTATTTGTGTTATAAGTTGTAAATATTTGTTGCTCAAGATAATCCATGTAAATATCTGCAAGCAGAGGAGATAACGGAGAACCCATAGCAACCCCTGGCTGTGTAAGCTATGTAGGGATTCTATCTCCCTTCACCCGTCACTATATAAGCTGTGTCCTTTCTAATGTGTCTTCAGTTATTGTTTGTTACTGATGATGGTCTAACCGTCGAAATCGATTTAACATTGTAACTCTTTTTTTTTCGTGGAAATAAACAACGTTTTTCACTAACTTCCGTTTGTAATGGGTTTCCACAACTTCGTCGCGAGTGATTTAGTTCGTATTGCTGAGCTTACTTGTATTGCTATTTTGTGGAAACATCGATCTCAGAAACTCTTCATATGCCACCTCATTGCTGCAAGGACTTGTTGCGCTGGCTGTGTATGGAGGCAAATCGTTGTATCCTATGGGCATCGAGTCAAAACGTTTGAAGGTGATTGGATTGGATTGTAACAAGTCCTTGAAGAAATGAGGGGACATAATTCGAAGAGTTTCTGATATCGATGTTTCCACAAAATAGCAATACAAGTATGCTCAGCGATACCACCATGCAGCAATATAATGGGAAACAATCCAAAAATGTCCTTCCATCTGTTTCATTATCTTTTGGAGCAAGGTGTGGGTCACAAAACATTTATAGAGCAAACGAGACTAAAGAAACGCTAGGATGAATTGAGAACCTGAAACGTTCCAACGTGAAAGTAGAAGAGTGTGATAGCACCATAAAAGCCTCAATACTGCATAATACAATAAAAAGATCCTTTCATTTTTCATTTCAGATATTTACTAATTTAGTTATTACATACGAACAACAGACATGGTATTCATAAGCTAATGCCTCAATGGAATGATAGAAGCGTTGTTGGCCGTGAAGTTATTTATATTACGATCTATAGTTGAGATTCGGCCCAAGGAAGATAAAATAACTACAAAACCCTTGTAATAATTATAATTTTCCCCTGACGTTTCGATCACTCCAAGACCATCTTAAAAGGGTTTAAAACAACTAAAAAGTTGTAAATTTATTGTCATTAATTGTTTTGTTTTCGGTTGACTTAATTTGGTTTACTTTTAGCAAATTTTCGTCGAGGATGAAACTATTGCAATGCCTCCAACAATTTTGAAATTAAAATTTTCGCAAATTTTCTCTACTGAAATCCGTTTTGAAACATTTTGAAACGAATCCTAGAGCTTACCGTTTTTTCATATATATATATATATATATATATATATATATATATATATATATATATATATGTAGGTATATAGTTTCTTGAGGATCGGTCGGTTGAATAACAAATGCAATGATTTGGCGACGTTTCAGAAATTTTTTATTTCTATTTTCAAGCCAGTAGGCTGAAAAGCGTCGGACAGTTGAGGGAGTTGTACCTCCTTCAAGCACTGTTTATACACTCAAGCACTGTTTATAAACAGTGCTTGAAGGAGGTACAACTCCCTCAACTGTCCGACGCTTTTCAGCCTACTGGCTTGAAAATAGAAATAAAAAATTTCTGAAACGTCGCCAAATCATTGCATTTGTTATTCAACCGACCGATCCTCAAGAAACTATATACCTACATATTGCTCCAACGGTCAATAACGAAACAAATCATATATATATATATATATATATATATATATATATATATATATATATATATATAACATCATACATATACAGTAGGGATGGGTATCGATGTATCGATGTTTCAAAAACATCGATGTTTTCCCCCCAAACATCGATGTTTTTTCATCGATGTTTACTCTTCGATGTTTTTTAAACATCGATGTTTTTCCCCAGACATCGATGTTTTTTTTTTTTTTTTTTTCAAATGTGTTCTTTTGTCGTTAATGTAAAAATGATGGTTCTTTTATACCTGAACAATAATCATTCTTGTTTTATAAATGCTTATTTGGTCGTTTATTATTCTTCTATAAAAATAATACTGTACAGATTCAAGAAACATCGATGTGTTTGAATCAAATCGTACTACGGTAATGTCGATTCGTTATCACATATTGTTATCAGTGTTTGTATCATTCATTGTCATGAAATTCGTTGTCTCGCGTTTCCGCTGTTAGTGAGTTGTAAAACAAACATTTAATTTTTTACAACTTCTTTACAATTTTTCAGTGTTTTAATGAGAACATTTTCTTTCGACATTTTACTTATGTAGGTACTATTATTAAAATTGTTGAAAAGAACTGCTTTTTTTCGCAAATTTTCTAAGAAAATTAGTTTTTTCTTTTGGTTTTCTAAAAACCATCGATGTGTCGAAACATCGATGTTTTTTCTCCGATGTTTTTTAGACATCGATGTTCCTTGGAAAAAAAACATCGATGTGCAAACATCTTGTAAATATGTGATTTTTAGTGAATTTTATTTTAGCAGAGTTAGTTATTTTTATAAGTGAAATTAGCACAACTATCTTTGATAGATTTTAGAGGCGAAGTAATTTTATTTGTTGACAACACAACATAATAATCAACATGTGAATATAACACATTTAACTAAATAAATTTATATTGGAGTGTCAGTTTGTATAAACAACACGTCCCCTCAAACTGGCAACTCCAAGTTCACTTGTGAAAACATGATGTTTTGCTCCAGGCAACCCTTTTGTCAACACATCAGCAATCATGGATTCGGTTGACAGATAATGAATGTGCATTGTGTGATATGAACATTGTCTTAGGAATTGATAAGGAATGTTGTTGTGTTTCGTGTCCAACTGCTGTGTCTGATTCTTGGTTAGATAGTTTGCTTCCGGGCTGTTCATTGCATCTGTCACGGATTTGTCCGCAACTTTTTGCATTTATTTGAAAACGATTCTCAATGTCCACATCCTCATCCGCCAATGTACAATTCTGCGGTTGAACTGGCTTATAAAATTTCCGTGGTCTACCAGGATTTCCAGACCGAATGATCCGAGGCCTTCCCCTCCCTCGGCTGGAAACTACTGGCTGCTCATCGTTGGTAGTGGATGTTATCGGGCCAGGTTCTTCATCAGCTGTGTCATATTCATCAGCGTCTTCTAAATTTTGTTGTAGATTATCTCCTTCTTGTCTGTTTCTTGAATTTGTCTTCTTCAGTGGTATTGTAATTGATTTACTTTCAGTTGCTTCTTTCTTCAATTTCGTTTCGAATTCTTCATATTGATTTTCTTTCTGAAATTCATCCAGGAACCTTACATCTCTTGTTTCAGTTATTCTTCTTTCTTCTTCCAAAAATATTCTGTACGCTTTACATCTTTCCGAATAACCAAGAAAAATACACGATTTCCCTCGTGGCTGAAATTTTCCTTTGGTTGGTGATTTATCAAGAGCAACGCCCTTGCAACCAAATGTTCTAAAATGGGTTAGAATAGGGGGTTTACCTGTCCACATTTCAAATGGTGTTTTTCCATCCAAACTTCTTGAAGGACACCTGTTCCGAACGTGATTTGCAGTAAAAATGGCTTCTGCCCAGAATGATGGTGGCAGTCCTGACTGGATCAGCATACATCTCGCAGTTTCAACAAGCGACCGGTTTTTTCGTTCTGCTATACCGTTTTGTTCTGGAGTGTGTGTCACAGTCAATCTTCTACCTATTCCTGCTTTATCTAAAAATTCATCAAATGCTTTATTTTTATATTCGCTTCCATTATCTGATTGTAAAAATTTTATACGACCCCCTTTTTGATTTTCAACTAAATTTTTATATTTTATAAATTCATTTAGAACGTCACTTTTGTTTTTCACAAATCTTACTTCACACCAACGTGTGTGGTCATCAATAAATGTTAAAAAATAATTTGAACCTTTCTTGGATGATGTTCGCATAGGTCCACAAATGTCTGTATGAATGATTTCCAGAATTTTAGAAGTTCTAAAAGATTTTGTTGGAAATGGCTTCTGTGCCATTTTCCCCATGGCACATACTTTGCAGGTAGATAGTTGTCCACTAAATTCAACTCCAAGTGCCCTACGGTGATTTACGATTTCTTTCATACTTCCTTCATTCAGGTGACCTAAACGTTGATGCCATTCTTCGATATTATTAATGTTTCTTTTTTGTGAAATTACACGGCAATTCTCGATACCTCGTTCTTCAACATAATATAAATTATTTTTACGTTTTGCGGTCAGTATTATTCTGCCTTCATCATTTTTAACTACAGCTTCGTTTTTCGTAAATACTACGGCATGCCCTTTATCAGTTATTTTACTCACTGATATGAGGTTTGTACGTAAGTCAGGTACATGTAGTGTATTATTTAGTGTCATAATTTTTACGTTTTCATCTCTAGTTATAGCTATTTTAACTGTACCTTTACCTTGAATTTTTGTCGATTCATTATTTGCGAGGTTTACTTTTCCATCAGAAATGGGTTCTCGAGACGTGAACGCTTCATCCTCGTTGCACATGTGGGAGCTGCATCCACTGTCCAAGCACCATACTCTGGAGTTGGTTTTCAAAGCGAATTCTTCAGTGAATAAGCTGTTGTCCCTTTCTTCTACTTTTCTTGCCTTTGGTCTGTAATAGCAGGAAGATGGTTTATGACCTCGCCTACTACAGTACGGGCAATTTCGGTTATCGATTTGCGGCCTATAAGCAGTCCATTCCCTATTCTGATAGTTTTGTTTTTCGTGGTTTTGTCGTTTTTCTGTATGTAATCTATTTTGATAGTTTTCTTTGCCTTTAGAAGAATGTAGTCTATAATTATTACCCCTTGCTGTCATTGCCTCTAAATTCCAACTATTATCTATTCTAGCATCCCCTTGTTCTATTATTTTTATTTTCAATATTTCAGGATCTGGCAGTTCATCTCGCGATTCAATGGCGCATCTGAAGTTGTTATAACTATCTGGGAGGCTATAAAGAAGTATTACAGATAACATATCAGGGTGTATTGTGACTTCCATCATTTTTAATTTATCTACTGCGTCAAAAAACTTTGCAAGATGATCCCTAACGTTGCCATCCTCTTTCATTCGATATAAAATTAATTGTTTTAATAAGGTGGCTTTTCTAGCAGGACCTTTGGATTGGTAAATACTTTCTAATTTCAACCATAATTCTCTAGATGTTATACAATCTTTTACTTGTTTAATCTCCGAAGGTGATATTGCTAAAATTATGTCCGCTCGTGCCTTCAAGTCGGTGTCATCCCATTCTTCTGCTGCTTTGATGGTGTCTTGATTTCCTTCAGTGACGACTGGACGTTTTTTTCTTCCATTGACATATCCGAGCACATCATTCTTGACAAGCAGGGCTTCCATTTGGACTTTCCAAGTGTCAAAGTTGTCTTTATTTAGCGCTTCAATTTTTACGCTCATGGTTGGTACTTGATTTATATTTGTACCTATTTATTTTTTACTACTTTTCAGTGGAAGCTCGCTAGGAGCATAACCTCTTGTAAATATGTGATTTTTAGTGAATTTTATTTTAGCAGAGTTAGTTATTTTTATAAGTGAAATTAGCACAACTATCTTTGATAGATTCCCTTTCAGACAATAACTCTCCTTAGGATTGAGATACAAATTCCGTTCTTGCGCCAATAAATCAAGATCTCTAAACGAAAAGACGAGTTTGTTGGCCAGCATTTTCTGAGCACATTAAATTGGTCAAATTTCAAAAAAAGGGCTGAAAAAATCACTAATTTTTATTGGGTAAGACTACCTATTCTCTTCTTTCTAGCTGTTCCAAATGTTCTAGGTTTCGTTTTTATTATCGTTTTGGGAGATTTTCCCAAACGCAATTTTAGCTTTTGGCTCTAGCCGTCTAATGAGTTTTATACCAATTCTGCACCCTCTTACTCTGACGCTACCCTCTTTGAGAGCAAAAGTTGAGTAAGTAAGTTCCGTACGTAAGTTCTTATTTGTTTTTACCAACTTTTGCTTTTAGCTAAACATTTTAGCAACATAAATATGTTTGCCAACCGTGGTATTTTACCAGGTTTTTTATTGTTGTTGTAGATCCTTTTACGATGGTCACGTAGTGACTGAAACGTCAGGAGAAAATTATATTGATTACAAGAACTTTGTAATAATTTTCTCTTACTTGGGCTGAATCCGAACAATATATGTTATCAATTAAATCTGGAAACTAATACTAATCACGCTCTCGTAGTTTTAATATTAGAGGTCAGGGCATAGAGTAAACATGAATACATCAACAATATTACCCTAAGAATTCCAACAATTTTAATTGTACAGAGGGATGACAACCGGCGAAAATAATTCATAACCCATTTACGAAATATGTGCCGTATTGAGTTGAGTTGTTGCTGAGTTCGGTGCTGAATATGACTGGATAATAATGAACCGTTTAACAAAATTTGCTAGGTATGTATTTTTGCTTCATCAATACCGAACGTAGAGAAGCTTTGGGTTCGTGATAGAAGCCAAAAAAATGTTTGTCCTCCGAAATCAAAACGTTCACTTGCTTTTTGCGTTTCGGAGCTTGCTGATCAATTTTGGCTCCGTGCCTGTCTTTTTGTCTGTCTGTTTGATGTCTGTCTGTCTTTGGTAAAACCTTGTTACGCACAAAACTATAACCACGTTTCAGTCAGATTCCGATGAAATTTTCAGGTTTCAGGGATTGAGCGGGTGTAGCTCCTAGATGGTGTCTTATCATTTCCAATGTCTTCAAATTAACTGTAGCCTGTGCGCATGCGCAAACGTGAATTTCTCATAACGTCGATTTCTCATCATCTATTGGTCGGTAGGTAGTTGGGTATATGTTCCAGGAAAATGCCGTTCAAGTTATATCGCGATTAGTAATATATTACCATCGCGCACGCTCGAAACTAATATCGACTGACACAGGCAAAACTCCGAGTCTAATGGAACGATTTTGATGAAATTTTCAGGGATTGCGCAGGATAGCTTATAAGCGATCCCTTATAACTTTCATTACCGTCACATGAATATCACTCTGTTAACAAGCGCAAACGTTAATTTCTTTTAAAGTCTACATTTTGTTATCTATTGGTCCAATTTCGTTCAAACTCAGGGAATAGATGAGTAGGTATATTTTCCAGAAAAATTTCCTATGAATTACATTGCGATTGGTTAAGTAACAACTGTAGTTCAAGCGGGAAACCAAAATTGATCAACATCATTTCTATTAAATGATCAAGGATGGTGCGTTTTAACTCCTAGACGTTCCCCTATAAATTTCATTGACGTTGGATTAATAGTAGTCTGTGCGCATGCGCAAACTTGAAATTCTTATAACGTCGACTTATTAATCATTTTGGCTCGTACATTGTTCTACAACTAATTCTGTAAGTCCATGTTACAAAATTTGTGGATGCTATACAGCCTACCCGACTTTGCAGACGTTGAAAAAAATGATACTTGATCCAATAGCTAGTAGTAGTAAAGTGCATTTCTAAACAGTAACAAACATTGGAACCACTTATGTCTTTACTTGCAGTATTGGTTGTACGTGACCTTGTTTGGAATTAGTGTCAGTTGGTACCATTTGAAAACATGAGTCTTTCTCTATTCAATTGCCAGTGTGACTCTGAAAATTAGTAATCTGAACAATCCACACTTGCATTTAGTCCATTCTTTGTTTCCTGGTTCACGTAGTTTAGATTAAAGAACATTGAAAGGAAACTAGGCGAAATGTAGAAGTATGTAATCTGCAATAATCTGTTATTTCACGAATGAAGAGGGAGTGACTTTCCACGGCGTGTATAATTCAGAAACGAAACACTGGGCTTACGAAACACTAGGAGAACACATCTCTTCCATTTTCCTCCCTCTCCAATGTTTTTTGGACAGTACATTAATGTTGGGTTACATATCAGGAAACCAGAGAGGAAGTTTCAAAGTCGAGTTTCTAAGTCTTGTGTAACGAAACTTGAGGTTATTATTCCGTGGCCCGGGGCGTTGAAGAGGGAAAACCTAATTGGAATTGCGTAACCTCCCTCCGCCTGGACTCGGCTACATTCTGGAAGGTAAGTAATTAAAGTGAGACGGATCCACTTCCATGGAATAAATCCCATTTCTAATCCATGCACGCTCGAATCATCATAGACACACTAAGCTTTCGTGTTTCCATCTCCAAGAGTGTTTTAGTTGTTTCCTCGCGTTTTCAATGACGTCTCATTTGACTCGTCTGCATTTCGGAGTGGTAATTTCTACGGAACAACGAAGAAAACGATGACGAATCCTTGTCTTTATAGCACTAGCAAATGAATATAAATTTGGAGAAAGTTTCACCACTTTTATCACCATTTCTTGAGGAATCCATTGTTTTGAATAGAGGAAGGCTTCAATTCCTCACCACCGTTTTTAGAGAATTTTCAAAGGAAAAATGAGCTATTTAGATGGCTTCGAAATTTTAAAACTGAGTTTGAAGTGTTTGAACCAACGGATCCGTTTCATACATCCAAGAACACAATCCTAGATTTGAACGTCGTATATATATATATATATATATATATATATATATATAAGGTGTATTTCCATACGATATCTCCCTTTAAATACGGCGTAAAAACTTCTTTCCTACGCAAAAATATCCGTCTTGGAAAAAGAGAGATAAATTTCGTAGGCCAGCAATTTCAGGCACAAATTAACAATTTAGGGTGGAGGGGCCAGTTTTTGGCACCTTAAGAGAAATGTTGACTTTGACAAGCCTTTAATTGATGTTTTTTCGTATGTTCAAACTTGAATCTTACATTTATCAGGATGTCCTCAAACTGCTCAGTATCGGAAAAACCACTAATTCAATCCAGAAAACATCATAAATTCGTTTTTTAAATCAATTTTCTTGACCCAGTATTTGACAGCCAAATTATTGGTTGCACCTGTAATTGACACCCCATGATTGACACAGCAGTTCTTCCGCAATAAATGATTCCGTGTATCAACAAAACATTTATTTCAACATTTTATTAATAAATTGAGCATTCGAACTTAGTTTTTTAAACCTAAATATAAATTTAATATGAGTATTCATAAAGACAAAGTTGAAAATATCACAAAATAGGTAGGTACAAGGTTTTCTCAATACCATACAAACAGTACGTTTCTACACAAGCAGCTTCTCAGTTGCTATGTGTTTATATAAATATAAAAAATAAAGAACGAATGCAAGAACGAATAGAGATCCATATTGACAGCACTGCTACCACTGAGGGGAGCATCAGTTAGGGGACTGGTAATAGACATTTGCATTTTCACATGTTATCTTTGTTTATTTCCAAAAAATGATAACATAAAATGCAATCTACAGAAAAAAGTGATTGAGAAAAACCATGGGAACAATCACACTTGAAAATGTGGAGGGCATGGTGAAGCAAAATAGAAAAACAGCACCAAAGAAAAATCAGCACTAGGTTTTGTTGGGTAATTTTCTCCAGATTTCACAAACACCCGCCTGAAACCTTTGACCGCCTTTATACTTCGCTGAGAAGGTATTTTGTCTCTACATTCAAAAGTATCAAGCCAGTAAAACACGTTTATGCATTATTGTTTAAACTTTTTGGTGAGATGTCAATCACTGGGTCCTTGACAAGCACTCGTCCCTCCACCCTAGTGACCTAAAAATAATGCTAAAAATCGTGTATTCAACAAAAAGGCTTTTGGGGTGCCACACACGAAATATTTTCTAGTGCTGAGTCCATTGCGACCACTCCCAGATTCTCAATATTCATAAAAAGTGAGAAAAATCGATTTATTGGTTGAAAATGCCCATAATTATTCAAATGTCGACTATAGGGAATTATGGGGTGTCACAGTCGAAGTATTTCTTAACGCTGAGACGATTACAACCACTCCCAGATCTTTAAGACTCATAAATAAGTGATTAAAGTCGATTTCCAGGTGAAAAGTGACAGTAATTGATAAAATTTTCAAGTTCGGCTGCGTGTTCTAAAATTTTCTTTGCGATCTCGTCACACGGCTGTCCCCTCCGTTTTATTCAGGACAATGGTGGGCCTCAATGATCAGAATTTAAGTGCTTAATTTAATGTTATCCACAACTTTTCTTTGAAAATTCGCTCTATTAGTCATGCTGCATAACTGAGTACTTTTTCATGATATAAATATTCATTTCTTTACATGTCTCTATCCCTACTACTGCACTAACAATCGGGATGACAGCGTAAAATATTTAAGGCTCTACCTCGACCGACACCTTAAACGGCGGACCAAAATGGTCTTGATTAGATTGGATTTAGTTGGTTTAGTTTTCGAAAATAATCCAGGAATTTCAAATTTCGAGATGGAAAGCGTAATAGTGATAAATTTTTACTACATTCATTTGATTTCCTTGACAGGTTTTTCTACTGGTTCGATCTAAATTTTAGTCCAGTTATGGAGCCTTGGAAGTTTCAAATTCATAGTCGGTGGAAGGGGTAAATGTGAGGGAAGAGTAATTCCAAGAATCATGATAGTTTTGTTTTTCACTTATTTTAATTCTTTCCATATATATTCAATTTATTCATAGGGACGTCCCTGTAATGCATGCATTACTTACCAATATGCGTCCATAATTAGAATTCTTTCCTGCGTTCATGCTTTGATCTATTGTTCTTTTCACCTTCTGTGTATTCTGCACATTAATGTTTAATGTACATTAATGTATTATATACAAATTAATTTTTAATCGAGATGATCAATTTAGGTGACATAGCGTTCAACTCGTTTGTTCCTTCAACATGACGGGGTTCAGACGATCGGAAGTGGCCAAAACACCTGTGCAATGAATAAAAAATGCCAATAAATAGGGATGAATTTCCCCTAAGACCTTCTGGGGTGAAATCATTTTCTTTCTAATAGTTTTTGTTCAAGCCATCTAGATATTGAGGTGGAATTTTGCAGTTCGAGGTTCTTAAGATACCCAAATCTGATTCAAAAATAAAAAATTCCTATTCCCAAAAGCCGTTAATTCCTCGGTTGCGTATAATAATGATACAATATAGATTACGATTAAACAAAGAATCTCGATAGAACCCAGATAAAACCCCTTGAAAATGAATCGATGGCTAATTGGTGGACCTTGTCTGTCGGATGGGCGTTTCTTTCTTACGAATTGAGTTTTTCTCCAACGACGAACAGTATTCTCCTGAGTACTCCGAGGACCCTCCCCGACCCCCTCGTTGTTTGAAAGGGTATCGATCTCTGGAACACAATTAAAAATAAGAGAGGTCGGTGGGGATGGGGAGAGAGTTGGCATTGGCTCGGAGTAATTAGAACTTTTTAATCGAGACCTTCTTCTAGATGAGACGAAAGAAGACGGGGATGGTAGAGGAGCTGTATTGAGACAACTGGTCATCAACGCTTTTGTTACTAAGATGCCCGAGACTGGTGGACAGCATTTCATTTTTTCGGTATCAAGACATCTTCAACAATTTATATTTACTTGAAAAAACCGAGTACTGGAGCTATAATGAAAACGTCAGCCAGCTTGGGGTTTAAACTAGGGGATCCTTATAGATTGAAACTTGAGATAATAAGGGCCCGTTCCACCTCGGAGGATCACGAACTGATCCAGAGTTAATCTAGTTATGTGACTGGCGTTTTTGATGTATAACTCTCAACCCTTGATTATCCCTCTGTGAGCCGCCACAGGAGTCCCCGTCTCCTGCGGGGCAGGCTTATTTCCCCTGAGTAGAGGCACACAGCGTTTTAGGCACCGTATGATTTTATCATAAATTAAGATCGTTCCTACGATTTGCAATCGATTTTTGTTCGGTGAAAAATAGCAAATATACAGTTCCGTAGCAAAAATTTGGTTCTAAGCGAGAACCATCAGACAACCTAGTCTGCTCCTGAGAGTGCCGCTCCTCAAAAGTAACGCTTTACGTGATTGTGTGCCAAAGTAAAAACATGAAAATATCATGAAAGCACATTGTTAATCCCTGAATAGGTTTAGCTGAGATCACTCAAAAATGTAGTTGATCAACAAAAAAATAAATAAATAAAATAAATAAATTAGAGTTGGGTCTCGGGCTAATTTTAAGCTCGGGTGAAGTTTTCTACCAAGTTTTTTTGTGGAACCTTCTTCAAGAGAATTTATTATAGTCACTCCCCATGGTAGGTGGTCTGAAGTGTGATCAGCACCTGATGAGTTCTTCTCCTTCTACATCTGGTACAATTTACGAAAACCATGAGTTGGTGACCATATCAAAATGTCATCCGAAGTTATATACCCTCGGCTCTCCGGCATAATCCTCGAAAGGTTTACACTCCCGTTAAACCCTGATATTCCTTTCATACGAGAACAAACTAATCTACGTTTCCCAAACTGCTACTAGAGTGAGCTGGCATCGTCATCATTCACTGCCATACCAGGACTAACTGGTAAAAGAGCAAGTTAGTGTCGTCATTCACTCAATAAGGAGAGAAATGAGCCTCAGAGCTCACTCAGCTGATCACAGTCATTTTGCAGGGTTTTCCTAACAAGAAAGCTGCTTTCCGTCCACTCCCCGTTCCCCTTCAATCTTCCTCCCTAATAGGTATAAGGCTATGGATGACGATATCTCGGACCACGAAGTATGTGCCTCCAGCAACTTTCTCCGGGGTTCCTTCCATTCCAATTTCCTCTTTGAAAGATAGGGAACATTAGATAAGGGAGTTCGAAAGCCCAAAAATACACGCATATCAGATCGAACCTCAACGTATGCTGTTGTGCTCTAACAACATTTTATGCAACATATTTTAGATTTTCCTATAATAAAGAACGGGTCAAGCTGAATTATTCACGATTATATATTCCAAACTCAGATTTTTATCATTCCACTATACCTGACCTCATCCACCAGTGCTACTCCTACGGAGTTTAGTAGCATCACCTTTCTTCCTCCAGTGCTACTCCAATGAAGCCCAGTAGTTTAGGACTGTAGTACTTTGTACCTTGTCCTCTATGAACCTGAGTAGTTCCGGGGGATGCCCTTTGTACTATATGGTGACAAGTAGTTCTGGGGTGTTCCTTCCTCACTCTGATAGTTCCGTGGTGTCCTACCTTACTCTTCTAAGCCGCCAGTTCCTGTGTGTCCTTCCACTCCACTTTCCTCTTTGAAAGATAGAACAATGCAAATATTGGAGGTTCGGATGCGCAATACGCAAGCACATCAGTTCGAACATCGAATTTACCTTACGTCTCTTCTCTAGACCGAACAGCTCACGGTTGATAAAGGTGACGGACGGCCCTAGAGAGTACGTCCTTATTGAAAACCTTGTCCATCCAGGGACTCTGAAATATAAAATGCAATACCCACATCTCGAACGCTCTCCACTTATTCATAAACTCAGCTTAAATGTCCAGATCGCCATCACATATGTGATGCTCCTATATAACCTAAAGTAGCCCTTTACCAACCGGTAGCCTATCTCGAATGAGAGATGCTTATCACACAGCAATGATCGATGCCTGACAAAATGGGCTCACTCGAACTGGGCACCAGCTAAAAGGGTTCAATAATCATTATCTGATCTAGGCATGGGCGCGCTTCCTACTCCAAGGTAGACCCTACGGTCAATGCACGGCTGATCGCACCTTTTAGAATGATGTGTATAGTTTTGTGGTCTGGATGCTCGCAAGCTCGCATCTCAATGGTACATAACATCAAGTAATCAATCCCATTGTAAAGATTCAGATTGGTTAAACTTATTAGTCAAATAATGTGTACAATTTGGTGGTCTGGATGCTCGCAAGCTCGCATCTCGAAAAAACATAAGTAGTCAACATAGTAGTCAACCCCTTAGTAAAAAAACGGACGGTAGACCTACGGTTCTACAGTCAGATCATTTAAATGATTCATTTTACACATTATTAGTTCATTATGGATACTTAGGCAATATTAGTTTATAACTTAGCGTAATAAATCATCTTTCCTCCACATTACAGAGGGTTAGGGATCATGAGGCGCCCAAGTGGCGAACGATTATCCTACTACGAGAACTAAGGGAGTTGGAGCGGCTTAGTTGCCGCTGGTGTCCAATTCAGGAGCGACCGAAAAAATCCGACTTTTACCTGAGAATCTCAGCTATCATTTATCACACATTAAGCCTGAATAGCACCCTGTAAATAATAACACCACTTATTTTCAAAATTGCACTTAGGTGCAGATTCCAATTGACAACCATGAACCTCGTCTTTGAGCGAAATTCATAGACAACGACTGAGTGTGTGTGTCCACTCTAAGTGGAGGGTCCCACTCCAAAATTCACCCTCCACGAACCCCTCTCAAACCCTTGATGTCTTCTGCCTAAATCCGAAATCAGATTGCAAATTAGGTATGAAGTTAGTCGGGATTATACCGAGAAAAAATGAATGAATAATTTTGATAATTTTGATAATTAAGAAATTAAATAATTTTAATTAATATACATATATATTATAGCTGAGATTCTCAGGTAGAAGGCAGAAGTCAGATTTTTTCGGGATCACCTGAATTGGACACCAGCGGTAACTAAGCCACCTGAACTCGGAACTTTCCAAATCTTAGGCAGACAGGGTTCTGCTCCAGGTCACTGTCGAACGGATCGTTCATAACATTCTGACCTATATTTCCAACTAATCTGAATTTTATGATTTAATAGTTAAATATTAACTGGACGTTTCCATATTAGGTCCGACCGTCACGTCACGGCGAAATATTGAATTTTACGCACAACCAATGCGTTACTAGGGAAATCTAACTCCCTTAGTTTTCATAGTAGGATAATCGTTCGCCACTTGGGCGCCTCATGATCCCTAAGCCTCTGTAATGTGGAGGAGAGCTGATTTATTACGCTCAGTTATAAAGTAATATTGCTAAGTAACCATAATGAACAAATAATGTGTGAAATTAATCATTATTATGTAAATGATCTGACTGTAGATAGAACTGACTACCAAACTGTACACATTATTCTGACTAATAAGTTCAACTAATCTGAATCTTTACTGTGGGATTGACTACTTGATGTTATGTACCTTTGAGATGCGAGCTTGCAAGCATTCAGACCACCAAACTATACACATCATTCTAAAAGGCACGATCAGCCGTGCATTGACCGTAGGGTCTACCTTGGAGTAGGAAGCGCGCCCATGCCTAGATCAGATAATGATGATTGAACCGTTTTAGCTGGTGCCCAGTTCGAGTGAGCCCATTTCGTCAGGCATCGATCATTGCTGTGTGATAAGCATCTGTCATTCGAGATAGGCTACCGGTTGGTAAAGGGCTACCTTAGGTTATATAGGAGCATCAAAAATGCGTGGCGCTCCAATATGTGATGGAGATCTGGACACTTAAGCTGAGTTTGTGGATAAGTTGAGATCGTTCGAGGTGTGGGTATTGAGCTGGATATTTTAGATTCCCTGGATGCACAAGGTTTTTCAATGAGGACGTACTCCCTAGGGCCGTCACCTTTCTACCTCACTGCTCTCCACTTTGAAAAATTGTGTAACCCTGTTTTTCCCCTTGGTGTTTTTCTTCATAACACAACTGCCGGCGCCGTATTTCCGTAATTATGGATTTCCTATTCTCTTGTGATAATGAAGAAACAATGACTTTGTCGTCCGAAGACGAATATTTCGTAGAATTAGTCCAAATGGCAATTTCTCAAATGAGAATAGTATGTAGGGAAAGAGTAGGAAGATGAATAGTTGTTTTTATATTATTTTTTAACTATCAAATCGTTTTCAATTGTGGGCAGTCTCGCCCAGAAGAGAAGTGTGCTGTGACTAGCAAATATTTTAAACTGAAAAATCATGGGGAAAATCTAATGATCGTTGGAGACTATGGTTGGCGTCAAAACTTTCAGAATGTGTTTTAGCTTTATTCCAAATCAATGTTTAATCACTTCACCAACTCATGCGCACACCCAATCGATCGTTCATCAACTAATGAGAATCCCACATTTTATTCGCGGCTTTGAACGTAGTTTCCAGGCACTCTATGATTCGTTGAACGGAAATGAGATAGGGTCGAAAGAGGGCAAGAATGTACCGGGGATAGGGGAATTGGCGATATTGCGAGAGTCACATGAACCGACGCACCCCCGAGGGAATAAACAGATCTGGCAAACACGACGAACATATAACAAGTCACAGAGCTCGAAACCCATCACGATTCTGCTCCAGTTCAGTTTCCAGCGAATCAGGATTTCAGTCTGTAGCTTTGAACTATTGAGTTCCACTAATTTGCAGAATCCGAGCAGTCCCCTTATTCTGTTCTCTCTACCAACACATACAGATAGTCTGAAACCTGAATTTAACCCGAAATCCAAAGATAATTTAAATTCTTTCTAAGCTCAATTCTCAGAGTTCCTCCATGTAATAAATGAGCATATGACCAACAACCATTCTCCATTCACACAAGGATTGTAAAGTATTGAGCTATATAAATTATTGATCAAGTTGATGAGTTTGGTAGTGATCGATTTTATTTCAGTGAATCGAATGAGGCATGTTGTGTTGTCTGCGTGCGACGATAAGTGTGGGTTTGATTACTGATGTTTATTGTGGATATATCCTCTGAACTAATAAAAACCTACATTGGTACTCACCCTATATGTGGCTGGAACTCTCTGAGCCATCGCCCCTTACCTAATAGCCAGACATCTAACCATTGCTCTAAATGGTGGACGTTATACCCTTAGGACAATTTGCCAGACCGCTAAGGCCCGCACTAATAATCTGATAGCTGGACCATGGAGGCTTGGGACTGATCGCCAGACCGTAAGGGCCAATAACAGTAAACTAATTGCCTGCCGTAGAGGCCCATAGCTAATAATCAAGTAATGAGAAAAGAGCTGAATGGCAATTATAAACTTACGAATGGAAAACGTTGAATGTATATGTTACTGTAAAAGCCCGAAGTACGGTAAATGTTAGGATATACCAGAAAATCCTAGCATTTCCCAATATTGTTGGTGAAAGCCCGAAACTATATGAAAAACAGGCATTTACCGCTTGACAGTTGGTTAATCTTAGGATTGACTGACCAATTTGGTAAATGCCCAAAAAACCTTGTGTGAATGAGGCATTTCGGACTTTTATCAATCTCTCTTGGCAAATGTGCGGATTCCGCACGACTCGTTGGTAAATGTAGTACCTACAGAGGCTTGTATGCAGAGGAATGGGCTCGTATCGGATCGTATTTCGACTGATTTGTGCCGAGACCTTCGTATACCCTGAAGATGAACCTGATGAAGAAATTAGCCTTCGTACCGCGGTTCGGAAACAATCATTGGCCGGCTGCCAGGGTTTCAAGAAATGCCATTGTTTTAAAATGTATTCCACTAATAAATGCCTCTGCAAGGCAGCAAATATGAAGTGCTACTCGAAGTGCCATAATTCTCTACCTTGTTGCAACAAGTAATTTATTGAAAGTTCCTTGTTTTCATTTCACTTGATTTAACTACGTGAAAATAAAGTTTAGAAGTTTATAATGTTAGCACATTTACATAGTTGATTTACAAGTTTGCAAAGTGGAAATAAAGTTTACAAAGTTAGTATCGTTCACCTTTATTTCAGCTTTTACCGCCTAACGCTGGGAAATGTTAAGATTTACCACAATCAGTTGGTAAAAGTCCGAAACACGCTTTCTAACTAAAATAATGCTAGCTTTTACCAAGCCTCTTGGAAAATCCTAAGATTTACTGGAAAAAGTCCGGTTTGAGTGCCAACACTGGGCTTTTACCAACAATAATGGGAAATGCTAGGATTTTCTGGTAAATCCTAGCATTTACAGCACTTCGGGTTTTTACAGTAACATATATAACATAAAGAAGAGAAGGGATTAAATGCCAAATGAGGAGTGAGATAGCGAGAAAAAGGCAAGTTGATGGTTTACATGACTAGATCAGAATGATTCCTGAGGTCCTAGCGAGGGTTTTTATTCAGTCACTCCCATTCCATCGGGGTACCCTTTCCTGAAAACCCATGCACCCCTCAGTTTCTAGCTCTCCCCTCAGGTTCTTTAATGTGTTTATTTGAAAAATATATATATAAAAAAAAGGTCACGCCTGACAAAGCGAATCGGATTTATCAGTTTGCTGCTGCTGAGGATTATTGAGAGTAAGATAATTGTGAACCCGTAGGGGGGACCCTTCAGGTCCTACAGGGTTGCCGTCCCTGCGGCCCCGAGTAAACGTTGGTTCACCCTAGGTGATAGGCCTAGATACTGATCCAACGTGCCTCCATGTTTGTTCCTCTGATTCTTCCGATATCGGGTGAACACTTTGAGTATTAATAAGATGAAGGGCTATTGCTCTGAATTCAACGCTGTTTCCCTGTCAAGGCATACGTGCGAATACAGTCGAGTTGGCATTGCAATTGACCCGTTCCCGCCACGCTTTTTTCAAAATCAAATGACAAAGCAGTTTATTGTAATTTGAGTTTTGTTGGATATTACTTATCATTGTTACATTTTAGCATTAATTTATGTTTGTAGACATAACTGTTTAGATGTTAGTATGTTCATACTTTGGTTGTCATGCCCAAATCTTGGTGCCTCCTACTTTTCTTTTTTTTTTTTTTTTTTTTTTTTTTTTTTTTGGGACACACACAGAATAGCTGATCTACCTTCATCAAACATCCACTAGAGTGTACTGGCGTCATTTCAACACCCATTCCCACAGTGAAAAAAATATGAAATATTACCGGTGTTGAATAGCGGTGTACATGTTTGGTGCACGATTAGGGTGTAAATCTTAAATAAGCAATATGTCCAAGGTATGCAATCCCCATTCATTCACCAAACTCAACATCACATCTTACATCTGCTGATCAGTGTCCGGCCATTTTGCCCCTGGTCAATTCAAAAGCCAAACGACATTAATGGCACGTATGGTTTGACTGCCTAATAGCATTGCATAGCACTGCCCTCCATCTTATTAATACTCAAAGGGTGAACAAGCATGTTGGGTTTGAAATCCTTCCCTCCCTCTCCTTTCCTTCCTCCTGTTCTCCCTTAAACTCTCCCAACACGGTCATTAACCCATAACGTACGACACAACACAAAGACACTCACACTACACACAGGGGCGAGGCTTGTGCTACAACCCCTGGCGGCCCCCGGAACGTGGAGTAGGGAGCGCAGATTCAAATCGGAAGTTAGTGAAAAACGTTGTCTATTTCCACGAAAAATAAAGAGTTACAAAGTTAAATCGATTTCGAAGGTTAGGCCATCATCAGTAACAAATAATAACAAACAAACAACAAACAGTTATTGTTTGTTACTCATGATGGCCTAACCTTTGAAATCGATTTAACATTGTAACTCTTTATTTTTCGTGGAAATAGACAACGTTTTTCACTAACTTCCGTATTGAAATGGAGTTCTACAACTTTGTCGCGAGTGATTCAGTTCGGAGTAGCAGAATCGGTACTCCTGCTGTCGGCGGAAGCTGTGGGTCCCGACGGCGCCTCGCCAGCGATCCGTGGGCTGACCTAAGTGACGTCCGTAAAAATCCGCCATGTCCTGTAGTACTAGTTGGTGGCCGGGTCGGGATGTTGCACAACATGTGGGGGCTCCCCTCATACTGGGGCTTATAGCCTTGCCTTTAGCACATTATTGACCAACCTTTTTAGCAACTAAGAGCGTACAACATCGAAAGAAATAAAATGGAAAAGTCAGTAGTGTTTCGGAGTATAGACTCAAAGAGCAAAGCAGTAGTTAACCCCTGGGTTATAAGGAAACGAGACCTTCACAATACCTCATTGGCCCTGAGATAAAACCAGCAATGTTATGGCCCATATTTTCATGACGTCACGCCTGGAGTAGGTTCGCGTTTCAGCCAAAGTCGGCCAAGACTGCCCTACATCAATGAATCGCTACTCAACCAACCTATTTCTCACAAGGAATTTGCCGTCTCACGTCAACATAATTCGTGGTTATAAGGCCATTTTTCAACAGTTTTGTTTTGAAAAAGTATAATATTATAGCAATACAAAGTTTCAATTCGACAATGTTATAATAATCCAGCCTGCCAGCGCAGTAATTGATAGTAGGTTGCTGTCAACGATACCAATCTAACGCGAACGAGTTTTTATTTGGACTAGGAGCCTACTAACTATTGTAGTTAATCAGTGTCAGAAAACTAAAGAACTTAATTCGTTTAGGCTTTGAGAATAACTATTAACCTGAAAAATAGTAAAGAAAAGATGATTGAGAATTCCTCAGGTGTCTGTACTGCTGTGTAGGTACCTAGCCCTTGCTCGGGTATCTTCATACGCGTTTTATTATAAGTTCGTAGTACTATGCTTAACTGAGGAAGCTTTACTTGTCATATTCAATGAGTAAAAGGAGAAATTTGATATTTTGTCAAAGTAAACAAGGCAGGTTGTTGCTACACCAAGAAACGAACGTACGTACGTCCTACCAGATTTGCTGTTGGTTTAAAGTGCCTAAACAAAGTAGGTGGGTCGTTGCTTTGCCGACGAATACAACCGCTGATTAGCAAGTTTGTCAAATATCGAATCAGGGAATATGCAACATGAATTAAAAACCAGCTGCAACCTTGAAATACATTCTTCTGAAGGTAAGATTTCCTAAAGACGGCATTGGCAGTGCAGTTATTGCTTGAGTTTTGCAGTCACGCAAACTTTAGGGACAAAAAAGGTAATTAGGTACTTAGTTTCGTTTTTATCAATGAAGTACATGAAAACGTAATAAAGTAAGGAAAGTATGTAGGTATACCTTCCCTGTAGGTACTTACCTTTCCACATGTGATACTTACTATTCCCGCCTACAAGAGCTCTCATAACACATCCTTTCACAAGACCATTTTCACAGTACTCTAAAGATTTTTAGTTTCAATTGATTCAAAGAACAGTTCTAAAACTATATAGGTAATCCACAACATCTTCGCGGCTGATGTCTGGATCATCTAGAACACTTGTATGTCAAATCCCCAACACACATTTCATAGGTATGGATCTCTACCCCACAGATTAAATCTTGTGTTCGTAACGTTTGAGGTCATCACCTGATAATAACTTGATGTAATTTGCATACAATTTATCACCTTGCATATTACAAATAATGAAAATATTGACTCGGAACTAGGTGAGACTATGTTATGCTGTTGTCCAGCTGTGCCTACAAATGGCGTATTTTCGCATAGTTTACTCGTCAACAAGACAACAAGGTGAAATAACTTCGACTTCGCCTTGCCTCGATTATGGATGCGCTAGTGTCCAAGTCTCGAGAATATCACCCATAGTGAACAGTGGTGGTTATATTCTACCTAATCATCAAGTAATTCCATCCTATACAGACTTGATTTGAATAACCCCTCCATCTAGTGTATTGATACTGTTTTCAGATCTAGCGCGCCATAAGGTGGAATGGAAACTTGAGGAATCTGGGGGGATACCGTTCTATTTGATTTAAGCCAAGTTTTCAGATGCCAGTCGTAGTCAGTCAAAACAAGCAAACACTTCCTACTCGATACTTTTTGAATTCAGTGAAGGTTGGTTGCTAAGTGGCTTGCGAATTCGCGGTGATTTTGAGCAATCCATATTTACATTTTGGCATAATCCTACAACTTCCGATAAGCATTACATTATTATTTAGTTTTTATCTTAATTAAAATGATTATACAACACTCAGTATTATTTGACCGATTTAACAATATACACTACAAAATCGCTGAAAAGGGTAATAAACTACTAAAAACCTGATGGTTTTCAACTCTTAGATATGGATCAAGAGCTGATTTTTTCACTTCCGCTAGCTCTTTGTTGAGATTATGTCGTTCTATAAAGTCGCTACTTTGTACGCAAGTTACAAAGAGACTTATAAACATACCTACGTATTATTAAAAATTTAAGAGAAATAAGCCACTCGAAATTTGAAACGTTCCAAGAAATCCACCGGAATTCACCAACCCAGTACCGGCGGCCACCACGTGCATATGTATATCAATGCTTCGTGAGAACACCTCCTTTACTCAAGCAACCTTTTGATAACCAAATCAACTCAGCACCTGCACACGGTTGGCACAGGAAAAGTGGATACCAGTGGATTTCTAGATGATACGAGTCAAATTTTTTTTATATATCAAGATATCTCTTCGGATCGTATTGATGTGTGTTCAGTAAAGGTCTAGCTATACGCATGTATTGTGGGAATTGCAGATCTTTCTTTTAAGAAGATCGCACGACTTTCTTATATTACTCTTTGGGCGGGTCGGAAAGTAATAACCACTTGCCGCAGCAAACATTTGAAATCAAGGATAACTTAACGAGTTTTTGTACCACAAAACTGTAATTGACCTCACAATTCAATTTGATTCGAACTAGAACACATCAGGTGAGCAAGAATTTTAAATGTTGAATTTTCTCTATTCATGTTTAATATTTATTCTGCCAAACTCAGGAGTTTGTTGAGATTTTTATTGTTGGTTAGGAGACAGTTATCACTTTCCTACTCGCCCGGAAAGTGGATACAGGGAGTCATACAATCTGTGTTGATCGGTCTCTTACTGACAGCCACCAGATGAAACTTCTGGACTAATGGAGTCCTATACTTGAAAATCAAACAATCGAATCACTACCACATTCTTCTAACATGCGATCCATCGTGATAGCATCCATGTAAAATGAATACAAGTAAGGAACGTAGTGTGAAACCTCGCACCAGATGTTTTCTCTTATTTTAACTCTCACCAAAATTATATACAATCAATTTTTATTTATTTACTTACTTATTTTTATTTTTTGCATGTATTAGCTCTTCTGTTTTAGCGAATTTTTGAAGAAAATTATTAGCGAATTTTTGAAGAAAATTAAGCTATTGCTCTTGCCTCAAAATTTGTAGAATGTGAATTTTTGAAAAAATTTTATGCAGAAATCCGTTTCAGGCTATTCTGAATCATATTCTGAAGTTTAACGCATTTTTATATGTATGTATGTATGTATGTATATATGTATGTATGTGTCATTCCAGACGATAACTGTCCGTAGAATTGTGCTAGAAACTTCAAACAAATTTTAAAATGTTAAGGACACAAAACGAAAGTTCAAGTTCGTTGGCCAGCATGATCGGATTACATCTTCGGGTTGAAATTTTCAAAAATGTAGTCAAACATTTCAAAATAGCCCGTTTTTTGCGATTTGTTGTGCGAAATAATTTTTTCAGCATACTAACATGTGGTATATTCGGAATCAGCGTAAAATTTCCTATAAGAATATGTATCAAGTTTTCAAAAATTTTAAAGTTGAAAAATCAGTCAAAAATCGAAATAATGCCGTTCGCTAGTTGTAAAAATCGGTAATATTTGCATGAAACATTGTCCAAATTCAGATTGAACTACTCTTATGGAAGTATCCCTGTATAACCAATCCTAGAACCATGCTGTTTAAAACGTAGGTAGTAGGTGCTTAAAAAAAAAAAAAAAAATGTAATCACAACTGATGAGTTTACTCTGTGCATGTGTTAATAATTTGATTCCATGTTTGTCTATCAAAATCATAAACTAAAATTTCTCAACACGATCAATAGCGACTGAAATGTCGAAGATTTCTTCGAAAATTCGCTCATGGGGTCATGCTGCATGACTGGACTTTTTTTATTCTCTCTCTCTTTATTCTTGACTTTCGGAGAGTTGGCTGTCACACCGTGTTAGTGCAGCTCCGTTTTCCAATCCCAGGGACCTAATCTTCTTCCTAATCCCGCTTAATCTCATGGAGACTGCCCATACTACTGCTATGTGAGTTTTAACTTCCACCCCTCCCAGTATGTGTGAAAAGGGTCGTGACCGCTTATCAGCCAATACTCCTGCCAGGCGACGTGTAAAAACGTCATATTCCCTATGCACGAAACAACTAGGGGAGTGAACGAACCCCGGAGGTCCTCTGCTGCTTGGTTATATTTTTGGTGTTTCTCGGTAGCAGCTCGATTCGAAATGACTGTCCAGTTTTGAATACGATACGAAGGGGCGTCAGCATTTATTATGCGTGTATCAAAAAACGCCCTCTCTGAGTCCCACACTCCTTGAACCTTCATATCTGCTATCAGTGCACTTTGACCCTCCGAAGATTCATACAATCGAATTTCATACAAATTCATACAAAAAAAAATACAAAAAAAAAAAAAAAAAAAAAAAAATATATATATATATATATATATATATATATATATATATATATATATATATATATATATATATATATATATATATATATATATATATATATATATATATATATATATATATATATATATATATATATATATATATATATATATATATATATATATATATATATATATATATGTAGGAAAGTACCCTAAACTGGACCCCTCCCCCTAAAGTGGACCCCTGGTCTTCTTTCACTGCATTCTCCTTAACTCTATCCTATTCAATTGTAAACAGTAGCTTAGGCATCTACCACTAAGTAGTGGAGCCCACACATCGCCCACTTCACTTGTTCCTTATCAGTTCAACATTACATGTTTTGATAGTGAAAAATGTTTTTGAGCAGTGCTACAGTTTTCGTTATTTTTCCCAGATATTTTCAGGTAAGCCTTTATATCTATATATATACTTAAATGGGAAGGTTTGAGTTTATTGTTTATCATCAAAACGTTTCATTTAAATAGGTATTAGATACAAAATTAATCGGGTTAACAAACTGATGGCTTTAGTCGCTTAAAGCGGACTCCCTCTTGTTGCCTAACCCGGACCCTGTTTAAAATACAATCTGTATCATTTTCTGAGATTGAAATCTTCATCTTATTGTATTATATTGTATTGTAATTGTTAAATTATAATTAGGTAAATTTGAAACTAGAATGAGTAAATTTTTATTTATTACCATCTTTAAATTTTTTTATTGTTCTTTTGGTCCAGTTTCGACAACTACATCACAAATTGAGAAAGTGTAAGGTTTAATAGATTTATTTTTTTGTAGTACTAATTTTGAATTAAATTTTTTTTAAGTAAAAGTTAAATGATGCTCAACATTACAAAGTAAATATTAGATGATTTTAAATATAATTTTTCAATGCTAGTATATGCCCTTTCGACCATTCCTCTAATCAACATGTTGGAAACTCCTGAAACTATTTCTACGCAGTTTTCTGTAAGTCGGCACAGTTTAGATGGCAGTACCTACAACGCGTCCTTGCAAGTAGCGAAGAGGATTACTACCCCTTGAGTTCAGTCATAAGAAGCAAGTTTATCCCAGCCATAGTGGGGGGTAACGTCTCAGAAGATGAACTTGAAATTTTTTCACTTCCTGTAAACAAAGGTGGCATAGCGGTAAAAGATCCAACAGTAGGTGTGATGATGACCCATGAGGTATCCAAAGAAGGGTCAAGAGAGCTTGTTTCAGCATTCCTAGAAAAAAGGGACTTTGATGTCCATGAACACAGGAGGAATGTGGCAGAAGCGAAGCGAGCAGCACGTGGACGGAGATCTGAAATAGAGGACAGAAAATTGAAAAACGCTCTAGAAAGGCTGCCAGAGGATCGCAGAAGGGCAGTAAATCGTTCCGTGTTTCATACCTCAGGATCCAAGTCCTCAGGTTGGTTGTCGGTAGTCCCCCTAAGAAAACACAACTTTTCAGCCCGTCAGAATTTCGTGATGCACTGGCAGTACGGTACAAAAGAAAAGCCAACGACTTGCCTCTTGCGTGTGATGGTTGTGGAACCAGGCCATTCACCATCGAACATGCCCTTAGCTGTAAAATGGGCGGGTTGGTTACACGAAGGCATAATGAGGTTAGAGATCTGTTGGGGGAGGCCATGATGCTTGCATGGGGAAACTGTACAAAGGAACCGATACTAACCGAAATGAGTGACCAAGCTCCAGGTCTAAGAGGCGATTTGGCGTGCAGGGGGGTGTGGGAACCTCAAAGGGAGGCGTTATTCGATGTACGTGTCACTGACACCGACGCTCCCTCTTATGGTTCCCGACCTGTTGCCTCAATATTCTCGTCAGCAGAAGAAGAAAAAAAACGAAAATATATGGTCGCATGTTTTTTTTTTTTGCTATCCTACGGGCCTCAAGTATGTGTCTCCGAGGAGCAAGAAAGAGGTGGCGGAGCTGCGATGAGTTGATCGGGTTTCAGGATGGAGCAGCAGCAAGAGTAAATTGAGAAGTCGTTTCACCAAAACCCCACACCTCCAGGTTCGAATATAAAATGGGACCAGTTCAAAGGCAAAATTCTGAGAGTTTTCCAAAGTTTCATAAATAAATATTATCATATATAATTATATTGTATTTTTTTTTTTTTTTATTCAAAACATAACAGGGGTTCGGATTTTAAATATAATTTTTCTCTATTTTTTTTTTTTTTTTTTTTTTTTTTTTTTTTTTTTTCATTCAAAACATAACAGGGGTTCGGTTTTAGGCACTCTCCTCTATATTTATATATATAACAATCAATTGATAGGGTCTTCCCTGAAATGCATGCTTTACTTATCCATGTTTTAGTTCCCAGAGTGAATTTTGTTCCAGTACAAGCTTTTGAGTAATTCAGATAGTACGGCAATGGTGCTCACCTGTTGAGTAGTACGAGCGGTTCGGACGCTGAGGGTGGTAGCCCTGTCCATCGCTCCCGTTCACCCTCAGTCCACATCCGCTGTACCTGTAAACAGAAAATACATTAAATAACTAACCTGTTTATGAAAGCTCATTCTTGATTTGTATTAAGTTTTCAAGAAAATGATATAAGAGATTTTTCGTACCCCTCGTATGTATTTTCTTGTATGGGAAAATAGCTTTCCCGAAACAAGGAAACATATAATTTTAGGGTCTTTTAGCGAATTTTTGAAAAAAAAAAAAAAAAAACGGTTCAAAAAATTGTTAAATCATTATTTTTGAAAAATTTCTTCATTGAAATCCGTTTTGAGGCATTCTGAAACGATTCCTGAAGTTTGCGCTTTTTCAAATGTATATGTATGTCAATCCAGACGATAACTCACCTTAGGATTGAGATAAAAATTCCGTTCTTGCGCCAAAAAATCAAGCTCTCCAAACGAAAGGATGAGTTCGTAGGCCAACCATTTTTGACCACACTAAATTGGTCAAATTTCAAAAAACTTCTAAATCACTAAAAATGGCTAAAAACGGCCAAAAACCGTTAAATTTTTCATTTTTATCAGAGTTTCAGTCAAAACAAAATCATTAACAATTAACTAAGACATTTAAAAATGAGTGCACAAAACTAAGCTGAAAAAGTACTTAAATTTCATTAATATTTGCTTTAAAAAATCTATAAAAACAAAAAACAAAAATAAAAAAATCCAAAATCTTTTGAATCGCTAAATTTGATTCAGTTTGAGTTTTTTATTGCCGAAAATTGGGTTTCAACAATTTCTTTGTACTCAAATTGCTCAATTTTCAATACAATTTATCATATTATATACGATAGGTAATCTGAGAAAATTCGCTCATACGATCATGCTGCTTGACTGGAACTTATTTTTATGCGTATTCGCAATAGCAACTTAGAAAACACACACAAAACTAAAACGGATCAAGTTACCCACATCCCACGCACATAGTGACCCAAAACCTAGGTAGTTACAATAAAAGAGCATTAGTATACGAGTAAAGAATAAGAGATGTACAAAAACTCTTTATTGACACAAAAAATGTCACGAAAAAAACGAGACGTAAGTTTTTTCGTCACATTTTTGTGCGTCAATTTTTGCAATTTTTCACTTTCTTAGTCCCGGTAGAACCGTGTTCCACTCTAAAATATAATAATTCTAGTCGGAACCGGAATAAGGACATGGAGCAGTAAAATAAATATATTGTAGTTTCACATGGATCATCAGGTGTATTTGCAATATTAAAAAATCTTTGACGAATGTGTCCCTAATGATCAGTGAATAAAAATTAATTATTGTTGATAATCAAAGTGAAAGTAAAAGTTGAAGTCTGCATTCATTTGATGGATTCTGTAGAATTGTGAGCTCAATGCACAACTAGTACAGTGAATTATGGGCACCTCCTCCCCCTTGCACTCAGTATTTCCGAACCGATTTCATACACCACATCCGAAATTCTCCAAATTGGCAGAACATGAAACGAAAAACGGGAGTTAGAGGAGAACATTGTCTAGAACACATGAAATAGAATTTCCATATGACAAAAACTTTGAAAAATTGCCTAAGATCAAGGAAAAGAGTTAGAGAGCTGGCTGTGGTCTCATTCGATGCAGGATTTCTTCTTCTACAACTTCTTTTGTAAAATTAAATTCAAATCAGTTCCAAAGGTTAAAAAGTAAGAAAACCTGTCAAAAATCGATCCCTTGAGTGCGGGGGGAATTAAGGTGATGTTTTCTGTTTGATTTTTGTCCATCGACAGTGACTATCCGGATAACTGAACGTTATTTATTCATGTTTACACTTTAAGCATGTCGAGTGGTTATGACAGGCAGCAAATCCAAAGCTATCAACAACCAAATCATCGAAGCTATTACACGCTCGTAATATTGCAGACATTAAAATTATGAAAATAAAAATGGATGACACTTTACTTGCTATTTGTGAACTTTGTGGGGCCGAAATGTGAACAACACATCACTGCAACTTTGCTGTCTTGCCAGAGAAGAAACTACAATGAGGAAGTTCCAACTTCAGCTGTTTGGTTTGAGGGCACGGGGGCTTTGGGTACAGATAGTTTGAGCCTTTCCCGAATCTTACTCCTAAAGGCCTATTTACACTGAGCGTGCAATCATTCGCAAACAGGGCTTGTGAACGGTAACGAATATGGAGCGCGTGCTATGTAAACCCTCAACCGCGCCGAGCAATGTTTGTGAACAGCTTGTGGTTGTACGCAGGGCCGCTCCGTCGACTTCGGTTTTCCCGCGAATGCTCATGTCCCATGCGCGAGAACAACTGTTTGGTTGGCCGTGCGCGGGCAGTGTAAACACACCCTCCTTTTTGGCCTTTTGCTAACGTTCCACGCAGCGTGACCTGTTTGTAAACGTTTGCGAACGGTGCGCGCTCAGTGTAAATGGGCCACTGATCGGCGCGACCTCTTGTTCAGGGTGACCCCATTTTGTAACGCGGATCCAATTTTGGATTTAGCGATATCGCTGTGAGCCATCTCCACAATTATTAATCCAATGATGATCGGCCTATTATTATCAATCTATAAGACACCGACACGAACGGGATTGATATGGACACTCGTTTTGGTGAAAATATGATTATTCTACGTTTGTCACTTGATGACTTTTGATTTCTTTCCAATATTTTGTAAAAATATGTTTACGTAAAATTAAATAAACTGTTCGTTTCAAGTTTATCCACACAAGAGTTTTGTTATGTACCTAATTACTAGAGAACTTTAGAGAATTGAAGTCATAAAATGGCACCCAACGTAAAAGCCGAGGATTTTCATCGCTGTATCGCCGAAGTATCGCCAGTTACTACATCTGGATGTTTTATGACTTCAATTTTATTTATGGCTATTCAATATTCAAATTTATGACTTCAATACTCTAAAGTTCTACAGTAATTAGGTACATCACAAAACACTTGTGTAGATAAACTTAAACGAACAGTTTATTTATTTTACGTAAACACAGTTTGTTTTACAAAATATTAGAAAGAAATCAAAAGACATCAAAAGACAAACGCAGAATAATCATATTTTCATCAATCCCGTGACGTTGTCTTATTTGTTGATAATATAATAATTGCCCGATCTTCATTGGATTAATAATTATGGAGATGGCTCACAGCGAGACCGCTAAATCCTAAATTGTATCCGCGTTACAATTTCTCCCCACACATTCACTGGAGGTTCAATCGAAGTTTAAGTTTCTGATTTGATAATTCTCAAATTTACTGATTTAGGTATAAACTTTATCAATTCGCAAATTTAATTTCCCCCACTCCGCAAGTTACCGAATTTTCGCTGTCTCAAATGCAGACCGACGTCATATTAACGGTCCGTTGCAAAAATCCTCTCGCCTTCTCCAGAATGATGGAAGTTATCGAATGTTTTGGAACCAATTTCGCGGGGATTAGGGTTTAATCTTAAAGAGTAAGCTCTGGGGCTTGAGGGACCTTGTTCGCCTCTCTCTCGATTGAGCTTTTCTCTTCCTTCCACCCCCCCCGTCCATTTCAGGCTCTTCCTTCCATTAGGATGCCCAAATCCTACTCGACGTTTCTCCCATTTCTCCATCTATTTTTTGCCCCTTCCCTCCGTATTATGGCTCCCCCCCCCCCCCCCCCCCTCTTTTCTTTTCTGCGTGTCTTCCAAGAACTGGGTCACTAGTGTGGAAAACAAACGTTTCAAATCCCCGGAGATGATTTAATTTTCTGTATTTTTTGTTCTACACAGAAAGAACTGCCTGCCGTGGTACATAGCTCCCACGTATCCTAAACATGAATGAACAGATTCAGAGTGTCTTCAAGTTTTATGAAAGACGGTCAATTAGACAACTTGAAAATTAAGCATGACATATGTTACAAAAACGTGGCAGCCTGTGGGTTGCTGAAGTTTATTGGAGACTTGCTACAGCCTATAACGTTCAATCCTTAAGGGGACCCGGTAGCAAAAAATTTGAGAAAAATCGATTTTTTTTCTTTCATAAAACGATGTATTAACATCTAGGGAAAAGTTAAATTCAATAACATACCTAGTCAAAATTATGCTTACAAATGCGTAAATTTTTTGTTTAAGTACAGGCCGGCAGCATAGGCTGGCTAGATGGTTGCTCTGTCTTCTTTATTGTTGAATAACGGTTTACTGGTCCTTTCTTTTTTTTTTTGCAAATTCGTGTAGAACCACCCATTTTCAATAAATAATCAAAATAAAACGTAAACACGAAATTGGGCCATTAAAAATCACAAAGAAACCATAAGATGTAAGACGTATGATAAGAGTCTATTCATCAATTTCTTCTTTGTCTTTATTGGACTGGGCTACAACCGTGGGTATTATGTTTATATTATCCATGGATGACATAGTTAAGCTATCATGGTACAACAATTCATTTCAGATAGGTCTAGGGAAAGCAAAAACAGCTATTTGCATAATGCGTTGCGAAGTCATGAAAAGATGGATTCTGTTGGTTTTTCTGCTCTCCTGTAAAGTAATGTTTTTTCCTGTTCACGGGCGTTTTTCTTCGGAACGGTTGACCCTATTCGGTTGATTTTTGTTTTGTTTTGAAGAAGAGATCTGGGTCAAAATATTAACGTAGCGGTTTTACAAAATGTTGATTTCAACTGCCGCTAGGTAGATGTTTCTGAAGAAAAAAAAAAAAAAAAAAAAAAAAAAAAATATGACATTTATTCCATGATACCTACGAATTCGTGTTTTTGAGATACCTGGAAACCCCTATGTTAATTGAAAATTGAGAATATAAGGAACAAAAAGAAAAAAAAGCACTGAAATTGGTTGCAGGGGGGCTGAGGAAAATGCCTGTAAAAAGAGGTCTATAAAGGGCGGGAGGGGGATGGGTGCCGGGTCCCCTTAAATATTTCATCAAAATCGAATGAATCTGAAGTTCGCGCGTGCGCAGCAAATACTAATGATACGACCATGATGAAATTTTGATGATAAGGAACGATCAAACAAATATACCGTGAAAAAATTATGCTTGATTGATGTTATGTTTGCGCATAAGCAAAGAATTACCTATGTTTTTTATGGTTAAGCAATAAAATTTATAGGAGAATGTCTATAGCTTAACACATATATTCCTAGGAAATTCCATCAAAATTTGATGGAAACAGTAGAAATTTATATTGTTACAAAGATTTGCAGATACACAGACTGACATATAAGTGACAGAATGTGAAAACAATGATCCCTCTACTCTGGTAGACACGGAAGCAAAAATATATATGCAAAAAATTGGATATTGATATTAATTAATTAATTGAAAAATTAAAATGCATGAAGGTAGAATGAATGAATGTAGGTACGACCTATTGTTACGGAATTTGCAGAGATCGTCTCAACGCGCAGAATCCTTGAGAAACTCATCGGAATCAAACAGAAATAGTCGAAATTAAGCTTGGCATTTGATTAGCGCTAGCTGTGAGTGATACTTATTTTTGTGAACAACGAAACTGTTAGGGAAACATATAAAGCGTCACCCGCACATTCTCTGAAAATGTCATCATCATAATATAACTACTTGGGAAATTAACACGACCCAACATCAAGGAGACTTTTGGCAGATACCAGGTTCCTTCATAGGTTAGTCTTGGGGGAGGTGGATGCTGCTTAGCTTCTATCTCTATCTCTATCTCTATCTCTATCTCTATCTCTATCTCTATCTCTATCTCTATCTCTATCTCTATCTATACTATTTTATAAGAATGAAACACCTTCTGTCAGTCTATGATTTGCACGACCAAACGGCTGAGTCTACGGAGCCTACGAGTGGAGGGATTTTCAACGATTTTTCTGAAAGGGGGCATAAGCGATTTTAAAATTTGCTGATCCCACCCGAACCATGGGCTGGAGGGCGGGAGGAGGGTGGGAGCCTCTTTTAATGCGCGTTTTTTTTTCCTTGCGCCTCTACTCTTTAAAGCGTAATTCATCAACGAATTTTAACATGTATCATGTTAATACACCGTACAGGAAACATATCATGGATTCACCGGTCCCAATGAAATTTCAATTATTATGAAGAGCTCCGAACTAAGCTCAAACATATAAAATTTACTCCACAAGAATTGACATCAGTTGAGGCATTCACTAACCAGTCAATACATCAACAGCAAATAGAAAAACAAGAACCAAATAGCACGTATGTATGTATGTGTATGAATGGTAAAGTAGGATTTGCAGTGTACGACGAATCGACTGGCACAGAGTTTGGCTTTCGGCTGCCTGATTTCATCTTTGTTTTTACTGATAGATTTAAAGATTTTTGGAGTCACTCCAATAGCTTCATTTTTCAGCATAACTTTCGCTAGAAGGATTTATATTTAAGTGATTGCCATCAATGATTAATTCCAAAAGACGATGGTATTCCAGCAGGAAGTTCATTAACGTAGGTAGATTTTTTTGAAAAAACTTCGCGGAACAACTTTTCGTGATGAAAAATGAGTTTCACAACTGTTGGTAACTTTTTCATATTTTTAATTGAATTAAACATTTACATACATCCTGTTTGAACTTCTAGATCGTTACTACACTTACAATAACATTGTAAATGGCTAATTTGACGACAGAGTCTACACGACTTTCATAAAACTCCTGCTTAAATGAGTTAACGACTATTGCACTGGAGAACCTTTGAACCCTGTACATTGTTTCTCTCGTTGTTAGCGATAGAAGCTTTTAGGAATTCTACCTCCGACTACCGACTCTCGTTCCTGTATTTGGGAAGGGAAAAAAAAAGAAAGCAAGAAAAAAAAAACCGCATGAAAAAAGCAGGGTTTCCAAGAAGAATGGCGTTGGTGGATGCTGAAACTCTGGAAACTCATTGGAATTTTCACCCCCAACAACGGGAGGTTCTTTCTGAAGAGATCCATTATTCATCAGTCTTCCCCTCTCTGCGCGGTTCATCAATATTCATCCGCATTTATCAGGTTTCTATAGAAAAGGAGATTCCGTGTAAGGAGTTGGGAAGGAGGAGGTGCCTGAGCTTTTCAACATAAATTATTACAGATCCTGGCAAGTACTTTCGGAGTATGGATGTACCGAGGAAGTGCATCGCTTCTTCGCACTTTCGATGCCGACGAGTGGTTTGCGTTTTTTTATTTATTTTTTATTTTATATTAGAATATAAACATAATAAAATCAATTACTTAAATGCCTTTTATTAAAATTAAATATTATTTCTAAACACAGCTAATTTTGATAGGTTATGAGCGCCAGACTAGCTTGATATCTGCTAGGCTTTGCTAGGTACAATCTAAGTGAACTTTTGTTTTTGCGAATTTGTTTTTGTGAAACGAGTAGGCAAAATTTTGTTCGGGGAGTCAACGTCATCATCGATTCGCATTGACCAACTCGGCAGGAACAATTATGACACATTGGCAGTTCACGTAGAGGCATTGATGATCCGGAACGACGTATGGGATAACGTTAATGGGACGCTGAAAAAATGCAGAGTGGAAAAAGAGAGACTTAAAAGCGAAATCTGAACTAATTTTAACTATAAGTGCTTCAGAGATAAAACTTATTAAAGGTTGTGAAACTTCGCATGAAGTGTGGACTAAACTAAAATCAGTTTTCCAATCCAAAGGTCCTGCACGGAAAGCAACTTTATTAAAACGCCTGATGCTCCACAAAATGCAGATTGGAGAAGACATTAGGGACCTTGTTGCTGGATTCTTTGATACCGCTTATAAATTGTTGGATATGGACATTAAAATAAATGAGGACTTGTTAACTATAATGTTACTTTACAGTTTACCTGAGGAGTACGAAACCTTTCGCGTGGCTATCGAATCTAGGGACGATCTACCTAAACCTGATGCATTAGGAACAAAAATAATTGAAGAACATGATACACGAAAGAACAAAGGCTTAGGAGACGATTCGAATGCGCTTTACGTGAAAAATAAGCAAAAATCGAAAATTAAATATTATTTCTAAACACAGCTAATACAAACTTTAAAAACTTCGAAGGAAGATTGCAGCATGTGTGGCAAATTAAGAGGTTGTTGAAGCAAAAGAGCTAGTTCATCGAACATTATTTTTGAGTTGGTTTGAGTTGGAAAGGAGAGAAACATTTTACTTTATCTTATTTTAGACGAGCTGAGATCAATTTCACAAAGTTTAGAAATTTCAACTTAAATAAAAGCGAAAGGCGCTAATAATTCTGAACGGAGTTATAGCCGTTATTATGTCATAAGTTACAAAACACGAGAGAATCTTAAGTTATATAAATAGATCTTGGGATAAATTATATAAGAAAGATCTTAAGTTCCTGTCATGCTAAATTCAGTCATGTTAAATTGTTCTGAGATTTGAGCTTTTTGGATGCAAAGAAATTGTGAACTATTAATATTATGGCAAAAAAAAGTTCTGAATTATAATCTGCTATTCAAAAAGGGATTTTGAATTTTTTTTCGGGTTTTTCACGATTTTTAGCAAATTTTGATGATATTAAGTACATTTTTCAGCATAATTTTGTACATATATTTTAGAATGGTCTGCTTTATAGTTGATAAACTTTCTCTGAGTAATATGCTGCTAAAAAAAAAAAAAAAAAAAAAAAAAGAGTTTAATGATTTTTAGTTGTTTTTAGTGATTTTTTTTCAGAACATTTTTCGGACTGTGACCGATTTAATGTGCTCAAAAAGTGAGGGCCAACAAGCTCATCCTTTCCTTTGAAAACCTTGATTTTTTGCGCAAGAACGGAATTTATATTTCAATCCTAAGGAGAGTTATTGTCTGGAATCAAACACACACACACACACGCATACACACACATAAGCACACACACACACACACACACACACACACACACACACACACACACATATATATATATATATATATATATATATATATATATATATATATATATATATATATATATATATATATATATATAATTTACGTACACACTAGGCGACACTAGGCGTATTGTAACAGCAAACTGCTGATCACTCATTACTATCCTATATAAACAGCTCGTAGGCGGCTCCAACCTCAGTCTTGTTCCGCCATCCGAGCCATTTTCATCTTGTTTATTTCTAACACCAAGTCCGTATCCAGTCCGTATTGTGTTATATTCCAATAAATCAGTTTTTAAAAACTCTACCAACGTGAGTTATTCTATTTTTGGCGCAGTCTCCGGATCGATAGTGTTTTCTTCGACGCATACGACGTAAACTCTATCGGAACCTACATTTTACAACTCCGGTTCGGATCGGTAGTGTTTCTTCGACGAATACGACGGAACTCTATTGGGATTACCAACGGGCAAGACTCCTTACAGCATGACACTCCAACATCTGTAAGTAAACAACCAATACGAGACCTACTACTTCTTCAGTAATTATTCGCACACACCCAGTGCTCATCATTATTTTCGCACACACCCAGTGCTCATCATTATTTTCGCACACACCCAGTGCTCATCATTATTTTCGCACACACCCAGTGCTCATCATTATTTTCGCACACACCCAGTGCTCATCATTAATTTCGCACACACCTAGTGCTCATCATTAATTTCGCACACACCCAGTGCTCATTGTTAATTTCGCACGCAACCAGTGCTCATAATTAATTTCGCACGCAACCAGTGCTCATCGTATTATTTCTCGCACGCACCCAGTGCAATTCGAATTCGCACACACCTAGTGCAATTCAAACTCGCCCATACCTGGTGCGATTAAGTACCTTCATAAGTACTCACCAACAGTTAACTTGGAAACAAATAACTTTTGTCGTTCACTCAAGTAAACAAGTCGTTCACTCCAAGTAAACAAGTTAACTTGGACACAAATAACTTTTGTCGTTCACTCGACGGAACCTTGGCTGACAATCTTTATGTCAGCCAACTCACATCCTGTTCGCCCCGCGAGAGCCTGACGTTATCTCTCGTCTTATCGGGGGGAGAGGCACCCGCGGAGAAACTCTGACGACCTTCACCTCTCACGACCTTCACCTCTCACGACCTTCACAAGATCGTAATTTAAGTTCCCGCTTCAACTACATTCGATTTCATTTCATTAATTCAACCAATTTCATTGTTTGTGCTATTTCATCTTTTATTTTGACTAATCTTTTACTCTAATTAATTGATTTAATCATTTTATTTCCTTGTATTGTATGTGCATGTCTACTGTTTAACTAACTGATAACTGAATTCCACACCAAAATTCCCAAAGTCAAAGAACCGAAACCCCAAACTAGCTTTTGGGATTGGAGCTCACAACGACTCCACAGAACCATGGATTCTAATAACGTCGCTAATATTCCCCTTCCACTCGGACCACCACCAATAAATGGGGCCGCCCTGATTCGTCAGGCACTGAACCCCATACCCGAAATACCCGAAATAAATCCACCACAATTTCCCCCTGAAAATCAACCACAACTTCCACTTGAAAATCCACCACTTCCGCCCGAACACAATTTCCCACAAGTAAACCCACAACTAGGTCCAAACCAACAAATACCCCAAATATTCCGAAAAGAATATGATAGGTTAATCCCGGAATTTAACGGGGAACCCCTCGTTTTACCCAAATTTATAAAACAATGTGATAAAATATTTGAGAAATTCCACGACCACAACGACCCAGATAACTTTTAAAATGAAGTAATCATGGGGACATTCACTTCAAAGTTAGGTCCCAAAGTAACGGAAAAAATATTCATAAATTCTATAGATAACTATCAGGAACTAAGGGGAGCGCTACTTCAAACTTATAGCGACAAAAGGGATACATATACTCTATTACAAGAAATGAGTGAATTGAAACAACTCCCACAAGAGGATTGCTTCAATTTCCACGACCGTCTTTGCCATCTATTAAATGCGCAGGTTGCCTACATCAAACTGAATATGGGCAGCGCTGCTCCGATTTTAACGGAGTATATGAAAAATTACGCCCTAAGAGTGTTCGCTCATGGTATTTCGGAACCATTGGGTGGCCTCTTAAGGACCAAAGGCCCAACCAGTTTGGGAATGGCCCTCACTATGTTGACAAACGACTTCAACCTAAAACCCAGGAACAAACCTTCCCCGGGTTATTCCTCCGCTCATTCGGCTTATCAACCTGCCACTGCGTCAACGAGCCGGAACGTCCCAAGACCAAACCCCTCGTTTCAACCACAAACATCGCGCTTCACGCCCAGACCCACTCAAAACCAATATCAAACACCAGTTGCTAAAGCCTACCAACTATTGCAAAGTCTTGCCCAAGGCGGCCAGTCGAGGCCCGGCCCACCTTGGCAACCGAAACCTCAATATCAACCGAAACCTCAATATACCCCAAATCAATATCAAAACCAAACCTCCCCAAACCAAAACGTGCAAACATTTAATAGGCCTGCTCAACAACCCAAAACATCTCAACCTAATTCCCATAGAACCCCAACGGCGAAACCCCAATCTCAAAAATGGGCGCCTATGTCTTGGAGAACATCCAACCCAAATTTCCATAACCTCGAAAATGACGAACCCCAAATTCCCGACTCTGAGGAACAAAATCGGGACCATGAAACTTGGCAAATCTTACAAGATGAACAGACCCAGGACATCGACCCGATCTATGAACATAACATAGACGAAATCACAGATTTTTTAGACCACACCAGCCTCGAACCCCCACATACGACCTAATGTCACTATATACTAAATCGACTGACGAACTAACGTACATAATTATGCCTAAACTAAACCTAAAAATTCTAATCGATACTGGTGCTTCTGCAAGTTTCATAAACCCCGAAATAGCCAACAAATTTTTTCCCGACAAAATTTCCCAAAGTACTTTCCTTGTAAAAACCGTACATGGAATTTCTACAGCAAAAACTAACGCAATGGTCCCATGTGGCGAACTCTTCCAAACCAAAGGTCTAAATTTAAAATTTAACATCTTCGATTTCCACAGCAGATTTGACCTCCTCTTGGGCTTAGACAATCTTAGACTACTGCGAGCCGGAATAATGCTGCATGAAAACGTCCTAAGAACACCAAAGGTTGACATACCCCTCCAATTTTTAAACCTCAAAACCAACGAAATCCATAACATTGACAGTAGGTGCGTCCAACAAATCAAATTGAAAATAAACAATGTTAAAGAAGGTGACGCTATCGTCCCTTACCAAAAGATAGGTCCCATAGAAATACCACAATGCTTAGTACGAGTAGACAACTTCGAAGCCCATGTTCACGTCCTAAATTCAGAAGAAAAACCCACGAGACTCGTACAAACATTCCCTGTAACAGTTGAACAGATTACCCCGAACGAATTAACACCATCACACGAATCACAAAATCCGAGTCAAAACCTCAACAATTTCGACTGTCCCAAATTCAAATTCGACCTAGGACAACTCAGGATGGACCATATGAACGAGGAAGAAAAAACAGCTATCTCCCAGTTAGTACTAAAATACGCGGATATCTTTCATCAAGACGGCACTTACCTGACCTTCACAACGTAAAACATGTGATTAGGACGACAGTCAATGTACCGGTATACGCGAAAAACTATAGGTTCCCCGAAATATACAGAGAGGAACTAGACAAGCAAATGGAGGAATTACTTCAACAAGGCATCGTTAGAAACTCTGAAAGCCCTTGGAATGCCCCCATTTGGATTGTCCCAAAAAAGGCAGACAATAGCGGTAAACAAAAATTTCGAGTTGTTGTCGATTACAGGAAGCTTAACCAAAAAACGATAGAGGACAAATACCCTCTTCCCCAAGTCTCAGAATTACTAGACAAATTAGGGAGGTGCCAATACTTTAGTACGATCGATTTGAAATCCTCATTTCACCAGATTGAGATGGATCCGAACAGTATTGAGAAAACAGCGTTCAGCACGCCCACACGCCATCTAGAATGGACTAGAGTCCCATTCGGATTGCGTAATGCACCCTCGACTTTCCAACGTGCTATTGACACCATATTACGCGGAATTGCTAACGAGTACTGTTGTGTCTACCTCGACGACATAATAGTATTCAGTACTAGCCTGCAAGAGCACATCCAACGCTTAGAAGCCGTTTTTAAACGCCTTAGGGACGCGAACTTAAAGGTACAACTCGACAAAACAGACTTCCTCAAACGCGAAGTTAGTTATTTAGGACATGTAGTAACCCCACAGGGAGTAAAACCTAACCCCGATAAAATATCAGCCATACAGAAATATCCTATTCCTAAAACACCAAAGGAAATCAAGGGTTTTCTAGGACTGTTAGGGTACTACAGAAAATTTATCAACAACTTCGCCCGACTGACTAAACCCTTAACTCAATGTTTAAAAAAGGATGCGGCGATAGACATAACGGACCCCGATTACGTAAACTGCTTTGAAACATGTAAAACCCTCCTGTGCAATGATCCGATACTTCAGTATCCTGACTTTACCAAACCTTTCCACCTCACAACGGACGCGAGTAACGTAGCATTAGGGGCTGTTCTCAGCCAAATAACTAATAATGCGGACCTCCCGATTGCCTACGCCAGTCGTACACTAAATGACTCTGAACAGAAATACTCGCCCATCGAGAAAGAACTCCTTGCAATAGTCTACGCTGTGGGTTATTTCCGACCATACCTTTTTGGAAGGAAGTTCACAATCTACACAGACCATCGCCCCCTTCAGTGGTTATTTTCCCACAAAGAACCTAGCTCAAGGCTGTTCGCCTGGAAAACCAAACTTCAGGCTTACGACTTTGAGATAGTGTACAAAAAGGGAGCATTAAACACGAACGCTGACGCACTGTCCCGACCGCCGCAAACAAAATCTGTCTCGCAAAATCTAAACGCAATCGAAAACGAGTATGAGTCTTCCGACTCAGTGATAGCCAACTTTGATCCCGAGGAGGGAGGAGAAACTCACTCTCACTCCGATAACTTAGAAACTTTGTCTGGCCTTACAGTACACTCGAATTTTATCGGCAACACCGTAACGACAATAAGTATCAGAGACCAACCCGTGAACCTATGCACTAATCAAATATTACTCACTACCGTACGACACCCTGTTTTTAAACCTGTTACGACGATCAAGTTATTCGGAAACAAAACTCGCATGATAGTAACAATCAACGAATCACAATTCGAATCCGAAATTACAAAATTTGTTAAAGAATTCATCCACCCAAAGGTCAAATATGGCATTTATTTTGAAACCGATACCTACGAGAAATTTGTGCAAGTAGTCACCAAGCAATTCACCCATACGGAAATAGACATCACGAGATACACCAAAAAACTAAGAGACATACAAACTAACGAAGAACAAACCAAAATAATCCGCAACTACCATGAAGGTCACACTAATCACAGAGGAATAGAAGAAACATACGAGAAGTTAAAACGAGAATTCTACTGGCCCAATTTAAAGACAACAATACAAAAATTCATTAATAATTGCGAATTATGCCTTAGGAGCAAATATGAGAGATCTCCCCTCAAAATCAAATATAACGTAACACCAACCGCCTCACGGCCATTAGAGACCCTTCATATCGACAAATTCACAATAGAAAATACGAAATTCCTCACAGTGATCTGTACATTTTCCCGTTACGCGCAAGCGTACCCCCTAAATTCATCCACAAGCATGGAACTGGTAAACGGACTCCTAAAATTTTTTACTCACCATGGTATACCTAATTCTATAGTATCGGACAACGGTGCCGAATTTCAGGGCAGCCTCATAAAGGAACTACTGGATTTACACAAAATAAACATTCATTATATTTCTTCCCAACACCCAGAGTCAAACGGAATCATAGAAAGATTCCATTCAACCCTAATTGAACACGTGAGACTCCTAAACCAACAAGAAGCGTTCAAGACCTCCAACACCCGTACCAAAGTCAATTATGCGATCATCGCATACAACAACACGATACACTCAGTATCGAAACTAACCCCTTTTGAACTACTTTACGGACACATAAACAACAGACCATTAGTAGAAATAGATTTAGATAAACTAATAACAAATAATTACCTCAACGAACACAAGGAAAAAACCAAGGCTCTTTATACTCACATGACAGACAAGTTCAAAGAACACAAAGAAAACCTGACCAACACGAAAAACATAGGACGAATAGACCCCCCAGAATTGCCACCCGAAGTTTTTGTCAAAACAACACAACGTCAAAGTAAGTCAAAACCCAAATTTAATAAAGAACAGTTAAAGGGAATTGATCCAATAACAAAAACAGCCCTCATACAACCCCGTCACCACAATACTAAAGAAAAAATACATTTAACAAACATCAAACCCCCACGGAAGTTCTATCAAACCAACGTGCAAAACGCTTGGGATGATCAAGCACCGCCCTCCGAAACCCTTGCCCATAAATACGGTTTGAAAATAACAAGACAAAACCTCCTTACCTTAAAACCAGGAAACTGGGTCGATGATATGATCATCAATTTCTATATGGAACTCTTGGACGAAAGGAGTCGCAATAATAGAAATTTACCCTCGACCCACTGTTTCAACACCTTCCTTTACCCTCTACTGAAATCCGGGGGCTACGACAGAGTAAGGAAATTCACGAGTAGGTCCGACATATTCGGAAAAGACTTTATCATCTTTCCGATCCATGAAAACAACCATTGGTCTTTGGTCATGGTAGACGTCAAAGAGAAAGAAATTAGGTACCTAGACTCCCTTTCCGAAAACAGACTCAAACTAGGAACAGCTAACAAAATCGCAATCGAAATCCTCGAGAACATCCAATCTTACCTAGCCTTCGAATACCTCGAGAAAAAGAATGTTATGCTCGATTCAGAAAACTGGAGAACCACCCTTCTGAGGACTGTCCCCCAACAAGAAAATTTCGATGACTGTGGTGTGTTTATGTGCCAATTTGCTAAAAAACTAACACATAAAGAAGCCCTGTCCTTCGAACAAAAGGATATTCCCCAACTTCGAGAACAAATGTGTTCCGAAATTTTAAAGGGTTCACTGTCCTAAAACTCCTTATCGATTTTCATTGTTCCAGGATCGTTCTCCCCCTTTTTCTCATGGCGACGTACGGAATCGAGGTTATCGATGTAACCTCAAACCCTGGGCTCATTGCAGTGAATATGAAACCCGCAAAAATTGTCAAGGGCTACCACACCCTTTCACACTATTACGACCTCAATCAAATTTTGGATCAACTCAACCTCCTGCGACTGACTTACAACGAAACTCTCAAAACATTCCACAACAGTTCCCACACCGCCGAAAAAACAATGATACTCACAGCCACCGTAAACCACACCTTCAGACTTATAGACCAGAAACTAGACAATATCATAATAACTCCACCCAAAACTAGATCTAAACGGGGACTGATTAACGGGCTAGGCACGTTAGTAAAATTCATCACTGGTAATCTAGACTCCCGCGATGAGGAGAAATACAATAAAATCCTGAACCATTTATCAAACAAGCAAGAGGACCTTCAGGAGCAAATAAAGTCACAGTATTCTATCAACCAAGCGATATTAGAGAATTTTAACAAAACCATAGATACCATAGCACACAATAACCGCGTGATCATCAAAGAATTAAGACATCTCAAATATATAAACTTGGAGTTAGGACGAGTCAACGCAATTATCACTACACTAGAACATCTTCAAACACTCCTCAACCTACTTCTAAGCGCTCTACAAGACATTGAAAACTCACTCACATTTTGCAAACTAGGAAAATTACATCCTAGCATAGTCGACTCTCGGGAACTCTTCACTGAATTACAAAGATTGTCCAAATTCTACGGCAACACGTTCCTAGATTACTCCAATAAGGCCCTGTTTGAGATTCAATCCTACATTCAAGTCCAATGTTTCGTGGGAAGTAGAGAAATCATTTACTTCTTAGATATACCCATTGTGGACCCAGAAAATTTCGATTTGTATTACGTGGAACCCTTACCAACACAGTTAGAAAACGCTCAAATAGTAACCATCATCCCAAAGAAAAAATTCTTCCTCAAATCCCAAACAAGCTCAAGAATCGTAGCATTACGCCACGAGTGCCCTACCGGTCACCTATCTCTCTGTCCAAGTCACCTAACATCGGAATTAGATCTACCATGCGAAATTCAATTCCTACAAACAGGTTCCACCACTCAATGCAAGTACGTCAATCTTGACATCCCCACCAATTACGTGAACTTAATACCGGAAATCAACCAATACCTTCTTGTCTTCCCACACGGAGATACGATTCAAATTATTAATACAGACGGGACAGAAGTCCGAACCCTATACGGAATCCATCTCGCGAAACCAGGGATGGACCGATTAGTATACCATGACCAAACTTTGTTTGCCCCCCGAAAGGAACTGTCCGGCCGACCCCTGATCATGAACTCCATCAAACTACAATTACAACCCTCTCAATATCCGGAATCGGAAATTCAACTAAAAGGTCTCGACCTTAACCTAGTTCACATGCCCGATGCCCGCGCAATTCCCATCTCGTATTATGAGAAACTCAAAACACCCAGCTTTTGGACCATCCTCCTGTACTTATTCCTCGTGTCACTCGTCACATACATTATGACCCAGTACTACCGCCACAAAAGAAAAGTAAGGCTTTACCCAAACCATCAGTAACCGTAAGTTATTGTGCAACATTACAATACAAAACAGTAGTACAGTACAATACAATACAGTGCAAACATCTGTAACCTAATTTCTGTAATTTGTAATCAAAAATCTGTTTTTCTCTGTATTATCATGTAATAGGTTTTAGGTTGTACTTTGTTATTGTACTAATTTTCATACTAGTATTTTTGTATTAATTTGTATTAATCTTGTATTTTTGTATTTTTGTAATTTTGTATTTTTGTATTAATTTTGTATTTTTGTAATAATTTGTACTAATTTTTTGTACCAATTTTCGTACTAGTATTATGTGGTAGTATTATGATATTGTTATAATGGAGATGTAATGTAACGTAATGTTTGTAATATCATATTTGTAATAATACGGACTAACTTAACTTTGAAACTTTAAATTTTGAACTTTGAAACTTTTGAAAATTTTGTTAACCCCAAAATTTTGTCTCGGCGGGGAGGAGTTACGTACACACTAGGCGACACTAGGCGTATTGTAACAGCAAACTGCTGATCACGCATTACTATCCTATATAAACAGCCCGTAGGCGGCTCCAACCTCAGTCTTGTTCCGCCATCCGAGCCATCTTCATCTTGTTTATTTCTAACACCAAGTCCGTATCAAGTCCGTATTGTGTTATATTCCAATAAATCAGTTTTTAAAAACTCTTCCAACGTGAGTTATTCTATTTTTTATATATACTACTTTAGGATTCGTTTCAGTGTGTCTCAAACCGGATTTCAATGAGGAAATTTTTTTTACAATTTTGATTTTTAAAATTTTGAAGCCATTACAATAGCTTCATTTTCTACGAAAATTCGCTAAAATGCTTTCATTGTATCAACTTCATCATCCTTTATCACCTGTTGCCTTTTTACTCAATATATTTACTCGTACCTATACACACACATTAAACCACCCCTATCCCTATCAAGCGAGGGAAATTAAAGTGCCGGCCTACTCGTGTTTCTGATGTACTTGAAATAGTCGTTGACGGTGAAACGTATTTTTTCCGTCTCCCTTCATCCCATAGGCAAAGGGAGTCGAGAAAATGGGAATTTCAACTGTTGAGAGGTTTTTGCGCGGGTCTATTTGCCTTATAGCGAAGCAGTTTTATTTAAGTAGCGAAGGTTAACTTCCTCCAGGGGCCGCTTTCCACGGTAACGTGAGCAAAACGGCATTCAAGAGCGGGAAAGGCGTCGTTCAATCAGCGATCAGTGTTCCATAAAGGTGGCTCTTCTCAGACCAAGACCTACGGAAGAGAAAGCCGGAAGAGTGTCGTTTGGTACAGTAATGGCGAACGAAATGACTCTGATGTTTTTATGCTTTTAAATTGAAGGTCCCAGGCGATACAATTTTTTTTTTTTTTTTTTTTTTTTTTGGGTGGTTTGTTATTAAAAACATGTTGCGCAGTAGTAGGTACATGATTAGCAGACATTGAATGGAGCTCTCTATACTTATACAGGGTGTCTACAATAATTATCAGACGTACTCAAGGAATCGATTTTAAAGCTCATTTCTGATCGAACGATTTTTATGGAGATTTTTTTAAAGCTTTGTTTTCGAGTTATACGATTTCTAAGAATTTTATCGTGTTATTTTTATTTGTGGAGCCAATGGAGACGAATTCAAGGATAACTTTAATCATCGAGGTAAATTCCGTCAACTAAATCCTTGAAAAGAAAAATCAGTACCTCTTCATGATCTCAGTCCAAAAAGCCTTACAACAAAAAGTTTGGAAAATATCATAAAATACCTCGATTATTAATGCAGAATTTAATTTGTTAGATTTAATTTGAATTCGGCATATCTCAGTGAACAGAAACCTCTAAATTTGTGCATTTAAGACTCATTGTATGTTATTTCAAGAATTGAACAACCACCTACCGTCCTTACTAACTGGAACAGGCCAATACATTGGGAGCTGATAACCATACCACATATTACATATAAATACATACCTGTATTTCAATCCAAAAAGTCGTAAGCGTTAATGATATGTATGCTCAACTTAGAAATACAGCATAATAATATTAATTGAATACGTATAATTTATGTGTTTCGAAACGGATTCAAGGTGTTACCACCCAGTCCAGGTAGCTTACACGTGTAGAGTTAATATTACATAAAATGTCTCTTAGTTATCATTACCTGTAACAGATTCTGGGGACGACCCTAATGGGGAAATGGGCATTTAAATTATCTTTGAAATTGACATTTGAATTATAAGGGGAGACGCAAGTCGAATCATACTACCAAGGGTCGTATGATTGAAAGGTACTACTGAATGCTCAGTATGGCGAATATCTTTAGTTGATATTATGTGTTAGCAAGCTATTTGCAGTTCTTCGTCTTTTGAAGAACCAAAAGCTGAGGCCGCTCCGGATTTTTTGAGTGAGAGCAGAGAGCATTTTCGAGAAATGAGAGCACAAGAGTCTTAGAAAGGTTAAAAACAATAAATAATGATTGTTTAATTTGGTTTCTATGAGAAAAGAAACGCTTGCATACGAGTCTGCAACACATTGGGACATTTTATGTTTTTAGTTGCAGACTCAATGAAATCATCAGAAATTAACAAGCGGTTGCAATCATGTTCACAATATCAATTATTGAGAATGATCACCTGTGTGTAAACAACTATTCAAATAACCATGCTCATAACTCAGCTTGTTGGTAACGCACTTTGTATTAGTTAACATAATATGGTTAGATAAATCGAGAGCTTTCGAATGAATGATCACCGAATTTTGTTGGATGAAAAACGACGAAGTACCATTTCTGTAGCAACGACTCGGTGTTAAGCGGAAATAATCAGAAAACCAAACGTAACGCTTTATTCAACGCTTTTTTTTACGCTTTTTTCGTTTATGTGCCAATGTAAAGACATAAAATGTCTAAAAGAGTTGCAAATATTATGTAAAAGAGAAGAGTGCCGTTTGGTGCAGTGATGGCGAACGAAATGACTCCGTTGATTTATGTTTTTAAATTAAACGTCCCAGGCAATACAGTTTTTTTTTAAAAGGTGTTTCGTTCCTAAAAACATGTTGCGCAGTAGTAGGTACATGATTGGCAGAAATTGAATGGAGCTCTCTATACTTATACAGGGTGTCTACAATAATTATCAGACGTACTCAAGGAATCGATTTTAAAGCTCATTTCTGTTCGAACGTTTTTCATATCAAATGAACTAAAAATTCGCGAGTTGAAGTGTAAAACTCAGCTATAACGGAGTTGGAGTTATAATGGAGTTATAACGGGGTCATAACGGTTATAACGGTTGGGGTTGTTATAATGGAGTAAGTGTTACCAATCGATTCAGCGTGAATAAATAAGTAGGGACCGGCCCGAATTTTCTTTGAGGGAAATTTTGCACAAACCCTCGATTTCATAGAAAAAAGTTCCAGTCATGCAGCATGATCGTATGAGCGAATTTTCATAAATGGTCGTATTACATTTATGTTAAATTCTGTTGAAATTTGAGCACTTTGGGGACAAATAAAAATTTATTATACATTTTATAGCAAACTAACTTTTTGTCAGTAATATTCCAATGAACAAACGATTTTGTGGATTTTTACAATTTTTTCAAGTGTTCCTATCGATTTTTAGCTTATTTTAATGAAATTTAAGTACATTTTTCAGTACAATTTTGTGCTTAAATTTTTAAATGTCCTAGTTCATGTTCAATTAATTTTTTTCGAGTAGCATTCTGCTAAAAAATAGAAATTTGTTAATTTTTAGCGGTTTTTTGCCTTTTTTAGTGATTTTTTAAGTAAATTTTTTGAAATTTGACCAATTTAATGTGCTCAAAAAGTGTTGTCCAACAAACTCATCCTTTCTTTTGAAATGCTTGATTTTTTGGCGAAAGAACGAAGTTTTTATCTCAATTCTATCAAGAGTTATCGTCTGGAATGACACATACATATATATATATATATATATATATATATATATATATATATATACATATAAAAAAGCGTTAAAATCCAGGAATCATTTCGGAATGCCTCAAAACAGATTTCGATGAAGAAAATTTTTATTTTAAAATTTTTGTAGCCATTGCAATAGCTTAATTTTCTACGAAAATTCGCTAAAACCATGTTTTTCAACATACAAACATACCGGGCTCTTCCAATTAGCGGAGTTAAAGTAAATTTGACTAGGGCGTTCAAAAAGCTTTGTACTTTAGCATTCTTTTATGATTAAAACTAAATTTAAAAAAAGTCCAGTCATGCAGCATGACCCCATGAGCGAATTTTTGAAGAAATCTTCGACATTTCAGTCGCTATTGATCGTGTAGAGAAATTTTAGTTTATGATTTTGATAGACAAACATGGAATCAAATTATTAAAAATGATTAGGAGGTACTCATACTTCATCATTATTGAACTAATCTTGTAGATTTAAAGACAATCTGAATTTGGACAATGTTTCATGCAAATATTACCGATTTTTACAACTAACGAACGGCATTATTTTGATTTTTGACTGATTTTTCAACTTTGAAATTATTGAAAACTTGATACATATTCTTATAGGAAATTTTACGCTGATTCCGAATATACCACATGTTAGTATGCTGAAAAAATTATTTCGCACAACAAATCGCAAAAAACAGGCTATTTTGAAATTGTTGACTACATTTTTGAAAATTTCAACCCGAAGATGTAATTCGATCATGCTGGCCAACGAACTTGAACTTTCGTTTTGTGTCCTTAACATTTTAAAATTTGTTTGAAGTTTCTAGCACAATTCTACGGACAGTTATCGTCTGGAATGACACATATATACATACATACATACATACATACATACATACATACATACATTCATACATACATACATACATACATAAAAAAATGCGTTAAACGTCAGAATATGATTCAGAAAACCCTAAAACGGAATTCTGCATAAAATGTTTTCAAAAATTCACATTTTACAAATTTTGAGGCGAGAGCAATAGCTTAATTTTCTTCAAAAAAAAAAAAAAAAAAAAAAAACTTTATTTAATGTCAGAGTTTTAGGAAACTTAACGTTCTTCCCAACTGTGTTCTCAGTTTTGAGTTGACAGTGAAGGGAGTTATAGCCGTTATCATGTCATAAGTTACAAAACTCGAGAAAATCTTAAGTTATATAAACAAATCTTAAGATAAATTATTTAAGTTCCAGTCATGCACACATGAGCGCATTTTCGTAAATTACCGTCCTATATTATGCTAAATTGTTTTCAAAACAGATTTTAGATTTAGCAATTTTTCAGTTTTTTAATCGATTTTTAATGTTTTAGGTTATTGTAAATAAACTTCTTTTGACTGCAGTTCTGATTCAACGATTTTTATACGTTTTCAGTCATTTTTAATGATTTTTTAACAAATTTTTTTGAATTTTTACCTATTTAATGTACTCAAATAGTGCTGGCTAACAACCTATCCTATTGATTGGAAACCTTGATATTTTTTGCTCAAGAACGGCATTTTTATCTCAATCCTAAGGAAAGTTATCGTCTAGAATGACACACACACACACACACACACACACACACACACACACACACACACACACACACACACACACACACACACACGCACACACACACACGCACGCACGCAAGCAATTAGGACATTAACAAATTGTGAACAAAATTATTATGTAATAGAATGCCATTAATATTTGACGGAAAATCCATAAAAACTGCAAAAAAAAAAAAAAAAAAACAAAAATCCAAAATATTTTTCGAATCACTGAATTTTATTTAGAATGTGTTTTATTCCATAAAACTCGGTTTTTAGCAATTTCTTTCTACTGAAATCGCTCAAATTTTAACACAATTAAATATATTATAATGCGGATGATAATTTGAGAAAATTCGCTCTTACGTTCATGCTGCATGACTGAACCTTTTACTTCTGGTGTTGGTAATGGAGGCTCCCCAAATTTTAAGATCCCACAATGAAAAAGAGAGATTTGAGCTCACTCCGCTGATAAGAATGGACTCCGTTATTTCCTTTGACTCTTGTAGTACTATAGACATGCTCGATAACTTTTGAAACTTTTAGAGTGAACAGTAGAGAATTCAGCTCATTCAGCTGACCAGGAAAGAGCCCATAATTATATTCCTCTCTTAATTCCAACAGTGTCCCACTATCAAATTTTAACTTCCCACAGTAATCAAGAAATTATTCAGCTTCAGGATTCGTTGAATATGGACATGACCAGTTGAGGGATGAGCGTGCGAAAGTGGCGAGCTCGGCATGGTCTGGCGTGGCAACTGAACTGGTGATTCAAGAATCACTAGATGGAACACCACGACTTGTTGCCGATATCAAAATACCTGGGGTCTGGGATCGCGCGAGGCAAGGGTTTTTCGACGTAACATTCATCAATGCTGACGCCGCTTGTTACTTTTTTCAGTCCTGGGGCGATGTTGCTGAACGAGCAGCATTTGAAGTATGATAGGGGCTCATTTTCACCCCTAGTCACGTCTTGCGAGGGAGTTCTCCATAAAGAATTTGATGTATTTTTGAAGAGGATGGCTGAAAAAAGTCCAGTCATGCAGCATGACCCCATATTCTTATAGGAAATTTTACGCTGATTCCGAATATACCACATGTTAGTATGCCGAAAAACTTATTTCGCACAACAAATCGCAAAAAACAGGCTATTTTGAAATTTTTGACTACATTTTTGAAAATTTCAACCCGAAGAGGTGATCCGATCATGCTGGCCAACGAACTTGAACTTTCGTTTTGTATCCTTAACATTTTAAAATTTGTTTGAAGTTTCTAGCACAATTCTACGGACAGTTATCGTCTGGAATGACACATACATACATACATACATATATACATACATACATAAAAAAATGCGTTAAACTTCAGAATATGGTTCAGAATAGCCTGAAACGGATTTCTGCATACAATTTTTTCAAAAATTCACATTCTACAAATTTTGAAGCGAGAGCAATAGCTTAATTTTCTTCAAAAATTCGCTAAAATGGTCAGATAAGGGGACAAGGCCCTTTTCCCATTTCTCGAATGGGTAAGAGTAAAAATGCAGTATTCGACAATAAGAGCAGTGTCACTCCGATTGCGTCGGACAAAGAGATGAGTGAGGAGTCTCGGCGTCGAGTATGGAGCAGCGGCAATCCAACTAACATGAAAAAGAGTGTTCCCTGGATCGTGCCATGGAACATGAATATCCCTGAACTGTTGATAGTTTCTTATTATTATTATTGCTGTTTATATAAATATAAAAATAAATATTAAAAAAAATATATATTCAGCTCACTCAGTGAATCAGGTTTGAACCCGTAATTTCATTTGTCTCTAAAGGTCCTAGAGAGGCTCCCTACCAAGCTTTTCATTTGTAGGAGGAAAATGAGAAAATTTAATTATCTCAGCTGATCAGGATGGAACTAAAATCTAAATTACTTAAATTTATTTTTTTCACACAATGAAGAATGCTCAAACTGTCAAGTGTCGTCGGATTACCACATCAGTGTGAAAATTCGTGCGGCACCACTTGACCAAATTAATTTCTTTCGAACGAAACCCTCCCTTCGTGCTACCCCAATTCCCACCCTTATTCACGCCTCAGCGTAATGAAATTCATGAATAAATGCATAGGTCGTTACTTCTTTGTTCCAAATATGTAAATCATTTCCAAACCCTCACTTCTACGACAAAAAATGGCGTTGGGAAGGGACGTACGATTAATTTAGATGGTAATTCCTGTACGTAGATAGCGCGGATGATAAAAAACTTTCCTACTTTCTACATACTTACCTATGAGAGATGGTGAACAAAAAGTTGGAGTTGGATTGTTTTCATATTCAAGGAAAGAGTTTTATTACAATATATTCACAAAAATCAACAACACAAGCAAGTATTATTGAAATCAGTTGAGGACCGGGGTGAAGCGTTAGATGTGTATGGTTTTAGGTCTCATCTCTCCTTAAAACGCAAATTAATTTATAAGAGCTAAATGATTTTAAATTTTAAGAGGTGATTAATTATTTTATTTTATTATATAGTTTTAACCTTTTCACACCGGACGGGACATATGCTGTCCCTGTCTGGGAAAAGCTTGAAACTACGGATGGGACAACGTACGGGCAAGTGACTGAAAAACAGCCGTCTGCCGCCTAGCTTTACTAGCCTTTAACTCGGTCAAAAAATTCCTTTCTTTTGCACGCAGGCTCTATTAGGTCGATTACAGCCTTGTCTTTAATATTTTACATATTTTAAATGAAAAACCTGACTTTTAGGACACTACTTCTTCGCAAAATAGTTCTTAGTTTGCCTGATCTCACAGCTGTTTTCTAATGAACATTGCGTGAAGTGCTGCTTCCAGTGACGATTATCAGGTAAATTCCTGGTTCATTGTCACAGAGATAAATACTTTTTCATTCTTGTTGATGATTTACCCAACGGGACACCCATAACTATGAAGTTCGTGACGGCAATAATTACCTATAAGTTGCGACTAAACTGCAGTGTTTCCAGTGTTTCCCACTTGTGGATTACTATCATTGCGTTAAATCCATCCCCTATTTACGTATCGAAAACTAAAAGTGCGAACCTATTCCGTATTTGTACTGAAACTAAGATGATATTCAAATTTAGGACTGAAAATCGGCGTTTCATATCGAATTAAAGAAGTTGATCAGACACCCTGTAGACAACAAAGACAGCAGGAGGAAATATCGCGTTGCCCAACCACCGTTAGCGTGACATTAAAATTAAGGCAACCGTGCCCTCGGTTCCATTCGGGTTAGCATATTCATTAGCTCCCTCAAGACTATGGTGACGGGTGACGTTGAGTTGAAGTCGCCAAAAACTCTCTAATAACAGAGGAAAGGCGTGACAGCCCTTCCACCTACTACTGCATATATGTGCTGCGTTCAGGGAATCTAATTCCTGATCAAACGGGTTATATCCCAATTGCGGTAGCTCGAGTACGCTAGAAGAAGCGGCGTTCTTGGAAATGAAGGGTACTGTCACGCTTCCCCCCTTTAAAAACATACTTGTTTGAAGCAAAAGTATGTAAAATGTGGACTGACAGTACCCCAGCACTCTAAAAAAAAAAAAAAAAAAAAAAAAACACGGAGGGTAGATGCCACGAGGAAAATTATGGGAACAGCCTGGAATTATGACACAGGGTCAGGTCGGCACAACCGGGAGGTAGACACTAAAAGAAAGTCCTGATTGCCCTGAAAAACCTCAGATGACGAATCCCCTCCCGTCTCACCTCGTTATCTCTCTGAGAGGTCGTAGGTCAGGAGTTTAACAACAAAGCTTCTTGAACGTGACAACTTCGCAAGGTTATTGACGGTATCAGACGTTATTAACGAATATTTTTCCTGTTAACACAAAAGGCCGATGGCTCTAACTTGAAAAATAAAATTAAAAAAAAGAAATAAAAAAGAGAAATCTATGCATTTGCATATTTTGAGGAGCCATGATGTCGGGAAAGTAACTTGATTCGTTATTGGAGCAGAACACATGGTGGACCGGGCAGCCCCCTCTTTAGGGTAGAAAAAAGAAAACAAGTTTTCTTACCATTGCACTGGCAAGGTATCAGAAAGTTCTATAAATCCTGTTCAACTCTATTACATTCCGTTAGCTCTTCAGGACATTATAGAGATTTTGTACTTCTCGTATTGATTTTCTCGAGTAGCAAGCCATAGGAGAGTTTTTGTATTTTGTCATTCTCATCTAATTCGCCGCTTTCATGTCCCCGACGACGAATTCTCACAATTCTTGACCAAAACTAGCGATTTTGGAGAAAAAGGGTAGTATAAGTTGGGAGATCAACGAAGAAATAATTTGACTGCCCAAAATCCCCTTTAACCAATACACAGTGATGACGAATGAAACCTGAAATCCTGGAAACTCATGAGTGTTACTGTCCCCTCCTACCTAACACCTAAGTAGAAGTTAGGTAGTTACGAAACAATGACAATCTAGAACTGGCCAGGGTAACTAGCTGCAGTAAGTTGGTTCCTCTTTATCTAGATTAAGGATTTACATTTTTTAGATTTTCCCCAACCCGTGAAAAACTAGTTTTTCAGTGAGTCCCCCATATCTCTTCTCAATAGGACCTCAGGAGTGTTATCATTTTTGCGATCAAGAAAGCCGATGGAAAATGGCGGGAAACAGTCAGATGTAAAAGTTATATTGTCCAGTTGAAGATGTGAGACTGTAGTGGAGTGCTTGGAGTTGCAGCAGTTTTTACAGCGAAAGATGCCTAAAAACATGTTGAATATTTTTATTTTCAATCATGAGTGTTTCACTAATTACGAGTGTTGTTAGTGCTTTAACAAAATAATCCGATATCAACAACCATACTGCTTGGTGAAAGGTTTCAAACAGTAGCCATACCCGAGTTTTGTCACTTCATCATCCTGTGTGACGCCATTTTTACTGGAAATTCTCATGAGTGTTACCTCTCAGGAGTGTGGCCAAGAATGGGTAACACTCCTGATATTACGGTAACACTAATAGGGTAACACTCCTGAGATTTAAGCTCAATTACACTGCCATCAACATGATTTCCGTAAAATCTAAATATTACGTTTGAACGTGATTCTTTTGTACTTACTTGAGCAACGATAACAATTTTTCCTAAGTCATCCATTTTACAGAAATCAATTTTTGAAATCCAGTAACACTGATGAGTTGGATATCATGTTTTTTAATACAAAAAAATATATAAAATACATCAATGAAAAACTCACTGTTCATCTACGGAACACGAATCTGCAATGTACAATGAGTAGTATTTGCCGATCTAACCTCATTTTCGAGCACTTTCATATCTCACATCACTGAGGTTCTCAAACGACCCAAAGCGGCAAATGAAATTAGAATGACCCTATTGGTATTTCTCGTGAATACGAAAAAAAGCGTTAGAGCGAGCCCGAGAGAAAGAGAACTCTTATGGAGACGATAAGGTGACTCTTTTAGTGAATCACTGCTCAAAACTCCATTGTCACAGTAGACATTTTCCAAAATACAACATGAAGTAAGAAATAACGACCACTTACCTGTACATCATATAAAAAGGATTCAGCTGTGAAGAACAAGATTCTTTTAAACGTGTGAAATGAACCTTGAAACGAAATCTTGAGAAGAAAAAGCTGAAATCATCGATGAAATGTCGAAAGCAAGAATGAAATGTCACTAATGACCCATCTTGTTGAGGTGCGGGGAGAAAAACATGAAAGAAAGACAAATACAAAGGTAAACCAACAACAAATATGGCACGGGGAAAAGTCCGGCAATTTTGTCGGGTGTGTGTGTCCATGCCAACTGCATGATAGTTGCTAAGTTACCTATTCTAGAGTTTTATCCTAGAGGAAGGTCAAGTTGTCATCTCGTAATTACGATTCCGAAAAAGCTGAGCACGAGTAAAGCCGACTCTTCCCGTTCCGAAAAGCGTTTCCACGTTAAGAAAGCCACTTCTCGTTTTGGAAAGGTCATTTTCGTATACGATAAAATGAATAGGAGAACTACAAAAACTCTGAAAAAATATCATCTCCGAAACGAGAAGTGGTTTTCGTAACTTGGAAACGCTTTTTGGTACGTGAAGAGTCAGTAGAGAATTTTTTTACTGCTTGTATTCAAGTTCTCGTATACGAAAATAGCCTCTCCAAAACGAGAAGTGGTTTTCGTAACGCGGAAATGCTTTTTGGAACGGGAAGAGTCAGCTTTTCTCGTGCTCAGCTTTTTTGGAATCGTAATTACGACAAGACAACATGATCTTTCTCCAAGATAACCCTAACTGACACTATGCAGTTGGTATGAAAACACACATACATATGTCAGAATGGACACACCCGACAAAATTGCCTGACTTTTGCCGCTTTCGTGCTATTTTTCGTATTCGTCTTGTGTACCTTTGTATTTGTCTTGTTTGTGTGTTTTTTTTTCCGCACCTAAACCAGAAGGGTCATTAGCGGCATTTTGTTCGTGCTTTCGACGTTTTAACGCGACGATTTCAGCAATTTTTCATCTCAAAATTTCGTTTCAAGATATGAGCTTTCAAGATTTACAAAACGGAAGTTAGTGAAAAACGTTGTCTATTTCCACGAAAATAAAGAGTTACAATGTTAAATCGATTTCGACGGTTAGGCCATCATCAGTAACAAACAATAACTTATTGTTAACTTATATAGTTATTGTTTGTTACTGATGATGGCCTAGCCGTCAAAATCGATTTAACATTTTAACTCTTCATTTTCGTGGAAATAGACAACGTTTTTCACTAACTTCCGTTTTGTAATGGGTTTCCACAACTTCGTCGCGAGTGATTTAGTTCGTTTCAAGATTTATTTTAGATGTTCTAAAGATTCGTGTTCTTCCTTCATGGCTGAATCTTTTCTGTATGATGTAGAAGTAAGTGATCGTTGTTTCTTATTTCACGTTATTTTTTGACAATTGTCTACTATCTGCGGGTTTTAAACAGTGATTCACTTCAAGAGTCAAGTTAACTTCACTATAAGAGTTCTCTTCCTCTCAGGCTATCAAATACGTTACGATAAATCAATGAGAAAATGGTTAGTATTCCAAAAGCTTGTTTTCGTGTTTACGAGAAATATGAATAATATGATATGAGAAATATGATTCTTGTCTCAGCTTATTCGAAATCGTAATTTCGAAACAAAAACGTAACCTTTCTCCAGGATAACCATCACTTAGCAACCACTGTGCAGTTGGTATAGACACACACACATACACATGTCGGTATGGACACACCCGACTAAATTTCCTGACTTTTCCCGCTTTCGTGCTGTCTTTTGTTGTTGGGCCAGACCCTGTTAAAAAGGGGTACAAAGGGTGTCCTGAGGATTCCCAAAGGGATATATTAAAGGTAGGTACATGTTTTATCGGCTGATTACACAATTCTCACATGTATAAATTTGTAGATGAATTTCGAAAGGGGATTTTAGTTGATGCTTGATTTATGGGAGAATCAAGGAAAGTAGGTAAAATATATCAAGTTTCTGAAATCATTGACTCAGCGCCTTCATGTATTTTTTACAGTCCTGAATAACGTAAAAACTTACCAAGGTCTACATGATACCAATAATTATAATATAATATTAGTAAAAAATGTAGCTTTTTTTACGTTGGTTTCTGAATTATCTTAATCCAACACGTTTGAAAGTTAGATATTGAGAGTAAATTATCAGTTTTTCCAGAATTTACTCGTAAATTGACCAACATAGAAAAAGTAATCTCTAAAGAAATTCCATAAGGATCATTCTTTCAATAATATGAAAAGTGTTCGAGATATGAAAGAGACGGAACTACAGGCATCAGACAATTATATTGCAAATTTAATTGCTGTTTTATGAATATTCTTCCATGGCTTATTCTTGATGTCTCCCTATTACCTGCTCTCGAAAACAATCCCAAAGACACAAATACAGGTATGGAAGAAGCATGGGACCCTCACCCATGTTTGTTTTTATCTTTCCCAAGCCTCAACTCTAAATTATTGTCTACAAGGGACATACAAGCCCGCAGGCAGAAAAATAGATCCAAACAAGTCTCAACTCCTGATGTAGCAACCTAAATATCATCCAACGAGTCATCAACGAGTGAAAATGATGGAAAAGCGTGTGAGGTCATCATGAGGTCATGATGGATTCAAAATAAAAAGGGGTATTTTTCAGTGTCCCCCCCAAAGTCTTGGGGGGTTGGTCCCCCCAGTGAGAGAAAAGGGGAACATGTCCCCAAAAAAGGGACGTTAGGCAACACTGGTTGTTGGTTTAAACTTTTCATCCGTCGTTTGATCGTGTTTTTTCCCTACACAGCAACCATAAGGGTCATTAGCGGCATTTAAGTCGTGCTTTCGGTGTCTGAACTCGGCGATTTCAGCATTTCCATCTCAAGATTTCGTTTCAAGATATTTTTTACACGTTTTAAATTTTTATGAACATCATGGCTGAATCTTTTTGCTATTAGGCAGAGCTAAGAGGTCGCTGGTTCTTATTTCATGTTATATTTTGAAAATTGTATATGCAACTTTTAAGCAATGAGTCACTACACGAGTCACGTTAACGTCACTATGAGAGTTATTTTTCTCTCGGGGTGACGAAAACGCTACGAGAAATCAATGCGAAAAAGGTTAGATTAGGTTAGCCTGCTCTAACAGTTTTTTTTCGTGTTTACGATAAATACGAATACGATAAATACAAAACTCTCCATCAGCATTGTAACAACGAGAATAGTAAAGCCGCGCCTATAGGCCACATGTCAAGGAGACGTGCGTCTTCTATATATTATGTACAATACTCGCCAGTGTTATGTAACCTCCCCTACCAGTAAAACCTACCTAAACCTGGATCCGCCGCATCTATAGATCAGACTAATATTCAAGGACTGACTCCACGACTGCTGGGTTGTAAGGAGCAATCGCTCCCTCTAGTTCCAACCACGGCGCACTGGTTATACCTTACCCGCAAGAGCTCTCTGTCTTGCAATCCAGAATATAGGCATACCTAGTTCATTTACTTCCCTTTCAGTTGATAGGTAACTGATCTGTGGAGTTTTACTATTTTTTTTAGATAGCCGAACACTTGTCTACAAATATTAAACCTAGTAGAAAAGACTAATTTTATCCGCTATCTCGGAAGAACATTGCACCATGAATCACAACTAACAAATAATGTAAGAAAACGTTTATTTCACTCTTGTTTCTTGATAGCTAGGTTAAAACTTGTTTACACGAATCACACGAAACGTAGTTGTCAATTAGTATCATTTGTTTGACTATGGTGGCTTACGATTTTCGTTATGACCAAAAACCCTCAATCATACCTGCGGGTCAATCATACCGAGTTCTGGATGAAACGGACTGGTAGAATCATATAATTCACTATTACATTATCGAAAAAGTTATTTTAATTCTGAGACACCCACTTTTTTGAATAGGCATAATACATGTAAAGACACAGTGGTATTGAGCTGTATTGTGTTAACAACGAATCTATTTCGATGTGAATGTAGTATTTTGAAGATTCGACCGAAACATTTTATTATTGTCCTCAGAAAGTGTCCGAGTAATGATAACAGTGGATAAGGGTGACAATATGATATTTCAACACAGATATGTTTTTGTGAAGATGAAAGTTTGCGTGACTTTTTTTCAAGACCAACCAACATTGAGATTAAATATTAGGAGTTATAACCTAGTAGCGTAGCTAACCAAAAACAAAAACAGACAACTTTTCATCTGCTGATGATTTACAGTGTAGTTGATAGGTTAATCGCTCTTGAAAAAATCGAAAAGTTCAACAATAATTCTATAACATTTAATTGGCTGAATCAAAGGAACTTCTTATAAAATGTGGAGTGCCAAAAGTAATAACTTTGGATTGAGAAAATCTCAAAATACTCACTCATAAATGTGTAAAAAATGCTGAAATCTTTCTTAAAAATAAAGATGTTCATGCGGTATTTTCTGGCTCCTATAATGATTACTATTGGCTTGTGATAGCGCAGGATGGATTTAACGAATATTTGAACTACCATAATGTCCCTTTTCAATTTAAAAAGTTATTTGCACAAATAAGATTGGCAAGTAAACACTATTTTACAATTGAAATTAGGAATTATAATTACGAAATTTCTCCAAATACTTTATTTACAGCCTGTGACACGGGTCTTGTTGAAAACTTATTTCATGTTCTATTTGAGTGTCCTGTGTTATGTATCACTGGCTCAGAAAAAGATATATCTCTGACTTGGTGGGGGGTACCGGGACTTTGTAAATTTTGTATCAGTACCAAGTGAATCCAACATAAAAAAGCTATATTTATTCTTCAGTGAAGTTTGCAAACTGCGAAATTTATGTTTGTTTGACTGGATCATTAACTCGATTATATTTATACTGGTATTGCCTATGTTCACTGCTTGAATGTTTTTTGAAATGATTTATGAAGTTCATTGTGTGTTTTATTTTTATTGTTGTTTCCAATATTTATAAGGTCAAAATAATAAGCTGAATTAATAATGAATATTTTACCAATTTGTAATTTATAAAATATTTGAAATTTTTACTAACGCTGTAATACTGAATAGATTATCTTAATTGTGAGTAAATCATGTAACTGGACACCGCGATCAATTTCTAAATTTTGTACTCTTATAGTTGATTAAACTGGGAAGTGAAAACACTACGTTAATGATGCTTACAATACAACTGTTTCAATTATGTATTTTTTGTAAAGCATACTCGAATGTAAGGAACAAACATGTTCAAATGCACTAAATAAATAAATAGTTGATAGGGTGATTTCTAGGGACGATGTTGTTGAACTGAAAAACATTCCGCCTAAACATCACAAATAAAAGCATTAGGTAAGGTAATGTCACTCTGTCACTCTGTGACATCAAGTGGCAAATAAAATTTTATTCTTGACCAGATGAGTAAGGTAAAATACATATTTTTTGACCTAGAAATGTGAAATTTGAGAGTCTCTCTGAGATATTAAGAGACAAATAAATGAAGGGTTCCCTTTTGATCAGCTGAATGATCTAAATTCTCACTTGTTCACCCTGAGAATTGGAAATTCGGTAATGATGTAGCAGGCGGTTTTATTCATATCATTTGAGTTTAAAACACTGGGGGTAATTTATTTATAGTATCTGTGACATTTTAGCGCACGAATTGTGAACAGTGATATCACAATTTGGAAGGAATTACGTAAATATCCCAATTTTTTACTACATTACACAGCAAATTTGATAAACTAGGTAGACCTCCCATGGGAGACCTTGAGGGCTATGATTTTCCTTTGTGAATTTGAGAAAATATTTGAATTCTGTAATCCCAAGTTTGATTTTCAAGATCAGGACCCTCACCCAATTTTTCATGATAAACAGGAATAATGAAGGTACGCTGAACTTATAATTTAGTTCTAGACTATCCTGATTGGAAATAGGAAACTCACACTCGATTCGCTAATCGTATGACTACAAAAACAATCTTGAACAAACATCAAAGATTATACGTAAATCATTTGGACCATAAAGAGATATATACTCATACATTATACTGACAATGTTTTTCCTTCGAGATTTTCAGTGATTTCCAAATAGGTGATGGACGAGGTCATATATTTGGCTCACATCAATGTTGACAATCTTCATTTAGTTGCACAAGTATGTATCTTCATTAAAATAGGAACGAAAAATAATGTTTTGCTTCTACCGTTCAAGTATCAAAAACCGTTGATATAATATACAGTACAGTTCGCAGTAGGTACTAAATACTTGCGAACTTAATGGTTATCAACTCAAATTAAATTTCTTTCATGTAAATCGTGATCAAATTCGAACTTTGATAAAATTTCTGGAGAAATATTTGAATATTATAATAATTATTAACTTTGTTAACTTCTTGTTATTTGGAAAACAAAAATAATGATTGGTAAGAAACTAACGATCCACAGCTTCGGTATAACTTAGAGCATTTCGGATGATTAAAGTCTGATATTTATTAGGAAGAAATAGATGGGGTTACGTAATTCGTAAGAAATGGTTGAAAATTGAATTTTAATTTCATAGGTTTTTAGGTTGCTTCAGATTGTTATTGTGGAACACTGATTGTTTGAAAACATCAATTGGTGTGATTTCAAACAGGAACATTTACAACGAATGAACGAGGGTCAGTTTCAGAGAGCAGAAAAACAGTCGAATTCGCTAGAGAGAATTGCGCAGTCCGATGTTCACACCTACCAGAGCCAGTCAAATTCAATTTTTAAGAAAAAACCCTCGAAACTGAGTGTCAAAGGGGAATTGAAACATAACAAAGACGGTGTTTGATTAGCTGGAAATGTCAAATGCTTTGATTGGTTGGTTAATGTGTGGTTTTAAAGCGAATTCTTACGTAGTGGGGAAGGGTTGGCGTAAATAAGGTGGCAGCCATTGTGGGAATGGATCCAGGTCAATCCTTGAAGGTTGGGTGAGGGAAGGTGCAATATGAAATAAAACGCATATTGGAACGGAGCGGGGGTGTAAGGATATGCGAAATTGAGAAGTGCTGTTAAAATTATGGATTTGACCAAGTACTTACATTTGGCTGGTGGTTGAGAAAAGCGCTGTTACAGAGCAGCAGAATCGGGACGAATTCCCATGTGGTGATTTTCGCCCTGGAGAGGATGAGGTTTGCCGTGATAGGGTATTTCAACCGTACGCGCACTTGGACACTCGCGGTTATTTCCGCCAGTCCCTTCACGGAGTGACCCAAAAAAAAAAAAGAGGTCCGAGATCGCGGAAACTTCTCGAACGGAAAATTCCGCACTACCGACCCGAAATTCCGCGAACGGCGGCCTCACTTGACGTTCACGCGGGGTACGCGAATGGGTTTACCGAGAAAAAAAATTAAAGATGGTTAAAGAATATCCCAAAACACCAGGGCCACTCTAGGACGATCGAGGGCTGTTCTTAGAGCTGCCCTTGTTCGGGAATCAGGCAGTCGTCGACATGTTGGCACTTGTTAAGTTCCCGATGTGCCGCTAGAGTCGCTAGCGGTGCTCCACACAGCCTCCACGATATCTGCAAAATACAATACACACCAATAACAAGTTTGTAAGTATCAATTTATGCAACACGACAGGAAAAATTGAACCATCATAGTCAACGTACTATCCACCCTCTTTCAAGCCTTGAGTTCAATACTAATATGCCAACTTTCTCCGATATTCGGGTAAATTCGAACTTCGAAGTAGCAATTCGAGTTGAAAACTTTACCGAACATAGTTCGGGCTGATCTGAATTATTGAATTCGTATATATGAAAAGTTTAAGCTTTCAATAACCAACTTCCACGAAATCTGCCAAAGTATATATTGGTGGTAACACCCAGTTAATGTTTTTGTTGATATAAAGTTAAATAGTCGATATCACTATTCGAAAATCGGAGAAAATAAACTTTTACGCAAGCAAGATAGAACTAGTAAGATAGAACTAGTAAGATAGAATTATATGGAACTGTAATGCAGCCAAATCATACACCTATTTTATAATCGGAATTTCATTTCCTGAGTGGTAATTTGTCGATGTTACGTACCTAACGAAGTTTTTATCCAGATTCTTGGTGGTAAGTTGGATCTGATGAGATTCAGCAGGTAATTTGAGGCTACTATTAACAGGATGTAAACCAGTTGATGCCTCTACACGTGTTATCACAGGGTTTGTGGTTCGATACGAATGGGTTCTACTGGGTTATCACAGATAAATTCTTAACGGGGACAAATTTAATAATTTTATTTATTTTTTTCTCACAAAATACGAATGTCGGTGCACTTGAGAGAACGAAGACCGAAAACTCGACTGCGAACTGTTTGTTGGGGGTGGTTTATCGATCTGTAAATAATAGTGAGTGTAGCAACAAACAGAAAAACGCGTTGAAAAAATTTCCCGAAGGATAAAATGTGTAGAAAAATTAAGGGGTTTTCCCCCTTAGGAAAGTGTACAAAAAATGTGTTTTCAACGGTCCGACACAGCGGGGTTGACGGTCTAGCACGAACTGAGGATAAGCTAGCCTCGCGCGGCGGGGCCTTCCCCCACCACTCAGCCTTTCGCGCTTCCCCAACCTCATCAGATCAATAGCATGCAAGTACTCACTGTAATTAAACATATATACGTCTAAATCAAAACCCTGGAAAATTGCAGAACGATTCTCATAGTTCAGTTTGATTGTTAGGTACGGGGTATGCATATTTTATTTTTTTGTGGTTTCAGGAGGGTGGAAATATTTGCGGGAACGCGCTTTTACGTGTGGGGTTGAAAAGGGGGGTTGGTAATTTATTAGGATATGAATGGAGGTGGCGGGCTGGTCTTCTAGCTCGCTTAAACGGAGATCCTTCTCATGAAGAGGACCTCGCCCATTTTCTAAAACTCCAAAACGCACCTAAGAAGAGTATCAAAATCCGTTAGCAACGTTTCAACCCTGAGATCATCCGTGCGTTGCTTTTCCTGGAAGCAGGGTGTATCGAAGTTTGCTTAGAACATCTATCACTCTCTAAAGCTGCCTATTGTTTGCCGTTCCTCGGGAATGTTCGTACCTCCTGGGGCCAATTTCATAAAGCAACAAGTGACAAGTTATAAGCCGATTTTTTTGTATAAGTTGTAAAAAATGAGTCTGCAAGCAATTCATACAGGTACAAGTGTAGACTTGTAATGTACGGTTAAAATCTAAAAGTCTACAGGTGAATTTGGAGAATTTACAATTCTTTCCCCGTCATTATGTACAAGTCACAGTTTTACAGTTGTAAAAAATTGGCCAATCATTAACCTACGTCCATTCACCCGTAAACTTGTTATTTTCCAGCAGTGTGAGTTGACAATTTTTCGGCGTTTAATATGTGGGAACCATCTTATGCTGAAGAAAGAAGCATTTAACGTAGAAAACGCCAAAGATTTTTTCGGCCTCGAATAAACGCTCATTTCATGGGTATTTTTGAGTTTATCGAGAGATTCAGAATATCTGCCGAGACCCTTGAAAGATTCAAATGCTGCGTGACCCTGTGCAATTTTTTTCTGATCGGGTATTGAGGATCTCCCCATCATTGAAAAACAAAATGAAGATCATTTTGAAGTTACAAATGACATTCCTAACCCAGCAGCACTTGATGAATTGATTAATCATTTCTGCTGAATAAAGGAGAAAAATCCAATTATGCATGCCATCAGAATAAGTTGAACTCAGATACACACTTTCTCCACTTTTCAGTTCATAATTTGTCTGTCTTCCAATCATTAGGTACACCTAGTCATGCCCGATAAACATCCTATAGTGTATTGGATACACGATATCGGTATTGGAAAGTTTTGGTTTATTATTTCCAATAATAAGCCTATGTGATCGTGTAGCAAAAAATTTTTATAACCCCCCCTCAAACTTTGTCACTTTAGGTTTCAAGGTGCGTAGAATCCAAATTTGAAATGACGTCCGCCGTCCGCCGTCCGGGCCATAAAAGGCCTAAGAATTGACTTTAAAAACCCGTTCTTTCGCACATAGACTCCATTTGGGGTCTAGTTGATCCTAACGTTTAACCGTCCAGATCGCTTTACTCGCATAGATGCTATGGGCCAAAAACGGGCGAAAAAGTGTCTTTTTCGAGACTTTGAGTTTTAGACTTACGCACGCACGCACGCCTGGCACGCTTGGCAGGGGGTCACGATTGGTGGTGAAGGGGGTGAGCGTGGGGGTGGAGTGAGAGAAGGCGCCGCGGCACCTTGTGGTGCCTGGGGTGACCAGGGGCGTAGCAGAGGGGTGTAGGAGAATGGATATTTATTACTTTTACGTGTTATACCCATATAATACACCGCGGCACCATGAGGTGGGTACGGCGTTCCTTCGAGGCATGAATATATGTTTTTTTCTAGGTCATATTTGTGTGTTAATACCAGTGCTTTTCCTACGCATATTTAATAACATATCCTCTCGACTTTTCGTACCTACCTAGATCATGATATTATTAAGGCAATAACTATTTGAATTGATAGGAGCTCAAATCGATAAATATAAACATGCGTATATACCTAATTATAGAAGTATAGGTTGTGGCAACTCGAATTAGGACACGCCGAGGAGTCTGGACGGGCCTTATGACGTACGCAAGCCTACTAAAACTACGATCATACTCAATTGAAAAAATAATAAACCTTTGTGAAATAATTTGCATCGTTTTTACATTATGATGCGCTGAAAAAACTTCAATTTCGGCATCCCGCTTGACGTTGATCATTTCGTGTGTCCCCCCCACGCCATTTTTTTTTTTTTTTTTTTTTTCTGCTACACTTGTAAACTTAGCTTCTACAAGTGAAACTGTTCTACACTTGTACTCTTCGTTTTGGTGAAACACTAGTTCTAGTTTACCGTGAAATTAGGAGTACATGTACTTGTTAACTTGTACACTTGTAACTTGTTGTTTTATGAAATAGGTCCCTGGTCACCTAGCACGAGGTCCCCTTTAATTCGTTACAAGTTTAGCGATTGTACGAAACATAAAACATAGCGTGAGTGACATCTTTATAATCTTCCCGAGCTCACCGCAAGCCTTTCCCACTTGAACCTCTCAAATCCCCAATCTTATCTGAATGAATCACCAAGGTTTTCAATCTCGATTTTTAAGTGGTCCGCGGTTATTGGCGCCTTGGAGACCAGTCGATCTCATCTCGTCACCATGGGACTCTCGTGGGCAATCGTGGGAGGTGTCTCAGGTTTTTGGGCGTTTATGGGTATCATACTGCCGTTCTTCATTCCAAAAGGACCTAACAAAGGGTATGCAATGTTAACCTGTTATTGAGTTACCACGAATCGTACATATGTATTCCTAAATGAACTTACGGCCACAAGTATTCAATTCAATAACGAACAATCCATTTTTTATCAATTTCAACCTTTGGCCAAATTGTGTAGTGTGTAGTGTATAGAAGAAAAAGTTACGAGTCGAATTTATTGGGAGCAAACAAGATCAGTAATACATGTGTAGATATGGTAATATACGAAGTAGGGCCATAGTTTATGTTTACGCATGCGCTTATCGTGTCATGAATACAACAGCATTAACGATACAAAGTAAAATATATAGCATTCTCAAGTCAAATTCAAGATTTTAAATACCAAATTCAAGATTTTTCGTAACAAATTCAAGGTTTTCCAAACCATGTTCAAGATTTTCCAAACCAAAATCAAGATTTTCCAAACCAAAGTCAATATTTGTTTTCAAACCAATTTATTTAAAGTTTATGAGTCATCGTGCTTGTACCACGATTTGATATGTGGTAAGTGTAAATAAAGCAGTGAAATCCCCATCCCCCATATTGACTATACTCACGATAAAATTATTGAATTTATGTACATTGTTTACAAAATTAGACTCTCACTTCCGAGAGATACGATAAAACTTATTTATTACAGTGGGCTACAGTCTGCGCTTCAATATGGAATAATAGTATGGGGGGCAACATACTCCTCACATATAAATAAATTACACTTACGCCATAAAATCATTATGAAAATAATGTTGTCATAACCGCCTAGGACGCCATCTATAAATGTATATAATATAGCGAAGCTGTTTACCAGTAAGGCAACTATATGTTGAAAATTTGCTTTTGAAATTCCATAAGTATCCACAAATAATAAATTCACAGCGTAATCCAGCATATACCACAAGATACTTAGTCGCAGGGAATGTAATTGAGCCAAGACCAAGATTAACGCTATCAACACATGGTACAAAATTTATTATGTACATCATTCACAGAGCGCTAGATAGTAATATGAAAAGAGCTCAAAATTATATTAGATCAAACAAAAAAAAAGCAAATTATAACGTGGCTTGTGATAAATTGAGCAGTGGACTGCGAAACTATGCTAAACAGCATTTATGTATAATAGTATAAAACAATAATTTTACCGTAGAAAGTTTTTCTAATTATAGAAGATAGGGACATCAAATACCATTGTAGTTATAATAGTTAAGCTATGTGTAGGTTATGTAGACGCACATGAGATGTTATGGCAACGTGCTATGTTTAAAATTATGGGAAAATCGCCTAGACCTTAACCCACAGCACGGGCCAAGCCTACCGTTGGACAAGTAAGCTAGGCTAGTGGACTAGTTCTACTTTTGTACTATCATCATATATATTTTTCTCTAAATGAAATAAATGAAATCTATCTATCTATCTAAATGAACCATATACTTAGTAAAAACAAATAATTGAGATGCTTTCCCTGGTGGATAAGAAACAAAATTTGTGAAGCCCCAACAATCCTATCAATTAATACAATAACTTCTTACTAAACACCACAAAATTGCTTACAGAAAATGTCAATGGATGTCATCGCTCAAAGGGTCTCTACCGTTAATAGCATGGATTGGGCCAATTACGTCATGGACATAATGATGAAGCTTCCTGACGCTACAGCTGTCAATGACATCCATCACATTATCCTTTTCTACTAAATAATGGTTTATTTCACAGCTCTGTTCCCACTTACCACATCTCAAATCAACATGACTGCAAACATTATGACTCATTAAAATGTAAATAAATTTGTTCCAAAAAAATATAAAAAATCTTGGATTATTTGGTTTGGAAAATCTTGAATTTGGTTTAGGACATCATGAACTTGGTTTGGAGAATCTTGAATTTGTTAAGAAAAACCTTGAATTTGGTGTGGAAAATCTTGAATATGGTTTGGAAAATCTTGAATTTGACTTGGAAATGCTATATATGGTTATGAGATTGGTAGGAGACTGTCATGAGGATAACCAGTAGAACTCTTGAAAATATCATCAATATCGGTCCCTTAGTCTCATAGTGACAACCAAAATTAATTTTTCGCGTGCGCAAAAGTTATTACTTAAACAATTGCGATTCCATAAATGAGGCATCGACCTGGACGTATATAACCGCCGAGTTAGAACGAAATCCGACTGATGGATCATGAGAAATCGACGTTATAAATAATTCAAGTTTGCTCATGCGAACTGACTACTCTTTATCCTGCAGCAATGAAATTCAAAAGAAGTTTTTAGGAGCTAACACTCACAATCCCTGAACATTTCATCAAAATCATTCCATTAGACTCGGAGTTTAGCCTGTGTAAATCAATATTTGATTCGCGCATGCGCAGTAGTTACTACTCAACGAGTCACGCTAAAATGTATAGGGCATATTTTGAGATTATATATCAAACTAACCCCCGAATTTGAACGAAATCGGATTAAAATACATCATGAGAAATCAACGTTATATATTATTATGGAATTCAAATGGCCATGCGAACAGGCTACTATTGTCCCGACGGCAATACAAGTTATCGGGGACTGTCTAGAAGCTAGTTCTTGAAACATTCACCAAATTGAGACTAAAACATGGTACTTAATTTTTGGGGTGACAAGGATTTACTTCAGACACACAGACTGACACGGAACCAAAAATGATCTGCAAGCTCTCAAACTCAAAAAGCAATTAGTAGGAATTTGCATTTTTGAAGAAATCCTTTTTTTTTTTTACTTATCGCACCAACACAAAGTTTCCCTGCCTTCGGTAGTTAGGTAGCAAAAGTAAACATAAAAATGTATAGAAAAATACAGGTTTCTTGTAAAACTCAGTACATCTCAAGAACGATCCGAAACATCGAAGCATTGTGCAAAAATACTACGAAATTGATTCCCTGAAAGGTATTTATGATCAAACCAAGGAATATTCAAAATTTCAAAACCAGATTTGGAGTGCTTGGATTCGATCGATGTATCTCGTTGAGGAACTTCAGCTTAGAAATCGCAAGAACTATAATTGTGTTTAAAACACTTTTGCTCGATCTATTCAAAACTTGAGTTTGCAATGACGGATATGAACACATAAACCACCAAATTACAGTCGAATACACATCTTTGATGAGGAGCATTAGCTCATTTAGCATTAACTTTATTCTATCAAAGCCTAGGGTTACCGTACGGTGACGTAACAACGTGTATGTTCAAATGGATCTTTACTATTACCTCGAGTGCAATGTCCAAATTCGATGTATGTATCTACGACTTTTCGAGGTCGTTATCTCTAGTATTCTGAGAAGTTATTACAGTAGATTCCGATTATAAGGATGGTCAAGGGACTTAATTAATATTATTATCGTTATGAGCGGGCATCACTAAACCCGGAACAAGGAATGACATGGGGTTGGAATGAGATATAAGCATGCTTAGGTACATGTACAAAATTTTCAAAAATTCAAAATCTTTGTTGAATTTCCAAATATTATCTAGATCACGTTTATTGCCATAAAACTTTTAGCTAGCAATTTCATTGCCATTCAATGTGAATAATTTCTAAACTTTATAACATGGCTATAATATACAACGAAATTTCCTCAGACCATCATGCTACTTGACTGTTTTCATTCTATCATTTAGGCGAAAATTAAATAAATGGGAAGGGAAAATCAGAGAATTTCAATTTCATTCGAGCAGTGAAAGCTGCTCTTCACAATTTACTGTTCTTAACACGTTACATTTGAACAGTAAGTGTTGTTCTTCACTATTCACTGTTCATAACACTGAAGAGTTTAGAAAACAACAGCAGGTTTAAGAAGAAAGGTTATCCAAATAACAAGCTCAGTCGTACTCCTGGCCCTGAGCTCATGGCAACACTATTGATGATCATCCCAACTAGTTGCATGAAACAAGTTTTATCTTGGAACTCTTCGTTAGCAATGAATAGTAGAATAATGAATTATGCCACTGTTCTTATGTTTCAGAGTAATACAGTGGTGTTTAATTCTTACCTCTATATGCTGCTGGATGTTGTGAGTATTTTATTCAGTACTCCATTTTTTAGACATATAATATGGTATGTGTATGCAAAATATGAAATAAGAAATATCAATTTATGGTGACAGATTTATGAATTTATTTGTCCATATCATTCAATCTCACCAAAATCCACCTTGAGAGACTGGATATTACCGGGTGTTGGCAATTTTAGTTATACCCCTTAAACACATTAAATTAAGCATAACAAATCAACTAACATATATATATATATATATATATATATATATATATATATATTATATATATATATATATATATACGCAATGTAATTCAAGAATCGTTACAATATTCCCTAAATGGATTTTAATTAACGGAGTTTTGGAAAATTGGGGATGTAATAGCTCTTATGTGCCATTGAAATAATACAATATATGGTCTTCGAAAGTTCACTAATAGCATAAGTTTCTCCTAAATGAAACGATGAAACGGAAATTAAATATATAGGTAAATATATATGAATATGTATTTTTTTCTTTTAAATCAAATTCACACATACATGAATGTTTACATTAATATAAACTGAAGGTTGATTTTACGTATTATAAGGGATTGATTATCCGATGACTATTTTCCTGCAACTCTGAACATTTCAGGGTACTTTTAGAGGCTTTTCAGGGGGAAAATTAGTAATATTTATAGAATCACTCACCTTTTCCTCATAAAAATCATTCAGCTGATAAGTACCTTCTATTGAACTCCTTCAATGTTTAAAAGTATTATTAATCATTCAAATAGCATTGCCGTATCCTGTTCCTTTTACAACGATAGATGCAAACTAGAAACATGGTGGTGAACAATTACTTTCACCTATGAACTTCTACATTTTTCTAAAGATTTTACTCCGATGTACAATACAAGTTTGTTACAGAATACAAGTACAATGCAAATTTATAATTGAGTTAGGACGGTAATACAATTTTTTTTCTGATGATTTCCGCTTACAACCGAGTCGTTTCTTGGGAAATGGTACTTCGTCATTTCTTATCCCACAAAATTCGTTGACCATTTGTTCGAAAGCTCGATTCATCCAACCGTATTTATGTTAACTACTGCAAAGTGCGTGGCCAACAAGCTGAGTTATGAGCATGGTTATTTGAATAATTGTTTACACACAGGTGATCATTCTCAATAATTGATACCTAATTTGAACATGATCGCAACCGCTTTTTAATTTCATTTCCGCTAGTCAATTATTAAGTGATTAATTGGTACATACCATATTACAATTCAGTAGACGGGTTTACGTGAAACGCATGAGCTTAAACACAGTCTATTTTTCAATAATTTCATTAGATGTATGTAAATAGAGGTAAATGGAGGTCCAGGGGGCTTGCACTTACACTTTTTTGGTGGATCTATGCATTTGAAATAATTAGATAACTGCAACAGTAATAATTATGCACTAAGCCTATTTTTTCCTTCAATATTCACAATTCATTGGGTATTTATTCACTTTGAATGAGTGATCACTGCGAGAAACCACTTCACCAGTTGAATTCTCCGTGTTGCTGACGGATTAATTATTCAGATAGCGTAAGGCAAGGCTCATGTCTCAGTTCTTCTGAAGAAACAAACGCACACGGAGATCGTTGAACTTTCAGATAAATACGGATTCGAGTAAGAATTGGCTTTCCGATAGCGTCTCCCACTATTCGTATGTGTCAATATTTCAGCAAAAACTTGATAGATTTTTCGAATTTTGTTTTACCCTTGACGCCAGTGCGCAATAGGGGAAGGTATGAATTAGGAAACCTAATGAATTAGTTATGATAATCATCAAATCCAGGATACCCTAAAATCAGATTGTCTATAGTATGAAAATAGACGATATCAAAATTATCCGAGAGTCACACATATACATAGTCTTCCCGAAAATTCTTTCTTTTTTATTCCGATATTCCGAATATTCAAATGTTAAAATTAAGTTCCTAAAGGCTTATCACAGTTCAATTTGGAAAAGCTCGGCAACGGATACCCACAAACGAACTCAGTAGGTACCATTCAAAAGAAGGGATCTTTTTTTTATATTGGGAAGAAAAAAATTTTTGGTCCCCAATAGCAAAATTTCCACTTGCATTTTACGTTTTAGACCATTCCGAACAACTTTGGTTCCGTGTCTGTCTATCGGTCTGTGTGTGTGTGTCGGTCGTGTGTCCACAAATCCTTGAAACAAGCTTATTTTTCACAATTTTCATCGAAATTATGTGAAATTTTTAGGGGATGTGCGGGCTAGAGAATAGACGGTTCCCTAACAGTTTCATCGTTCTCGATTAAATACCTCACTCTGTGCATGCGCTAAAGTAAATTTTACCAAGCATTATTTTTTTATTCCCGATCTCGCTCAAATTTGTATGATGATTCGGAGATGAAAATTCGATCATCTTTTATCAATTTCAACATGATTTTATCATTAATAACTACTGCGCATGCGGCAATATGAAATCCTTGTAACAAGCCTATTTTCCACAGTTTTATTCCGATTTGGATGCAATTTTTAGGGAATATGAGGGCTAGGTGGATGATCACCTCAGTTCCATGATTGCCAATCAATACTTCATTCTGCGCATGCGCAAACGTAAATTCCACGTTCCATTTTTTTACTCTCTAGTCGTTCGAGTTCGCATTAATTTGGATGATAGTTGAAAGAAGATGATAGGTAAACAAGGAAGCCACACCCAACCTGGTAGAATTTTTTTTCCCCAATGTCGGGGGAGGTCTCTCGGGTGCTGCTGGAAGGCGTAAGGGTAGTTATTGCCAAGATGGCGAACGCACTACACAAAGCATTCTGTGCCCTTCGCTTTGAGAAGACAAAATCTTTGATACAAGTGCAGCAGGATTTTAGGCGTGAATTCGGTATCATCCATCCGACAAAACAATCGATAAACTGATATAATCAAACCTTTAAAGATTCGGGTTTTTTTTTGCATGAAAAACAGTTCGGGAAATGTGTCGGGATGGGACACCTGGGGTATACTTCACAAAGCAAAAAGTGACAAGTTACAAGCCGATTTTATATACATGTTGTGAAATTTTAGTGTGCAATCGTTTCATTGAGGTACAAGTGTAAAATTGCAATGCAAAGTGAAAATTAACTAGTGTACAAGCGAATTTGGACAAGTTACAAGTGTTTCCCCATCATTTTGAATATGTCACTGTTTTAAAGTTGTAAAAAATGGCCGATTTTTAACCTAAGTTCGTTTACCTGTAAACTTGTTATTTTCTAGCATTGTGAGTTAACAATTTTTCGGTGTTTAAAATACTTGGGAATCATCTTTTGCTGAAGAATACACACAAGAAAGAAGCATCCACCGTGAAAGACGCCAAAGATTTCTTCGGCCACGAATAAACGTTTATTTCATGGGTATTGAATATATCAAGAGATTCAGAATATCTTCCGAGACCCTTGAAAGATTAAAATGCTGCGTGACCCTGGCAATCTTCCCATCTATGAAGAACAAAGTGAAGTGTGAAGATCATCTCGGAGTTACAGATGACATTCCTGTAAGGAATTACGAAGTAGGCAAAACAGTCTATATTTTAATATAAACCTACACACAAAATCATCTTTTGTAAAACGAAAACACGGGTCCCCGCATTTCTGTTGCTGGGCACCGTCCACACACATTTTTGTCCATATTGTAGTGTCACCACATCTTCCTCCCCCCACAATCAACAACCAGTATGACCCTTCGAAAGGTCCAGCGAAATCCGCATGAATTCTCGACCAAGGGTGGGATGGTACATTCCAAGAGTACACTGGTAGTTCTTCGGGCTTTGCCCTTGTTTGTTGACAAGGATGACAGTCTTTTGCGTAACGTTCGATGTCGAGATTTATACCTGGCCACCAACAGTGAAGGTATGCAATATCCTTCATTGCTCTGATACCTGGGTGTCCAATGTGTAGCATAGCCAAAAATGCCGGTTTAATGGAACGGGGAACTATAATCCTTCCATTACACATGACAATATTTTCTTCAATAGAAATCTCGTTCCGTTTTTCAAAATAAGGTAAGATTTCACATTCTACGTCTTTTTTCTCTGGCCAACCAACCGTCACGTAACGACAAAGTTTCTGTATATGTTGATCCTCAGTAATGGCCTTTTTCAGTTCTGTTGTCGTTACTGGTGTGTCTTGAAGACGCAAATGTAACAGATGAGCTCTCTTTGAATCCCCCATCTTTTCAAGCCCAGTGGGTTCAACAGTACCCAACGGAAGTCTTGATAAAGCATCAGCTGGTGCATTGTCCTTTCCATTTATGTATTCAATACAATAGTCGTAACTTCTTAATATAATGGCCCACCTAATTAATCTATTCGCTGCGAGTTTCGGCACTTCTTTATCCTCTGATAAAATCTGCATGAGTGGTTTGTGGTCAGTTTTTAGGATGAACTTCCTGCCTCTGATATACTGATCAAACTTCTTCAATGCAAAAATGATCCCAAGCGCTTCCCTATCCAGAGCAGAGTAATGTTGTTCTGATGATTTGAGCACCCTCGAGGCAAATGCAACTGGACGTTCCTCTCCATTTGGCATCCGATGGAACAATACAGCCCCAAGTCCTTTTAGACTCGCATCTGTTGTAATTACTAATGGTAAATCAAGAGAGTAATGTGTTAGCGTATCTATACTTGAAATTTGTTTCTTCAAAGCTTCGAAAGCATCCCTACACTCTGAATCCCAAGTCCAGTGCACACCTTTCCTAGTCAGTCTGTGAAGTGGAGTGCTCGTCTGTTGCAGGTTTTTAATAAACCTTCCGTAGTAGTTCACCGAACCAAGGAATGACTTCAATTCAGCTGCGTTTTTCGGAGCCGGCATTTGGCTAATTGCAGTGATATGATCGTTTGCCGGATGGATTCCCTCCCCGTCAATAACGTGCCCTAGGTACTTCACTTCTTTTTGTAACCATTTACATTTGGATTCCTGTGTTTTGATACCCGCAGCCATCAGTCTCTTTAATACTTCTTCAATAGCATTCAGATGTTCACTGAGTGTTTTCCCTGTCAGGATGATATAATCTAGATAGCAAGCTACGTTTTTGATTCCTGATAATATTGTATCCATGACTTTTTGGAACAAATTTGGCGCGAAACAAACCCCAAACGGTAATCTTTTATAACGATAAAATCCTTTATGCGTTGAAATAACGAGATATTTTCTAGATTCTTCTTCTACTTCCAACTGCAGATATGCGTCTTTCAGATCTATTACTGAAAATATCTTCCCTCCTCCTACCTTTGAAATGATTTCATCGAACGTAGGTAACGGATGAATATCTGTTATGATAAATGGATTTATTGAGACTTTAAAATCACTGCAGATTCTTAAAGCACCGTTTGACTTTATGGCCAATACAATAGGAGATGCCCAGGTGAGTGGATTTAGTGTTGTATCCACAGGTTCAATAATATCAGACTCTACCAATCTTGCTATTTCCTTCTCCACCTGATCCCTCATTGCAAATGGAACTGGCCGTGGGCGGAATACCTTTGGGATCGCATTTTCTTTCAAGAATATTTTCGCCTTGTGTCCAATAATTTTGCCTGTAGTGCCATCGAAAATCGGTGCGTACTTCTTACATAGTTTGTGTAATTCGCCTTCCCCCTGCTGAGTATGGTTGATTTTATTTGGTTGTACTTTCGACTCTTCTATGGAACACAAACGTGCCCCCTCTGGCATTGGTAAGTCGAATTTTAGTGACCAGTCTAACCCAAATAACGGAATGTCGTGTATCTTTGCCACTACCACAGGTAACTCCATCACTTTCCCGAAAGCCTCAACTTTTACCGATGTTTTACCCAAAGTCTCTACAGAAATCCCTGTATATGCTGATAAATCTCCATTTGGTTTTAATTTTGGTGATCCAATATTCTTCCACACTTTTGGATTTATGACAGTTTGAACTGCACCAGGATCGTAAAGCATGTCGACCCCCACCCCATTTAGATGCACTCTGAGCATAATTCTATTTCCTTTTCCATGCATTTTATTTAATGTGCTTGTGCTCTCATTCCCAGATAAGGGTGTCTCATACTCCTTCCCACAATCTAATTTTTGAATTTGTCTTACAAGTCTTCTATCCTCCAGTTTGCTTGATTTAACAATGGTGGCCCTGTTTTTTGTAACGCACACTCTAGCAAAGTGATTCTCTTTTTGACATGCGCTACAAATTTTTCCTTTCGCTGGGCACTTTCCCGGCTCATCGTGTTTTTCGAACCCACAATTGAGACATTGTTTATTTGCATCCAACCTCTTCGTACCTCTGGATGGGCCCCCTTTATTTATCTTTTGTCCTTTCAGCTGATTCACCCTAGTTGAAGCTGATCCATTTCGGTCCAAGCTATCCCAGTTTAGCATTTTTCTCTGCTCTCCTGCCCTCTCCAAGTTCCGGGCGGAAGCTTCAACCTCCGCGAACGTAGCTTCATTGGACGGGTGCAACCGAATTAGCTCTTCTTGCCACCTCTCATCAGCTATACCCATGACTAACTGATCTCTTAGTCGTTCTTCCAGCGAGTTCCCAAAGTCACAAGTACCCGAGAGTGTTCGCAGCGAATTCACAAAACGAGCTATTGACTCCCCCTCTTGTCTAACGCGGCTCATAAATGCTCGACGTTCCGCAAAAATGCACGTAGATTTCACATAAAACTTCGATAATACTTCCCGCAAGTCATTGTACAGCTCTTCAACGTTTTTTTGGCCGAAAATGGTCCACCAAGATTTTAAATGGCCCTGGTCCTACTACTGAAAGTAAAAGCATAGTTTTAACTTCGTCGGGCATGACAATCCCATAAGTACGGCGGGTTAACTCAATCTCAAAACGTTTTATATAGTAATCCCATCTCTCTGTCTCTTCATCATACGAGCTGAACCGAAAACTATTAACGATTTTAGCAATGTCCCTGCTTACCAAGGTCTCCTCGTCTGAAGTATCCTCAAAAGACTGTTGCTTCTTCACCTTTCTTGTTTTTCTTCACATCCTGTCCGCAGCGCCAATGTAAGGAATTACGAAGTAGGCAAAACAGTCTATATTTTAATATAAACCTACACACAAAATCATCTTTTGTAAAACGAAAACACGGGTCCCCGCATTTCTGTTGCTGGGCACCGTCCACACACATTTTTGTCCATATTGTAGTGTCACTACAATTCCTAACCCGGCAGCATTAAGACTTGGTGAACTGATTAATCATTTCCACTGAATAAAGGGGAAAAATCCGATTATGCCAGCCATCAGAATAAGTTGAACTCAAATACACACTTTTTCCACTTTTCAGTTTTTAATTTGTCTGTCTTCCAATCATTACATCTTGTCATACGATAAACATCCTGTCGTGTATATAATGATAAACAGTTTTTTTATTATGATTCGCAGACAAAACTTCAATTTCAGCATCCTGCTTGACGTTGTTCATTTCGTTTTCCCCACACGCCATTTTTCTATTGTGGTACACTTGTAAACTTAGCTTCTACGATTGTAACCTTTCTACACTTGTACTCTTTGTTTTGATGAAACACTTATTCTAGTTTACCGTGCATTACAAGTACCTGTAATTGATAACTTGTACACTTATAACTTGTTATTTTATGAAAGGTTGTTTTAGGAAATGTGTGTGGTGCAGCAGATGGGGGACATATTGAACATTTATAAATAACACTTTACTATATTATAAACATTTCAAAATGTCAACCATTCCTGTATCTACAGTTAAATGGAAAATACAGATTTTTGACATGTGATAAACCATTATGTGACACCCTGTACATAACAAAATTGAAATATATTGTGAATTAGGCTTTGTATTCAATTAATGAAGTATTTGTGACTCATGTATTATTCCATCAAAGGGTATAATAATCATTTATCTCATACAGATTTATATAGAGAGGAACGCGGGTGATGGTTGAATAATCACTTCCGCCCCCAAATGATCGCGAGAAGAAATGCAAGATTCAGTGCTTCACCTTTCGTGTAACGGTTCCTTTGTAAGGTGTTATGTAATACTCAAGAATGACACGGAATAACGAGATTGACTTTCAAGAATGGCATACTTTACCCCAAGAGTTGCCACTAAGGATGTAGATAACAGTCCCATTCCATTGATTTTTCATGTTTTCGTAGACGGTAAACTATTGAATCCTCAACGTTGAAGAATAGCTGGAAATCGAAACTTGAGTATTCATTTCTAGGTGCTCCAGTTAAGTAGCCGAACGCACGTGTATTGAATTTCGTTTTAATTGTTGCTGTGTATGGTAACTTCTTTACTTAACTCTCAGCAATAACAATTTTTATAAATTTTGATTGGTAGCTTTCTGAAAAAAAGGCATTTTTTCGAGTTTGGTTGGTGATTTGTTCTTTACCGTAGAGATAGAATTAAACCACTTATTAGGGCCAGGGGTGCAAGTCAAGGTTTAAGCTGAAACATAGCCTAACGTCGTTTACTTTTCATACTTGGTTTAACCTACTGATCGCGTTTGGCGACTGTGCAAGCCCTTATCACTTTGGTTTAGGAAACGAGTTTATTTGTCAAAGAAAGAGGAGAAGCATACAAAAAGGCAACATAATCTCATGGAACTACTAGGGAAGTTATGGTTCCATGTTGCAAACCGCTGATTTCGGACATCGTATGTTTTAACCTAGTAAAAGGGGAAGTGAATGTGTTGGTTTTGGTTTATTATTTTAAATAATAAGCCTATGTGATCGTATAGCGAAAAATTTTTATAACTCACCCTCAAACTTTGTTATTTTACGTTTCAAAGTGCGTAGAATCCAAATGTGCAATGTCCGTCCACCGTTCACCGTCCGGGCCATAAAAAGCCTTGGAATTGACTTAAAAAATCCGTTCTTTCGCACATAGACTCCACTTGGGGTCTAGTTGGCCCTAACTTGTCGCCAGCTCGATCGCTCCACACTCATGGGTGCTATGAGCCAAAAATAGGTGAAAAAGTGTCTTTTTCGAGGCTTTGAGTGTTAGACTGACGTACGCGCGCACGCCTAGCACGCTTAGTGGAATGATGAAAACATTGGCAGAGGGTCATGAGGGGGGGGGGGAGGGGGAGGAGGCGCGGTGCCTTGTAGGGGCAAAGCGGCACTTCGCCAGGGGCGTAGCAGAACGGCGCCAGGGGCGTAGCAGAACGGATATATATATTACTTTTACAAGTAAAACCCATATAATACACCGCGGCACGATGAGGTGGGTACGGCGTTATATGTTATTATTATGTTATATGATATTGTCAAGGCAATAATATTATTTGAATAGATAGGAGCTCAAATCTAGAAATATAAACATGCGTATATAATTATAGAAGTATAGGTTGTGGCGATTCGAAATAGGACACGCCGAGAAGTCTGGACAGGCATTATGACGTACGCAAGCCAACTAAAACTACGATCATACTCAATTGAAAAAATATTAAACCTTTGTGAAATAATTTGCAGCGTTTTTAATGTCATGATCAGTGTTATTAATATTCAGCTGAGTTCAGATTAGTGCAGCAAATCTAGTTTTTTGAATTCTTTTAGCGTTTCTCGTTGGTCATTTTTCTCATTCAACTGAATTATTAATATATTTTGTAATATCGGTTTCTCATGTCGTTAGATGAAATAGCAGGAATATCGTCATGATAAAGGGATCAGATATGAGGGAAAGCATATGCATTACAAAGTTGGCGCCTACAGTAATTTGTGTCTGATGTGCGTAGATAGTAGGGTAGAACATTTTCGCGCACTTGCATAAAGACTCCATTTCGACCGCCACCGTTTTCCCGAGTTCCAGACACCACCGTTACTAAGATGCCTTCAATATTCGGTCCCTCTTTATGAAGGACGAATTCATTTTGTAAAAGGACGAACTCAATTTTAAAATACTATATATTCGAAGGACCATCTGTGGCCATCCTTAAAGGCAGATTTATCATGTTTTTCCTGAAATAAAGTTATTGCTAGATCAAAATTGAAGCATGCCAAAAATTCAGCAAATATATGGACAAATAACATCTTCAACATAATTTGTTTGTTAATTAATTTTTTTTTTTTTTTCCGGGACAACTTAAGCTGGGTGCTCAGCTACATGATTCAGATGAACCCTCTTGTTGGACCGAAGGTATCGAACTTTACAGTTTTTATGATGGCGAGAGAGTGGGTAAGTTGAAAAAATATCCATACTTCTCTAGCAAACCAGTCTATTGCTATTGTTGAAATGTTTCGTCTGATTATTTTATTTTTCAACATAATCATTGACTGAAATAACTAACTACACTCATTGTCGAAAAAACTCAGTTTCGGAATCGTGGTTGCCGAATCGTACAATACCTGTTGACCGAGACAAAGCCTTACTCTCGGTAAAAAGACATCCAGAAAAAGAGTTTACGACAATTTCCAATTCAATAGAATGATCCAGTGTGAAGTAAACCAAGAACAAATTTTGTTTAAAAATCGATTTTTGTACCATCAAAATTGGTTGCCCAATTTATTCTCTTTCAAGGCTTTACAAAAACTGTATAGCTCATTGATCAGCTGAGTTCATGCTGAACAATTTAAAAATAATTCTTCGAAAATGGTTCATTATTCAAGGGGTTATTCAGGGGGGGGGGGGGGGATTATTTAAATTCACTGAAGAAATTTAGCGATTTAAAAAAAATATTAATCAAAATTAAAAGCTAACTTTTTTTTGCTTCTTATTGGGGTTTTGAGAGTTTAGCTGAGCTGGAGGCGTGGAAGTTGGTTGCTGAACTACAATTATCTCAAAAAACATAAAAAAGACTGTTTTCAGACGATCAAAGTTTAGGAGCACGGTTTAAAATGAGATATACCATTTCCTCCTTTAAACATTAACCTTACCATCATCCTGTCAATGAAATCGAGCCCTCAGTCAATGGCAAGATGGTGCGGATAATTTTTGAAGCAAGAAATGGTACATCTTTTTTCACATTCTTCTCAATCTTTGATCGTCTGAGAACAATCCTTTTTTTATGTTTCTGGTAACAGTTGTACTCTTGGCAATCAACTTTAACGCCTCCAGCTCAGCTCAACCCTCAAAACCCCATTAAAAAACGACAAACATAGTGATACTATAATTTTGAACACAATTTTTAACAAATCGCTTACGTTTTTTATTTCAGTGATGTTTTTGCTGTAAGCCCTTATCAGGGATTTAGGAAGCCCCCCAGAGGTGCAATGGGGTCCTAAATCCTCGACAAAGAGGTAGAGGAGGATGACAGTATCTCGTCAGAGAGATAACACTCCTACTAATAGCATTAATGAGCTATGTTCGGAGTAGATTGGATTCCCAAGACCTGGATCACCGATCCAACGCCAAACTCAGCCTCTCAAAAACACGAGAAGTGGCGTGCGACGCCCGTTGTTTTCCAATGGAGCGACGGCAGCGCTTCCTCTGGGACTCTGACGGGAACTCTGTCACACCCTTAAATAATAAACCATTTTAGAAGATTTTTTTTTTCAAATTGTTCAGCATGAACTCAACTTTCCAACGTATCTAATATACAATTTTCGTACACCCTTTAAAGAAATAACCAATTCGGCAACCAATAGTGTAAGACGCGAAAATAAAATTTTTTTCCCACTACAAATGTGTTCTTCTTGGTTTACTTAGAATGGACCGTTATATTGAGCTTGGGTTTGCCAAAAACTCTTTTCGTGGATGTCTATTCACCGAAAAGTGAACATTTGTTTCAGTAGATAGGTATTGTACGATCCGGCCACGGATTTTGTTCAGCGTCATTTTGCTTTTCCACCACTGAAGGTAGAGAAGCTTTGTTTCGTACAGGAAGATGAAGAAAAAGCTCAGGTTATGCATCATAAAAATATGAACGAATTTTCGTAAATTTTATATCGTGTTAAATTCAGTTGAATATAATGGAAAATATTCTTAACGTTTCATGTAACATTATGTTATAACAAGCAAAATGTCCCAACCATCCTCAACCTCCTCAGCAGTAAATTTCTTATTTATTTTTCAGGGAAACGGGATCGCTCCTGAATGAGAACTACGATTTTACGACATCGAAATTACGGCGCCGTCTACCCAATTACTGCTACTATCCCAGCTAACTGTTCTTTCTGTAAACTAGCTATTTAATCTACTTGGTTATTTTTAATATGAAAATAAACGAAAATAAAATGAAAATAAATTGATATAACTCCAAATTGTTAACTAAAAGAGGTCAAAAACGTATAGTTTCAAAAGAGATCATCAGAATTTATTCTTTTCTTGACACGTTATAGTTTCGCGGTGTTTTTTGCGCGCTGCTGAACTCTAAGTGTTACAACTACAGTGAAGTATTCCCACATGTTTCATTTGAACAGGGGTGTTGTTAATTGTTCTTGTTTGAATGAATGTAAAAATATATCTTGTTCCGATTTTGCTCTTAAAACGGTGGTTCTCAATTGATTTCCTCTAACCTGTATAATTTAACCATATTCAGTTTTTTTATTTGGCATCCTTAATCAAAATGGTAGGCTACGTATAGAGCGGGGTTTGGTTCGGAGAAGATTTACTAGGGTCATAAAGACATTCTCTGACGAGTTAAAAAAAGAGGACTGGAATAGAAGTACTCTTGAACCGTTGTTCGCGCAAGTTGACCGATGCGCTTTGAAGATGAAACAGATGTACGAGAAGATCGGAGGTGCTGCTGGAAGACGAGGCGACGACGGGCGAGGCGCTGGATGCGAAGGCCATGGACAGGATGAGTATACGTTGAATTATCTTACCTGTCGCAGTAATTTTGAAAAGGCCTGACAAGAAACAGAAGCTGTTTAAAGTATGAATTCATCTAACCAAGTATTAGCCATGAGAGGATATAGGAAAAATTAGGTTGGGATTTCCCGTCGACGCCTAAATTGAAAATTCCTCAGTCCTGTAATTTTGTTTTCGGAGGTTATGCCACAAATACCAAGGAGATATTTGAAATTACTTAGTTCGAAATACGCAGCAATTTTATGCCTGCTATACCTGATGATAACTGACTTAGGAAACTTATTCTTCAAATCTAGCACCTCCTTCCAAATTGTTCGAGAGAAGGGGAACAAATAGAAATTTAGGGGATCCAGTAGGAACTCGCAATTCACATCAAAAGATCTTAGGGTTCGGCAGTTAGGTAAAGAATGAAAATCCCAAAAGAGTTCGTTGGACACTTATACTAGGAGTCTTCTAAGGCCAGATTATAATGAATAGAGTTAGGAGATTGAGAGTGAATAACTAAGTCTATGTTGAATATGTAGTTACCTAACGATTAACGAATTGGGTTTTTCACCTTTCTAGGAGATATGCAGCTTACCGCCTTCAATAACTCTGGAATGGATCTCACACATGAATGGCACATTTATAGCATTTTCAAATTGAATTCGTCCTTTTACAAAATGAATTCGACCTTTTACAAAATGAATTCGTCCTCTTACGAAATGAGTTCGACTTTCGAAAAGAAGGACCGAATCTGGAAGGCAACCAGAAAATGATACGCAGATACCTTTTATCGAAGAATAATAATTTATTGCATTGGTCTGCATAGTTAATAAAGATGTAATAGAAGAAATTTACAACGTTTACAAGGAATTGATACAAGAAATTTGGAACAAGTTTGCAAGAAATTCATACAAAGCCATGAATTTTAGAGTTTTGGTTTATTATTTTCAATAATGAACCTTGGTAATCGGCCATAAATAAAATAATAATAAAAACGTCCGTCCACCGTATGCTGCCCGGAGCAAACTACAGGATCAAAGTTTATGAAATTTGGCTGATAAATCATAGATTGGCAGGGGATGTCCGAGTAACATCGGCAGCAATTTTGTTCAACCATAAAGGGTCTCAATCAAGGGCTGAAATATTGACAAATCGAGATCATGAAAACTTTTAAGGTAACAGTTATGTTTTTAGGTTGTCATATACATGTATTTTCCCAAAAAAGCGAGTGAAATCACCCGGAAAACTATACGATTTTCTGTTCTCTGACTAGAACCTATAATGGAGCAGCGGGCCTATAATTTTTCGGGGAACTGAGTTTCATCAAAGACCGCTAGATGGTGTTAGGCTTGCATTAAGCGAGTCTTGCGCCGCCACCGCGGTATTACCAATAATGGCATTGCATCATCAGCTCGTGTAAGGAAAGCTTAGTTGTGTTATTTACCTAATTATATTAATTTCTGTTCAGTAGGACTTATGGAGAAAGTAGTAATGTAAACAATCATTCCAGGTTGAGGGTTTCCGTCCGACTGTCACGGGCGTCATCAGCTGCCCTCCAAGGTTGATCAGAATTCGATCTGATGATTTCGCTTAAAGCTACTCATTGCCTTGCCCACTTGAGTGGAGAGGGGTTCGCCGTACAGAGCGAGAAAATTACTTGGACATCTGACCCTTCCCTGGGCGGTCACCCATCCAAGTGCTCACCACGCTCGGCGCTGCTTAACTTCGCTAGTCGCATGAGAAACGGTTCATTGCAACGCCTAACCCGTACGGTTACGTAAGGAGAAACATTAGAGGATTCGTAATGATTCGTTTAATAATATAGAAGAGCTATACAATACAGAAATAATAAACCTCTGTGTAATAATTTGCAGCGATTTTTCTTTTTTCCTCAATGCAGAGGCAGCCCTGACGCTGCTCTAGGCATGAGAGAAAGGATATTTATGCATTACAAAGTTGGTGCCTACAGTAATTTGTGTTTGATGTGTGTAGATATGGTAGAAGAGAATATTTTCGCGCTTTTTCATAAAGACTGGATTCCAACCTCACCGTTTTCCCGAGCCCGTAACCGTTTTTTAAAGGCGGTGTTACAATGATACCTTCAAGATTCGGCCCCTCTTTATGAAGAACGAATTCATTTTGTAAAAGAACGAATTCATATGTATAAGGACAAATCCATTTCGTTAAAGGATGAATGAATTTTGCAAGAGGACGAATTCAATTTTAAAATGCTATTAGAACAAAAACGTAAATAACAGAAACGGGAATGCTAGCTGGTTTCAATATTATGGTTTGAACAGGCGTAAAAGAAAAACAGATCAAACAGTTGGTTTATGAACATATAATGTGGACATATTTTATCCTGTGCTCTGTTAACCTCACAAGATATTCTCTGTTTAGTTATTCTTTTCTACCCTACAAAGTTATCTAGCACTAGATAAGTAAAACATGGACTCGACACTCCGATGAACTGAATTGTTGGTTTTTCGGTGAATACAATCTGGCTCATAGTAATTTTTTGACGCTGTGATTGGTTTGACAAAAAGGTAATCCATGCTTTGAGGTTATCCTAATCACGGCATTTTGTCGACAAAATTTGTCAAACACAAACACAGGATTTGGTCCTCGAAGAACGGGTGTTTATTTGATTATCTTTTCTCTCGTGTTGTCCTACACCTACTTCGGCCAATTCTACTAGGCCGTCCATCTTATAGACGAAGCCTTGCTTATATGACCTAGCATGAAAAAAACGTTCTAAAAAGGTCTAATCCTGAACATACGACAGTTCCAAAACATTTACTGAATTTAAATCGTAACGAACAAATAATCACTTTAGACTGCTTGAAATAACTTATTTCATTTAGTCTCTATTGTGACTTTGCTCAGATTTTAGCGAATTTTCGTATTTATAAAATGAAGCTATTGCAATAGCTCCGAAAATTTATGAATAATTCCTTCAAGGAAACCTGCTTTAAGACATTTTGAAACTATTCGACAAGCTTGCGATTTTTCAGACATCCAAAATCTTTACTAAATCGCATAATATTATTTAGAACAAGATTTTTTCTCCATAAAATAATTGTAGTTAACCATTTTTGTACACTCAACGTGTTCAAATTTCAAAAAATTCTAAAGTTACAATTTACGATGATTTACGAACCACTCATCTGGTCATGCTGCATGTCTGGATTGTTGGTTTAAATGGCTGGTGTTCCGTAGAATTAAGTTGAAATTTCTATAGTAACCCCAAAAACAAGCCAACAACTCGTACCGTTCATTGGAGTACTCAATTAGTTAATGGATGGTGAAGAAGTTGTTTAAAGACCGATTTACGAAGGGTTTCTTGGATTTCGGGGTTTCGATATTTAGTGCAAATGGTGGGATGTAGGGAATGTTGCTCGCTTTGCTCGCAAATGGTAGATCCCTAAGGGTAGGTTTAACGTGTGTAGGGGATGTTGCTCGCTTCGCTCGCAAACGGTAGATCTCTAAGGGTAGGTTTAACTTCTGTAGGGGATGCTGCTCGCTTCGCTCGCTTGAGGAAGTCATACTGTTCACCCAACTTGGCAGACGTTTTTTTCAGTTGGGAATTCTTACAAACAAATTAAATCTTATAAAACTACGTGGAACCACGAAAAGTTTATTCGGGGATGTTGCTCGCTTCGCTCGCAAGGTATACCTGTATATGTGTAGGACAAAGTCCGTATTTATTATTTGAAATGGCTCTCGCTTCGCTCGCAAGGCGACCTATGTATACCTGCTCGCCTCGCAACATTGTGACATCGAACCCTTCACGTCAATTCTTGAGCCTTCTCTCGTCCACGGCACAATCATTTTAATCGCTTTGCTCGCTTCGCTCGCTTGAGGAAGTTATACTGTTCACCCAACTTGGCAGACTTTTTTTTCAGTTGGGAATTCTTACAAACAAATTAAATCTTATAAAACTACGTGGAACCACGAAAAGTTTAGTGGGGTATGTAGGGAATGGTGCTCGCTTCGCTCGCAAAGTGTGGCTGTATACATGCGATGTATTACAATTGAAACATGTAGGGGATTTTTCTGTTGGAAATTCTTACAAACAAATTAATTCTTATAAAACTACGTGGAACCACGAAAAGTTTATTAGGGAATGTTGTACTGCCCACCCAACTTGGCAGACGTTTTTTTCAGTTGGGAATACTTACAAACAAATTAAATCTTATAAAACTACGTGGAACCACGAAAAGTTTATTCGGGGATGTTGCTCGCTTCGCTCGCAAGGTATACCTGTATATGTGTAGGACAAAGTCCGTATTTATTATTTGAAATGGCTCTCGCTTCGCTCGCAAGGTAGGTACCTATGTATACCTGCTCGCCTCGCAACATTGTGACATCGAACCCTTCACGTCAATTCTTGAGCCTTCTCTCGTCCACGGCACAATCATTTTAATCGCTTTGCTCGCTTCGCTCGCTTGGAGAAGTTATACTGCCCACCCAACTTGGCAGACGTTTTTTTCTGTTGGAAATTCTTACAAACAAATTAAATCTTATAAAACTACGTGGAACCACAAAAAAGTTTATTAGGGAATGTTGCTCGCTTCGCTCGCAAGGTATTGCTGCATAGGTGTAGGGAAAAACCCGTATTTATTCAGTTGAAATGAGTCATCGAGTCCCTTCTGGTAAGCAACATTGTGAAACGGCGGCGGTCTCGATTTGTAGGAGGAAGTTATATTGGAGGAAGTTATACTGCCCACCCAACTTGGCAGACGTTTTTTTCTGTTGGAAATTCTTACAAACAAATTAAATCTTATAAAACTACGTGGAACCACAAAAAAGTTTATTTGGGGATGTTGCTCGCTTCGCTCGCAAGGCATTGCTGTATATGTGTAGGACAAACCCGTATTTATTCTGTTGAAATGGCGCTCGAAAGGGAAAGTTCCATCCTTATACGCGCGCGTGCGTTGGCCTGCTCGCAAGGTATTGCGTAGAAGTCGAGTCCCTTCCGTTGTGAAATGGACGGCGGGATCGATTAAAAATGTAATTTTAAACGGTTCTTCTCGCTTCCGCTCGCGATTTGACCTACTTCCCGTCACTTTTTTCGATATCCGATTTCGGATTCAGATTCGGCGGACCCAAAGCTGTATTTCGCCCGCGAAAACCGTTCCGAAAAACGTACCTTTATGGGGTATATTTTAATCGGAAAAAACCAAGTTTTTCGGCGGACTTTTCGAGAAAACGGGTCCGTACTCTCGCATTTTTTTAACGCATTTCCCGATACTTTTTTTCGCGATCCGATCGCGCCGTCGTCTTCCTCGTAGGAAAACCTACGAAACCCGTATTTTTCCGGAATTGTCAACGGCCGTTTAGAGGGGTAGGGGAAGCGGGGAAGTGGAAAAAGCGCACATTAATTATTACTTCGACCCCCCTCCCGCCCTACGGCCCATGGTTCGGGTGGGATTAGAAAATTTTAAATTCGCTTATACACCCTATCGGAAAATCCCAAAAAGATCCCCCCACTCGTAGATCCGGCCCACTCAGCCGTTTGGCCGTGCATAGACACGACAGACAGAGCGACAGACGGAGTTTCATTCTTATTAATAACTAGCCGCTCCGGCTCGCTACGCTCGCCTCCACGTCCATCCTCGCTTCGCTCGCAACGTGTGGCATGTAGGGAATATTGCTCGCTTCGCTCGCAAAGTCTGGCATGTAGGATATGTTGCTCGCTTTGCTCGCAAAGTGTGGTATGTAGAGAATGTTGCTCGCTTCGCTCGCAATTGAAACATGTAGGGGGGGTTGCTTGCTTCGCTCACAAACGGTAGATCTCTAAGGGTAGGTTTAACTTCTGTAGGGGATGCTGCTCGCTTCGCTGGCTTGAGGAAGTTATACTGCCCACCCAACATGTAGGGAATGATGCTCGCTTCGCTCGCAAACGGTAGATCCCTAAGGGTAGGTTTAACTTCTGTAGGGGATGCTGCTCGCTTCGCTCGCTTGAGGAAGTTATACTGCCCACCCAACTTGGCAGACGTTTTTTTCTGTTGGAAATTCTTACAAACAAATTAAATCTTATAAAACTACGTGGAACCACAAAAAGATTATTCGGGGATGTTGCTCGCTTCGCTCGCAAGGTATACCTGTATATAGGTAGGAAAAAACCCGTATTTATTCTTTTGAAATAGGCCTGCAGGTAACATTGTGAAATACCTGACGAACCCCTTGACGTCTTCGTAGAGCCTTCTCGCGAACACGGCAAAATTAATTTCTGATGTTAAACGCTTCTTCTCGCTGCTGCTCGCGATTTGACCGACTTAACGTCACTTTTTTCGATATCCGATTTCGGATTCAGATTTGGCGGACCCAAAGCTGTATTTCGCCCGCGAAAACCGTTCCGAAAAATATTATCTGCTTCGCATAATTCTCTGACTCTCTACCACTGGCACCACTCTCAGCTTCTAATTCCTTCACCAATCATATTTTCACTGTCCAGAATACTTGATGATTTCCCTTTCGAGGAAAAAGGATTATCCCTGAAGTACTTATCAGTGTCAGCAGTCGTTAAAATGATCGAAGTCGCGATCGTAGTCGTTGGATACTTGCTTGTAATTATAAAAACCGATGAAATTCATTTAGTCATATTTAGGCATATCATGTTGTGATCCTAATTTTGGGATTCTGATGAATCAATTTTCCACCATCCGTACACGCTTCGTAACAGTTATTATGATCTTAATAATTGGATTGGAGGTGGTGTCATATTTGACAGTCTTCTTTCTCACCGGGTCGACCATTCCTAAACAATTTTACAATACTTCTTAACAATAATGCCATTTCAATATGTTCTATTTCTCGGCGTAAAAGAAAAATATATTAGAGAGTTCCTGGTTACTACGGTGTTCTCATATGGTGTGCGTGAATCTAGGGATATTCAAAGATTCGGTAACACGCTGGATGTTACTACGGTGCAAGCTTAATGTTTCACGCTTCTTCACACGTCGTCTCTTATCAAATGTTTTCTAACCTGACGCTCATTCCAAAATTCGACCTCTTGTATTTCTCCAACTCTGTTTTTCTTCAACTTGGTCTAAGTTTCCACCATCTATCATCGTGTTGTTTTATTTTCGATTTGTAGTGATATTTGAAAAATGAACCTTTGTAATCGCCCAAGAAATTTTTTTAATCCCTCTCTCAAAATTTGTTGCTTACGTTTCATGAAACGTAGATTTCAAAAATCGAATCAGTCTGTCGACCGTCTGTCCGCCGTTTTATTTGTGCAATGTAATTCAGCGAGAAGTATTAGACTTCGCAGGCTTGTAAATCACGCAAGTTTATTGAGCATAGACGAGCTCGACGATGTGTTTCAGGTTAATCTTGAGGACGCAAGTTCTTGCTCAACTTTGTTAGTAGTAATATTGGTACATGTAGATATATAGAGGTTGGTGTATGCAGATTGTATGCATTTTGTGGAGAAACTCAGTAAAATAATACATGAGGGTATCTTATTAGTTTAATTTTTCTATCTAGAAAAAGTTAGATAAGATTGGAATGGAAAGATTGTATCTGTTTTTCGGCAAACTTTCATCCTCAGTTTTGTTGAATAAATTGTTTTTGGGCACTCGATGAATGGACTGCTTCGAGTGAAAATGAGATGAATATGAATGAATTCAGAGGGGTATATTTTAATATAACAAAAAATTAATTTATGTTTTGAAAAATATAATTAATATATTAATTTAGTATGAGTTTTGATATGAAAAGTATAAACTGACCACGCCTATCATTGAAACCTTCGGGTTTATACGTTTACGGGCGTGGTGTTGAAGACGTGGTAACGAGGAAGTACTAAGATCCCTCTACAAATTCGTCAGTTGTCAGTTGTTTCCAGATCAGCTGATCATGGCTAACGCGCACCGTGTGAACTGAGAACGTAGTAACCAGGAACTCTCTATCAAGCATTTGCGATTGAAAATTGAACGAGATTCTATTTCAGCTTGTGCTGAATTATACCGTTTGATATCCTTAGTGGATAAAACCCACAACATTTTTTCTGCCCAGTTATTCTTTTCAGCCCTACTAGTATGTGTAAATGTGACTTTTTACAGTCATTTAGTACAATGTTATTCAGTGCAAGGCCCAGCTAACGCTTTTGTAGCGAATTCTTGAACTATTTACGTGTTCAAAATTTACATACATACACTCCTTCACAACTTGCGACCATCCAGACCACCAATATATACATATGTTAATCTTATACATTTGTCCAACTAATCCATATTTTATTGAAATATTAAATATTAAACATTTTAACTTCAAAATTTAACAAATAAGAAAAAAAGAAAAGATTTATTGATATGTACCATTGGACTTGGATTTAAATATACTATACAAGGGACAAAGTGGTGATAAGATAAGGGAAATCGGTCCAAGACAGCCGCCGGTGTCACTATAGCAGCGATTCATCTCGAGTCTGTCAGGTCATTTGGCGAGCAATGCGTAGGAGGCCTCGGGCCCGCCACGGTGGGTGGAGCCGGGCCCGGCCGGGGCGCTCCGGCCGGCGCGGCACCTGCCACGGTGGGACAGCTTGTCGGCTTATATGCGCTGGTGCAGCCTACATTTGTATGCCAACTAATTTTCATCTTTAATTAGTTTCACCTTTTCCTTCATGTTTACGTTCATTTAGGAAATTCATTTATTTTCATATCACAGTACCTACCTATAAATTCAAAATTGTTTTACCATTGTAAGCATACAATATGAAATGAATTGATTTGGCGAGGGGTAAACGAGTATAACAAAAGTATAAATGGAAATGTCAATGTCTTCACATCTAATTGCTACATTTCCCAAGGGAATTCGTTAAACGGTGGTCATCGTGCAAAGCAATGGAATATTTCAGTAATCAATAGGTTCACAATAACATACCCAATGACTTATTAATCCATAGAAAGGGTTGGTTAAATTTTGGCGTTTAACTACGATTCGTTTCACCTACAGGAACAGACGTTATTGACCTAGTTGGAACACCAACGAATGGATTAGTACGCTGTACATGCCTTCCCAAGTCATTTTGTCTCTCTCCAGTGTACTGGGTGTTTTCCCGTTCGAAAAAACAAAAGGATTGTCGATAAAATGGATTTTGATGTCAACAGTGGTGAAGTTTATCAGCGTGATAGCTGTCGCCAAGGGATGCATAAATCTAATAAGCCGAAATGGAAAGATTTCGCTACTTGAATTTCTCATCTTGGTCCGCGACATTATAGTATGTTTCTCTCTAATCACTCATTTTTTCCGAGCTTGCTTCGATCAAAGCATTTTTATTTTGATGAGCAAACTTTCAACGATCAAAACACGTTTCGTAGGCGTGAGCATATCGTTAGTGATTGGTTGGCTGTCGCTGTCATATTTCACTGTATTCCAATACTATGGATGGACAATACCAACGCAGCTTTGCCAACTCTATATAATCTTCCTAACAATACAATATGTTTTATATCTCGGAGTGAAAGAAAATCAAATGAAAAAGTTATTAAAGAAGATAAAAAGTGATCCAATTTCCGCCTGTCTTCGGTTCCAACATTTGTTGAACTTAGTCGACCAAATATACGGAATGTTTTCTGTCCAGTTGCTTTCTTCGACATTACTTTCAGGAGTGAACATGATATTTTATAGTTATTTCATAACGATGCATTACAAATACACTACGAAAATTGTATTACTCGACGGAGTTTTTGGGATGTCTGTGTATATTTGGTGGATCCTGGTGGTATTGTGGCGCTGCGATAAGTTGGACATTCAGGTGAGTTGTTCTTGAGATTTATCGGCGATAATGCGATTTAAATTTTTTAATCGGAAGTAAGTATAGTGTCCCTACTAAATTTATTCTATCACTCGTTTTGGTAGAAGGTGGGTGATGTGCAATTCACGTGAATAGTTTTTCATTTCGTAAGTAAACACTGAATATTAATTCAGATCAACAAATTCCAAACCCACTTGGTAGGTGAATCCTATTTCTATGGCTCATGCAAAACTGGGTTTACCGCAGGCAGACAGACACACAGACATCCGACAGACAAACACGGAACCAAAATTCATCAGCAAGCTCTCAAATACAAAAAACTAGTAGAATTTTTGATTTTGGAAGACTAACATTTTTTCAACTTTAATCACGAACACATAGCTTCCCTACCTTCCGTAGTGAGGAAGCAAAACGCTTGACACCCGCTTGGTTTTCGACACTACTCGCTTGGAGAATTACACTACCCGCTTGGATCGACGGACACCCGCTTGGATTCCTATCGAGAACTCTAATTGATGCCTTCTTACCGGGTGGAGTGCGTCTATTTTGTCACGCCACGCCTTAATTTCACGTTTTAAGACTTCAAAGCTATTAGCTAAATTCAGTAAAAGGTGGTCATCATACAAATCTACATCGTACAATTTCACTAATCAATAGGTTCATAATAACATGCCCAATGACTCAATAATCCATAGAAAGGGTTGGTTGAATCTTGACGTTTAATTACGATTCGTTTAGCCCAAAGGTAGCCATTCGTTATTGATCTGGTTAGAACACTAGCAAATAGAGTGGTGAGCTCCCATGCCTTCCCAATTTATTTTGTCTCTGTCCAGGGTTCTGGGTGTTTTCCCGTTTGACCACGAAGGATTGTCCATGAAATGGGTTTTGGTGTCAACAGTCCTGAATTTCTTCAGCCTGGTATCTGTGGCCAAGGATTTCATAGATATGATAAACCAAAATGGACCGCTTCAGCTACTTGACGGTATCATGTTGGCCCGCAACACTATAGCCTGTTTTTCTTTAATAGCTCATTCTCTCCGAGCGTGTTTTGATCAAAATTTTTTTATTTTGATGAGCAAACTCTCAAAGATCAAGACACGTTTCGTAGGCGTGAGCATATCGTTAGTGTTTAGTTCGCTCTTGCTGTCATATTTCACAGTATTTCATTATTTTGGTTTGCCTCTACCAACGCAGCTTTGCGAACTCTCTATAATCATCGCAACTATGCAATATGTTTTATATCTCGGAGTGAAAGAAAATCAAATCAAAAAGTTGTTAAAGAAGATAAAAAGTGATCCAATTTCTGCCTGTTCTCGGTTCCAACATTTGTTGAACTTAGTCAACCGAACACACGGAATGTTTTCTGTCCAGTTGCTTTCTTCGACAATACTTTCCGGAGTGAACATAATGTTTTACAGTTTTTTCATAACGTTGCATTTCCAATACACTACAGAACTTATATTCCTCGACGGAGTTTCAGGCTTTTCATTGCATATTTGGTGGATCCTGGTGGTACTGTGGCGCTGCAGTGAGTTGGAAAGTCAGGTGAGTTGTTCTTGAGATTTATCGGCGATCATGCGTTTTGAATTTTTAATCTGAGTCTCCACTAAATTTATTCTATCAGTGGCTTAGGTAGAACCCAACTATGTGGGTGATGTACCATTCACGTGAATAGTTTTTCATTTCGTAAGTAAACACCAATATTAATTCAATATAAAATATTAATTCAGATTTAACTAATGTGTTAAAGTGGATTGGGAAGAATGTGGTACCCTCGCGCAAGAATTTGCCTTAAATCCAGTGCACTATCCGCGGATATAACAAATTGACATCTGCTATCATTTTATCCCTGATGCATTGGCTGATGGCAAAATAAATTTGAAAACATCACGACCGAGAATATGACAGCTATACAAAGTGTGCACAATTTAAAAGGCATATGGATTACGGCAATCAGGAAGAATGTGGTACCAGAATTCGGATGTCACTAGGAAGCAAAGGGCTACATCCTACGTCTGCAGTGCCGTATGTTTATACAGGAAAAGTAGATGAAGAACTGTTCATCCTTGACGTGTAGTTCGATGACCTGATTCTGGCCACTAACATGCCGAAAACTATGGAGACATTGAAGAGCGAATTGACTGACAATTTCAAGTAGAAGGAGACCGATACACTTTTTGTCTGGGTATATAAAAGTTACCCATGTCCTGAAAGAGGGGCAGATTCGACTCTGTCAAGCCACCAGATCAATTCCCTTTCGGGTTATTCAAATCAGATAGCAGCCGATCACCCGCTGAAATGCGTTTCTAGAGACCCGTTTGATATCCTATCAGGTGATTTAAATCAAATAGCAGCCGATAGAATGATAGCGGGTGATTAATTTCAATATTTGATCACCCGCTAAATTTCTGATCAGCCGATAAACGTTAATTCAAGAGACCCGATCAATTTTCTATCAAGTGATTTAAATCAAATGGGAGCCGATAAAATGCTAGCTGAAGATCAATTTCAATATTCGATCACCCGCTAGATTTCCGATCAACTGATAAACGTGCTTCGAGAGACTGGGTTAATATCCTATCTGGTATTGAAAAGCAAATACGAAGTCAATAGAATAGTAGCGAGTGTTCAATTTCAAATTTTGACCACCTGATAGATTTCTGAACATCCAATAAACGTGATTCGATAGACCCGTTTGATATCCTGTGGTGTCAAGGAAAATCCGACATAATACTAGAGTACCCAATAAGATTTGAAGTGGTAACCAGATTGTTTTAAACATTTACCCGTTTGGAATTTGCATGACCCGATTGTTTTCAAGAAGGCCAGATAGATCGGATACAGCACGGTACCCGCTTGGAGTCACCAATCTCCTGGCCCGATAAATTTTAACGGCTCACCCATTTGATTATCAAGCCGGTATTTTGAAAGACCCGTATGGAATTGGTCCACCCGATGAAGAACGTCTGCCAAGTTGGGTGGGCAGTATAGCATTCTCACATACTGTAACATGGACGTATATAATAAGTTGAAGACAAAGTACAAGTCGACGTTATAAGAAATTAATGTTTGCGCATGCGAACAGACTACTATCAATCCAATGGCAATGAAATTTCTAGGGGAACGTCTTGGAGCTACACCTCACAATCCTTGAGAAATTCTTCAGGATCGGTTTATTAGTCTCGGAGTTCTGCCAGTAACGATTAATTTTAATTTTGCGCATGCGCTATAACTATTACTCTACCAATACCGATATAATTCATAGGGAATTTTCCCGGATCATATGCCTATCTAATCCCCGACTTTAAAAGAAATCGGATCAATGGATGATATAATAAAAATAGAAATGGACGTTATAATAAATTAACGTTTGCTCACGCGCGCAGGCTACAATTCATGTAACGGCAATGAAAGTTATAGGGGACCATCCAGAGGCTTTCCCGCACAATCCCTAAAAATTTTATCATAATCGTTCCATCAAATTCGGAGTTTTGCTTGGGCCAATCGATATTAGTTTCGCGCATGCGCAATGGTTATTACTAAAAAATTGCGATATAATTTTTAGGACCTCTTTTTAGAACTTAAACAAACTAACTGCCAAGTTTGAACGAAATTGGACCAACAGAATATAAGAAATCGATGTTATGAGATATTCACGTTTGGGCTTGCACACAGAATGAAGTTGATTCGACGGTATTGAAAATTATAGGGAACCTTCTATGAGCTAATCCGCACAATCCCTGGAAATTTCATCAGAGTCGGACTGAAACTTGGTATAGTTTTGGGCGTGACAAGGATTTACCACTGGCAGACAGACATGCAGACATCAGACAGAAAGACACGGAACCAAAATTGATCAGCAAGCTCCGAAAAGCAAAAAGCAAGTGGAAATTTTGATTTTGGAGGACAAGTTTTTTTCAACTTTAATCACGAACTCATAGCTTCTCTACCTTCGGTAGTGAGGAAGTAGAACGCTCGATACCCGCTTGGATTTTGACACTACCCGCTTGGATTCCTATCGGGAACTCTAATTGACGGCTTCCTACCGGGTGGGGTGCCTCTTTTTTCCCGCCATGTACCTATTTTCACATTTTAGGACTTCACAGCTATTAGCTACATTCAGCAAAAGGCGGTCATCATACAAAGCTACATCATACAATTTAACTAATCAATAGGTTCACAATAACATGTCCAATGACTCAATAATCCATAGAAAGGGTTGGTTAAATCTTGACGTTTAATTACGATTCGTTTAGCCCAAAGGAATATTCGTTATTGATCTGGTTAGAACACTAGGAAATAGAGTAGTGCGCTGTCCATGCCTTCCCAATTCATTTTGTCTCTGTCCAGGGTTCTGGGTGTTTTCCCGTTTGACCACAGAGGATTGTCCATAAAATGGGTTTTGGTGACAACAGTGCTGACTTTCTTCAGCGTGGCAGCTGTGGCCAAGGATATCATAGATGTGATAGACCAAAATGGACCCATTCAGCTAATTGGCTGTATCAGCTTGGCCCGCAACACTTTAGCCTGTTTTTCTTTAGTAGCTCATTCTCTCCGAGCGTATTTTGATCAACATTTTTTTATTTTGATGAGCAAACTTTCAACGATCAAGACACGTTTCGTAGGCGTGAGCATATCGTTAGTGATTGGTTATCTGTTACTGTCATATTTCACAGTGTTACATTATTTTGGTTGGGCTCTACCAATACAAATTTGCCAACTCTCTATAATCATCGTAACTATGCAATATGTTTTATATCTCGGAGTGAAAGAAAATCAAATCAAAAAGTTGTTAAAGAAGATAAAAAGTGATCCCATTTCTGCCTGTTCCCGGTTCCAACATTTGTTGTCCTTAGTCGACCGAATTCACGGGATTTTTTCTGTCCAGGTGCTTTCTTCAACAACAATTGTTGGAGTGAACATAACGTTTTACAGTTATTTCATCATGACGAATTACAAACATGCTGCGGAACTTATATTACTCGACGGAGTTTTTGGATTTTTTGTGCATATTTGGTGGATCCTGGTTGTACTGTGGCGCTGCGATGAGTTGGACTTCCAGGTGAGTTGTTCTTGAGAATTCATTGGCGGTCAGGCACTTTTTGACTTTTCGATCGTTGACGAATGAAGAGAGGCCCTATTTTGACTCAGCTGGCGATTGTCAGCGTGCGTGTGTATGTGTTCTGTGCAGGCCGTGATTTTGGAGCTAACAACTTAAAATTCGGATGGTACTCTATTTATTCCTAATCAGCTGTATACTTTTTTGTATCAATCCAACGAGGGATAATCGAGTTTGGTATTATTTTCAATAGTTTTTGTCACACAGAATTGACTGAAACCACTATAAAAGCCAAAGTAGCACTTGACGAAGATCGTTGCAATAATAACCAAAATAGAGTTCAATATCAATTTCAGTAGTTCCAGTTAAATAAATAGAATCGTGAATAAGAAGCGAAGTCAAGTGTATTATACTCGACAACCAGTATACTATACTTCGTCAGGAACCTGTAACAGAGTTACCTCCTGAGAGGCCCATTAAGCTCCCGTCAGAGCACCAGAGATAGCGCTGTCGGCGTCCCGTTGAGGAATCAATGGGAACCACGCGCTGTTCTAGATCATTTTTGGCAGCTGGTTTGGCGTTGGATGGAATTCCAGGTGACTGGAATATCAACCTTCCCCGAACATGGCTCATTAAAAGCTATTAGTAGGGGTGGTATCTCTCTGACGGGATGCCTGTTACCCTCCTTTACCTGATTTATGAGGATTTAGGCCCCCATTGCACCTCTGGGGGGGGCACCTAAATTCCTTATAAACCTGAAGAGCGAACTAAATCACTCGCGTAGAAGTTAAGGAAAACCATTTCAAAACGGAAGTTAGTGAAAAAAACTTTGTCTATTTCCACGAAAAATAAAGAGTTACAATGTTAAATCGATTTTGACGGTTAGGCCATCATCAGTAACAAACTATAACTGAAGAAAAATTAGAAAGGACGCAGCTTTTATAGTCACAGGTGAAGGGAGATTGAATCCCATTGGTCAAATGAAAGGAAAATAAAAAATAGTCTTAAACAATACTAGGATCCGTTAAGGCCAAAATCAATATTCAGGATAAAAGTGGGGTTTATAAACTAAAATGATCTTGTGGCTACGAATATTGCGGTCAAACTGGTAGGAAATTCAGGGAAAGAATAGATGAGCATCAGGAGGATTTCAGGGAAAATAAGGGTAAGTCTACATTTGCGAAACATCTTAAGGAATCCAATAATAGTTACAATCTTGATTTGACAGATAAAAAGTTTGAAGAATTTCTTCATAATTGTCTAAAGGAAGGTTTCTTGAATGTACTTGGAAAAATCGAAATTACCAAAAGTGACAGACCTAAATATATGTCACCACTGATAAGTCCATTTGCATAAAGCTTGGAATTGAATTATCCCTTCAAAATGTTAAAACCAGTAAATCTTCCCCTCCGTTCACTTCATCTGATTAGCTATAGTCCCCCTTCACTTTGCTTGCACTTAGTTGGTTGTACCCCCTGCCCCTTTCCTTTCACTTGACCAATGGGATTCAATCTTCCTTCACTTGCGACTATTATAAGAGCTGTGTCCTTTCTAATGTTTCTTCAGTTATTGTTTGTAACTAATGATGGCCTAACTGTCGAAATCGATTTAACATTGTAACTCTTTATTTTTCGTAGAAATAGACAACGTTTTTTTCACTAACTTCCGACCTGATGAGCTATCCACCTAGTAAGTCCCTACCGAATTTCATCAATCAGTCGTTTTTGTGGAGCCCAATAATCTGGGTTATGTAAATTCACTTGAACAGTTCTTCATTTCGTAAGCAAACACCAATACCAGTTCAGATTCCACTAATTTCAAACTTCGAACTCGCTTGGTAGGTGAATCCTAACTTTGTGGGGTCATGTGAAATCCTTATGGTAGGATCCGAAGGTACTGTTACGGGCGTTGATAAGGAGCGTCACGCTGTGATGACACTGCGCGACCTGATAGTCCGGTCCCCGTCCGTTCGGAAAAATATTAATTCACAGGCAATACCTAGTCAGTCGAATCCACTTTCCAATTGCGAGCGTGTACGCCCCCAGCTCACCCAAGTCTCCCCATTTTTGTGGCGGTAGCAACTTTACCTGTATTAGGTATGTATTTACACCCAGGAAGTATTCAATAACAAGAAACAGTGGTTATTTACGTGTGTATTTACACCATAAAAACATATACCCGAATCACTCACGATTTATTAACGTTACACTGGCGTCAAAACTGACGAACCCACAAATACCTTACCTCCTTAGTGAGTATTTCAACTACATACCACTGGATATTATACTGGCTGTTCACCAACAACGATGGCCTTATTTAGCTGAGGGGATACGGAAAATTGACCCCGCCTCCAGCTCATATATGCCCTCGCTCTATATTACCGCAGAACATTAGGGCATTTGGAAGAGAAATTTGGAGATATTTTGTGTTATTTTCGAGCGGTATGACGAAGAGAAAGCTACAGCATGGGTGGACTGAGTACTCAAATATCAAGTCTAAGACCATTCACACGTTCATCAAGCTTTCGATGTGCCGAACACAAAACCAATAACTGGCCGATTTAGAACCCACTTCTACACCCTCACCACTGAACAGCCCGAAAACTGCAAAAATGCTTATCCGTCGTAACATTGAATCAGGTGACAACAGTGTCCATTATTCTCCAAGTATTTCGAGGACAAACCTACAGCATTCTAGTCCAATCTGAGGAGGACGCCATGGAGCCCGAAAGTGCCGGTGTTCCCTACGTTTTTTTTTCCTAGGTTGGCACATCACTCTCTAACTCACACTGAAAAGAGTCTGGAACATTGAGAAGTGATACCGGTACCGAAAGCATTCTAGCGGATTGACGCCAAACCTCCACCGAACTATTACATCATCCTGATGTATTTGTCCGACTAATCTGAATTTTTACTAAAGCATTGACTACCGACTTGATATTATGTATTTTTGAGATGCGAGCATCCAGACCACCAAATACACAGCATTTTGATCTATGCACATTAGGTTCGGAGACAATCCGCTAGGATGTGCTCGGTACCGGCATCACTTCTCAATGCCCTAGACTCTCTTCTCAAACTGTGCATCAACAGCCTGGCAACACACCCTGCAAAAAATTGTATTTAGTTTATGCAGTATACTGAGGAGCTTTGAGCATCGTATAATTTTTTTTTTTTTTTGTTTCATCGTAACTGGGAGCCTAGCCTACTTAATCATATGAAACTGCCTCTAATTCGTTAGGTAGAAGCAGTCAATTTCGACAGCATCCATCAACGCCTATTCCATTATTTTGTGAGTGGAGACTGAAGAAATACCTAGTTGATGGTTCAAAAACCATTTGTAAGTATTGTTTAGCTACATTCGTAGGTAATTGTTTATATTGTTTCTTTATTTCATTGTTCCACCATGGTTTTTGGGCAAAAATAACCACTAGAGGAGTCCTATGATCGTTTCATAGATTTTTCTCCAGCTCATATTTAGGGTTTTATAGCCCCAAATCGTACGTTTTGTCAAGCTCATTTTCGTAATTTTATTTTTTGTATCCAATCAAAAATCGAAGAATCCATTCATGATTTATCTTTTTGGTTCTTAACTGATCATCTAAAGGCTAGATTATTGAGATAAGTGAGTTCATTGAATTGTATATTATAGTGGTCACTTCCCAAAGTTTCTTCTATAACCATCCATTCCAGCTTTCTGGCTAACAACAGTTTCGCAAAAGTTAAATCTAATGTAGAAGGTCATTGATTCGGTCGGGTAAGATGCGCCGGCTGGCCCTTACTCATTATCACGAAATCCGTCAGTTCTAGTTCTTCTCCGAGAGGTTTTTTTTTAAATTGTTAAATTAATTGCCTTAAGAATGGAGGATGGAGTAATGTTACGGGCGTTGACCAGAAGCGTCGCGATGCGATGATACAGCGCGACCTGATTTTCCGGTCCCAGTCCGTTCGGGAAAATATTAACCCTGGAATGCCCCGTGGGGTTTGTCAAACTCCAATCGCGATTTAAAGTCAGTTTATCATGTTGAATCCCGCACGTCTGGCTCTTCTCGCCCCCTTCTATATCACCCCCCACTTCTTCCCTAAAGGCTTCAGCCTTTTTCCAGTTTAGTACGTTCAAGACTTCTGTGTAGTGTAGTACTTTCTTGTGCCTGGGGTTTGACAAACCCCACCGGGGAGTTAACCGCTAGTGATTTTCTCTATAGCAAGTGTTATTTTTGTGGGCGTTCCCACAGTTTTGTTATTGGCTCATCGTTAGAAATGACTGGAAATCGCAAGTTTTTGGATCCTGAAGACATTAGATCCATTTGGAACAGTTGGAGGAAGAAGATGTATATTTTGGCGGAGAAAATTCAAACACGGGAGATAATGACGAGTTACAAGAAGTCCGATGAAGAAGCGTCATAAGTGACAGTTTTGGAAAAACTTGTTCGATGTTCCTTCTGTGAACATCATAGATCTTCAAAGTATTGAGAATGTTGACCCTATTGCTTGGTGCCAATTTTATGTTACCTTTTCATTCTAGTTCTTGGGTTTTGTAAGTGGTATCAAACTAATCTCAGAAAATTGTTTTGTAGATTTTATTGATTTATTTATTTTTGTTTTTAAATGAAAATGTGCCAATTTTATATTGAAAATATGTTACAATGAGGTACCTTTCTGCTATTATTTATATCTTCAGAGCGTGAGGTTTGCCTTACTATTAGTTTTTTCTTCATGAGCTTAGGTACCTACTTCATGTTTCTATACACTTTTGATAACGGAATAAAAATAAAATTTGATTCAAGTGTAACTTATTTTTGAATTTTCTAACATTTTTCAAAGTTGGGGTTTGACACACCCCACCGGGGAGTTAAGTGTTGTAAATTTAGCCGGGACATTCCAGGGTTAATTTACGAGCAATACCTCGTCAGTCAAGCTGAAGTTACAACCGCGAACGTTTACTCTCCCGGCTCCCCCACGTCCCCCAAGTTTGTGGTCGTACCTTTGTACATTACCCGTCCGTACTCAATTGAATAACGATTAATAGAGGTTATATACGTGTGTGTTTACATCAGAGCAACATATAACCAACTCTTGCCACACCAAAACATCCTCTCCTTTTGTTTTCCATTCTTCTTCCAAATTTCGGCGCCACCTTCCCAATCAAACACAGTACAAACTACAGGAGTACGATCTCCTGGTCCCTGTCGTAAATCTTCCCTTCCATTCATGTACTCTTCCCGTGTTCAATTGTATTTGATATTAATATCTACGTTGTATGAATATTTACACTTTTTGCATCCTATAGGTATCGGAAGTATTTGTTTAACTTTCCGGTTGAAAACTAAAATTGTTCGCCTCCGTATTCAAAATTTCCACTCGCGTTTTACGTTTTCAGACCATTATGAAGAACAACTTTCGTTCCGAGTCTGTCTATCTGTTGGTGTGTGATGTGTCCGCATATCCTCGTAACAAGCTTCACTTCCACAGTTTTCATCCGATTTTGATGCAATTTTAAGGGAATGTGCGGATTAGAGTAGATGGTTCTCTTTCAGTTTCATTGACCCCGAATAAATACCTCACTCTGAGCATACGCAATAGTAAAGTCCATCAAGCATAATATCTTCACGTCCTGGTCGTCCGATCCCACTTAAAATAGGGAAGTAGTTGGAAGAGAAAGATTTGAACACCCCATATCAATTTTAAGCCGATCGTATTCATAATAGCTCCTACGTGTGCGTAAATATGAATACTTTGTATTAAGCTTAATTTCCACAGATTTCGTACGATTTTGATGAAATTCTCAGGGAATGTGCGAATTAGAGTGTAGATAGCCTCCTATGATCAGTTTCATTGTTTCCATGTTCATATTTCACACAGCGCTTCCGCAAACATAAATCCCATCAAGCATTATTTTCTCACGCCCAACTCGTTTGAAAACATACTAAATCTTAATATACCATCTCGCCCAACCAGCTATGAAATCATAACATAATTTAAAGCATTTCAATGATCTGTTCATTCATGTCACGGATACAAAGATATATTTTTTTATTTTTTGCTCAGGTGAAGGCGTTTTACGCAGAGCTATTTCGCGTGATGTGGAAACAAAACTTATGCTCAAATGTATGTATTTTTCACCTTCATTCCCTTCATTTACTATTATTTCCGTAATTGGCTCCTTCTTTTCACATTTGATAACCTAGGTATGTTATCGTCAAGTATGAGCAGTATTTTCGCACGAAGTACTATTCTAAATAGAAAACCTGAATGCATTAATCCGATAAACTATGTTGTCTACCTATATTGATTTCAGAAAAAGCTGGTACTATACCTGTTGACACAAAGGAATGTCAAATTCTCAGCATGTGGTTTCTTCACGCTTGGGTGTCCACTATTCACTTCTGTAAGTTTATATCCTATTTTACTTATTACCAGAAGTAAGTAATGTGTTTTATTCTTGCGAGAGGTTGAACATTTTTTGAGGCTGATTCAATTTCTAATCAACCTCCGGATATAAATTTATTGTAATAAAGGATTTCGTGTGAAGAAGACATGAATAGTTTCTATTAATACTCACTCTATGCAATTTTTATTGGATTTTCTTTAAAAAGAAAAAATGAGCTATTGTGTTCACTCAGTCCGTTGATGTATTATGTTTGTATGTACTTATCTATGTATTTGGGTCATTTCACGCGAACGGCCAAACTTTTTTTTTCGATATTTTTTAAAAGTCCTGATTTTCTAGTATGCTGTACCCATTGGTAATAAAAGCTAGGGGCCAAATTTGCAGACCCCTCCTTCGCCCAGCCTTCTCTCTACAACTGTCCGAAGTTTAGGGGTGTGCGCCAAACACTAACTTTTGTTTTAATTGCTCAACCGTTATCGTGCCCAAAAAAATAAGTAAGGTGGCCTATTCTTATGGTAAATCGTATGCTCTTTCTGGTAGTCATGTCTAAATTTACAAAAACCGTAAGCTTCCTCATGAAAACTCAAAATAAAAACTCCTTTTTCACATTTCATCAATTTCGCTTTTTTTGAAAAAACTTTTTTTGATCTTAAATCATACCTATTAGTATGTAGAATACGAGGTTAAGAGGACGTAATGGGCCGACAAACGGTTTGTTGCCAGTGGTACTCAATGTACGGCCTGTACTACCAAAAAACGTAAGCTTCCCCATGAAAACTCAAAATAAAAATTTCTTTTTCACATTTCATCAATTTCGCATTTTTTGAAAAACATTTTTTTTTATCTTGAATCATACCTACCAGTATGTAGAATACGTGGTTAAGAGGACGTAATGGGCCGACAAACGGTTTGACGCCTGCGGTACTTAATGTACGGCCCGTACTACCAAAATAAAAGAAAAATTGAATTTTCTTGATAATATTTGCACCTATTTGATGTGTCGTCAAATGTGAAGTTAGGTAAGCAAATTTGATAAACTGGGGACTTTATAATGAAAACTCAATTTTTATTTTATTATGCAGTACAGGCCTTACATTAAGTACCGCTGGCGACAAACCGTTTGTCGGCCCATTAGGTCCTCTTAACCTCGCATTCTACATACTGGTATTTATGATGTAAGAAATTTCTTTTCAAAAAATGTGAAGTTGATGAATGTGAAAAAGAAGTTTTTATTTTGAGTTTTCATGAGGAAGCTTACGTTTTTTGGCAGTACAGGCCGTACATTAAGTACCGCTGGCGTCAAACGGTTTGTCGGCCCATTAAGTCCTCTTAACCACGTATTCTACATACTGATAGGTATGATTTAGGATCAAAAAATTAAAAAAAAAAAATGCGAAATTGATGAAATGTGAAAAAGAAATTTTTATTTTGAGTTTTCATGGGGAAGCTTACTTTTTTTGGGAGTACAGGCCTTACATTAAGTACCACTGGCGACAAACCGTTTGTCGGCCCATTACGTCCTCTCAACCTCGTATTCTACATACTGATAGGTATGATTTAAGATCAAAAAAAGTTTTTTCAAAAAATGCGAAATTGATGAGATGTGAAAAAGAAGTTTTTATTTTGAGTTTTCATGAGGAAGCTTACGTTTTTTGTAAATTTAGACATGACTACCAGAAAGAGCATACGATTTACCATAAGAATTGGCCACTTTACTTATTGTTTTGGGCACAATAACGGTTGAGCAATTAAAACAAAGGTTAGTGTTTGGCGCACACCCCTAAACTTCGGACAGTTGTAGAGAGAAGGCTGGGCGAAGAAGGGGTCTGAAAATTTGGCTCCTAGCTTGTATTACCAATGGGTACAGCATACTAGAAAATCAGGACTTTTAAAAAATATCGAAAAAAAAAAGTTTGGCCGTTCGCGTGAAATGACCCATTTATGTATTTATGCATGTATGACCTTTCAAAATCGTTCTAAATGCTACTTCCCGGCGTCCGAATTTGATGAAACTTGATAAGGATGAAATCTGTAACGTGGCAAGGATAAAGATGTATTTGGGGCCGCTGAGGTAACAGAGGTCAAAATGGAGTGAACTCCAAAGCTATTTTATCTCCTATTCGACGCAGGAAGTTGAAATTGGAGGGGAAGGCTGAAGAGAGAATGCTGAAGACGACTGAAAGTTCATTGATCAGCTGATTAAACTCCGAAGCCATTTTGTCCACAATTCACCGCAGGAAGCTGAAATTTGAGAGGGAGTCTCAAGGAAAAAAGCTGAAGACGACTGAGAGGTCATCAATCAGCTGCGTGAGTCTAAAAGCCATTTTGTCTCCTATTTATCGCAGGAAACGTCTATTTCACACGAATATTCGTACATGAAAATGCGCTATCATGCGACTCAATTCTTGTGATCTACTTGTTTTAAATGGTGATATGAAAAAAATGGTCATATAGAATTTTGTTCATCAACATCTACTACATATATGGATGGACCATTGCTGTAATGGACCATTTGCGAATGAGGGAAGGGGATTCGACATTATACTATAGACTGCATTTATTAATTAGAGACCAATGATCTCCGTAAAAGGTCTATCTATAATTTTTTCTCAATTTTCTATAAAAATTTCATAAAATTAGGTATTTTAGTTTAAATGTTCTGTGGATTTTTATCATAAACCTCAAACAAAATACATTTTTCTTGATCGATTACGAAGGTTTACTACTGAAAATGATAAAATCAACATTTGTTTTCAGTTTTTCTGAAGGTCGGCGGTCAATTTATTCGAATGGAATTCGAATACTTACCCATTTCACAAACATGAGTTTCGCGAAAATCGCGTTTCTAAAAATTTATTGAGATTGATTCTCATTTTAATTTCAGATAATATTTCATTGCATTGGGATATGCTTTGCTACTGGGTAAATTATGTTATCACATACAAAAAGCCGAAACTATTCGAGCAATTTTCATAAATGATCCAAATAATGACAAGGAAGTAGCTAAGATAGCTCTGAAGAGATAACAAATTGAATCAGAAATTAAATTATTTGTTGGAGAAATTTATGAATTAATTAAATTAATTAATTAAATAAATTTTATGAATTCTCCCACATTGAATAAATGGAATAGGAACCAATTAACACGAATTGTAGAACTCGTCCTTCGTACATTCTCATTATGTAGACTTGAGTGCATATCATCATTTGGTTTGATGAGCGAAGTTCCGTCACCAAAGAACTAATTGTGATAAAATGACAGAATTTCTTATACCTCAAAAGTAGAATTTCAAAATTCAATTCTGTCTTCCTTTCTCATCTCTTGATGGTTGAAGACCTTTATTTGTCTTCGAAAGCGGTTTAACATGCTCAATTGATAAATCAAGGAAAACATTGGAACGAAATTACTGAAATATTGATCACTCAGAGAAAATTCGAAATATCATATCCACATATATCCGCTACAAATTAAATAGTTTTTTTACCTTTCAGATCATCGGAACGGCTACTACATATTTAGTGATCCTCATCCAGTATAACTGAAGGACTTTTCCGAAATCATCACATCTCCGCACGGATTTTGATATGAGCCACTAAGCACATCAAATTAGTTTTCTAAGAGACACTTTTTAGTGATCTGATTCAATATTTTCATTGTGGTACTTGTGAGACACTGAGGTGTTTTGATCCACTTGGAAATTAACATCTTCAACAGTACAAATTCTTACACCTTTACAACACAAAATAGGAAAACAGAATAGCATATACAACATGTCTAAAACGCACATACATAATACATATAAAAACATAACATACATCACATAACATACAACATAAGCAACATAGCAAACTTCAGTGTATCATAAAGAGTGGTTCTCTGAACATGTTTAATCTCTTGTTCGATCTAAATACCTCAATGATGTGATTTGATTCTTCTAAATTTTCAAAATTTTAAAAGTAAGTTAGTAACTTGACTTATGTTATCACTGGGTTTTTATAGGGTTTAGAATTATTCATCATAAAGCATTACCGTTTCAAATTGCTATTTTTCCACTCATATGGCTGCCCCACGGTGTTGTGCGGCGTACACTGTTTAGTTCCTAACCAAACCTCATAAAACTAAAGTATTTTTGATCAAATTATGTTGATTAACAGCTCTAATTTTAAGAGATAGCCACATCAAATCAATAAACAAGTGTTTTGAGCTTCTGCATAAAAATTAGGTGTGTTCCATGAATCCATCTACACTCATCTGGCTCTTCAGATCCATAGCTCCTTCACCTAACTGGTTGATTAGGGAAATTCTCGACACAAAGTTTACCATTATCGGTTATTGCCAAGAGGCCTTTGCTTATGGATTGCATCAGTAGTTGTAAAGAAACTGTAGAATGAGATGTTTAACTCCAAAAAGTGGGAGTATTTCCATTTCATTTTTCTGGTTGCTTCGATGGTTAGTTTTATATAGTATCCAATTAATCCTCTAGTAGTTTTATTGAAGTCTGAGAATTCATTGCCATTGTGTTGATAATTTTTATTCATCGTATCTGCCATTGTATTATATTTTTTAAAATTCTTAAATTCCAGAAGGAATTTACTTACATGTTAGAAGAAATCAAATCTTCAAGCTAAGGTGATCCATGAAAATAGCCCAATTGTTTGTATCCTTAAAATGTATTTCCATACATTTCTTACTAATTGAATCACTGATGTTTGGAACAACCTATTTACTTTATACAACACATATTTTTACGGATTTAAATAGGCTATTGCTCTTAACGCATATGTGAGGTTAAACAAATCTCGCCGCGAGTTAGAAATGGTTTAAAATGTGAGTACATTGGAAACCAACGATTTTATTTGTCCTTCACATTTATTGTGTTCCACATCCAAAGCAAAACAGTAAAGCATTTTATACAATTATTACCACAATCACATATACAGGTAGTCCACCACACAATAAACTGACCCCGATAGCTACTTTAAACAAAATCGAAAGTCAACACCGAACGAATTACCACAAGAAAGACGTAAACGGCGGGTTTTTTAAAGATACGCGGATCGTGAGAGGATGTCATAGAATAGAGGGATTCAAGGCTGCTTCTACTCTTTTCTGCGTTCTGTGGTCAAGGCTAAGAAGAGCTTCGTTCGCAGTGTGCGTTTTGCCAGTTTGGAACGGTTCTGGGCAAGCACAGTTGAGTTTTGTCGTTCGCAGTGCCAGAAGGCCCAGTTCTGGAACGCCGAGACACACGCGTCAATGCGTTCACGCGTTCACGCGTTCGAATGGCGGACCAATGAAATTTGCGAAAGTTGTCTCGTGACCCAGCCCGCGCGGGGGCGCGACGGCGTTGAACGCTTCGGTTTGATTTTCAAACAAGTTTGATTTTTATCGCATTCGCCGAGCGTCAAACGCGTTCATATGATGTTTTCCTTACCTCTTTCAACATTTTGAACTGGTTTTCGTACTTTTCCCGCACATTTTCTTCTGTGATAATGGAGTTAGCTGATATAGAAACGACCAGTTCTAGGTAACTACATTTATTACGTTTATTATAAACCTTTATCGGGAGATGCCCAGTTTCGAAGAAAATTACAATAGGTATATTGTCTAGTGTTTCTAGACAATGGTAAACACAAAATACGAAGATTTGAGTCATGCTCATGCGAGTAAATTTTATTAATTGTTGAGAGCATATTTATGTTTCACTGTTTTGAAATTTGAGCAATTTTTCTGGAAATCGTTCTTGTAGATCCTATTATTCTGCCATACAAATAAACTTTTGGATTCTACCAAATATTTGTTGTTATCTTTTTTTAAAATAATTGTAACGCATAAAAATTCTTGTTGAATATAAATGGTAAAATTCTTGCTTAATTTTGTTCACGATGTAATCGAAGGTTTTTACTGTCATTCTTGCAAATGATTTAAAGTGTTTTTCACTCTCCCTCAATTTGGAGTATAAGTAGGTTTTAGCATACAAAAAAGACCTTTAAATTATCACTGATCTAAATTAATCACTGAAATTAGTGATAATTGAAAGGTCTTTTTTATATGTATGATAAAACCTCATTATGGAAGATTATCACGCAATATCTTCAGAAACTCTTCTAAGATTAATGGAGTGTAAGTGATGAAATTCACCGAACTCACTCCGGCTTTCTAGTATTATATACTATATATTTACAGTTAAATAATACGAAAGAGCCGTTGAGCTGGTCAGCAGCTGAAAGTTGTTGATCGACGCATGAATGCAAAATCAAATTGAAGAAATGAAGTTGAAAACTCAGGCGAAGAGAACAGAACAGGTTAACTAGCTGAACTACGAAGCGTTTTTGCGTTTCCACGTAGGACACCATTTTTTTCTCCCCCGCGGCATGACGCGGTAGCGCGCCAACGTTCGTTTTTAACTCACGGCTTGACGCTCGCGGCGGACACTGCCTCGTTCGGCGTTCGCAGTGTTTTGCGAACCCAGTTCCGAACGGTTCTGACAGTCCCCGATTTTTTTCGGAACTGTCAGAACTCGAACGCAAGGACGTAGTTAACGCATGCGCATTTCACAATTTTTCGGAGCTCGTGGAGTAAGTAAACAATACGGCTTTGGTTGCCGCGTGTTCCCTATAGGTAATTTTCCTTGTAAAATTTCGCTTTGTTCTGTTTTTCGCTGTTCTTCATTTGAATTTCTTCATCGAAATGTCAACTATTAGCTCGTCAAGTTTGGAAAGCGATAGTTTCGAGGATGATGGTGAAGTTTCGTGATTCGTAGACGATGAGGACGAGATTGAAGTTGTAGTTAAATCTCGTCTAAATCCACGAAACTCGAATTTTTCGTCGAAACTGTGCCTAGATTCGACGACAAAGAGTCTGTTTACCATTTTATAATAAGCCGAAGGCTCGCGGAGGAGTTAGCCCACCGTTACCAGGCCAATACCCTCTACCATTACCGTTCTGAAATCGTTCGCAGTGCAGAACGTGGTTCCACAAGTTCCGGAACGTCCCGGGATTTTCCGTCCCAGTTCTGAAGAGTTCGAGAACCGTCAAAACGCGGACTGAGAACGAAGCTAAGGAAAGTGGTAGAGGATGGTTCATGACGGCCAAAGGATTTCAATGTTTTAGTTGAACAATATTTAGAAAATGTTAAGGTTTTCGTTAATTTAATGATGGAAGTCGTATTTTGTTTCCAGTCCGTATTTTATATTGTTGTTCTTCGTTTTCTTTTAACGATGTAGCTGAGCCAAATGAGTTGTTTTGGTTTATAGTTAGTAGAGGTTTATTTTATTTTTTTCTGAGCTGTTTTTCTGTAATCAGAAATGCGAACAGGCTGAATAAACGCCCGATCTAAAAAGTTACTTCAGATGAATAAAAGAAGAAGAAGATGAAGGAGAAGAGCGAGAGAGAGAGAGAGAGATATGGGTAAATATTAGAGAGTTCCTAGTAGATCCGTAAAACACAATACGTCGTGCGGTATTGACAATCCGGCGTACAGATACGTAAACGGATCGCGATCCGAAAAAAAAGTAATCGCCTAAAATAACCTCCTTCCATGGGCTCAAATAACCTCCTATGGATGATTTTCTCCTTCCATGGATTAAGCGTTATAACTAGATCCGTTAAGGACTTGACGTTACATTAAGGTGCGGTACAGTTTCTCGTTACCGCACGCCGTATTGAGCCCGTCGGATCTCTGGGAACTGTCTATTAGCTACCTATTCTGTTAGGGTACTACAGAAAATTTATCAACAACTTCGCCCGACTGACTAAACCCTTAACTCAATGTTTAAAAAAGGATGCGACGATAGACATAACGGACCCCGATTACGTAAACTGCTTTGAAACGTGTAAAAACCTCCTGTGCAATGATCCGATACTTCAGTATCCTGACTTTACCAAACCTTTCCACCTCACAACGGACGCGAGTAACGTAGCATTAGGAGCTGTTCTCAGCCAAATAACTAACAATGCGGACCTCCCGATTGCCTACGCCAGTCGTACACTAAATGACTCTGAACAGAAATACTCGCCCATCGAGAAAGAACTCCTTGCAATAGTCTACGCTGTGGGTTATTTCCGACCATACCTTTTTGGAAGGAAGTTCACAATCTACACAGACCATCGCCCCCTTCAATGGTTATTTTCCCACAAAGAACCTAGCTCAAGGCTGTTCGCCTGGAAAACCAAACTTCAGGCTTACGACTTTGAGATAGTATACAAAAAGGGAGCATTAAACACGAACGCTGACGCGCTGTCCCGACCGCCGCAAACAAAGTCTGTCTCGCCGAGTCCAAAATCTGTCTCGCAAAATCTAAACGCAATCGAAAACGAGTATGAGTCTTCCGACTCAGTGATAGCCAACTTTGATCCGGAGGAGGGAGGAGAAACTCACTCTCACTCCGATAACTTAGAAACTTTGTCTGGCCTTACAGTACACTCGAATTTTATCGGCAACACCGTAACGACAATAAGTATCAGAGACCAACCCGTGAACCTATGCACTAATCAAATATTACTCACTACAGTACGACACCCTGTTTTTAAACCCGTTACGACGATCAAATTATTCGGAAACAAAACGCGCATGATAGTAACAGTCAGCGAATCACAATTCGAATCCGAAATTACAAAATTTGTTAAGGAATTTATTCACCCAAAGGTCAAATATGGTATATATTTTGAAACTGATACCTATGAGAAATTTGTGCAAGTAGTCACCAAACAATTCACCCATACGGAAATAGACATCACGAGGTACACCAAAAAACTAAGAGACATACAAACTAACGAAGAACAAACCAAAATAATCCGCAACTACCATGAAGGTCACACTAATCACAGAGGAATAGAAGAAACATACGAGAAGTTAAAACGAGAATTCTACTGGCCCAATTTAAAGACAACAATACAAAAATTCATTAATAATTGCGAATTATGCCTTAGGAGCAAATATGAGAGATCTCCCCTCAAAATCAAATATAACGTAACACCAACTGCCTCACGGCCATTGGAGACCCTTCACATCGATAAATTCACAATAGAAAATACGAAATTCCTCACAGTAATTTGAAGCCTCATAAAGGAACTTCTGGATTTACACAAAATAAATATTCATTATATTTCTTCCCAACACCCAGAGTCAAACGGAATCATAGAAAGATTCCATTCAACCCTAATTGAACACGTGAGACTCCTAAACCAACAAGAAGCGTTCAAGACATCCAACACCCGTACCAAAGTCAACTACGCGATCATCGCATACAACAATACGATACACTCAGTATCGAAACTAACCCCTTTTGAACTACTTTACGGACACATAAACAACAGACCACTAGTAGAAATAGATTTAGATAAACTAATAACAAATAATTATCTCAACGAACACAAGGAAAAAACCAAGGCTCTTTACACTCACATGACAGACAAGTTCAGAGAACACAAAGAAAACCTGACCAACACAAAAAACATAGGACGAATAGACCCCCCAGAATTGCCACCTGAAGTTTTTGTCAAAACAACGCAACGTCAAAGTAAGTCAAAACCCAAATTTAATAAAGAACAGTTAAAGGAAATTGATCCAATAACAAAAACAGCCCTCATACAACCCCGTCACCACAACACTAAAGAAAAAATACATTTAACAAACATCAAACCCCCACGGAAGTTTTATCAAACCGACGTGCAAAACGCTTGGGATGATCAAGCACCGCCCTCCGAAACTCTTGCCCATAAATACGGCTTAAAAATAACGAGACAAAACCTCCTTACTCTAAAACCAGGAAACTGGGTCGATGATATGATCATCAATTTCTATATGGAACTCTTAGACGAAAGGAGTCGCAACAATAGAAACTTACCTTCGACCCACTGTTTCAACACCTTCCTTTATCCTCTACTGAAATCTGGGGGCTACGACAGAGTAAGGAAATTCACAAGTAGGTCCGACATATTCGGAAAAGACTTTATCATCTTTCCGATCCATGAAAACAACCATTGGTCCTTGGTCATAGTAGACGTCAAAGAAAAAGAAATTAGGTACCTGGACTCCCTTTCCGAAAACAGACTCAAGCTAGGAACAGCTAACAAAATCGCAATCGAGATCCTCGAAAACATCCAATCCTACCTAGCCTTCGAATACCTCGAGAAAAGGAATGTTATGCTCGATTCCGAAAACTGGAGAACCACCCTTCTGAGGACTGTTCCCCAACAACAAAATTTCGATGACTGTGGTGTGTTTATGTGCCAATTTGCAAAAAAATTAGCACATAAAGAAGCCCTGTCCTTCGAACAAAAGGATATTCCCCAACTTCGAGAACAAATGTGTTCCGAAATTTTAAAGGGTTCACTGTCCTAAAACTCCTTATCGATTTTCATTGTTCCAGGATCGTTCTCCCCCTTTTTCTCATGGCGACGTACGGAATCGAGGTTATCGATGTAACCTCAAACCCTGGGCTCATTGCGGTGAATATGAAACCCGCAAAAATTGTCAAGGGCTACCACACCCTTTCACACTATTACGACCTCAACCAAATTTTGGATCAACTCAACCTCCTGCGACTGACTTACAACAAAACCCTCAAAACATTCCACAACAGCTCCCACACCGCCGAAAAAACGATGATGCTCACAGCCACCGTAAACCACACCTTCAGACTTATAGACCAGAAACTGGACAATATCATAATAACTCCACCCAAAACTAGATCTAAACGGGGACTGATTAACGGGCTAGGCACGTTAGTAAAATTCATCACTGGTAACCTAGACTCCCGCGATGAAGAGAAATACAATAAAATCCTGAAAGCAATATTAGAGAATTTTAACAAAACCATAGATACCATAGCACACAATAACCGCGTGATCATCAAAGAATTAAGGCATCTCAAATATATAAACTTGGAGTTAGGACGAGTCAACGCAATTATCACTACACTAGAACACCTTCAAACGCTCCTCAACCTACTTCTAAGCGCCCTACAAGACAGAAAACTCACTCACATTTTGTAAACTAGGAAAATTACATCCTAGCATAGTCGACTCTCGGGAACTCTTCACTGAATTACAAAGATTGTCCAAATTCTACGGCAACACGTTCCTAGATTACTCCAATAAGGCCCTGTTTGAGATTCAATCCTACATTCAAGTCCAATGTTTCGTTATCATTTACTTCTTAGATATACCCATTGTGGACCCAGAAAATTTCGATTTGTATTACGTGGAACCCTTACCAACACAGTTAGAAAACGCTCAAATAGTAACCATCATCCCAAAGAAAAAATTCTTCCTCAAATCCCAAACAATCAAGAATCGTAGCATTACGCCACGAGTGCCCTGCCGGTCACCTATCTCTCTGTCCAAACCACCTAAATCGGAATTAGATCTACCATGCGAAATTCAATTCCTACAAACAGGTTCCACCACTCAATGCAAGTACGTCAATCTTGACATCCCCACCAATTACGTGAACTTAATACCGGAAATCAACCAATACCTTCTTGTCTTCCCACACGGAGACACGATTCAAATTATTAATACAGAAGGGACAGAAGTCCGAACCCTATACGGAATCCATCTCGCGAAACCAGGGACGGACCGATTAGTATACCATGACCAAACTTTGTTTGCCCCCCGAAAGGAACTGTCCGGCCGACCCCTGATCATGAACTCCATCAAACTACAATTACAACCCTCCCAATATCCGGAATCGGAAATTCAACTAAAAGGTCTCGACCTTAACCTAGTTCACATGCCCGATGCCCGCGCAATTCCCATCTCGTATTATGAGAAACTCAAAACACCCAGCTTTTGGACCATCCTCCTGTACTTATTCCTCGTGTCACTCGTCACATACATTATGACCCAGTACTACCGCCACAAAAGAAAAATAAGGCTTTCCCCAAACCATCAGTAACCATATTTTTATTGTACAACATTACAATACAAAACAGTAGTACAGTACAATACAATACAGTGCAAGCATCTGTAACCTAATTTCTGTAATTGGTAATCAAAACTCTGTTTTTCCCTGTATTATCATGTAATAGGTTTTAGGTTGTACTTTGTTAATGTACTAATTTTCATACTAGTATTTTTGTATTAATTTGTATTAATCTTGTATTTTTGTATTTTTGTAATTTTGCATTTTTGTATTAATATTGTATTTTTGCAATAATTTGTACTAATTTTTGTACCAATTTTCGTACTAGTATTATGTGGTAGTATTATGACATTGTTATAATGGAAATGTAATGTAACGTAATGTTTGTAATATCATATTTGTAATAATGCGGACTAACTTAACTTTGAAACTTTAAATTTTGAACTTTGAAAATTTTTATTAATTTTGAACTTTGAACTTTGAAAATTTTGTTAACCCCAAAATTTTGTCTCGGCGGGGAGGAGTTACGTACACACTAGACGACACTAGGCGTATTGTAACAGCAAACTGCTGATCACGCATTACTATCCTATATATACAGCCCGTAGGCGGCTCCAACCTTCAGTCTTGTTCCGCCGTCCGAGCCATCTTCATCTTGTTTATTTCTAACACCAAGTCCGTATCAAGTCCGTATTGTGTTATATTCCAATAAATCAGTTTTTAAAAACTCTAACAACGTGAGTTATTCTATTTTTTTGTATATATTATATATATATATATATATATATATATATATATATAATATATATATATATATATATAGAGAGAGAGAGAGAGAGAGAGAGAGAGAGAGAGAGAGCATATATAGCTCACATATTCACGACCTACACAACACATACGTGAATAACTTCTTTGTAGAATGTTTATGCTCTCCACTCGCTATGTAGTTATTTAAAGAGCACTAGATTTTTATTTCATATCTATAAAAGGATCAGAACCCACTACCTCCGCATGCCTCTTATTACAGAGCTCTACCACTTTTAACACACTTGAATACTCAATATTTAAGAATGCCACCATATTATTCATTAAAAACATCGGGAGGAACATCCTAATCCAAGCCAAGATGATCGGAAGATGAGGGAAAATGAATATTAGATTTCAGAGGAATGTCCTTAGGAGTTCAGCACAGTCGTTTCCTATATGCTGCGTTCAACTTTACACTAAGTGTTAACCAAAGAAAGCAATCCGGAAACAAGTCTGAAATAACCTCCTTCCTTGGACTCAAATAACCTCCCTTAGTTTCTCGTTACCACATGGAACTCACTATTATATACCCATTCCCGACCTTACCCACCACCCTGAACGTTGAAGAGATTAAATTCAAAAGCGTTCAGTTTGAATTTTTCCCGCCTGATACATTAGTCGACAACTGAGTGCCGCTACGTTTCTTGCCTCGGAATACGAATGCGTTTGCAGATGCGACTTCGGTTTTGTACCACCATAACTCTCTTATAATTAAAATACATACCTATATCTTTTTAGGTTAAATTGACAGTAAATTCAACAACGTTAAATATTTACAATCATATTACCAACAATGTGAATGCACTAAATACAAAACGCTTTGCTAACTACATGAAAACATTGATTCACTAACATAAATTATAGGTATTCACATAAATACACTTGAGTAGAACACTAAATCAATCACGTCCAATAACTCCATAGAATTTAGACGTGAATGATAAAATATTTATCATTATCTATATTATTACTAAACTGCACACATTTAGAGTTTAAATTGTGAACACTTGCTTTATATCATAGATGAACGAATTTGCATTTAAAATGAGCTATATGTTATTATTAATAGACAATTAGTGACGGTAAATAATTACAACTAATCAACTAATTCTGATTAGAGATGTTTCATGTTATTTTTATTGAATGTCTAATTGTCTAGTTTTGAGTCTATAAAATGATAAATACTTGTATTCATTATCAACATTTTAGTTAATTCAATAATTCGACAATAATTATCACTCCGATTCAACTTACGGTAATATATGAACAATTCTGTTTCTTGAGTAATTAATTATCCACCTACATGCATACATTTAAATAATATTCTTTCTTCACTTCATATACGATATGAATGGCTTTTCTATAATGCAGGGTATCTCATTTAGCAATATTCTTTCCTTTGTCTCCTTTGATAATAGATAAAGCGACATCTTTAGAAAACTGCTTTTTTTGCAAACAATCCAAAAATCACATCACATGCCCATTAAACAGATTTTAGGTTCAAGGAAACCTAATGTTTCATAGTCGATTATAAATGAAAATTAAATTTACATTCCTGGATAACTGTTTTTAGTTCCAAAAAGGTACATATGCTAACAGTCTACGTTAGTTGGTTTTAACTGGTAATTGAAAATGCTTAAAATGGTTAAATATTCATAAATAAATGTACTTATTTCAAATATCCTTCCCATTTTCCTCCTTCGATCAATTTAGGAATAAGGAAAATATTTCAAGCAGAAATATAGAAAAACTGGTGAGTATATAAATATGTTGTACCAGGTGCGGTCAGTGCGGTTTATCGATTATAGTAATGTTTTCCGTGTAGTCGCACAAACAATGTTTTTCCCAACCTAAAATGAGTTGATATAAAAACATTGGGCTGTGACGTAAGTCATTATGAATATCGTGAGGAATATGTGAACCATATATATGTGCCATATGAGAACAAAATTATCGCAGCGTAGTAATTGAAGCCAGCGCTTGTTATCCTGCTTAACAAGCTCACATCGGGGGGTCGAACTGCACTAGAACAACCAGGTATGTGGTGGCCGTTGCAATTATCTAGAAATTAACGTGTAAAGCAAAATTTATCAAAACTTCGACTAGTTTTGAGTAAAAGTCTTGTTTCTGCAACAAGAATAAAATGCCTCCTTGATCAACGACAAACCCTCAAGTTCAGTGGCAGTTGTGACGAATTACAGAGTCTCCACAATTAGGACGAATCGTGTTCAATTATTTCGGAACTAGTGGCCGTGCAAGGGAAAAGGGAGCGTAACATGCCAAGGCTTTTTTTTTTTTTTTTTTTTTTTTTTTTTCAGGAAAACGAAAAAACGAAGATTGGATCAAAAAATGACTTTTTTTGTAATATTTTTTTGGGTCGCAAAACTATCTCTCTTTCCCCAACAATCATCAAAACTTGAATTTTATTCATTTCTCATGTTTATAATCGCTGAAAACTTAAAGGAGGTCGGAGATGAGAAAAAGAAGCTTATCTTGCCTTATGGGAATTTCTTCAGGCAAGTTAAGCTCCCTTTTGTTGCTAATGATTTCCAACAACTTGAATCACCACACAGTGTCCACACGGCTAAATTCATGAATAAAATAAAAAAGATAACGAGAAGACGAAGAAGAATGAAGGTAGGTAATTCAGTTCAATTTATATTTACAACTTTCAACAGCTACTTATTTTTGGTGTGGTCAAAATTTTTCTGTAGTTAAATTCAATATTGTGAACACTCTGTACGTTCTCTGGTCTTCACTGACTGACAGAAACTTGAAGTTCCATTTTTTTATCTTGAAAAATCAGTAGATGTGCCTCAAAACATTGATTTCAAAATGTAATCGCTTCTCCTGACATTTTTGCAATTTCGGGCCGGTTTTTTTTTTTTTTTTTTTTTTTAACTTTGAAAAATCATTAATTTTTATCAGGAAATTATAGGAAAACCCTAAAAAACAAATTTGTTCAGCATAATGTGGAAAAAACTAAAAATAAAAAACAGATTCTGATAAAAACTCAGATTTGACCTTTGGTATGTTGAGCTACAATGTGGGACCTTTAACTACTGCGAACTATCTCAAACTGTGTAGAACGAAAGTAAGTTAGCAAATTATCGAAAGAACAATTAGTTTTTGAATACGCAAAAACTTCGACTTTCAACATTCCTGAAATGATAGTTGGATGAGACATAACGATAGGTGGCAACAAGCTTTGCAATTTTAATCTGAGCTTGGAATGCTTAAGAATATAAACATGTGCAACACCTATTTTCAAATACGTATCCACTCAAAGGCCATGAAACATTAAAAAATAAGTTTTGTTGAAGTTAGAATATTATTTTTAATTTTCCTAGTCACTAGACATTATTGAAAATACGTAGTAAGTACCTACCTGCAACCGAATTGGTAATTTGTGGGTTTTCCAGTAATCGCTGGGTACATTGAGTTTTAGCTTAAAAATAAGAAATATCTAACACTTAATAGAGCAGAACTAATGAGCGCGGGCTTGCTCAGGTTTGACGTGCATTTTACTAGTTGATTTAGGTCCAAAGTGGACGCATAGAACTATTACGAGCTGCTTCCGGGTGCGTCTGTGTTTAAAGTTGCAATATACAATACACAAATGCAAATGCGTTAATATTAAACATAGTTTCAGAATAATTAATAAGGATTTCCAATAATTTTTTTTTTTAATGTTGGAGATTTTTTTTTAAATTTTGTAGCCATTTTACATTTTTATGAAATTCAAAGATACATTACTTAGATAATAATAACTTTCAATGGTTTTAATCGTGATATATATATATTATATATATATATACGCCTGTTATATATTTTAATAAAATTTATGGTCTTACCGAAGTGAAGAGGGGGTATCCAAGGGAGAAGAATCCACAGGCTGTAAAGTTGACTTTTGGACGTATTTTTAGAAACAATGCCATTTTTTTCTGGAATATCACAATCATGATTTATCATGATGGTTATAATCATTAGGTAATAAAAATCGAATTACATAATTACATAAGTATCAAAATACGAGAAGTGCAGAGCATTTCTCCTGAATGATGTGACTTACATTTGAACAGAGATCACTCCGTTGTTTAACCACTCGAAATAGTTCATCATAAAACGCATTTACCTGAAAGACAACAAATTAATATTAGTAGCCGTTTGTACTTTACTAAACTAGGTTTCAACATTTACTCCTTGGATATCATTTACTCCTTACGTATATAGGTAACCAATGTATCGTAGTAATTTCTTGGGTTTTTCACTAATGACCGTTACCCATGGTTCTGAATTTATCAAATTTTTTTCCAGAATCTTTTTCTGTGTTCATAACAGATGGGGAAAGTGAAATGGTTCAGGCGAAATCCCGAATATTTACTTAGTTTCTAAAATTAAATACTGCACACTGGTGACGTCATATTTTGAGCTTCTTCCTCCTTGGATCAACATAAAAGTTGACAAACTTGAATGGATATTATAGTGTGGGGATTCTCTAGTGCAATATGTGTTGTTGTTGATATGAATTGATAATTATCTGTTGAGTTGCTATGAAAATAAAGTTTAGTTTTCCGCTGTCTTCCGATGAAATAGTTTCATCTAATTTCTCGTAAATTCTAACTTTCTTTTCTGGACCAAATAGGCACACACTTCAAATAATACTCGCCCCAATAGTCAACTCCACACTGGCCACACCACATTGGTGACTTCGAGAATGACAGACCCGCAACCGCAAATGTCAAGGCCCATTACAGCCGTCAGAGATGGTACAATAAACCTCCAGGAAAGAAGTAAACATTTCGTCGCTCCACCGTTTCGGAAGGCTAACGTTGAGGTATAGTTCGGGCAAGTTGAGGCAAAGTTTAGAATGAAAAACATTATTGTAGAGGAAGATCGGTATGATTGTATTGTTAGTGCTATAGACTCTAATGTACTAGCACAAGTTAGTGATATAGTTACCAATCCGCCAATACAAGAACGATACATAGCTCTTAAGAAGAGACTAATAGAATGTTTGGTACAAGTAGGTATGTTATATCCCCGCCAATATCGATTGTATCGATTATCTCAAATACATCGATCCTTGTGGTATCGATGACGGCTATATATGGCGTCCCGATGCCTACATCCCGGGTGCCGATATCAACTTTCAAAATGAATACGGGAAGACCATTGTAAGGACACCAAAAAATAAGAGTGAAAGATTAATAATTATTGAAAAATCAGGCAATAGTCTACAGTGCAACCAACGAAAGTAAGCAGAAGGAGCGCTACACTACAGGAATATGTGACCACCATCAGAAGAATTCACTACACTACTGGGTATGTTACCATCAGAAGAACTCACTACAATATTATTGGTGATAACTTGCAAAGGCATTCGGTTTACACGGAGGACGGAGTCATGGAAATGTTTTAGATCGTGCATAATACATGCAAATACGTCTTGGCGTGGTTGTGGTTTGATTGTCTCCACATGAATTCGCACAAATAGATCAGAATGCAGAATGTTTTTCAGATTCCGAAGACAAAAATTGCACTCTCGCGAGCAATCTTCCAACTAACCAATTCCCTGTCTGGTGGCTAACTTGCATCCCCCTTCGTTAACTGTTATCTTGTCAGACTTTTCGTATTGTGCATTTTTGCTCCAAGTTGAGCTTATTATTATTATTTCTGTTTTCTCTCCAATCAATTATGAGTAGACAACAGGAATGTTATAATAGACACGGGAATGTTATAATGCTAGAAATAAAGATGGGAAGAAACATTTCTTTTGTGTTCCCCGTGATCCTCAGAGAAGAAAACTTAGGTTTGACGCTGCTGAGATACCACTCACTATTGCTGATGAAAGTTGTCGATAGAGTAGAATGTTGAGTTGCAGTCATGCACTGAAAGAAACTCGACTCATTTTAGAAGGAGAATGAACGGAATCAAATAGAAAATATAATAGAACTCGGTTACTTGCAGTTGCAATATTGTGATCAGAATGGTCGCTCATAGTGCAGGAACGTTTCTTTGTACAGTAAACTTTCCTGCTCAGTGCTCCTGCCAACCGGCGACAGTGGCGCACCTTGCCTCAGAGCGTTTCTCACCAATGTCATCAAGGTCACTTGTTAGGTTGTCTCAACGGGCTCGTGGAGCTTACACTTCGTGTTTCCAGCCATGGGCACTGGTGACGTCATCAAAACTTCGTAATTTAATTAAAAATCAATGACATGACAAAAAGAGAATACGATTTGTTAGATCACAGATTTATTACTAGAAAACCTTTGAGAACTTCCTTCTCAGAGTTCCTCTTTGTTGCTTAGTCCTCAATGGAAAGATCCAGGCGTGCAACATGACCAAATGTGCAAATTATCGTTATTTTTTGCATTAAGTTAACTTTTTTCCAACACATTGTGTGAATAAAAATCATTGTTGTTCTATACAGCAAAAATAATTTTCCTATGGAGTAATTCAAATTTGAACGTGAATTTTGTGTGGGTGGGCAACGAATCCTTGGTTTATTAAAACCCAAGTGAGCGTTAGATACTAGAGGAAGAGGATGGAGGTACATTTATCCTGTTACACGAAGTCCATTGAATAAATTCAGGGGAAGTCCAAGTCCATATTTTCGCACATTTGGTAGGAGATGGAAAGCTACCCGGGTACGCGATGTCATTCGAAGGATAGGATGTCTCCGGTTTGCTGAGTCCCGTTGAGCACTGGAATTTCACCTGGTACCAAAGTCATGTCGATGATAGAGGATGAGGTAAGGTAAAGTAAGTACGTTTTAGTTGGCCATAGAAATGAACGGGAATGGTATCAGATAAAGGATGAGTAGCTGACCCGATCTCCTGCGTTATTTATATCAGAAAGGTGTCCAACAATTTAAAGCAGTTAAATTATACAAAACTCCCAAGTTAATTATATTAAAACATTGGATCCACAAGCATCCCCATGTGCTGAAAATACGATCTATTACATCGAAGACCATGAGAACTACACGTGCTATAAAACATGCTACTCCATCGACGACCTGCGAGCGTATATTAAAGACTTTAATGCTCTCGAATTTTATTAGTGAGATCTACGAAACATTATTCGTTCTACCACAATCAAGATTAGAAATCATTTGCTTACGTATAATCAATATATCACAGTTTTTGCTAATGTTGTAACAAATTGAAACAAATTTTCGTTCAAAGGTTTCAGAATTTGGAAAACAACAATTTTTGTCTCCAAATTTGAAATTTCCATTTCCATATAACGTTCGAGGCCAATATGAACTACCTTTGTTCCGTGTGTGCTTGTGTTTGTGTGTATGTGTTCGCAATTCCTCGCAACAAGCTAAATTTTCACAGTTTTCATTCGATTTTGATATAATTGTCAGGGAATGTGCGGGTTAGGGTGGGAATGGCCTCCTATAAATGTCTTTTCTGTAGTTTTTTTTTTTTTTTTTTTTTTTTTTTTTGAGCGAGAGTGAAAATTTGAATCTCCGAATGATTCAGTTCGTATCAGTTCTGCATGTAGAACAGATATCGCGAGTTGTTCTATCAAACTGAAAATGCGTATAGTTGACGTGTGAAAGAACGTTTGCTTCAATCAGCTGTGTATTTTCCAAGTTGTATTCCAAATTTTGTGAACATTCTACGTAAGTGCCATTCAGGTGCCGCAATCTGAATCATAAATGAGGCTCAGTTCAAGTTTGTGAAAAGTAAACTCGATGATGGTATAGTGTTCGTGGAACAATGTATTGTCTGTCGCCACAGGCGACTAGCGTCCAGGTAGAGTTTGGGAGTGTGAGAAAGTCTATGTAGTGCTTGGTTTCTTAACCAATCTGACTTCAGAAGTTAGAAATTGGGAATGGGAGCAGTAATTCCCCTTACTTTAGTTCAGTTATCGATTGTTACTGATGACCCTCGAAATCGATCTAACATTATAACTCTTTACTTTCGTGGAATTAGAGAACTTCTTCTTCAACTTTCGTTTTTTTAAACTAAATCAATAAATTTACATGAGAAAAATCCTCATTCACCTGTAAAGCATAAACAAACAAAACAACCTGTTTCTTCACGTACAACCGCTCTGTTGCTAGTGCAGGTAGTATAGCTCTGTTGATTTTCATCCCAAGAAAATCGTTCACCACTCGTTGGGACGCTCTCGAATACCCTCAAAACATCTCGCTGTCGTATTAATCCTCCTTATACAGAATTAAGGCGCATTTATCTCTCCTCGGACCAGGTATTATTTATTACTAGGTATTCAATTTACTCATTTCATTATCCATTTCCTCCGTTGGTAACTCGAAAAATAAGATAAATATTTTCAGGAAAGACCCTTTGTTTCTCCTGTAAGCTGGGGGTTCCACGGGTTACCAGGGATGTAATGCAAAGCGGCGGGGGGGGGGGGGGGGGGGGGGGTAGTTGCTTTTACGTTTTACGGGACAAGAAATGTAGTTTACAAACCGAATCCAGATATCGAAGAAAGCGGTTGCCGATGACTCGGAAACAACTGGCCCCTATATCGTTGCATGAGGGGCAGATCTCGTTGGAAACCATGCTGAATTGCTTACTAGGGATGTACATATATGTAAAAGTTCCATTCATGCAGCATGATCTTATGTGCGAATTTTCGTAAATTATCGTATGGAATAATGTTAAACTGTTTTGAAATTTGAGCTTTTGAGTGCAAGAAAATTGTTAACTATTAATTTTATGGCATAAATGTAATCTAAATAATAATCTGCTTTTTAAACAAAGATACTGGATTTCTAGAATTTTCACATTTTTGTCGAAGATTTTAATGAAATTTAATTACAATTTTCAGCATAGGTTTGAGCTTTAATTTTTAAATTACCAACTTCATAGTTGATAAACTTTATTTGAGTAATATTCTGCTAAAAAAAAAAAAATAATAATAATAATAAAAACCGATGTTTAGCCTTTTTTTGTCATTTTTTGTGATTTTTTTTAGTACATTTTTGAAATTTGTCCAATTTAGTGTGCTCAAAAAGTGTTGTCCAACAAACTCATCCTTTCTTTTGAAATGCTTGATTTTTTGGCGAAAGAACGAAGTTTTTATTTCAATTCTATCGAGAGTTATCGTCTGGAATGACACATACATATACATATATATTCATATAAAAAAGCGTTAAAATCCAGGAATCATTTCATAATGCCTCAAAACAGATTTCGATTAAGAAAATTTTTGAAAATTTTTATTTTAAAATTTTTGGAGTTATTGCAATAGCTTTATTTTCTAAGAAAATTCGCTAATAACGGGTATGTGAGAGGTGGATTGCCGGGAAAATGGGCAATCTCCACTCTGCATTACTACTGTGCTATTGGAGAGGAAAAACTAGAGTAAATAAGGTGGTTGCAGTCTCCAATAAGCTAGGAGGGTTAGGTGGGGAAGGGGAAATATTTATATCATGAAGTTAACAGGAAAAGTTGCTTTTGAGGGTTTCCCGGGTAGTCAAGGGTTTTTTTTTTTTTTTTTTTTTTGGAGGAAATGGTAGGCAAAGGGGGGGGGGGGGGGTATTTGGAATACGCAGACAGATATCGACAATGGTAAAAAAAAGCACTTACCATAGCCGAAGCTATAAATCCCATCTGCCTGCGTAGAAATGATCTGTTTAGGTTTAGAGCTGAAAGATGTTTGATAGCAAGGCTTCACTTCTAATGAATCCCGAGTTTATGACTCTTACGTTAATTCTACGTTTCATTCTGAGATCACTGAAGGTGATTTCTCCAACATACGAAGTATCAGATTGAATAAGTGGTTCCTTACACACCATGGAAAGATAACGGTAGCGTGTTAGTTTCGTTACTTTGTAAAAGTGAGCCAGGTAGTTGCTAAAAAAAAGGATTACTCACTGAAAACGAACATCTAATGGCTGCTAAACTGGAATGCACAACACAAAATATGAAAATAATACAATTGATGGAAATGCGTTGCTTATATTCAAAATGATTGCTTTACGTTCAATGAGTTCCAGCAAGTTAGTATGTGGCAAGATTTCTTAGGAACAAGATTTTGTATACGATACAAGAATATATATAATTTAGAAGAAATGAATTGCTTTGGATGACTAAGACAAGAGTTACGCCGGCGAGTTGTACAAGTGTACTCCAAAGACACAAAAGGGTTGCTTTCTCAAGGTAAATTTGCTAATTAAATTGTAGTTTTGATCAATATAATATGCTATGGAAAGGTTGCCGACCTACCCTTGTTGCTCTTAAGCTTCGGTACGGCTTAGAATGAGATGGTTGCTATGAACCAAAAGTAATAGATATTCGTTGCTTCGAAAAATAAGATATCAAGAAGTATTACTTCTACCAAACCTAATTGCTCGTGAGCCTCGGTAGTCACTTTGGAAATTCGTTTCTATGAACGACAAAAGTAGAAAAGGTCAACAATGAGAATTACAATTTATTGTACCTAGTTGCTCTTGTGTCACGATATCTACTCTTTAGTAATTTAATTTGAAATAAAAAACAAAATAAAGAAAAGAAATGGGTTGTTTTGACAACTGCAACAACTCCGAACTGATAGTGTCGGAGATGTTTCACGTCGCGGCCAGTGTGCTACACCGCTTGTCTGCCAGAGCAAAGCACTGACGTGCTGTTACGGGTAACTCTCATAATATTGTTCTCAGCCTCTGATCAAGACGGTAAGCCACTTTTTCAGTTTGCCTAATTAGCAATCTAGACATACCATTTATTGATTTCCAATATCTGAATACCTCATCCATTTGCTATCCAGACTCACCCTCACCTACCCCGTTTTGGTGTCTCTCATTATTAATTGAAGAGTTAATGTAAACTGAACGACTTTCGATTTAATCAGCGTCCCTTTAGAATTCTTCTTGGAGCAATCCATAATTATTTCCTTGAATAAAAACATACAAGTGACTGAATTCCGTCTACGTATTATTTTTCTTTATCCATTGAGGTAATTGAATATTAATCTCTGGTAGTTTTTGTACTATTTGCGTGTACCACAATTAGTTCATTGTCACACAATGTAGTAAGGAAAGAAACCTATTGAACCAGATCTCCTTGCGTCGGTATAACTAGAGCAATGGTCTCTACCTAGAGCATTGGCCAATGTGAAAAAACTTATAACTACTCACCGCTCAAGTAGTTGATTATCTCTAAGAAGATTAGGTTTAAAGAACTTACATTATTAGTGAAGCTGTTTATATGATGGAGAACCAAAAATAAATTGATAAAATAATGCAGTCCGGATTTCCAAGCGATTCTCGAAATGAGATCACCTTTATAGGTGATGTATGCGTAGGTAGATATAGTGTATGTCTCAGTTACAAAGACTAGTAGCAGAGTGTGCGAGAAACATGCCCAAAGATGGTCGGTGGAAGAAAGAACTTTGCGAATTTCCCTGTAGGCCACGAACGGTTGGTCGGGAACCCTCAAGCGACTTACCTTTATTTGGTTCGACAAGTCGTGGATCGCTATGCAAAACAGAGCGACTACGAAATGACTGGTGGTACTCACAACCAATTCACTCACAGTGCTAATCGAAATACCATGGTCGGCAAAGACGTTGGATGTATGTTGTATCAATCTCGCCGATATCAGAAGAGGGATGAACGGGTGAGTTTTAGCGCGCTTCATGGTGTTAACAGCGACATCACCACAACCAGAGATGACTAAAGACAAGAGGTAAATGAGGGCCGTAAGGCCGTGAAGTGTGATGAATATGATGGATGAAACCACGAGTCTGTTACTATCTAGGTGAGTCAACCACCATATCCTTGCTTTGACAAAAATGCCACAGAACAAACCATTGAACGTAACTGAATAGATAATCCAGGTCCTTGAAAGTCCTGAACGATTGCACGGATAGAGTCCTAACAAACGAAAAACTTTTAAAATTAATGGTATATCAATTTTTTCGTTATCCATTCGAAAATTATATTGTGTATCTTCTGACGATGAAGGCCTACCGTACACACAAATACCACAGGAAGAATTCGCGGGCCAATACCGAACAGTATTCTTAGTGTTTATGTAGCTGCATTGAAAGGTGCTGCTTTTAAATGAAGGGCAATACCTGGAAAGTAATAGCTAAACAATGTCAAGTGAATGGATTAACTGTCTCGTCTAGTGTCCCTTCTAATGTAAGTTTTTTTTAGTGCCGAAAAATAATATGAACATAATTTCTTCCAGGTATTATACTCTGTCACATTGATTTTTGATGATTAGCATTATTGAATGGTGGGGGTGATGGATGAAACCCTAGGAAACAACCACTTAATACTTTGATATAATATAAACGATTTGAACAATTTATTGGAAGGTCATTCGGAGACGAAGATGGAGTTTTTTAAACGAAGATGGAGCTTATCTGGGTTTAACTGGAGTTTTTGCAAGTAGGTAACCTTAGAGTCCACAACTATAAAAATTGCCTCTCCATCCACCGATCCTATCCAAGAGAGCTAAGTGCCTAAGAGCTCAATGGATTTTAATGTGGTTTTTCCCAAAATTATCAGCAAGTTTGAGGGATGGTTTTTGGCTACAGGCATCTATTTAGGCTACATCCTGTTGACGTAGCATTCATCGAGAACTCCGCTTGACGACATTGCCCGAGTAAACAACTTTGTGAAGGAATTGATATTTCACCGTATATTTATTCCGTATACACTTTCACGTCAAATAAGAATGTTCGATGCGGCGAGTTCACGTGGAAAGAACTCTTGATAACAAATGCAACCATACCAAAACAATTTTGGTGGGTTGAGCCGACTATTTTTTATTCGTAAGGATATGTCGTAGAAGAATTGATGTTAAAAATACACCTAGTATTATGTATGAGTACTCGGACACAATAGCTATAGCTTCTCTGTCAAACATACATTTTTCAGTGGCTCGTCGTCGCCCATCATTCTGAAAGATCAGTATTTAGTTTTTATCTAAACTCACGCAAACCCCTATCGGTAACAGTGTTTCTTCAAAGCATCTATATACCACTGCATCTCCATCAGAGGTCATCACCTACAATCACCAAATCGTCAGCAAACATTAGGGTCATCATACATTTGGATCCTACTCAAACCCTGAAACCAAGTTCATCTTGCAAGTTGTTCACGAACAAGGCGAACAGCAAAGAACTTAAAGAGCACCCAGCATAACACCACTCTTAACAGAAAATCGATCAGTACAGCCATCTCTCGTCCTGACCCATTACACGGCTTCCAAATTGTACAAACTTCTCAATAAAGATATACCTACCTAAACTTGAGTGAGAAATGCCTTGCATAAATAACTTTTTAATAAAGATTCTCATGATCGACCGTATATAAAGCTGATTTGAGATCCACGAAAAACGCGTAGAACCTTCCAGAAGGCTGACTTAACTTGATCTTCATGATGCCAGTGAAAGAAAAGATGGAGCCAACTGTAGAATAGTCCTTCCGAAAACCACTTGGAATGACAGACAGTGGTGTTGTGGAGTCAATAATCTCCATGCGTCAAACGCACTATAACACGTCAACTAAAGGACCGATCACACAGGACGCGTTATAACGCGACGTTCGGCGATATAGCAACGTCACATACACCGCGTTATTATTGGGCGTTATCAGGGCGCGAGACCCAGTCTTGTCTGTGCTACTCAAGGGGTTCGCGGTTCCCAGCATCTATAATTTATCTAATTTGTCTATAATCTATAATTATTTCTGACAATGACTCTGATGAGGAAGAAGCTCTACTTCTGCTAGCGCTAGTAGATCGCAGGAATAGACGGTATTGGGTGCACCCAATCAATCAAAGGAGTGAAGAGCTTGGGGAATACCATCGTCTATGTCGGGAGTTGCGCTCACATGAAGATCGTTTTGTGAACTATTTCCGCATGTCGAGACAAAATTTCGAGGACCTACATGAACTACTAGCGGTGAATATCCAGAAGATAACCAGAAAGACTGAGGAGAACGCCCTCAGCGCGCGATATTTTGTAATTTTGTACAACCCGCTTGGCTGACGTCGCGTTACTGAAAGTATCGCTGAGAGGTACCGCCGTGTGTGTGACGGGGGTGATGCAATGTACCGTATCTCGGTAACGCGACGTTACTGAACGTCTCGGTAACGCGCCCTGTATGATCGGGCCTTTAACCAAAAGAAACCCACGACACGTCATCACGTAATAAAAGCTTTGTTCTCAGTGCGCGTTCTGACAATACTCGAACTCATCCCGGGGCGTTCCGGATATAGTGGAACCGCGTTCTGCACTGCGAACGATTTCAGAACTTGGAAGTAGAATAACATGTGTTGTTTTTTGTAACCTCACTCAACTCGTGTTAACTTCTGGTGCTCCTTTTCAGGATAGTTTTAGTGCCCGTGAATATATTACTTATTATGCCCGTGAATATTACTTAACAGTTAAGTTTTTTTATTTTTCATTGCCATGGGGTAATAGTTACTATTACCCCACGGCAATGAAAAATAAAAAAAGTGTTCCACGATGACTGAGGGGTATACTCGGAAAAATTTGAGTTTTTTGGATGTAGACGAGATCCCACTATACCTTCAATCTCGTCCTCATCGTTTATAAACCATGGAGCTCCATCGTCGAAACTATCGCTTTCCGAACTTGACGAGCTAGTTGAAATTCCGATCATAGAAAAGGTACATATTTATACTAACATGTAGAGACTGAAGTATGATTTCGATGAAGAAGAAGAGAGTTGTTTACTCCATGAGATCCGAAAAATGGTGAAATGCGCATGCGTTAACTACGTCCTTGCATTCGAGTTCTGACAGTTCCGAAAAAAACGGGAACTATCAGAACCGTTCAGAACTGAGTTCGCAAAACACTGCGAACGCCGAACTCCGCGTTCTTGGCGTTTCAGAACTAGGCGTTCTGGCACTTCGAACGACAAAATTAAACTGCGCTTGCCCATAACCGTTCCGAACTGGCAGAAAACACACTGAGAATGAAGCTATATATATAGTTATTAATTGAGCTTGACTCTTAAAAATTCAGAGAGTATTTTACTCTATACAGGGTGTCCCAAAGGCTACCCCCCTCCCCCCTAACTTTTTTCCACAAATTTTGAGGTAACGAAGTAAAACTTGGGGAGCATTTTTAGCCTGATACTAAGTTTTAAGCAAATTGATATCAGGATAAAAATAAAATCCAAAAGTTTTTGGGCTATCCAAAGAGGGAGGAGAATGAAGGGGAGGATATTTTTTCTAAGAGTGACTATCTCCAGAAAATATCACGGTTGTTCTTAGTTCAATAGCTCTGTTCTGAGAACCGAATACGATATCGCAATTCTGGTTGAACCATCGTATTCAGCACTAAAAAATCTTTAAAATAATGTCTCACTCACTAAAAACGGATATTTTTTTCAAAGTACCCCACTCTCCCCCATTTGGATAGAAACATTTTGTATTTTTAGTGAATTTTATTTCTTAAGATCCCCACAATCGATCTCCAAGTTTCACTCCGATATCTAAAAAATTGTGGAAAAATGTTGAAGGAGGTGGGGGGGGGGGTTACTTTTGGGACACCCTGTATATTACGTTATTACTGAATTACTTTATTAACTATACTTTGCATAAATTACGTCATTAAAATATATCAATTTATTTTATTATACATTACTTTATGGTATATTATCACACATACTCTCATATTTTATAATAACCTTCCAATATATCACACTTGAAACCTCCTCGTTGTTGATGCTGTGATCTCTACAACAACGCACGTAACTACATGTTCTAAGAAAGGAGGAATAATATTTATAACAGTTTGTATCAAAATTTCAACCAATACAGCGAATAAGGATCCATGAATCACAGTACACTGGCTATTGAGAAGATCTAATTGGTGATTCTTAGATTTGTAATCTGATGATTTATTGTTTTAAACTTTACTGATATCTGCATCGTGTGCTGGTTTCAAATTGAGATAATTAGTTATTATTTTTAGGAATATAGAATTATTCTATTTGTTTATTAGAAATCATTTTCCATTGGCTGATTTTATGAAACTCACTTCGGTTTCAATCCTGCCGGTGTGATGAAGAATTAAAAACAACGTGATGAAATTATCTATGGCCACTTTCAGTTGAGTAATTGATCTTGGATGACCTTTGTATATCAAGAACGCGAATACTGATAAAGTATACGTTTCTGAGAGTAGAATGGTTAGCAGAGTGAAAGAGAAACATGTCGAGACATGTTCGAACATGGATAAGTAATCTAGCATATCTCTGTGGGCCAAGAACGGCTGGCCAGGAACCCTCAAACGGCAGATCCGTATTCGACGCGATAAATCATCGGCTGCTATCAAGAATATTACCACGACAATGCCACTGTTTGTTTCTGCAATGAACTTGGGCACAGTGAAAACTGTGAAACGATCGTCAAAAATAAGGTTTGTTGATTTTTGTAAAAATCTTCCTATGATTAAAATCAAGAAGAACAGTCGTATATTGGATTTGTTGAGTATTTTGACGAGAATATTCCGCCGACTACATGCTTTCAAATTCAAGAGATATATCAGAGGTGTGAGACCGTGCAAGGTAATGAATAATAAGCTACACTGCATAAATTTGTTGCTCTGATGTAGTACCCAACTGAACCTTGATACGAAAAAACTACCACAGAAAAAAGTATTGAAAGTGACTGAATAGATCATCCATTTGTTTGAAAGCCCGAGGTGATCGTATGGAAAGACTCCAAGTAGACGAAAGACTTTTAAAATTATCTGTAAGTTCACTTTAATATGATTATTGTCCATATTTTCTATTATTTGCAACAACACATGAAGTTATGAAGACCACTGAAAATTCACTGGTAAAGCGAAAACGTTTTGTCTAGGAACTTTTACAACTTGTATACCTACCCTAATGGGATAGTGTTTACCGAATCTATCGACCAAGAGTTGCTATAACAATAATAAACTGTGATGATACATTTCCATTGTGAATCACATTTTGTTCTACAGTATATCGTTCTGTAGTATAAATGTTCTTAAATTGATTGTTGTTTCAGGTAATAAAATAAGTATTTAGTCCAGTACGTTTACTAGGAATTGTAATAAAACTACGATCAAAATTATTTTCGAACCTTCCTATACTAGTTTTCGTAGAGCATATTTTATTGATTAAATGAAAGGTGAGTTATTTTTCTGACACCATCAGCAAATGAGGGGACCATGGGTATAGATGGATGAAGGCGAGGATCGAAAGTTGGATCGACAGATTACATTGCAGTTGGCTGCTGAAACCACCTATTCCTATCTGTAGATAAGATTTATTTTTTATTGACGGTACAGCTACTGATTGGGACTATTCGCCGATATCATATTCTTTCTTCGCCTGAAATAAACTTTGCTGGTTCTCTTAAATTTGGGAGGGTTGATGGAATTTGGGAGGGTCAATCAATTTGTCCAGTCACACTGGGGGTTCAACAGAAACTCAGGTCAACAAAGTGAAATTAAAAAAAAAAAAAAACATTTATTGTAAAATGAAATCTTGGAGACATCCCCAGACCCCCGGATTGTTAATGTTAGGATCAAGGATCAAACCAATGAAACACAGAATGTGTATTTCGGGGATTCCCCGGAGGGCTGGTAGCATTCTGGTAATTTCAGCCGAAGTTCATTCCGCGTTCTTGGAATCCAGCGTCTTGGATTGTAGACCTACGTCCGGGGATATTAACGTTTTATAAGGTGGCAACCCTGTGACCAATTGTGGTGTGAACTTATGAGTTCCAAAGACGAATAGAAGCATGGAGGATCAGGTAAGTCGTTAAGCAATCCAACTATCGTCTGTTTACTAATTTTCAATAAAATGGGAGCAGTAAGTTAAAAAAGTCGTTAAGTATGTTAGGCATGGACCTATATTTCACAACTTAATGTCCACATATTGCAACGCATTATACATCTCAATAACGAAACCTCCCTTCTTCCTTCGATCATTTTCCATGTAAGCCATTACTTTGGGCCTACGTGACCGACTGCTCGTCCCCTACAAGGTAGGGTTGGGCGATAGTCGATAGTTAGCACTATCGATAGGCCGATACTATCGGTTAAAAACTATCGAATGCTATCGATAGTTTTCGATAGCTGCTTCTTGTTTTTTCCAGACATATTCAGTAAAGAATTTCAACTAATTTAATTAAATTCAATTACCTACCTACTATTTGAAATTTGCAGGATATAAATTATAATATTGTAAGATGAGAAACTAATTTATTTGAATTTTAAAAAAGTATTTACAATTTACATGTTTACAATGACAATTAACAAATTAAATCTTCAGGAAATAAAAATAACGAAATAGTTAATTTTAAGATTCAACTGTGCTCCTTGAGCCACATATTTCCCGAAAGAACAAACTAGCATTTCTGCTTTCCTTTGGCTCAATCTTGTGCGTTGTTCAGATATAACACCGGCCGAAGAAAACACACGTTCAGAGGGTACAAATGAGCCTGGAACGCAAAGGTACTTCTTGGCTACATTATGTAGTCGGTTGTACTCACCTGACAATTCGTTTTCTCTCCAGAATTGTAATGGTCGAGCTTCATTCGGCAATGGGTGTTGCGAGGGCGTATTCCGAGAATTTCAAACTAGAGGGTAATAAAGATTCATCGATAGTGGACACTATCGATAGTGACCATCGATAGGCATGACCTATCGATATATCGATAGTAACTATCGACTATCGCCCAACCCTACTACAAGGAAGAGTAGGGATGGTTAGTTGTGTTTTTGTGTTTTGCAATTCTACTCACAAATTCCGTTCAATTGTGTCTTTAATTAAAACACCCACTTCCTGATGAATTAGTCAAATAATCTATCGTCTGATTACTGTCAATGAAATGGGAGCAGTTCGTACCGGTCTTTCTTACCTACGGCTTATTTATAATATTTATAATAATATTATAATAATGCTTGCCACTATGTATTATATTATATGAATATTTTATTATGGATATCGTTTTTCTAGCCCAGCAAAAAAAGGAAGCCCAAGCCCCCAAAGAAAAGAATGAAGGAGGAGGAAGAATGTAGAAACAAAAACGGAACCGGAGGCAACAGTAGGTGGTGGAGCGGACGCGCGGTGGGCGTAGCAGCTCGTATGGTAGAGGGGTGGGGTTCGGGGGGGATCTTACCGGACGGACGCCTTCAAACCAAATAACCATCCGTAAAAACACATTCTGTGTAAAAAAAATGCCAGGTACAACTCTTTTCAAAAATAAATCATGTTACTTATATGGTGTAGTCCTGCTACACCTCCCCGAAATCGTGAGCCAGAATTGATGACCTTGTAGCTAGAGTCATTGGCGCAGCATATTTTTCCAAGTTGGACCTTCGAGAAGGGATTCATCAATTTGAAACCGAGGGAGATTACCAAGAAATCACCACTTCCCCCAGCTATTATCCAAATTTAAGCGAAATCGAACGACTAGGGTGTAAAATAGTGGAGCACAATGGAATTGATTTGCACATGAGCAGAGTGAAGTGTTGATTTGGTGACAATAAAACTAATTGGGGACAATCTATACCTAACCTGCGCATTCCCTGACAATTTCATCGAAATCGGATGAAAACTGTGGAAATTCGGGTAGTTACAAGAATTTGACATTGGCGCATGCGCAGTAGCTATTAATGATACAATCACTTGAAATCGATATGGGATTATCAAATCGTCATTCTCCAATTATCATCCGAATATGAGCATGATCAGACGACTATGGCGTGAAAAAATTATACTAAGTACAATTTACATTTGCGCATGCGCAGAGTGGAGTGGAATCAGAAACGATGAAACTGATAGGGGACCGTCTAAACCCTAGCCCGCACAGTTCCTGAAAATGTCATCCAAATTGGATGAAAACTGTGGAATATAAGCTTGTTACAAGGATTTACGGACAGATGACAGACACATCAACAGACAGACACGGAACCAAAGTTGTTCAGAATGGTCTAAAAATTAAAGTGCGATTAGAAATATTATTTTTGGCGACCAAATTTTTTTCTCTCCCGAAAGTGAGAACAATGCTTCCGCTACCTATAAACCAGACGATCATGCTAAATTGCCAGATAGCCTAAAAATGCGTTTTAGAGTCTCGCAATTCAACAACAGTTTCTGGGGGAGGGCTCCTGGGCCCCCCACTCTCCGAAATTGACCATCTTATAGTAAGGATCGACCCCATACAAATGTTCAACTACTGCTCTACCCAGTGAATGTTATCAAATTTGGGATCAAAATTTAATTTTTCAAATTGTTGCATACGCCTTTAAGTTTGTTATTTAAATACTTAGAAAACCACCTCCGTGGGTTATAAATTTCAAAATTTCTTCGGGGGAAGGCCTCCAGACCCCTCTCTGGCTGAGGCGTATTCCATACCCCTCAGACCCCACGGTGACCCCCTTCCAAATTGCAGCCTAGATCCGCCCCTGCCCCCTCTTCTAAGAAAAATTTGGTAAAAGATTAATATTGTTGATTGCAACCAGTACATAGGTAACCGACATTGCATTGCGCTTTGTTTACTAGAAAAAATTCGTTTCCAATGAGAAATTTCTCTGATTCGAATATAAAGTTTTAACGTTTATCAGCCTGGGCTTTATATACAAGTTTAACTTACAACCATACAGTTTTTCCTCATGAAGCTACTTACAAACTTCCGGATCCAATAGTTGCCTGACGATATCACTCAGCTTGTCGCTTAAAATACACCAAGTTTTTAGCAGGCTAAGACAAACAAAAACATTTTACGGATATCGGGAGCCGTCTACTTCAATAGGAGGTAGAGCGAGTGAGATGTTATCTGAATGTTGATGGGCAGTCGGGCACAACCCATTAAAATAATTTCATAATGAAACCACGAGGGCTCCTGAAATGGGTTATCCTCAGAATTAGGATAAAACCTGTTTTGGGGAGTGCTACATAACTGACACACCTCGATAGGTGGTTGTAAAACCTTAGGACAAAGAAATATTATTTTACATTATGTACAAGCAACAACTTAGTAGGTAGGTACCTATAATAATTACAGCCACACGAGGTCTGAATAAAAAAAAGAAATGGATTTTCTGTTAGATCGAATAAGTAAAAATCATGTATCATGTTTTCCCTCGTATTAGTGTTGGTAAATACCAAATTTCAGCATTCTCAGTCCATTAGGAGGGAAATGACCTCCCGAGCTCACTCAGCTGAGCTGAGTGGTCCCTCGCTTCGTCAACCGTATACAGCATGCATGCAAACTATCCATACAAACTATCAGCCTCTTCGGTCAATTAGGAAAGGAATGATCTTCCAAGCTCACTCACTTTGGCAATCGTACACAGCATGCCTATAGAGGCTTAATACCAAATTTCAGCCTCGTAGGTCTATTAGGAGAGAAATGAGCTCCCGAGCTAACTTAGCTGATCTGTGTATTCCTCACTTTGTCAATTGTACCCAACAGGCCTGTGGATTATCAATTTCTAATATAAACCTCCTATTACAACTCTAATGCCTCCTCTTACAAGTCTACTACAACTTCATAAACTTCTGCTTTTGGACAGCAAGCCATCAAGTTCAATAAAAAGAAGTGTCTAATTTCACGAGGATATGTACGTGGTGTGATATAGAAAGGGCCAAGGAGAGTCTGTTTACTATCAATGGTGGTTTCACTTGCTCAAATATCTTCAACACCATCTTGTGTAGATGGTGGATTGTGGTGAAGAAATTCGTTTCACAGTCATTTCTTCTTTAGTAAACTTCAATGGTTAATAGGCTCAGTTTAAATTTTAAGCTTTATAGGAAGAATATCGTAGAAATTGGGAGCATCAGCAGATTAGGGTGGTTCTGCAATATATAATTATACTTTACCTGTCTCATAGAGGCTCTATTTCAAATTATAGCTTCATAGATTAAACGGCATAGAAATTATCTTACAAGCTGAATCAGCAAATTTATGGTGGTTCCGCACGTTGAAATTCTATTCTACCGGTCTCAGACCTGTTTCAAATTGCAGCTTCTGAAATTGAATACCACAGAAATCAGCTTTAGGAGCCAATTAGCTGTTCATAGGTCTATGCATCGTTTAGTACCCACTGCTTACAAGTATCCACTACTCAATAGTACCTACCTACCATGTAGTGCCTTCTTTTCGCATTATTTGCTCATTATCGTTAGCAATATTAGTTTATTAAGTAACGTAATAAATCAGCTTTACTTCACACTACAGCAGCTTAGAGGAATCATATGTTGTGATAAAATGAGAGCATTCCAAAAAGTAGTGAACAATTTTCCTGCTTTGAAAACTAAGCGAGTTACAACTCCCTAGCAACGCATTGGTTGTACGTGAGAACCAACAGAAGAAATGTCGGTTCCCGCTGAATTTCGCTTAATTTTCAAGCAAAAAAACCAGCCCAGTTGCGCTCGAGACTTCGTCGAGTAAGGATCAATAGCTAATCCGTTATCTTCTGCTCCGTCTTATCTCATCGAACATCGGGTGAGTCATTCAAAGCTTATCTAGTGTTAAATTCCAACCATTAGGTATGGGAGAAGACGTAGATAAACCGCCCGGAACGAAAAAAATAAAGCTCTCCACTGAGCAGCCAACATTTCTAACGTCAAACCGCTTTGCTGTATTACAAGATTCAAACATAATGGATACGGTTGAAATTAGTGCATAATATTAATAATATGAATGGATTAATGAAAACGTTGAAGGATATGAAAATCGAATCTTATAAGTATAAAACTGTTGAAAATAAAGTTAAATTGGACTTAGAAACTTCAGATGACTATAGAGCAGTTATCAAGTTCCTCGATGGTAAAAAAGCGGCTCACCCTTCGTGCGATACTAGAGAAATGATGGAAGAAATTAAAACCCATGGATTTGAACCAATCAATATGACATCCGTATTCCACCCCGTATCAAAAACATGCCTATGTTCTTCTTGGATCTTAAGCCTAATACTAAAAATGAAGAAATTTTCAATCTCACGCGGTTGTACCATTGTGTAGTAAAGGTTGAACCCCCGCGACCGCGACGAATAATCGTGCAGTGTACACGTTGCCAAGAGTTCAACCATACCAAAAATTTTTGTCATAAAAACCCAAGATGTGTGAAATGCGATCAGTATCATGCAACCAGCGATTGTCCAAAACCAACTTCAGCAGTTCCTAAATGTGTCAATTGCAGCGGGGATCACACAGCTAATTATAGGGGATGCCCGGTCGCCGTAAAACTCCAGAAAACATTTAAATTCACCGGAACTCAAAATAATAATCGGAATGAAAAACCTCCGGAAAATGACACTGTTCCTCCTTCAGTTTCAGATGAATTTACCGCCGTCTGACGCAGATTCAACGTATTAATACAAGTCATAAACAATTGAATAACCCAACAAATCAATATAATTATGTATCATACGCAGATGTAGCTAATCCCCGCCCAACAAACCAATCTAATGATCAAATAGAGGCTTTGATATCAAAGCTCGATTCACTGTTATCAACAATCCAACCATTGTTGTCTACAATTCAACCAAATGAAAACCATAAAAGTAAGTACTTGGAATTGTCAGGGCATAGCCAATAAGCATAATGAAACGGTGCTATATCTGAATCAAACAATATAGATGTATGAAACCAAATTAGCCCCTCAAATTAAATTTAATATCAGCGGTCGATGCTACAGAGCAGATCATCCAAGTGGTCGTCGGAAAGGGGGTTCTCTTATACTCGTTAGATCAATTATCAAACATGATGCATTACCTCCGATTTGTGAAGATGAAATGCAAATAGCGCGAATACAGATACAGCTGATACAAAAAAACTATCAGATTGGATCGTTCTATTCCGCTCCCGAGAACAAACTACAACAAGTTCTGGGGTATGTTACACGAGTTGAGATTTCATTTTCTTGTTGGTGGAGACTTCAATTCTAAGCACCCGAATGGTTCTAACATCGCAAATCCTAGAGGAAAATTACTGCATGAGGTAGGATACAGACACCAGTTGGAATATATCAGTCCTATGGAAGCTACGTATTTTCCGCATTAACAGCACCCCTGACGTCTTGGATTTCTTTATCGGGAAAAACGCAAGTCAGTTGTGTTCAAATGTAACAACGAACTTCACTCTGACCACTACCCAGTACACCTTACACTTAACGCTACGTATCAGGGCATTGAAAAGCCACCTTCATTGATAAAAATGCCCTTTGATTGGGAAAAATATAAGTCAGTAATCGAATCTAGCATTGATCTAAGGGTGCGACTGATGCGATTGATAGGGCAGCTGCTCAAAAAATGGACAAATGAATTTCACGTAGCTCACCTGCTAAGAGTGAAACAACAATGTAGATCTGTATGGGAAAGAACTAGATACCCGCCAGATAAAACACGCTATAATAAAGCGACGGAAGATCTACGCAAGCCCTGAAGATTCTAAATGCGCAACAACTGCAAACGTCATTTCGATTCACAGGATGGCACCTTATGGAGGAAAACAAAATCCATTCTCAAACATAAGGAAGGCATTCCTAGCTTAAAAGTAAACAATCGGTGGATCTCATCAGCTCAAGAGAAAGTGGAAGACAGCCTGAAAGACCAATTCGCACCAAATCCACCTGCTGACGTGCAATTCTGTGAGAGAGTTAGTGAAATGAACCTCTACAATTGTCACCTCTACCCCCTCTCTTCACACCAAGAGAAGTAGTTTCAGCTTACCCAGGAAGGGTCTCGTGTTCCTAACACAGATTTATAAATCATGCGGACAACACATTATCCTCACCAATGGAAACACGCAAGCGTAGTTCTCATTCCGAAACCGAATGGCTGCAAGGCGGATGTAAGCAACTACAGACCTATCAGTCTCTTGCCACTAATGTCCAAAATCTTTGAAAGATTGCTACTCGCGAGACTTTTGTGTCATCTTGAACCCTGCATTCCACCCACTCAGTTTGGATTTAGACCACAGCATTCCTGCCCCTTTGGATGAACTTCTCGCTACATACGAGGAAAAAAAGGTGTGCCTGGGTCTGTTTTTGGATACGGAAAAAGCCTTTGACCGTGTTGATGGCCTACTTTTCAAGCTGAAGGGACTGTTGCCTGACACTTTGTTCAGAATAATAAAATCCTATTTATCCAAACGAACGTTCGCTGTTAGGTATGCAATTCACGCAGGGGTTCCCCAAGGCAGCGTGCTGGGGCCTTTTTTGTATTTGATGTATTCCCATGATTATCCGGAATGCTGATGCGCAGGAGAACCTACAGCTTTATGCCCAAACGGTTGAAGAATGGTGCACCAAGTGGAGAGTAAAAGTTAACACCTCCAAGTCTCAACTGGTCAAATTCACCCTCCGCAGAAACATCCCACGAAGCTCCATATGTTTGAATGGCACCTCTATATTAGAAACCGGAGAAACGAGATACCTCGGGTTAAAGCTTGACTCAAAGCTCACGTGGGCATCCCATATTTCCTCAATCGTCCAAAAGACACGTGCACGAATGTACTTGCTTAGACACATGTTGACCAGCCCCACAATGTCTTTGCCAATGAAAAAGCTTATATATATACAGCTCATCAGAGTGTGGCAATATGGGTGCGTCATATGGTCATCAGCAGCAGATTCGCACATTAGAAGAATACAGACGGTTCAAAACCGAATACTACGTCTCATCACCAATGCTGAATGGTTTGTCACCAACAAAACCATTCACAAAGATCTGGACATTCCCGAGGTCACAGAGGTTCTCCAGCACTCGTTCGTCAAACATCAACAAAGAATGCAATCCCACCCCAATGAGCTTATACAGAGAATACCCGAAAACCCTCCAGCCCCTAGAAAAAGTGGCATACTGACCTCGCGGAAAACGGTCATTGAGATTTTGTATTATAATATTATGCATGTTGTTACTGTTGTCAACTATAGTTATTTTGTTACCAGCTGGAGCTAGATATTTATTGTTATAACTTATAATTTAATTTTCATATATGTTAAATAATTTATTATATTGTGGCCCACCATTGGGTGGAGTTTACTGTACATGTTCCACGTCATATGTATATTTAAATATTAATTCGCCGAACTGTGATACACGTTATAAAATCCGTCTAACAGCCGTCCTCCGTAGGCGTGAAGCATGGCCTGGGATACGAATGGTCCCTGATCTTTGGGAAAGTGAACCAACAAACATGTTTCTCAGGTAGCCGGGCAACGCACCACTCATAATTTTATTAACAGTTAGTAATTGCTGCATTTTAAAGTAATTAAACAAGTCCAAACCTTAAAATTTGTTTTTGTGATGAGAAATATGGTTCCTTAACTTTAATTCACAAGCGTGCCAAATACACGAATTGAATTCAACCTCTAATTTTGCCTTGAGACACCGTCAAGATTAACTGTGTAAACAGAGTCATAGTAGAGGAAAATAGATACTCAACAGCAACAACAGGTTTCTCTTCAGATTGGATGGGGTGAAAAACGCTATACATTACAGGGAGTGGAGTGCTCCATTAACTACTACAGACATAACTAGAATGTGCCTCTTATTTCAGGGTGGAGTTTAATTCCAAGGCAAACGACAGTAGAAGAACCCCATCCACCCGAATCGGTGGGACAGGCTCAGTAGGTATATAAGCGTTTTGTAATAAACAATGCACTGGGTCTTACCAGGATTTTAAAGGATTCCATTTGATTTAGCCTACTCACCAATTAGGCCCAAATCACTGTTGATATCGTTAAAAGCGTTCACCACATCCGTCAAGGGCCGTGAAAGATAAATTTGAAGTCATCAGCAAAAAGGTGGTGTTTGCTCGATAACAGCACTTGGGGCACCAGACTTGGTACGTCATTAATGAAAAGGGAAAACAGTAATGGTCCAAGATCCGTCCCTTGAAATACCCCACAAGATAGGCTATAGGCAGGAGAAATGTCAAGATCTAAAATTATCAAATGACAGCGACTAGGCAAGTATGATGACAACAGAAAAACACTTCCTGATACTAGCAAAATCAGGGAAATGAAAAAGAGTGAAAAGTTTGTTTATCAAGAGATCCAAGCATCACTGACCCGAACGCATTTTTTACATCAAGCAACAGCTGAACGGTGCACTCAGCTTTTTCAAACCCCCAGCAAATGTCATTAGTTATGTACTTTCAGCAGAACTGACTCACAGCTATGATGACGCCCGAAGTCTGACTGGTACAAACAAAGAAGATTATTATCATTGATATAATTGCTCACATAGTCATGAATTAGATTTTCAAAAGCTATGATCAAAATGGGTTGTACTATTGAAATAACCAGTCAGTGGAAATCCCACCAATGCCTGATGATAGCTCAGTGTTGGGCCCACCTGAGGGTAGTACGGATGCTTTGAAATAGAGCTGTTTTCCCCCACTTATGTTTTTGTACTTGTCTTAGCCGGGTTTTCCAGTTTGGTTAATGTGTTGTATAGGCGTTCAAGTCTACGAAGCATAACACGCTGAATGTTTTAACCACAATTCTGGATTTTAGTCAGTTTTTGTAACTCCGTACAGTTCAGAACTAAGTCATTATCTAATAATTTTAATAAGTACCTAATTAATTCTTGAAGTAGTACTTTGAGATGTATGAAACAAGGAAATAATGAAAAACAATGTTAATCTAAATTTAAATAGAATTGTGATAGATTTTCTTTATTCTATTGGTGTTACGCAACAAATACAATACTTACTTCCCTCGTGGCTCTACTAGAATAGTGAATCATGAGAATCAAAATGATGTAATGATTAATCAAAGATTTCCATGCGTCTTTCGTATATGGTCTTGTAGTATCATTTTTGTATACGAAAAATACGTACATGACCAAAGTGTAACCTTCAGTTAAGATGTCTAAGAGTAATATGGGGGAGAAAAACCTTGAAACGTCTTCAGATAAGGTAACGTAATCTATCATCTCTCTATAGGCCATGAAAGGCTGTTCTGGTATTCTTGATGAGCATTTGCGTATTTGAGTAGATATTTCGTGTATCACGACGAAAAAGAAGGAAATGACGAGGAAAACGGAAAAATCCAGCAACAGCTCTGTTAGTAATGGCAGAAAAATGCGGAAAACTCCGAAACGGGCGTAGTTGATTAGGGTGTATAGGTGTAACGCACCGCGGTAGATCGTCAAAGCTGTGATGTATAAAGGGACACGTGAGAATAACAGCATATCGACGACACGTTCGGTCCGTTTAAATGTCAACAAGCGCGTGAGGTTGAGGACCCCGGCAAGGCCTCGGAGTGTGATCATAAGAACGCTGACCATCTCGAGCTTGCTTTCACCGCTGTAAGACATGGCCCAAGAGAACCTACCCCTCAATACGTACGCGGTAACGAGGGTTTGAACGCAAACCGAGTAAAGCATCCACTTCGTCGAAATTACGACACCGTCGCACGGGAACGTCCCCATGATTCTAGCTACGTGAAGAAAAAACTGCATGGTAACAAATGCCTTTTAACCCACTCAAATATACCACGCTTCGGAAAACCTAGCTGAATTTGTACTACACTGTGATATTTAGTTACCAAGACAATGAATCATTTTAAAATTAGTGATCAATACACATAATAACGCCCGAGTTTTGTTAGCCCAATGGAGGAATGTTATGATTCACTACACCGGTCTTGGAATGAATAAACCATATTGAAAACGTATTTACGCTTCTCTCAAATAAGGCTCATGAAATATAGATTTCCAAGAACGGAGAGTGGTATTGATTATGTTGATGATTGGTGTTATTTCAGTTCGTTTACGTTCCGGGGAAAAACATATACGAAGGTGGTGTTAGGTTTTCGTCCTCACTGGTATTTGTTGTGCTACTTTTTATTGGAAGAGCCTGAAATAATCTAATTGAATTGGTGACAACCAAAAATACCATTAGCAATATTTAGTATGATGGCCTTATGTCAACAGTTAGTAAATTCAGGTTGAGTTACCATCAATTGTGGGTAAACAATTCTATTTTTATATCAAGATTTATTAAAAAACTGAAAATTCAAATACTTCATGAAAATAAACACGTTAGAAAAGGTTACACATCTTGTAACTAGAGTAACTAACCCTCAATTCTCTACCCATATACTACATCTTCTTCAATCAACTAATCATCATGCATCCTTTCATTATACCCATTAGCGAAACAGATCGCCTATTCGGGAGATGATCTTTACTTGTGAAGATAAAGCAGAGGTATTATTCAAAATCCATACTATTAACCTCTTGTCCCCCTACGAAGTGCCAAAATTGTGTATGGCGTCATCCTTGTAGTTTCTGCTTCGTCCCGACTTCTTCCACATTCAGTGTCATTGACGGTTTCACATGCGGTGTCGAATTAGTACTTCTGAACTGGTCCCCTATTCCAAGACATTTATAAAATTGCTCTACTCTTGAAAGTTTCTACAGCACGATATGCTAAGCCTTTTGAACTTGAGTGGTTAGAGGTTATCCGAATGTGCTTCATCAAGTAGTCCTTGCAAAACTCTTGACAGTCACCTGATGTCAATTGTGGCCCATTGCCAGGAACCACAGCTTCTGAAGTTCCGAATCTTGAAAATGTTTCTTTCGTTTCTTCTTTGTTTATCTTTGCTGTCGTTTTTTTCTTCTTTTTTCTATGGTATTGCCTCGAATCATTTCAATGTGCCACTATTGCATTCACCCAATGAAGCTTTTCAAACGGCCCTGCAATGTCTGGGTGAAGCCAAGTCTCAGTAACCTATGGAACATTCTAAGAAAATATTGTTATTTGCTCCTGTTCTGTCTCCCTTTTTGGCAGGCTCTGCATTACTTTGCGAATCGTTCCTCTTCTGAATCGATCCACCACCAGACGTGTACCTACCTACTCTCGCCAAATCACGCATGGCCCTTATACCAGGATGTCCTCAGTGCTAAACTTTCAAGAAAATTAGCTTGTTCGTTCATAAAAGTTACGAACGTCCGTTCCACAACAAAATGCCCTCGTCTACGAAAAATTCCTCTATTTCCTGAACAAAAAATTAGTAGTTTGTTTTCTACACATTTTTTTCTTATTAACCTGTTAAAACCTGCTGTTGAATTTTCTTTTGTTCCAAGTCTAGCCTTAATCCATTCTTCATTGTTTTCTTCGTCACCGGGCTTCCTTGTGGCTTCTACTGTGGAGTCAATGTACATATTCGTTGCCTCCCCCCCCCCCTCCCACGGGGTAGCAAATGCAAGTGAGACCACGCTGAGTGGTAATTATAGCAAGTGATAGACTTGTGTACCTGACTCATTTATTTTCTGCTTCAACTTATGATATGCTCCAGTTTCCATTTTTGTCCAGTTTCATTTTATGCTCCTTCTATGCAAATAATGGAGCTCGACACAGTCTGCTAGCTACTTTTCAATTAACCTTGAATAATAATTAATTGTTCCTTGAAATGATATCAACTCTAGGATATTATTTGGTGATGGTACCTTTGTTATGGCGTCTACATGATCACTTACTGCAAGGTGTGTGCTACCTTGTCCGAATTTGACGCAGGTATAAGACTGCTGCGTAACCATGTGTATTTTGTACCATGTATTTTATTGCCACTTTAGTCCAATCTGTACCACACTTGATTCAGTGCTGTGAAATGTTATTCCTCTCTGCGTCCCCCCAAGATGATGTCATTGAGGAGCCATGCCACATTTGGAATCCCTGTCAGGATTGCTGCACGACAGCCCTGGCAATATTTCGCACCTATAATATCCGTTGTGCGTGGCCAATCCTAGACAATTTCTCGATTCTTCCTCATCTTTTAAATCAATAACTAAAAATATAGTAATTCCTCTGAGTTTTGTAACAATTTCCTAAAATGTTAGCATTGAATAGTCTTGTCCAACCTCGTGAGGATTAATGGTAGCTCTGAAATCTCCACATAGTCTTATGGATCTGTGGTTAGATTTCACTGCATCACCACTGGTGCCACTCATTCTAATGGATTTGTGGTTGCTTCAACTGGCCCGATGATCCCCTGTTGTTCTAACCTCTTTAAGGAAAATGGGTTTAGCCAAGCTCTGAATACTTCAGGCTCAGATTCAGCTTTTAACTTGGCTTTAATTGGGCCAGTTTCCAGTTTCTTCTTCATAGATAGTTTCGTATTTTGCTTTCTTTATCTATTCTAACCGTTCAACGTTGCAACAGATTTCTTAAATTTTTTTCTAGAGTTGCTCCAACCGACATCCGATTATTAAATGTCATAGCCCAATCTAAACCGGATAAGGTGTTGCCGTCCGAATCTATCACAACCAAGAGTGTTGAAGACTGGGCTCATGAACTAACATTTACATTACTTAGACCCAATGTTGGGCATAACCTTATCGTCGAAAACGAATGGGATTTAAAATCTTAATAATTATTCGTTGATTCTGAGTCAACTGCAATTATATTCGTATTCGTGTAATCGTATTCGTCTGTCGGCAATTACACAAATACAACCCACAAAATTGCGTCACGGTCATCAATTTTAATAGGGCGTTTCTGCTATAATATACAAAGCCTTGCTAATATTCCCTAGCTTCAGAGGGACGTCCTTAAAGCGAATTCAACGATTGGAGCCCAGCCTATTTGTCTCAAATCTATTTTAATAGGACGTCCCTCTGAAGCTAGGTAATATTAGCAAGGCTTCGCATATTATAGGAGGGACGCCCTATTGAAATTGATGAGTGCGACGCATTTTTATGGGTTGAATTCGTGTAATCGCCGTCAGACGAATACGATTACACGAATACGAATATAATCGCAGTTGACTCAGAATCAACGAATAATTATCGCGATTACATTCGTATTCGTATTCGACGATAAGATTATGCCCAACACTGCTAAGACCCAATTTGAATACAAGTTTACGCCACAAGACTCATTACAAGACGTAGTTTAGGTGTTCCGAATCGTTTTCACGGTTGTTTCACAATTACAAACTGGAACTGGGTTGTTCCAGAGTCATATAGCGTTGCACATTTTCTTCCATTTACCTATAGCCACCTCCACAATCACTTTACCCCCCAGAGCTCGTATCTTATTTGTGTCACTGCCACTTTCCTCAGGCGTTATGCTCCTCTCGGACCTCCTCCCAACAAATCTTGTTTCTACTTATTCCTTATCACTAGCTAGTATGTTTGAGGAGCACATTCTTGCATAGTGACCTATCTTCCCACATCATGAACTGTAACTTTCCCCATCCACTGGACAACCTATCCCTTCTTTTCGTTTCAAGGAGGCACAATTTAAACAATCGGTTTCAGCGTAAAATTTCCTTGGTTTGATAGCTCGTTCTACGGCAAAAGTATATCTAGCTCTCGTGTTCCATATAGTACTTGTTCCAGCTCCCTGTAAGAAATCGTGGTCACATCCTTTGGTCTAAACCGGTCTACCAGCAACTTGAAGGTCTGTCTCTCACTGTCGCTAGTACAGCAAAATACTCCGGTGGTCTTCTGAAACGGTTCTGTTCGTTATGTGAAACTTTCAACTTCGACCTCAAACCAATTTATATACTATGTCAAAGCGTTTTTGTCTTCATCATAAGGTCCGAATCAGAATGTCTGCACCAGGCGGTTGAGTAAAAACCTTTTCTTTATAATTTTGTTCTAGTTGAGTTTCATTATCTTTTTCAGAACCAAAATTAACTTCCTGAAAACGTGGCCTTTTTTTCTAGGCATTCCATTGTTTACTTTGAATTCCTACAGCATCACTGTAATGCACTGCTCAAGATTTAATCAATAACTGACATTACAAATACATTTTACATAAAAACGCGGTACACAAGGTTTCATTTATTTATTTACGGGCAAGGTGGCCCATATAGGTTACAAATTGTAAATAGAGTGTTAACCAACTCAAGCAACTTTACAATTTCGGTTGTATACCTATGGGCTACAGAGGTTTTGAAGATTGATTTCAATCAAACGCAACCTACCAAGATGGTATGTCTTTCATCCATGTGGCGGTGGAGCACATAGGGGAGGTTATAATAGCAACCTATCACTAAAATAAGATTTCTCCAAGAAAGAGGTAATGTGCACGATAGTACCGCACGCATGTTTGGGGGATTCCGGTGAGATGATCCCACAGCTGAGAGAGAATATCACCTTGATATTCCAATTCCGGAAACTATTGAGCATTGGGCGCTCGGTGTGGTAGGCTCGCAATTAACATGACGAACAGTGATTACATTGAGCAGTGATCACTACATTATGAAATCTTGGAATTCATCTCCTGCATATTGATGAATAATGTTAAGGATCCGATTTGTGAAAAATCCTTAGCGATTATGAAGAAGAAGGCAGATCCTACTTAGTATAACTTCTGGTATAATTTGCATAGTATTTGTCGATGCAGATGTTTTATAGTGCTCCCCTGCTGCTGTCATACGGTGATACCACCAAACGGTAATTTGTGTCATATTTTGTGAAGAAGTAAATTGTGTCCTATTTATTTTCTAATAATCCAAAGAAAGACAGCTGGTCGCTAATCGATGGAACGAATCGATTCTAACTGTTCACTAATGAACTTTCATGGCTTACAAGGCGGAATTATTAAGGCGAGAGTTCCATCAACTTGGCTGACGTAACAAACCTGAAATCATTGTTCCTTTGTTTCCACAACAGTGGTAGGTAATTGACTTATTCGAAGTCAGCAGTACTAATTGGTCTGTCGTGAACTAACTGTTCCAAACTCATCATTATCTCATCTCTTTGCTACAGAAGTTACTACGCATATAACCCCAAATTCATTCATACTCTTCGAGACTTTGAAGCGCTGCACTAGCTTTTGATTGGTTCTAAAAAAAGAAATTTTTCCAGACAGTCCGCATCCAAACAGACCAATGCAATATCAAAGAGATTGTTCATAACTATTGGTCTGATAAGCGTAGACTAATGAAATTTGGTATTGTATTTGAATGTAATGAGTTCATTCTGTGCAATTTATAAGGAGACATATTGGCTATTGTTCCATATTTTCAACAATGAACCTTGGTAATCAACCAAGAGAAAAAATATAATCCCCCCCTCCCCTCCACCACTCACCCCTAAAAATTAGTTGGTTCACGTTGCAAGTGAGTAGAATACAAAAATCGAATTTCTAAAATCCGACATTATGCCGTCCAAAGATTTTGTCCGATACTACCGAACCAAAGTTTATGAAATTCGAGTCATAAATCACATTTGGGGTCTAGTTGATCCCAGAAGATCGGCTCCAATATTCATCAACCCTCAAGGGTACATGTAAGGGCTGAATTATTAAAAAAAAAAGAAAACTTGAAAACATTATACCTAGTATCGTAGTTTCCTGGTTTTGGCTAATCAAATAGTTTCAATATGCAATATGTGAAGTATGACAAGTTATTTATATTTTTTTGTTTTCGGGGTGAATTTAGCGAATTTATTTTCTCCCCCCCTACCGCCATAAACAACTGCTTTTGAATGACATAGGTAAATTTAGACAATTTTAAATTCTCATCTGCCACTCTTAGGGAACCGTTTTTGGTTTTACAGAAGTAGGTTTCTGGTTTCTTCAAACCAAGAAGTGTCATTATGCAAAATTGCAAGCATGACAAAATAGAGATACCTATTTTTGGAGCGAATTCAGCCAATTTTAAATGCTCGTCTACCTCCCTTGTGAGATCTTTGCACCTGGGCTGTTGCGTTTCGGTGATTAGGTAGATCCTTTTTTTTTTTTTTTAAATCTGATCTAAAAATAGCTAAAGGAATGTCTTATTCATGAGTCATTTTTACAAGTTGAGATGAAGGATGAATTTCACATTTTTCGAAAATTTGAATACGACTTTTTTTGGGGGGGGGGGGGTTAGAGGAAATAACTGGGTTTTCGGGTTGAGATGTTTCTCACATTTCCGCACAACCGTAACAGCGGCAGCGCTGGGGTCGTTTCGACATTTTCGGGAGCTAGCTACAACGGGCCCTTAAGTAAAATATGAAACTAATGCAATGGCTCGGAAAATTTTAAAATTAACATTTTTGAAACATTTCTTCATTGAAATCCGTTTTGAGGCATTCTAAACGATTAATGAAGTTTCCGCTTTTTCATATATATATGTCTGTGTGTGTGTGTTTGTGTGTGCGCGCCATTTTAGACGATAACTCTCCGTAGGATTGAGATAAAAATCTCGTTCTTGCGCCAAAAAAAAACAAGCTTTTTAAACAAAAGGATGAGTTCGTGGGCCAACAATTTTTGAGCACATTTAACTGGTCAAATTTCAAAAATTATATTAATAAAAATCACTAAAACGGCCAAAAATCGTTAAATTCATAATTTTTAGCAGAGTTTCATTTAAAAAAAAGTTATCAACGAATAACTAGGCCATTGACATTTTTTGCAAAGACTTATACTGAAAAACGTACTTAAATTTCATTAATCATGTACTATAAAATCTATTAAAACTGCAAAAATCCTAAAAATCACATATCTTTTTAGAATCACCGAATTTTCTTTTGTACGTGGTTTTTTTTTTTCCAAAAAATTGGTTTTTAACAATTTCTTTCTTCTGAAATTGCTCAAATTTCCGTACACATGTATGATAGATAAGAAAATTCGCTCATACGGTCATACTGCATGACTGAAATTTTATTATTATTATTTTTTCATTGTTTAAAATTGTTACCATTATCTTATTTCATTTTTTTAATTTGAAAAGTTTTAGATGACTTCCGCAAGGTATCAACTCTCTACAAGCGCCTTCTAGTGTAAAATACCAAGCCCGCACTACAGTTGTGCGGTGACAACCGCATCCTGCAGGAGTTCAGCTTCATACACACAGTTGCTGTTGGTTTTCCATTTTTGAGCCTAAACTTTAATAGTTAAAATTAAAGATCGTGGAACCTGCTTTAGCATCAAAGTTAAGCTATTAGAGGAGAAGAGGGGAAATAATTACATTTTAACGTGTTATAGTATGATAAGAAAATTCGCTCATACGGTCATGCTGCATGACCGGAACTATATTATTATTATTATTTCGTAGTTATTTTTCATTTTTTAAATTATAATTATTTTATTTTATTTTATTTATTTATTCATTTTTATTTATCTTTTTTAATTTGAAAAGTTCCAGATGACTTCCGCAAGGTATCAACTCTCTACAAGCGCCTTCTAGTGTAAAATACCAAGCCCGCACTACAGTTGTGCGGTGACAACCGCATCCTGCAGGAGTTCAGCTTCATACACACAGTTGCTGTTGGTTTTCCATTTTTGAGCCTAAACTTTAATAGTTAAAATTAAAGATCGTGGAACCTGCTTTAGCATCAAAGTTAAGCTATTAGAGGAGAAGAGGGGAAATAATTACATTTTAACGTGTTATAGTATGATAAGAAAATTCGCTCATACGGTCATGCTGCATGACCGGAACTATATTATTATTATTATTTCGTAGTTATTTTTCATTTTTTAAATTATAATTATTTTATTTATTTATTCATTTTCATTTATCTTTTTTAATTTGAAAAGTTCCAGATGACTTCCGCAAGGTATCAACTCTCTATCTGCGCCTTCTAGTGTAAAATACCAAGCCTGCACTACAGTTGTGCGGTGACAACCGCATCCTGCAGGAGTTCAGCTTTATACACACATTTGCTGTTGGTTTACCATTTTTGAGCCTAAACTTTAATAGTTAAAATTAAAGATCGTGGAACCTGCTTTAGCATCAAAGTTAAGCTATTAGAGGAGAAGAGGGGAAATAATTACCCTGGACCGGTTATCACCATTACCCTGAATTTATTTCGAGTGAAGATTTGAATTAATCCGAAAAAATTTTGCCTGGATGTGGATAAGATGTCGGTACTTCGTTTGGAAACAGAACCTGCCTCGTGCTACATGCATTGAGATTTTATGCGAGTTTCTATTGTTTACTGAGATGTTCAAGCTGTAATAGTGTTTCAATTCCATTCAGTGACCATTGCAAATACCTCATTGTTATTATTGATAATAATTTAAGCTATAGGAAACACGTTGACTCCCTCATAGACTTCGTAGTTTTTTTTTTTTTTTGTTTGTTTTTAAGAAGTACCTCAGATTTCTATCTAAGTCTCAGCATAAAATTATATATCTTGGACTTGCTTATTAAATATCAAGATATGGACCTATTCTTCGGGGTGGTGGCTGTCGATCTTATTTTAGGAAAGTGCAACTAGGTTAATATAGGTTGTGACGGATTATCTGGAAAATAAAACTCGGCGATGCCGTCCTCAAGTTTTATGTAGAATACTGACGAAAATTCGCTCATACGATCATGCTGCATGACTGGAGCTTTTTATTTCCGTGTCTGTCTGAAGTCTGTTTATATGTCCGTCTGTCTGCCTCTGGTAAATCCTTGTCACGCCCACAACTATACCTAGTTTCAATCCGATTTCGATGAAATGTTCAGGAATTGTGCGAGTTAGCTCCTTGACGGTTCTCTATAATTTTGAATTCTGTTGGATCAACAGTTGCTTGTATTCATGCGCAAACGTGAATTTCTGATAACGTCGATTTCTCGTCATCTGCTGATCCGATTTCGTTTGAATTCGGTAGACAGTTGGGTACACATTCCAGAAAAATCCCCTATAAATCACTAATAACTGATAACCATTAGGCATACGCAAAACTAATATCGATCGACACTGGCGAACTCCGAGTCCAACAGAACGATTTTGATGACATTTTCAGAGATTGTGCGGGTTCGTTTCTTGATGGTCCCCGCAAACATTAATCAAAATCGCATATATGGTTGTTTGTGCGCATGCTCAAACGCTAATTTCTTATAAAGTTGATTTCTTATCATCTATTGGTCGTTGGTTTCTATTGGTGGTGTATTGGTTTGGTTTCGTTCAAACTCGAGATGTTGTAAGGTCCAGGCTGATGCCCTTTGTATTTTACCTTGAATATTATCACTATTGCGAATACTCGAAACCAATATTGGATAACACTCGGGGAATAATGAGTTGATTTTCATGAAATTTTGAGTTATTGTGAGGGTTATCCATTAGATTATTTCCGCACACGTAAACACGAATAATTTATTGTAGCCCTAATTTGTATTCTAGCATTTATACACAGGTCATACTGCAATTCGATACTGCCATATTTTCCATTCAATCGTGTTTACTGATGCTTTGATCTTCAACTAATTCTATACTTCCATGTTAGCTTTATGAGGAAGCTATACTGCCCACCCAACTTGGAAGACTTTTTTCCACGGATACGAGGAAGCGAATGTTTCTCTCCAATTTGACAGATACGTTGTTGAAAGGCATTGAGATCTAGATTCCTAAAATCTAGAGAAAAATTTTGAGCTACAGCGCTCCAAATTTTGACAGATTTCTTAGGATTTGTCAAATTTCAACATTCAGCCGGATTTCTCTTCCCATCAACCTACTTACAACATTTTGAATTTGTATCAGGGTGGTTGGAAATTTAACGCTCTTTCTAGCAGTGTACTCAATTTTCAATTTTCACGGTCATTTCAGGGAGTATTAGTTATTTTGGTGATGTATGGTTTAAAACACACAAAACTGGATCCGTTTGAGTTGTCGGTCTCATCTTTTCGCTTCGGCAAAGTTGCTGCTTATTTAGTGTATAAAGAAACGCATGCATACGAGTCTGCAACACATTGGGACATTTTATGTCTTTAGTTGCAGACTCGTATGCAAGCTCTAAGAGCCACTCAGCTGATCCGGACCCCGGGTATCGTCAAGTAAATGTCCTAAAGAGGCTACATACGAAATTACAGCTTCCTAGAGTGGAAAGCATAGAAATAGGCTTTAAGAGCCACTCAGCTGATCCGGATCCCGGGCATCGTCAAGTAAATGTCCTGAAGAGGCTACATACGAAATTACAGCTTCCTAGAGTGTAAAGCATAGAAATTAGCTTTAAGAGCCACTCATCTGATCCGGACCCTGGGAATCGTTAAGTAAATATCCTAAAGAGGCTACATACGAAATTACAGCTTCCTAGAGTGTAAAGCATAGAAATTACCAATTAAAATGATTTAACCACCGCTTCACAAATCAAACCGTTCTCGCAATATTCGGATCACCTGCTATGAATCACATCATCGAAACACCAGCTCAATGAAATCATCAGAAATTAACAAGCAGTTGCAATCATGTTCACAATATCAATAATTGAGAATGATCACCTGTGTGTAAACAATAATTGTTCATATAACCATGCTCATAACTCAGCTTGTTGCCCACGCACTTCGCAGTAGCTAACACAATATGGTTGGATAAATCGAAAGCTTTTGAACGAATGGTCAACGAATTTTGTGGGATGAAAAATTTTGTGGGATGAAAAACGACGAAGTACCATTTCCCTAGCAACAACTCGGTTGTAAGCGGAAATCATCAGAATATTTGGTAACAAATTCGGTAACGGTTTTCGAGTTATGTGCCAGAGCAAAGACATAAAATGTCAAAAACGTCTGCTAAGTAGGGTGGGGCACATAGCTTCCTCGTGTAAGTATCACGAATTTATAGATCATTGAAAAGTTTTAAATGATTTTAAAAAATTCCATAGCGGAAAAGAATAGATCAAGAAGTAACGTGAAACGTCATAATTGGTCTATCAAGAAACGAAAAAATGATAGGCACTCAATATAATTTACGTTCGCTCATACGCTCAATGAACTGAATAGTTGGAACAATGAAATAGATACCAGACCATCTACAACCTAAACCACGTATTCACTGACAATTTCTTCAAAATCGGATGAAAACTGTGGAAATTAGGGTCGATACCAGTATATCACATTGGCGGATGCGCAGTAGCTATTAATGATACAATCATGTTGAAATTGATATGGGGTAATCAAATCGTATTCTCCCAACTACCATCTAAATTCAAACGAAATCGGACGACCAGGGTGTGATAAAAAGGAGCATGATGGAATATACTTTTGCGCATGTGTAGAGTGAAGTATTGATTCGGCAACAATGAAACTGATAGGGGACAATCTCCACCCTTGCTCGCACATTCCCTGACAATTTCATCCAGATCGGACATCGTAACTCTTTATTTTTCCTGGAAATAGACAACTTTTGACATGGATATGTCTTTGCTCTGGGGGGTCAACCAAAAATTTTCGTCACGCAAAAGTTGATGTCACAATTTCTAATGATGTTCACGTACAACCCAGCCGTTGCTAGGGGAATGGAACTTCCGCAGTTTACATCGCACAGAAATCGTTCGCCACTCGTTGGAAAGCGCATCATTTATATGATAAATGTTCAATTCTCAAGCTACCAATTTCCCCCTCCTTACGTACCTGGCTACATTCCTAAACTAAGTCGATTGGACTATAAACAATTTTAATAAGCCGGTTACAATATTCCTAACGTAAAGCAATAGCATCAATAGAGAGTTTTTGTTCTTCCCGTAAGATTTTCTCCCGTTGACGTGTAGAGCAGCGTCTAAAGCAAGCAGCTGGAGATGCTAGCTCTTCACGTGATTTTTACGCGTATTTCTACACGTATACGTGAAAAACCAAACGTTAACGTCACGTTAACGTCTCTATAAGTTTTTCATAAAATGTTTCGTATTTTTTTCGTACAACCTATTCTTAATTAAATAATTAATTGCTTTATAATTATTTATAAATACATAATTATAAATACATTTATTGCTTAGGTACCTTGAATGGCTGAATTTTGTCACTATAACCTCTCGACTTGTTGACCAACCAAGTCGACTTGGCAACCACACAGTAGTTACCTTTGCTGATAACTGCGTAACTGCGGTTACCTTGGTCACACTGATTACCGGCAACTGTTGTTACCTTTGCGTCAGGCTATGATGACTACCCGTAGGCCGAAATTCCAACGAATGCATTTTCCCGTGCACGTGTAGATAGGCCTTTTTCCCGTACACGCGTAGTTCTACACGTTGACGTGAAGATTCGCGCATGCGCAGTTGGTATTTCAGTCTTTTCACGTACACGGGTAGAAAATTACGGGAAGAACAAAAACTCTCTATTTACTCCACTCCATAGGAAACATTTTCGTCCTCTTGACAAAAGTCGACTGTTAACAACAACTCATGGCTTCTCTCCAAAGTTATTTTCAACATTTCTATAAGTCAACCGTTGTTTTGTTGGAATTAGTCAGGATGCGGCCCAGGGAAAATAAATGAAATCATTTAATTTATTGTTTTATTTGATAACCGGCTGGAGGAGCTAAAAAAATGAAAAATCAGGCTATCATGAACATAAAATGATAGCGCCTGTATTGGAGAAATAACTTTAATAGTATGTATAGTATGCTTATTGTGTCTCCAAGAATAATAGAATAAATTCTTTATCCTACATTTCGTCGCCTACAGTCCAAAGTTAAAGGATTTGTTTACAACTCTCGAGGACAACCGTTATGAAATCCCCAATCAAAGACATATCCATGTAACATGGCATCTGCTTGTAAAGCAGACAGTGGAACTCGTTTACGAGTTGTTTAGTTTGGTATGTACTTGAAGTTTGTTATTTTTTTAATCTGGTTTAACTTAGAATACTTTTTACGGAGGCCTTTTTGCAGGAAAGTCGTGTAAAAATGTAAGGAAAAAATTACGCGTAACAACGACACAAACAAGAAGGCTTAAGTGTTACCGTTGCCATGTATCACCAAAGCTTCTCTTTGCTATTAAACCTAAAGGCCGCATCACACTAGTATTTTTTCCGCATTGTAAAGCAGATAGTGGAACTCGTTTACGAGTTATGTGTCTGGATTTATTTCATTAATTTGTTTCGCTTTCTTTCGCTAACTTCCGTTTTGAAATGGGTTTCCACAACATCGTAGCGAGTGTTTTAGTTCTTAGCAATGTTCCATGTTAAAATGAATGTCGAAATCTGCACCGTTCCTAGTAATCTCGCAAAGGAAATATTAACGATCGCTTGAGGAAATATCGAGCTCGAAATCCGAACCAGTTATCGGGAGAGGTTCCTCTCATCTCCCAAGGACTTTGGCGCTAATTAGTCTTGAATCCAGCAGTTGGGGTCTTGTCCGTTGTGCGTCGTTGAATCGCACTGCAGATCTTTGAGTCTTCGAAAGAACTGCTATTGAATACCTCGTGCTATCATTTTTTACTAACACCCATCTTATCCTAAGTTATTGATTACTTGCGTTCTAGTGTGGAATACTGAGAAATTATCATCATGGATGCAAAGTGGCATTTTTATTTGTTCCATTTAGTGCTGATTGCGTTTCTGGCTGTCGCTAAGCGTGCCGAGAAGACTACCGTCGAAGAACGCATGGAGATCCGTAAGTCTGTAGAACTTTTCAACAGCATATTGAAACTTTCAACCGATCGAAAAAAAAGTATTATATAGTTGTTAGCGTTTCACTACCGGAAAATAGAAATAAAATTTCCAAAATCAAAATTTCCACTTGCATTTTACATTATAGATAATTTTGAAAAAATTTGGTTCGTATCTATGTGAGTGTGTGTGTATTTCATATGATATTGATGACATTTTCAGAGAATGTGCGAGTCAAGCGGTCTGTGGTCCCCTATGAATTTATCTTCTTTATTGCTAAATAATCTATTGTTGCTTATTTGTAAAATTCATCAACTATCTATAATTTCATCACTGCCATGTCACCCGATCCTGCTATTGTTTAATAAATTATAGTAACATAAATAGTTTAATAGTGGCAACTGTGAACGCGCGAATGTGAAATCCTTGTCAGATGCATTAACTCATTTCCAGATTTAATAATATTTTCATGCAATTCCTTGAGAATATGCGGGTTAGGCAGGGGATGGTCCCCTTCCAATTTGATCTCTTATAAATTTAGTTCATTACATTACATTAACATCAGTTCAAATCATTGTAACAAGCATGACTTCTACAGCTCTCATCTAATTTCGATTAAATTTCCTGGGATTGAACTGTTCAAGTTATAGATGGTCCCAATCAACTTCAATTGTACCAGCGCATTGGTAGCTTTCGTGCATGCGTTAACGTAACACCTATCAAACACATATTATTTTCTAGTTGCCTAATTCACTTATTTCGCTCAAGCTTGCGAGATAGTAACGTACGATCCGATTTCTCTTTTTTCTTGATAATATTATGTTAACAGATCTTTTAATAATGCGACCTAAATATGCATACCTACCATCACCATACAACATTTCATCCATAGTTGAATGCACGTGACTAGTCATCAACCGTGAAATTTTTTACTTAGGGTGTTACGAGAAGCTTTACACAAGTACAAATCTATTCGCAAACGAGAATTGAATTTTCAAATATTGATATTGAAAAATCATCGATGTCCACACTTCTTCTTCTTAGCTGACATGCAGGAGATAAAATCGATTTCAAAAAGTTTTCTTCGTGAGATTTCGTTATGGAGTATTTGAAAATTAAATTAAATTTTAAGTACGATTAAAATCAAAATTAAATTACAAACAAATTATATTTAAAGTTGGCAATTTTAGTGTTTTTGGTGGTAGACGGCTCTAAAATGAGATAGACGAGGGGGTGAGGTCGTTCGCTTACATCATCATTCAGTTTTCTTTATACCGCCTTTTCGACTACCTTCAATCAACTAATACCCTTCATATAGCATCGTTTCGGAAAGCTCTCGTAGAGATCCTTTAGCTAATGGAATAAAATGAAATTATAATGAAATAAAAACGGATTTCTATTTTTAAAAAACTTTTCAAAATTGTCGCTTCCTAATTTTTAGAACTCATACTTGAATGAAAATAATGTCCGGTGAATAGTGTTGGCCCTCACCGGAGATATTGCAAGGATCGGGTAACCAATTGACTGTATCTATCAAACAAACAATTACACTCATAACGGTGCTGGTTCAATACGCGCCCCGCAGTCGTGTTTCTTGTTCAGTATGCGCCCCACAAAAATTAAAAAAAAAAAAAAAAAAACGCACCAAATTATTTTACAAAGGTTTATTATTTTTTCAATTGAGTTTGATCGTAGTTTTAGTTGGCTTGCGTTCGTCATAAGGCCCATCCAGACTCCTCGGCGTGTCGTATTTCGAGTTGCCACAACCTATACTTCTATAAATATATAAGCATGTTTATTTTTCTCGATTTGAGCTCCTATCTATTCAAATAGTTATTGCCTTAATAATATCATTATCTAAGTACGTACGAAAAGTCGAGAGGATATGTTATTAAATATGCGTAGGAAAAGCATTGGTAGTAACTCACAAATATGACCTAGAAAAAAACATATATTCATGCCTCGAAGGAACGCTGTACCCACCTCATGGTGCCGCGGTGTATTATATGGGTATAACACGTAAAAGTAATAAATAGCCATTCTCCTACACCCCTCTGCTACGCCCCTGGTCACCCCAGCCGCCACAAGGTGCCGCGGCGCCTCCTCTCACTCCACCCCCCGCTCACCCCCCTCACCACCCACCGTGACCCCCTGCCAAGCGTGCCAGGCGTGCGCGCGTGCGTAAGTCTAACACTCAAAGTCTCGAAAAAGACACTTTTTCGCCCGTTTTCGGCCCATAGCATCTATGCGAGTAAAGCGATCGGGATGGTTAAACGTTAGGACCAACTAGACCCCAAATGGAGTCTATGTGCGAAAGAACGGGTATTTTAAGTAAATTCTTCGGCCTTTTATGGTCCGGACGGCGGACGGCGAACGGAGAACGGCGGACGGACATTTCAAATTTGGATTCTACGCACCTTGAAACGTGAAGTGACAAAGTTTGAGGGTGGGGGGTGGGGGGGGGGGGGGGGCTGGGTTATAAAAATGTTTTGCTACACGATTACATATGCTTATTATTGGGAATAATGAACCAAAAGGAAAATTGGCATGTGGCTTTGCTAGTTGGCAAAATAATCAGCAGATGCTGCTTCGTCGATTTCGGAACCGGGATTAAGACCGGTACCTACACCTCCCTCACGTCCTCTAGGAATGTCACGAATAGGTCTGAGACACATTTTCTCAATTGCCGCCAGCAAAAACGTGTCACGGTGAGACAGGAACACCTCCCGCGTCGTCTTTCTTCTTAAAAAACCCGTTCTATCGCACATAGACTCCATTTGGGGTCTAGTTGGTCCTAACGTTTAACCATTCCGATCGCTTTACTCGCATAGATGCTAGGTCCAAAAACGGGCGAAAAAGTGTCTTTTTCGAGGCTTTGAGTGTTAGACTTACGCACACGCGCATGCCTGGCTCGCTTCGCAGGGGGTCACGGTGGGTGGTGAGGGGGGTGAGTGGGGGGTGGAGTGAGAGGAGGCGCCGCGGCACCTTGTGGCGACTGGGGTGACCACGGGCGTAGCAGAGGGGTGTAAGAGAATGTATATTTATTACTTTTAGGTGTTATACCCATGTTAATACGCCGCGCCAACCTGAGGGGGGTACAGCATTAAGGGCATAGTGGAGTAGCAGAAAGGTGTCCGGGGCGTATCCGAACTAATATAATATATATTTTATATTATATTTTATTACTTTTACCCCATATAACATTTAACCTACCTTGAACACACTAGTATATTTAGTATATTATATCATACTTTAGTATGTTAAGAAAATAATTGATCCATGTCCTAGATGCTTTTGGAATCCAGTGTACCTACGGTTTTAGTTTGATTCCTATAGAAATTAGCTCCGTGGATTGTATGAGACCACTCGGGTGGCTGTACGATCATCCATTTGCCCCCCATCGGGAGCGCAGCCTGTAACACGAGAACAGAGGTGGATACTAGAAAAGAGACTGGCGAAAGCCCCAGAGCATGCTGGTTACTATAGCTGGCTATCTGATTCAGAAATAATAAACCATTATGTAATAATTTGCATCGTTTTTTTCTTTAAAATTTCGATTTTTGCATCGAGCCAGGATCGTTCGACGCTCTGCGTGTCGGCTCTTTATGAAGGGCTGACACTTATAAGAGAGTTTTTGGTGACTTCAACTTAACGTCACCCGTGACCGTAGTCTTGAGGGAGCAAATGAAGATGCTAACCCTAATGGAACCGGGGGCATGGTTGCCTTAATTTTGATGTCACGCTAACGGTGGTTGGGCAACGCAAAATTTCCCACAGCTGTCCTGTTGTCAACTGGTTGTCTAATCAACTTCTTTATTTCGATATGAAACGCCGATTTTCAATTCTAAATTCGAATTTCATGTTAGTTTCAGTGGAAATACGGGCTGATTTCTCAGTTTTAGTTTTCAATTCGTTAACAGGGCATGGATTTAACGCTACGATAGTAAGCCTCAAGTGGGGAACATCGCGGTTTAGTTGCACTTATATGTCATTAGTCGTTACAAACTTCACGTTTATGGGTTTTCTGTTGGGTAAAATATCAACAAGTATGAAAGAGTATTTATCTCTACGACAATGAACTAAGATTTCACCTGATAACCATTTGTGAAGGCAGCACTTCACGCAATGTTCACGAGAAACCAGCTGAGTGATCAGTCTAACTAAGAACAATACTGCGAAGAAGTAGTGTCTTAAAGTCTCATTTAAAATATGTGAAATAATAATAAAAACAGGACTCTAATCGACCATATAGAGCCTGTGCGCAAAAGAACGGATTTTTTTCGATCGAGTTTAAGGCTAATGTAAAGCTAGACTGCGGAGGCGGACTTTAGGTAGCACATTCGGTTTCTACACGACTTGAAACGTAAAATAACCAAGTTTGAGGGGTCTTCAATAAGCTTACCCGCTAAATCAACGTAATTAGTACGTAATGGGACATTTTAAAAAAGAACTATTATTTAATTCACCATTGTTCGAGTAATTTTGAGGTGACCGGTATTGTTACATTTACAGGAAGGTTAGGCTGATGTCGTGTGCCTTTAGGTCCCCAAACGGGTGACGTTAAATGAGCCATTCTAACGTACGACGTTGCTAACGTCCCCTCAAGGTCACGTACTCGGGTACGTTTGGGTGACGTTAAGGGTACGTTAGCGGTCACCAAAAACTCACTATAGTTTTGCTGGTGGTTGACTTTGGAGTGGCTGAAACCGATCCGGCTTAATTTTTGCAAGCCGCCCATTCGTCGGAATGGGTGATAGAACCCGTCTTACATTCACGTACAATCAAGAGGGCAAGGGTATCCTACCGCGCTTTTCGATGTGAAAATAACGACAGACTCTGATCTCTCCTAGCAATTGAAATCAAGTTGATAGTGACAATCTACCGATTGGCGTAATCAAAATTCTTGGGCTTCTATAATATATTTCAACCTTTTGATGTAATTTTGGGACTCAGGTGAAATAAGTAGAACAAGGTTTAAATTACTGGGATACTTTATAACGCTTTTCTTTATGTGTTGTGATCCTCACTCTGTGTTCACAGTTGTATAGTGTATTCATCTCTCGATAGATGCCGTCATGATCGCCTCCCACTTAATTGTTTACCTAACCTGAATAAATTACTAGTCATGATTGTTCTCTCGTCTCCATTATTTCACCCTCGTAGTTTTCATCTAAAAACATCGTCTAATATATGAAACATGGTGTCAGAAGATAAATGTGAGTAATATCGCAAAGACGCGGATTGTTAATTAATTAGTATACAGTGTTTAATTAATAGTATACAGTGTTTTGTCGACGCGTATTTCGGCAGTTAACAACCAAGACAACCGTCGTCATTAACCACGGTGCAGCCATAGAAAACGGGACGGCATGTCTGATGCACGGCCACCGCAACAATTCAATTTTGAGGCTAGCGATTTGAAGAAGGAGTGGACGGACTGGTTGCAAGCTTTTGGTTTTTTCCTAGTTGCTTCCAAGAAAAAGGCGGAGAAGGACGAAGTGAAAATAGCCGTTCTTCTGAACCAACTCGGATCCAAAGGCATAGAAATCTACAACACGCTCAAGGCCGATCGTGAAGCAACTTCCAAAGCAGATGATGCGACTGCGACGAAAACTGCTTTAAGTACATACCAAGAAACGGTAGACGCCTTCTCAGAATATTTTTCCCCAAAGAGGAACGTGTTGCACGAGCGTTTTAAGTTCAACACCCTATCGCTACAACATGGACAGCCCCTCCATGAATTTATTACCCAGTTAAAAACGGCCGCCGCCTCCTGTGATTATAAAGAGAGGGACAATATGATACGGGATAGACTGATTTCGCAAGTAACCGACGAGGGACTACTAAGCAGATTGCTGGATAAAGGGGACGAATTAACCCTGGAGGAAGCAACCAACATTTGCAAGCTGCACGGAACCAGGAAAGTGGAGATACAAGATATCACCGGTGGACATACCCAGAAGGAAGTAGATGCCATAAGAAAAGGTACAGCTAAGAAACTAAGAATAAAACATAAAACTAGAAATCGATCGAATGATAACAATAGAGATAGCAATAATAAGAATCCAACTTATCATTGTAAAAAATGTGGAAATACACATGAACCTAGAAATTGTCCTGCTTACGGAAAAATCTGTAGTTTCTGTAACAAATATAACCATTTCGAAGTAGGTTGTTTTAAGAAAAATAACAAAGATACTAAGAAAACATATAACAAGAATAAGAAATTTACTAGGGCCATCAATGTGAATAATGAAAGCGACAGTGATGAATCGCTGTATATTGATTATATAAAAGTGGACAACGTAAAAGATAATAATCAAAACGATAATATCTGGGAGGAAAAAGGTATAATAAGCGATACTAAAATAAAATTCAAGTTGGATACGGGAAGCCAAGTTGATATATTGCCTCTAAGAATCTTTAAAATAATAAATAATAAAAATAAAATGAATTTAAACAAAAGCAATGTAAAATTATCTGCCTATAATGGTAGTTCTTTAATAGTAATGGGTGAAGTAGTGTTACTCACCAAAATAAACGATAATTACTCTAAGATTAAATTTCTAATTGTAGACACTAACGATAAACCAATACTAGGTTTACGCACTTGTGTGAAATTAAAATTGGTACAACGTGTAGCATCCATTAGAAACACGAACGTCGTATCCAGAGAAGTGGTAATAAAAACATATAAGAAAGCTTTCACAGGTCTAGGATCATTCCCTGGAAAGCCGTATGAATTAAAATTAAAAGATAATTCCAAGCCTATGTCACATGCACCACGTAGAGTGGCTAAGCATTTACTAAACAGATTAAAAAATAAATTAGCTGAATTAGAAGAAATAGGGGTAATAAAACAAGTAACTGAACCCTCTGAATGGTTAAATCCTCTCGTCATAGTGGAGAAACCCAATGGCTCGTTAAGGCTTTGCCTAGATCCCAAATATTTAAATGATCAGCTAGTTAATGATAAGTTTCAGATTCCCACACAAGACGAGATCTTGAGTGATCTAAATGGTAAACGATTTTTCAGTTGTTTAGACCTCAAAGATGGTTTTTACCAGATCCCTATTAGCGAAAGATCCTCAGAACTCACTTGCTTTGGCACACCGTTTGGACGTTATAAATTTACCCGGTTACCGTTTGGGATAAAAACGTCGGCTGAGGTGTTCCAGAAAAAGAATAGTGAAATATTTGGTGAGATAAAAGGAGTAAATATATATATAGACGATCTTATAATTTCAGCCGAGACAGTTGAACAACATGATCAGATATTGATAAATGTACTTGAAATAGCAATAAAAAATGGGATCACTTTTAACCCAACAAAATTCAATTTTCGACAGCAGCGCCTAAAAATTTTAGGTCACATAATTTCCCATAAAGGTTTAGAAATAGACCCTGAGAGAATAAAAGCTATAACTGAGATACCGTTACCAACAGATAAGAAAGCACTACTAAGATTTCTAGGAGTAATTAAATACCTAGGAAAATTCATTCCTAAACTTTCGGAACTAACAGCCCCTTTAAGGGAACTTACGAGGAACGACGTCGTATGGTCATGGTCGGAAAAACACACTAATGCAGTAAACCATTTAAAATCTATATTAACTTCAAGCCCAGTTCTCTCCCATTACGATGAAAATAAACCCCTACTAATTCAAACTGATGCATGCAAGGATGGTTTAGGCTGCGTTTTACTGCAAAAGGGGAAACCAATAGCGTTTGCGTCACGCTCTCTGACTAAAACAGAGAAACACTACGCTATGATCGAGAAGGAGATGTTAGGCATATGTTTCGCATTGGAGCACTTTCATTATTACACTTACGGTCATGAGATCCAGATCCAAACTGATCATAAGCCCCTGATAAATATTGTACAGCGGAATATAGAGAAAGTACCTAGTCGTTTACAAAGGATGATGCTGAAGCTTACTAAATATAATTATAAACTATCTTACCTTCCGGGAAATCAAATGATACTCGCCGACACATTATCAAGAGCGACAGTAGGTCCGATGCCAAAAGATGATGAAGAACTTAGTTACGTAATACATACGTTAATAGCAAATACAATGTCAACAAATAAACAAACAACCTTTAAAAATGAAACAAAAAACGACCCCGTATTAAACAAACTAAATACATTTTTGAATAGCAATTGGCCAAAACTAATAAATGCCGAATTAAAACCCTACTATCAGATCAGGGATGAGTTGCTATTTGAAGATGGTTTACTGATGTTTGGAGACAGAATATTGGTTCCACTAAATCTACGTAATGAAATTCTGAAGCTGCTTCATGAGGGACACATAGGGATAGGAAAAGCTAAAGCAAAAGCTCGCCAAAAATTCTATTGGCCTAATATGTCGAAAGAAATAGAAAATTACATAAATCACTGCCAGATATGTTTACTAAATAGGCCAAAAAACTCAAGTGAACCAATGATTCCAACTAATATTCCGGCTCTCCCATGGATAAAACTAGCCATGGACATTCTCGAATTTGAGAACAAAAGTTATTTAGTTACGATCGATTATTTTTCCAAATGGATCGAGTTAAATAAACTCAAATCAAAATCCGTAAACGACATAAAAAAAAGTATGTATACAAATATTTTCCACCCATGGCTACCCTCAGGAGATTGTCACTGACAATAATCCTTTCGGTGGTCGAGAGTTTGCTACCTTTTTGTCTGAATTAGGGACAGAGCTGACCACTAGTAGCCCTCATCACCCAAAAGGTCATGCTCTGGCCGAGTCAGCGGTAAAGATATGCAAATCAATACTTAGAAAATCCAAAATATCAGGCCAAGACCCTTACACTTTACTATTCCATTATCGGAATACCGCAATCCCGTCTATCAATAATTACTCCCCAAGTCAACTCCTATTTAATAGGGCACTCAGGGATAAAATGACGATAATTGATAAGGAACTTCAACCCCAAATACCTAATAGAAATATCCTAAAAAAGTGTTTCCAAAAATCTCAGCATAATCAAAAATGTCAACAAGACAAACGATCGAAACAATTGAGTGACGTTAACGTAGGTCAGCATATTGTATATCGTCATAACAATAGATGGGTACAAGGAGAAGTTGTTGAGAAAGCGAAAACACCCAGATCATATTGGGTAAGGGATAAAGAAAACAGAAATTATCGTAGAAATAGGAAGGATATAATACCATGCAAAGAAGAAACGAATGAAAATGTGAAAAGTACTGATAGTCGAAAATACGATTTACGAAACAGAGAAAATTTGAAGGCACCAAAAAGATTTATGGAATAGACATTGATTAGGAGAAAGATGTAAACAATTTATTTGATATACATACACACATATAGGTATAAGAAGATTGTACATAGCTAATTAATAACATAACGTACCCAGAGGTATACTCAAATTAGAGGTATTAAGTAGGTATCACCTAAACTTTGTATTGAATTATTCACACTATGTATAACCCGTTATTCATAATAATAATCCTAATCACTGCACTTTTGTTGAATTAATTAACACTGGTCAAATTTGGTAATGTAAAAGTATAAATTACCGCATTGTCACGAAGCTTAACAATATAACCTTACTAAACTGCGAAAACGGCGAGGCGCCGCCATTTGTTATCAATGCCTGGTAGATTACTATTGCCGTGGCGATTATCAATCATACCAACTTACTTAAAGAGGAATGATGTTGTGATCCTCACTCTGTGTTCACAGTTGTATAGTGTATTCATCTCTCGATAGATGCCGTCATGATCGCCTCCCACTTAATTGTTTACCTAACCTGAATAAATGACTAGTCATGATTGTTCTCTCGTCTCCATTATTTCACCCTCGTAGTTTTCATCTAAAAACATCGTCTAATATATGAAACATTATGTCACTCCAAAAGAAAGGTAATCAGGGGGGTTTTCTATCTAGCCTGTCGGTTGATTGCTATCTTATATAGGTATTCACTTATTTTAATGATGAAAGAAATACCGCAGGAAAGACAGGTAAGCGGGGTAGTAATGGATTAGGTATTAGTATAAACAATGGGAGTTGATATAGGTAATATTAATTGCTATTAACGCAAGTGAAAGAGAGAGGTAGACACCGTTCTTGGGGGTACCAACGGGCACGCGGCACAGTGAGCACCAATGGCCTAAAATGGGAAAAAAATCATTATCTTTGAAAGAATGAGTGTTTTGACTTGGGAATGGTTTCATTCGATTCAGAATACTAAAATACATTAGAGAAGTATGTTTTCTCAAGTTTAAAATTATTATTTTAGCACTAAATCTTGTCTTTTGAAAAAAATTAAAGTTAATAAAAGTGGGAAAGGGTGTGAAAAATTTACTGTGATCATTTACCAACTTTTCGTAGAAAAAGTTGTCTTTTTAGTTTCAGAGGTCGAGGGATACGGTGATAATGGTTGTTTGAATTAAGGTTTCTTCATAAATATGTATGTAGGTATATTATATAGGTAGGTTTTAGCTTCGGCAAAGTGCGTTACTGATTATCGAGATTCGGTCAGGTGATTGAGTAAATTTGGTTCCCTAGCTTTCGACGGTTTATTCCATCATCTTCAGGTGTCTACAGACAGACTTCAACAGTTTTAAATACAGTATAAAAAATAATTAAATTAATGTTAAGCGATTAAACTTCTACAAAATTAATAATTCCTTTGCTTCCTCACTTAATGAAGGAATCTTTGGAAGTAAAAGTCACATTGGCTAGACCTTGAAAAGGTGAAATTTCGGCGCATTTTTTACCGTTCTTGCATCTTGAATAGATCTTGATTCTCATAGTTGAATTTCCGATTTGAGTTGAGTTGATTGTCGTAATTTCTTGACGGATTTTCGTAACATGAATTCGTGATGTTCAGGCGAAATGATAGCTTCGTCGTCAATTCCAAAGAAGGACCGAACAAGTGCCAATCATGCATCATGATCTTACGAGCTAATTTTCGTAAATTATTGTATTGTATAATGTTAAATTCTTTTAAAATTTGAGCTTTTTGAGTGTAAAGAAATTGTTGGCTATCAGTCTTATTAGTCTTTATGGTAAAAAACGAATTCAAAATTATAATCTGTTATTTAAAAAAAAATTTGGAATTTTTTTTCTTCAGTTTTTATAGATTTTTTTTTAAAAGCAAATTTAGGTATATGAAATTTAATTAAATCTTTCAGCATGATTTTGAACGAAAATTTTTTAATGTTACAGTTAATAAACTTTATTTGAGCAATATTCCACTAAGAAATATAAATTCAATAATTTTCAGCCGTAAGTATTTAGTCATTTTATGTGATTTTTTCAACACATTTTAAGAAAATTGACCAATCTAATGTGTGACGGCAAAGACGGTCTCGGTATGTCTTTGATCACATTTTAATCCACTACACCTGAATACGGTGGAATACGGCTATGAAATTTGTACAGCTTCTTGATGATGGTCAGAACTTCAAGAAAAAAAAATGAGCCGAACCAAAGGAAGGCGAAGCTCGTTTTTTCCATGCCTCTCAAGCTGTACTTCGCTCTAAAAACGCAAATCTGGAGCCAATGTTCATGCCATAATATTTTGAAAAAATAATTAGTATTTCTTAGCGATACCTACTTCATGAATAAATATATTCCATACCACCAGGACCACCACACCACCATATATTCCTACCATTTAGGATTTTTTCAATCACATTGAATACGGTAGGCAATTTTCAAATTATACTCTCAAAAAGCTTAAAATTTCGAAATATCATGTTTCAGCCTCAATTCGGTAGTGAAAACCATTTTCAGCCACCGAAGGTCTTTCACTCCCTTATCCTAAAGGTAATAAACTTTAAGAAAACCACATCACATCCATTTTTGAGTCACTTTGCAAAAATGGATTTTTTTTCCACCTTGGCCCCACTGTGCGCCGCGCCGTTCCATTGAACGGATCACCTTAACAGTTTTCGATAGCTGTTACATGATGTAAATAGGTCGTTGCCCTTCGCATTAGCGATAACGAAACACCTTCCACACTCATCTATTGTACTAACTGACGAATTTTTTGTCAACATGGTGTTTACTTCTGGACAGGAATGATTGGGACGATTCACCTTCTATGGGGCGCACACAGTTGGACCGTGGGGCACTTGGGCTCTGTGAGGCGCGTATTGAACCGGCACTCCTATAACTACCTACATAAGAATTATCTTACACATTTAAAATGGAAAACATCACATTAATGTGACTCATTTGCAGAAGATGTATTCCTGCCTAGATTCAAATATAATTTTTTTGACATTTTTATCAGGTTGTAAGGAATATGCGAACTTAGCATTCAGTAACAGCACTACTGATTTGGAAGAAGACGAGATCAGGAAAAATGAAACAACATGTGGTATAAAAAACCAAAATACTGCAATTGGCAGTCAACAAGCGGATTCTCAAGAATTTCCACATATGGTAACTAACTTCAACGATCATAATTAAATACATTTTTTCAAAATTATAGCTGCACGAATTTGTTAATGGGGATTAGGTTGTATAAAGAATAAGCGGGACCACAAAAATTGGAGTTGGGAACCAAAATAATTGAATTTAAAAAAAAGTAATTATAAACAATCACCGACTGGCCACTTGAGTGGGAATTTATTTATTCTTATTTTCCATTTATTTATTTATTTTATTTTATTTTATTTTATTTATTTATTGATATTTTCTTTGCAAATTTAAATCTCTGCTATGTTTGTCTTCAAACTGACTTTTAAAGGTGTTTAAGAATACCCTTCTTGTGGGTACACGATTCGGCATGTCATAGCTTTTTGCATCGAAAAATGTAACACGCTATAATTGTTATCACACACACACAAAACCAACTAACCACCCTTCCCCAAACACCTGATCTACAGAGTTGGGACAGGACACTCTGAAACATACGATCAAGCTTCTCCAAACGTCCATTAGAGTGGGTGGGAGTTGTTTCTTCTTTCATTCTCGTGCCAGGAACGTGACATCTTACTAGTATGACGGGTAGTACCTACATATAATTAGAGAAATTCTTGTGATTTAAGTTAGTGTTATAAGGTGTTTTTTCAAATAATGAAAGAGTCTATGAATAGTATGGATATTATTACAGGCTCTTATCGGCTTCGGTAGACGTAAGCGGCCAACATTTTATTGGAAATGCTCTGGAAGCCTCATTTCCGAAAGTTGGGTTTTATCAGGCGCTTACTGTTTTGATGCCCCGATTCCAGAAACGTGAGTAAAACTGCATATGGAAAGCTAGTTTGTAATTCTGGACTGACTAAATGGCGTTGCTACTACCAAAAAATAACTTTATATCATGAGCAGTAAACCGATCAAACTGATGTAATGTAGTGCAATATAAAAACCTTGCAATGGTTTTATTTGACTTACAAGGACATTTAGTTAATGGCAAATTCAAACATTATAGATTTACATGACGATGTAACCATGTCTTCAACTAAATTAATAAAATACCGGATTCCATATCACTCTTCTCCTCATGAAAAAAAAACAAAAAAAAAACAAAGTCGTCGAGCTTTATGAAAATTCTTTGGCCTATTGGATCGCCTTCGATGAACATCTGGAACCTCTTCAGATGGGGTTGCATCTTGAGGTTGAGTGGAAGGATCTTAGCTTTCTGCTGAATTCTGGTTTAAATCTGAACCGGAAGGCGCTGGGTTAGTTGGAACTAAAGGATTATCTTGGGGCTCCTCCTCTTCTCCTAGGTTTCCACTTGAGGCTTAAGTGTTTTAAATAAACTGTAGTTTCCCGGCCATCATTATGTCTCACTCTTGCATATTGCGGATTGACATGCGAAAGGTCCAATTCCTCCACAAAAGGGTCGTATTTGTTCTGACGCTGATGCAGCTTCATGAAAACCGTTCCAGGGGGTATCAACCAAGATGGAAGTGTGCCGTAATTTTTTTGATCTTCTATCCTTTAACCTAGCAATGTTGAATTCGTTAACGAATTGTGGCTCTCCTCTTCTTTATAGTTAGACCATATTTTTTTACAGCCTCCATATGTTTAATTTGCCATTAACTGAATGTTCTTGTAAGTCGAATAAAGCCTTAAATTACGAGGTTTTTGTATTAGGTACAATTTATTCGACTAACAAGAACGTTTAGTTTGTGGCAAATTCAAACACCATAAATTCACATGACGGTGAATCCGACATATGGTCTTCAACTAAATTAATAACATATTGGATTCCATATCACGTAGATTAGTATGATGAGTACTCTAACTCATTGATTGATTGTTGATTAATTTCGTTATGATTCATTGTGTGATGTTCATTTTACCATTATTAACTTATTCCTAATAGTAAAATCAAGAATGCGCATTACTCAATCAACTTGATTTAATGATGTACCTAGTAAACAATATGTCATGGCATATTATCGTTCACGAGTGAAGGGGCTTTCGAGTTTGAAGAACGTGCAGGCGTTGTGAGTTTCAGGGTCGAAGACAATTCCGTTTCTGGTGAGACGATGTTCCTCCTTATGTCATGTCAAACTCAAGGTCGAGCCATCTCCTAAGCCAAATAAATCGTTGACCGCTCTCCATTTCTGGTGTGTGCCTTTCATGCATGTACTTGAGGTTCTAATTACTGCTAAAAGTTGAGTGCCCTTATATAACCATTTATGGCACTTTGAGAACGCATCCAGACAGCTTTTAGTCGTTCAGCTGACACTCTTACGAATCCGGATATCTGAAAAGCAAAAAGAAAAGCACCCACGGGGCATACCAAAGAAGTGAATGAAGCGTGTCTTTCTAAATAAGCATCCGAATACTTCCTTTTCTTGTCCTCTTCTGCTGCAGTCAGCACTGAGAGGACTGAGCGGGAAACATATGAGGGGGCATCGGTGTCAACGACACAAACGTCAAATATAACAACATCCTCTCTGGATTCCACTCTCCTTACATGCCAGATCCTTTCGCAATCCTGGACGGGTTGCCGATGCCTCTTCAGTATCAGGCTCTATTACACAGTTGCCCCACGCGACATGAGCACTCCCAAAGTGTATTTCACATCATTATGTGTCCTTTGAATCAGCAAACTAATCGTACAGCTAAGTGAACGCTCTTGAGGAAAGTAAGTGCTTTCACATCCAACGCAGGAGTGAGGAGTGATCTCAATTTAGTATCGCAAGTGCATCGCAAAACTCAAAACGAGATAAATCGAAATTATGCTGTGAGGGCCAAAACAGGAAGCCATCCACATGATTAGCACTTACATTGTCTGAGATTGGGCAATATTTATTGTGCTCTACGAGGCTGGTGGAAATTGAGTTAATATTGTCCCTATTAAAGCATAATCTTGTTCATCTTATTTTCGCAGATTGCCTCCCTACTCGGTCACCATTTCTAAAAAAAAAAAAAAAAAAAAAAAAAAAAAAAAACAGAAGGTCTAGCTTGGTCCCATACCATATTACCCTGAAAAGGTAGTCTGTAATTTCCGTTCCTTTTTTTTAAGGTTTCTATGGATGAATCTGACAAACGAACCGGATTCCCAATCGTCATGTAACGACGACAACGACAACGGAAATAAGTTACAATCTTGTTTTGAAATTTCACCCCCTACGAAAGCAGGACTAAACGTTTTACATAGAGACTCCCAAAATCATTTACAGGCTTCATCTATGCCACTGTTTACCCTCTGAAGTAATTTCCAGTGGAACTCCGAATTGATCTTAATTATTGTATTAATTAAATTCTTAGTTTCAACAGCTTGTTCTCATTCATTAAAATTGATTTTACTGCTGTCTCAACATATTTTTAGAACGTTATACGAGTTGGCAAGGTACGTTCTTCTGGGTGATTTGAGCGTTAAATCTGACGAAGATCTTGATTTAAACGACCACCCGAACTTGAAGGTATTTTGGATACACATAAGAGTCTTGCACCCCAACTATAACAAAACCCAGGTATTTATCTGAAATTTACTTTTTCAAGAGTAGGTACTTTAGATGTTATTATGTCTTAACTCCTACTGGGGTCATCCTTAAGTCGTCTCTCACAAACTTCAAACATGTTTGCAAAACAGTTCTGACATGGCCATGTTGTTAGATGCAGGGAAACTCCCACAGTTGAAGAGGTTTGATTGAATCGGCCTCATACTCACCCTGTCGGAGCGTTGTAACTAGAGAGAAATTTCTCTCTAAGTAAGGGCTCGAGATCAAACTCTGTCAAGGTATCGACTGTTTTTGGCCATAACTTTTGGCGCAGTCGGTAGGAGCCGAAATAATACAAAACATTAATTAATTAAATCCCTCTCGAGCTACAATAAGCACTGCAAGACTGTAAACATCACATTCCCTGACGTAGCATCTTTCACTTTGTCGTTCGTCGAGTCAAACCACACGCCGTGACGAAGACCTCGCTAGCCTGCTGGACCTTTTCCAGCAATCATCTGCTCAGCCAGTGGCCTGCAGTTTCACTTTGTCAGTCGTCCATCCTCAAACCAGCCGAAGCGGCTGGTATTTGACTCTGAAGAAATGTTACATGCTAGGAAAACTACCACAGCTACTGGAAATTAGTATTTTCGGTTTAGTGAATTTTCGTAGAAATTGAAGCTATTGCTGGCTCGGGAAATTTTAAAGTCAACATTTTTGAAAAATTTCTTCGTCAAAATCCGTTTTGAGGCATTCTGAAACGAATTCTGGAGTTTAACGCTTTTTCATATGTATGTATGTATATATGAATATACCTATACATATATATGTTTGTAGTATACACCCAGACCCGTAGAAACTTGTCTCCCTCATCTGGCTTGGGAGATGTCCCCCTCACCAGGCCAGCAGATATAACATAGCCAAGAGGGCCACTAAAATATACCATTCTCAACCAAGTCATCACTGAGTTATCATTCCAAGATATCCTGCATCCCTCACGAAGCATTACAATGTATATATAGGGTGATTCCCTCGCAGATGCAAAAAAAATGTTGGTGAAATTACATCAAAGATGGAGTAAAATGCCGCCAATTGCATATTTTTATCTCTATCCGTTTTTTCCTATTAAACTCGAATTTCTCCACTTTACTTCATTCAATTTTAACTTTTGACCACATTTTCGGAATCAGAGTTCAATTTCCTACTAGAATAGTGTACTTTGATTCTTGAAAAGTACCGTCTAAAGACCATAACAACTGCTCAAACGTAGACAAATTCTATAAAATGAAATTTCTAAAAATCTTTGAAACATTACTTCTCTTTGAAAAAAAAAAAAAAAAAAAATCCTGGAGACTGGCAAATCTCATGAAAACTTCTTCATTTAATACGCTTTCCAACGGTATGGTCAAATTTGAGATTATTTTGTTTCTTCGTTGAAAAATTTAAGTTTGAATGCAAGAAAACTTTAGGCACTTAAAAATAGGGGGGTTTGATCAGAGAGTAGAAAAATATGTAAAATTTTTTAAAATGTTTTTAATTGAAAGGATTGAGACAACTATGACCGATTACAAATTGAAGTTAGGTTTCCCTACATATTAAAAAACCCAAATGTTCATCTAGAAGCGTATTAATTTAAAAAGTCCGTTTTCAAACTGTCCACCGTTATTTCTGATGCATGCTTTAGCACGCTTACGCATTTGTACCACTGTCACCTTGAAGGTCAGACGTTCTTGCACGGTAATGTTTGCATCTCGGATTCTTCTCTTTAACTCTTCTTCATCTTGTACGTCAGTAGCATAAACAATGCTCTAGAACAGTCCCCAAATGAAAAAGTCCATTGGAGTGAGATCCAGTGATCTGGCGGGTCAGTTGATCACCCCGCTTCTACCTATCCAAGGGGTAAAATTTTGGGTTAGCCAATCCAGAACTCTTCTGCTGTAATGTGGAGGAGCACCATCTAGCTGGAAAATAATGTTTTCGCGGATGTCTGCGGGAACGTTTTAGAGGATTCGGGGGAGATCATTTTGGAGAAAATCTAAGTAATTGTCTCCGTTTAGTCCATCCAGTAGGACGTGTGGCCCAATCAGGCGGTCTCCTATTCCACCAGCCCAAACGTTAACGGTGAATCTAGGCTGGAACGAAGCCTGCCGAACCTCATAAGGGTTTTCTTGTGACCAACAGTGCAAGTTATGGATGACGAAAATGCCCTCCCTCGTAAAGAGTGATTCGTCAGTCCACAATATCGCTCTAAAAAAATTGTACTGTTCGATGACCGAATTTAGCAGCCAACGACAGAAATGGACTCGTCTTTCGTGATCATTATCTTCTAAGCCTGGGACTTTCGTTAGGTGATAGGGGTGAAAATTATTGCGGTGAAGGATTTTGAGGACTGATTTTTGATGAAGTTCAAGCTCAGTGGCAAGGTTTCTAGTAGAAATCGCAGGATCCTCACTAACCCTATCGAGCACATTTCTTCCACTCCAACGTCAGTAGGACGCTGTCCAACTTCAGCTCGCTGTGCTGCAAAAGAACCCCTATCCAATAACCGTTGATGAGTCGCCGTGAATACTCGAGAATCTGGAACCCGTCGATCAGGATATCTAGCATGATACTCGCGCTGTACAGCAAGAGCATTTCCATCGCACAACCCGTACACGAAATGAATGTCGGCGAACTCGCGGTTAGTGAATCATGCCATTTCAAATATTAAACTGCATTGGGAATAACTTTTCATTGCCTAACGTTGTTTAAACAGGTGGATGCACAAATTCATTTACACTGTAAAGCGTTAATTTTGAACCTTAGACCTATTTACTGTGCAGGGTCACTCCTCCCTCTGATGACAAAACAACTTGAAATCGCCTAACGTTTTCTTGCATTTAAACTTAAATTTTTCAACGAAGAAACAAGATAATATCAAATTTGACCATACCGTTGGAAAGCGTATTAAATGAAAAAGTTTTCATGAGATTTGCAAGTCTCCAGGATTTTTTTAAAGAGAAGTAACGTTTCAAAGATTTTCAGAAATTTCATTTTATAGAATTTGTCTACGTTTGAGCAGTTATGGTCTTTAGACGGTAGGTACTTTTCAAGAATCAAAGTACACTGTTCTTATAGGAAATTTAACGTTGATTCCGAAAATGTGGTCAAAAGTTTAAATTGAATGAAGTAAGGTGGAGAAATTCGAGTGTAATAGGGAAAAAAACCACGGTTTTCCTGAAAAAACCTTTAAAAAATCATATCTCGCGAACGAATTGAGATAAAAATATGCAATTGGCGGCATTTTACTCCATTTTTGATGTAATTTCACCCGATTTTTTTTTTTTTTTTTTTTTTTTTTCTGCATCTGCGAGGGAATCACCCTGTATATATATATATATATATATATATATATATATATATATATATATATATATATATATATATATATATATATAATTTCCTGTTTTGATTTTTGAGGGTTGGTCAAATAAATAAACAGTTTATCTAGACCGACGTTTCATCCAATTTATTGAACATCTTCAGGGCTTAGTTAGTGTTATCTTAAGTGTCTTCCTCTCCTACGTCACCACCCTGGTAGACCATGAAAGAAACACTTTTTCCTTATCCAGAAACACTTGAGTGGGTAGGAAATGAACAACAGTCTATGATTATGATGTCCATTCCCTACTCACATAAGTGTTTCTGTATAAAAAAAAGTTTTTGTTTTATGGTCTACCAGAGTGGTGATGAAGGAGAGGAAGACACTGAAGATAACACTAACTAAGCTCTGAAGATGTTCGATAAATTGGACGAAACGTCGGCCTAGATAAACTATTTATTCATTAGACCAAGCCTCGAAAATCAAAACAAGAATTTATGTACTGAGTGTATATATATATATATACCTATATATATTTCCGATAAGTCTCTTAAGGAATGAGATAACGATTCCGTTCTTAGGCCAAAAAAATCAAGCTGCCCGAAAGAAAGGATGAGATTGTTGGCACTGTTTGAGCACATTAAATTGGTCAAATTTCAAAAAACGTGCTAAAAAAATCACTAAAAATGGTAAAAAACGGCTAAAAATCGTTAACATCATATTTTTTTCCAGAATAATGCTCAAAAAAGGTTTATTAACTATAAAAATTTAATAATTTATGCACAAAATGATGCCGAAAAATGTACTTAAATTTCATTAAAATTTGCTGAAAACTCGACAAAAACTGCAAAAAAGCTAAAAATCCAAAACCTCTTATTTGAATAGAAGGTTATTATCTACAATACGATTCTTGTCATAAAATCAATAGTTAACGATTCCATTGCACTCAAAAAGCTCTAATAAGAAAACAATTTAACATTGTGCAATACGATAATTTACGAAAATTCGCTCATACAATCATGCTGCATGACTGGAACTTTTTTTTAGTGTAACAACCAGTCTTCTTGTTATTACTCTCAATTTACGCGTAGCAAATGAGTTACTTTTAAATACTGCTGATTCCTCTGAGTTCTACTTTTTACAGGCATACAATAATCTGGTTTTATTCAAAATGAATGCAACGGTTGAATTTAACCAATTCATTCGTCCAATTTGTCTCCATGGTCTACTGCGGACAGATGACAATATCATCGCTTCGGGTTGGGGTAAGACGTTCTTTGGTAAGTTTGATTTAATGTTATACAATTATCGAGATTATCGATCTATAGCGCATGTAAATCACCCATATATCTACTAGATAACCAACCATTCATTATTGTATTAGTTGGTCCAATCACCAGGTTTCTCACGAATTTGAAAAACTGGTTGTCTAGTATGATGAACTCGAATTTGCTTCTCATTTACGATTCTATTTGACGGAAACTATTAAAAAGTTACCAAACTTAATTTTTGGTTGATTCAACGACTATCTTCGTCAGGGGGTGTCACGAAAACTTGAATACGGTACCGAACTCGATTTTTGGTGATTTTACTATGTTTGACGTCATATTGTAAGAGGACCATGCTTCTATTGTCTAGCCCCTCTCTACCCTTTGCGAATGTGGAAACGAAGAAGACACACCTGAACTCTTTCTGTGCAACTACGTCAGATTCTGGATATATAGGCAAGAGACCCTAGAACATCATAAACGGTCGAAAGGACCTCCCTCAGAGTCCTAGATGGGAAAAATATAGAAATTTTTGTTGCGTTAAGCAACAAATTTAGGGACAATGGAGCAGCCAAAGAATTCCAAATTAATTCAATTATTCATTAATTGTTTATTTGCACAAATATTACATATTATTGCAATGAGTTGCGATTAGGATACATGGACATATGTAGTGTGTTTCATAAATCAAACTGATTAAATAGGTATACAGACTACTCGACCCAAGTCACACCCCAAACCACCATCCACAGTGAATCTACCTTGGAGAACGTACGTGCTCGATAATATCTCAAAAATTAACAATCATAATGAAAAAATAATGTTAGGACAAATCGTAATAGAAATATTTAGGTTGTGCGTTCGCAGCTGTATTGGTAGTGTTGTTTACTTCAGTGGGAAGCTCAACCGTCGTCCAGAACTTCAAAAATCTGAGCAAGTCTCGACATTCAGCTTAACCGCTACCTACTGATTGTCCTCGAACCGTCTCTTCAGTCGTTCCTCTGCAGTCTGCCCGGCCAGTTTTCAGTGTTCTCACTTCCTCCAAGCCCTTAGCTCCGTTTTCCCGAGGGTCCCAGTATCCCTGATTAACAATGTGCCCGCCTATCTTCATCGTATGCTAGCGCTTGTTGTGGAAATTTCTTCTCCAAATTCTCTTGTAAGTGCATCATTGTACAGACCTTCATAAGTTCCATAAAATAATTTGTACGTAGATCTACTAATCCAGGGTATCATGGCGCATCTCTTTTATCCTTGACGCTCCCCCACGACATCCTGAGGAGTCAAGCCATACCAAACCATACCTATCAATAGGATCATTGAAATCTTGTGTATCCGCTCTACCTCGACTCTGGAATCGGACTGAGAATTATTATTTTGGCATATTGGAAGGAGGATCGCCAGGAGGTCGATGACGTCACTTCATCTCCGGGGAGACCTGTCCAATCATCTACCTTCATCTTCTTCTTTTTGCACAACGGTTGGGAAAACCTATTAGAAGAGCGATTTCTTCTAGAATTGGACTTTATTTTAATTTTAAGAATCCTAAATGATTTTGGGACATTTATTGATTATAATTAAGAGGATCTACTCTAGGAAAAATTTCTTTTTATTTCCATCATATACATCTTAATAAAAATCTTATGTAGCTTGTTTAAAAGTTTTGAGTAAACTTTTTACAATCACTTCTTCTCATGCTACAACAAATAATAACAATAATATATGTAATAGTAATAAGCAAAGAATAATAGTACTGCAAAAACTGATAACAGACATATAATATGAAGCGCATCGCATGCATAAGTATACTGTATTTGACACCAACCCTTACAGTATATTTGTTGCGAATAAAAAAACTGTGATGAACTAGGAAATTCATTCATACCGTTTTAAGAGTGCATTCTTGCATATTCCCGAGTCATGAACTCGACGGTGGGTGTTGAACCTGCCACCAACTCATTTGGCTTCGGCTTGTGGCGCTCGACCACATGTAGCGAAGTAGGCTGTGATCGTTCATAATCTGATAACATCCACCATGGTTAAGTGGTTAGCGTAAAAAGGTCTCAGGTTCGATCCCAGCACGGAGCCAAAATTTTTGCTTTGTATTTCAACCTCCGAAACATATTTTTAAGCGTGATTCTGATATTTATGTTTGTCGGACTAATCTATATTTTACTAAAAGGATTGATGTAGGATTTTTTCGAGCTTCCAGAGCACCAAACTATACACAGCATTAGGATCCATTGGCGGGAACCGGGGATTCAAAAAAAAAAAAAACTGCCGAGTTCATATTGCGAGCCCAACCTACTCCCGCGAGAGAACAAGTGGGAATGATCAGCCGACTCCCGAGGGAAAGTACCTAGTAGGCCAACCGACTGCATAAACTCAATCAACTTGAACAGAATAAATTTAGTGAGTTGAAGATATTCTGATAATAATACACAAACCGATACACAGAAGTCGTTTTTGCCGATATTAGGAAACATTTTAGAATTTAAATGTTAGCAATACTTAAAAAAAAAAAAGCACTCCGCGCCTCGCCAGGGAGCCCCCGGACCCCCGGTTACCTCTATTTACATACTTCGATTGAAATTATTGAATCACAGAACGTGATTTAGCTCACGCGTTTCACATAAACCCGTGAAACCCGCATATAAGAATGACTCAAATTTAGCGGTGTATCTTATCACTACCAGTGGCGGCCGGTGGTCTGCAAAAGGAGTGGGGCACAAAAATATTTACCTATTTGACAGTCAAGAAGAGCATTGAGGTTTTTCTTCCATTAGTTTTGTTTTCAGTGTGAATTAACTTTGACCTAAACACATGATACATAAATCCCACTTGGGTCATGTCATGCCTTGGGCAACTGTTATGAAAGTATATGGCTACTAAATAATAATCAATCATTATCATTAAATATTATTGATAAACTAAATATAAAATAATTAGATAAATATATTAAATTAAAAATACTATCTTATAGGTACCTACTTACCAAGTATCTAAAAAATTTTAGAATGGACTATATTATTATTAAAAGTACTAAAAATTATCAAGGCTTCAATTCGAATCATCAACTCAACAACTTCCTAGAGTGTAAAACATAGAAATTAGCTTCAAGAGCCACTCATCTAATCCGAACCCTGGGCATCGTCAAGTAAATGTCCTAAAGAGGCTATATAAGAAATCACAGCTTCCTAGAGTGTAAAGCATAGAAATTATTAACTATTAAAATTATTTAACCACCGCTTCACAAATCAAACCGTTCTCGCAATATTTGGATCACCTGCTATGAATCAAATCATCGAAACACCAGCTCAATGAAATCATCAGAAATTAACAAGCGGTGGCAATCATGTTCACAATATCAATTATTGAGTGTACACAATTATTCAAAAACCTTGCTCATAACTCAGCTTGTTGGCCACGCACTTTGCAGTAGTTAACATAATATGGTTGGATAAATCGAGAGCTTTCGAACGAATGGTCGACGAATTTTGTGGGTTGAAAAACGACGAAGTACCATTTCCCTAGCAACGACTCGGTTGTAAGCGGAAATCATCAAAATATTTTTGTGAGCAATTTTCCGTGACTTTTTTTAGTTTATGTGCCATAGCAAAGACATAAAGAAACTAGTTGATTGTTCTCTACCCAATACAGTGAGTCTATTTTATTTATTGGTATCGCGTGAGCAAGTTTTCGTGACGATTTTTCAGTTAATGTGCCAAAGCAAAGACATGAAAATGTCAAAATCAGTACCTGACTAAACTTCAACTTACGTAAATCCGTCGATGAAAGTCGTCCTAAGGTGTGAATTCTATTCAAAGTGATTGTTGATTTTTCTTCATTCCCCACAAGGGATGCCAAAATTTATTTTTGTAACTATCATTCGTAACTACCGACGGAGCTACGGTTATGTAGCTCTACACATAGAACAACGCACTCCAACTCGACCGACAATACAAAGAACTTTATTACAAAAGATGTATTCAACAACTTAGGACTGAATAAAAATAGGCACTTAACACAACACTATAATACGGACTTTACTTTAGAGTAAATTCTTGGGAACAACCGGACGAACTTAAAGAAACATCACATATTACTTGTAGAGACAACAAAACATTACCACGAACATACCCAACAGGGAACTCAGCATGGAGTGACGAGAAGGAATCAGTGTGGCTAATGGAATAAACCGAAACTCCTCTAGTGGAAGCCACTCTAACGTAAATTTCATTCTACGGTCTTTAGAAAAGTTGGAAACCCTGTCTGGGGCAGAGCCCCCCAAAATCATGAGAAATATCCCGTTATGACCTCTTTTTCCCGTTCCTTGCCCCGTAATTCCCGTTTCTTGCCCTTTATTTCCCTTTTTTTCCCCTTCACAGTCTAACCTGAATCGACGAAATTTCTCTCTTGATAGAGTGATATCATCGCAATCTACGTACTTTTTCGCTGGTAGATGGATCTTAAACCTCCTTGGATGGAGCGTAAACCTACTACTTCTAGCATCCACCTTGGAGCCACAGCATGGAGCTGTTTGTAAAGTCTTCATTCCAGTTTGTTACTTTTTTCCCAAATGTACTGGGGCAATGTCCCGATGCCCCCCCCCCCCCCCCCCCCCCACGAGCCGCCCCTGATCACTACTATGTCAAGTTGTTTTATCTATTTATCACCAGTGCAACGACTCACCACCAACTCAACGATATCATCAGAAATTAACAAGGGGTTGCAATCATGTTCGCAATATCAATTATTGAAAATGATCACCTGTGTGTAAACGATTATTCAAATAATCGTGCTCATAACTCAGCTTTTTGGCCTCGCACTTTGCAGTAGTTAACATAATATGGTTGGATAAATCGAGAGCTTTCCAACGAATGGTCAACGAATTTTGTGGGATGAAAAACGACGAAGTACCATTTCCCTAGCAACGACTCGGTTGTAAGTGGAAATCATCAGAAATTGTTGCAACACATTTTCGACCTAAACTTTTCGTTTTCGGTTGGAGATGCCAAGATTAAAACATATTCTGTGTTAAAAAAAGAATAAGTTTTTATCCAGTCTGCTTTTCTTCGGTTGCTTCGTCCCAATGTGGCCGGAGTTTGGAAGACAACTTTTTAACCAATTTATAAATTGAGTAGCCTTCGTTTTGCAAACTGTCAATGTATTAAATATAATGTCAATAAATTGAAATGCGGCCAACAATAATCAAGGGTATCATCCATGTATTATATAGCTGTAGGACACTTCACCAGACATCGGTGGTGTCTACATCAAAGGCATTTTCAGGGTGGATGTGCACGATACGACTGAGAAAGACAGCACCGTCTATTGTAAAAAAGTGTTAGTGAAAAAAGTTGTCTATTTCCACGAAAAATAAAGAGTTAAAATGTTAAAACGATTTCGACGGTTTAGGCCATCATCAGTAACAAACAATAACTCATTGTTAATGTAACAATAACTCAAGTAACAATAACTCAGTAACAATAACTCAGTTATTGTTTGTTACTGATGATGGTCTAACCGTCGAAATCGATTTAACATTGTTATTTTTCGTGGAAATTGACAACGTTTTTCACTAACTTCCGTTTTGAAATGGGTTTCCACAACTTCGTCGCGAGTGATTTAGTTCGTACCGTCTATTGTCTTAAAATAAGCACACGATTCTAAGCTGGGGCCTACGATTCCCAGTTACTAACTTGTACATCAATTGTTACTCTGTTAATCGCATCGAATGCTTTTGCAACATTGAGTAGTATGAGTGCACCTTTCTTGTTCTTATCTCCAATATCATAAAGCAAATACTGCATCATTTACCCCTTATTTTTGCGGAAACCATATTGATTAAGGTTTATCAAGTTGTTTCTTTCAAGGTATGAATATAACAGATAAACGGATTAAGTTCCCGCACATACGTACCTATCTCCCGTCTCTGTGGAACACGATTTTGAAATTGTTGTGTACGCGCAACTCTCTTCCTTCTTCTTCTGTTTACAAAATTTTCGAAGGACTCGGTTGGGACGCGCAATTTTTAATTTTTCGGGAGTCGGTTCGGCCAGTTTTTCGGTCCATTCCCTCACTTTTGACCCTATTGGGATTGGCCGTCCCCCGTGGTAACGGATAACATCGCCACAAGCGGAGGCCGAAGGAGCTGGGCCAGGTTCAACACCCGACGTCAATTGAAACAAGATATCATGTTCTGTACCAATTGAACATGGTATTTGTAATGTGTGTATTGACTTCCCCTTTACAATACTCCCTTTTAGGCAGAGTGATAGAATTGAATTTGGTTTGCAGATGGTATACCGAGAAGTAATCGTCTTGTACGCCGAAACCCTGAATTATGGTACGATAATCCACTCCTGAAAGTGGAAACGAGTTTGATTGATGCTGAAGCTTGTAGCAGAACGTACTCCGCAGCAAATCTCAACGTCCTGCCAAATGGCATAAATGCAACGAAACAGATTTGTGTGATGGATAAAGGAAATAGTACATGCCAGGTAAATTCATTATTTCGTATTTTGATCTAGACCAGGGATCGATGTCCAGAGAAAAAATTAGCTGCATATTCACACGACTATGTTGAGTAAACACTTTGCAACGAATAGAATAGAAAAACTTGATCCATTAAACACATCTAGGTACGTACCAAGAGTAAGTAAATATTTGAACATACAACCTATTTTCCATTACTCTAATACTAAACTTGTTCTAAATAGTAAAATATTTCACAGTATTATACATAATACATTCATAAAAACATAATAGAAGTTACTCATAATAATAGTTTTTTATAATGGTTAAAAACTGTATTACGGAATGTGGAAAATCTGGTACCAAATGCATACCTGAATCTGTCTCAGGTAATCACATTTTCTTCATTTGTAGGGGAAATTAGGTATCCGAAATAAATTTGTATAACCAATTACCAACAGTTGATAGCAGAAGGTGATTGGGGTTGAGGCTGGATTGATTCCTTAACTTCTGGATTTTCAAAAATTGATTTATCGTTTATTACTAAGGGCCGCGACCCAAAAGAAACTACAGCGTCCCATTTCGAATAGACAAAAGCTCTTATTTATTCAACAAATATTCTGTTACACTATTGTTCTTGAATTAATTTAATATTGTTCTATCCAGGGTACAGTTACTTTCCTTGTACGCTCTCTTTGCATGATTTCATAGGCAAAGAACCCATTTTTCGATACTTCGATTTGAAATTCAAAACTTAACACTCAATCAAGTTCTATCATATCACAGTTTTTTATCTGATAAATCATTCGTGAACACAACTTTGGCCATTGTCATTACTTATTATTATTAATATTATTACTTAAATATGGCTATGTAAAACTTACAAAATCTCGCCAAAAAACCATGAACGGATGTTATACTATTCGCTCTAGGAACTGTCCTAATTGAGCTAGAGAGCTGGGCGAGGTATCATTTTGCAGCTTTTTTTATGCTCTTTCCAATGATATACAACAGGACATAGGTTCTAATAAAAAAAAAAATTTTGTCAAAATACAAAACAAATTTTGATTTAATTTTTTTCCAAAAAGTACATAATTTAAAATTTTCAAAATATTCCTATAAATACTTAGTACTGATGTAAACAATGTGACAAAATATAAATATGGGGTGATGATGGGTTCATTGTTAAAAAAAATATTCCTGACACTAGTTTTCCACTAATTGCCCGGTTTTGACTAAATAATAAACATACGTACTTTTACCAAACAGGTAGGCTATTTAATTAAATATATAAAGGTATACTATGTATAAAGGTTAAAAAATATCAGAAATATTAATTCAAAATACTATCTTGTAAAAACAAAACCAATAACCATAGATATATTCTAATAAAAATTAAGTTAATCGCCTATTAATTAGTAAAAAAAAAAAATCGTGAACATTTCTGTAACAATAAATTTGAAAAAGGTATGAAAATAGTCTAAATAGTTATGTAATAATTCTGGTACAAACAGATTAATCAAAATTTACATAATATTATACATATTTATGATGATGAGTAGGTATACGAGTAGGTAAGTAAATGTAACACAATTGGTGCAGTACTAACGATAATGTTTAAACAACTATCTAGATTAAACTAGCATGAGGAAAAATTAAGTTTTGAGTTGACAGTAGTTTCCCTAAACATCCTCTCAGAATAGGCTCTAGTCACTGAATGATTGCACAGACAGGTAGTGCATTGATGGAGGCACACTGTGCTTGTTTCAACTTGAAACCAAACTGCTCAGCCTGTATAGACTGGCTCAAGTCTGTGGAAATGGAATGTTCATTTTGATTAATATGTTACGATGAGACTATTAAATATATATTACACTTTTAACATGTATCATGTTTTAGCCCTGGGGTCCTAGCAAATTTTGCGAGTCAATTTTTTTCCGCGCACGAAAAAAATTACAGTGATTTCCGCCTACAACCGAGTCGTTGCTAGGGAAATGGTACATCGTCATTTTTCATCCCACAAAATTCGTTGACCATTCGTTCGAAAGCTCTCGATTTATCCAACAATATTATGTTAACTACTGCGAAGTGCGTGTCCAACAAACTGAGTTATGAGCATGGTTATATAAATAATTGTTTACACACAGGTGATCATTCTCAATATTGATATTGTGAACATGATTGCAACCGCTTGGAATCGAGGAGAAAACATGATACATGGTTGAAATTTTTGGTTCTAGAACAGAAATTTATGTAGGAACTTATAAAGTCAGATTTGTCGTATTTTCTTAGTTTTTTAAAATTTGTAGTTACCGGAACCTTCAATGTTTTTGTTTTACCCATTAATATTAGTTTAAATTGTATAAAAAAGTAACTATCAGTATGTAAATTTTGATTAATCTGTTTGTACCAGAATTATTACATAACTATTTAGACTATTTCATACCTTTTTCAAATTTATTGTTACAGATATGTTCACGATTTTTGTTTTACTGATTAATAGGCGATTAACTTAATTTTTATTAGAATATATCTATGGTTATTGGTTTTGTTTTTACAAGATAGTATTTTGAATTAATATTTCTGATATTTTTTACTTTTATACATAGTATACCTTTATATATTTAATTAAATAGCCTACCTCTTTGGTAAAAGTACGTGTTTATTATTTAGTCAAAACCGGGCAATTAGTGGAAAACTAGTGTCAGGAATATTTTTTTTTAACAATGAACCCATCATCACCCCATATTTATATTTTGTCACATTGTTTACATCAGTACTAAGTATTTATAGGAATATTTTGAAAATTTTAAATTATGTACTTTTTGGAAAAAAATTAAATCAAAATTTGTTTTGTATTTTGACAAAATTTTTTTTATTAGAACCTATGTCCTGTTGTATATCACTGGAAAGAGCATAAAAAAAGCTGCAAAATGAAACCTCGCCCAGCTCTCTAGCTCAATTAGGACAGTTCCTAGAGCGAATAGTATAACAACCGTTCATGGTTTTTTGGCGAGATTTTGTAAGTTTTACATAGCCATATTTAAGAAACGGTTTGAGATAAAAATTTAAAACTTGGTATTTTTCTTAGTCTCAACACCTACTATGAGTATACCAAATTTGAGTAAAATCTAAAATGGTGAGGTAAATCGGGTGTGTTGAATTGACATGGAATGACCCTATTATTATTTTCCATAAACATTTCAATATCAAGGATTTCATTCTCCAAGGGTTTCCAGCAGTAGTTTCATTTACTCTACGTATACAAATCGTTCTATTAATTATGCCTGTAAATTGTGCAGTGAATCGACATGTACCCTCACTTGTGTGATGAGAAAATACACGTCAAAAAGATTGCTTGGGAGTGAAAACACCATACGAATTTCTTTTTTACAAAAAAAAAAAAAAAAAAAGTTCCAGTCATGCAACATAATTTTAAGAGCGAATTTTCGTAAATTACCGTATTGTATTGTGATGATTTGTTTTGAAATTTGAGCTTTTTGAGTGTAAGGAAACTGTTGACTATTAACTTTATGGAAAGAAAGGATTCTAAGTAATTATCCCTATTCAAATGGAGGTTTTGAATATTTAGCTTTTTTGTAGTTTTTATCGTTTTTTTTAAGCAAATTTTAATGTATTTTAAGTACATTTATCAGCATAACTTTGTACATAAATTTTTGAATATTCTATTTTATAGTTAATAAACCTTATTTGAGTAATATTCTACCAAAAAAATTAAATTTAGCAATTTTTAGCCGTTTTTGGCCATTTTTTGTGATTTTTTGTAGTTTTTATAGTTTTTTAAGCAAATTTTAACGAATTTTAAGTACGTTTATCAGCATAATTTTGTACATAAATTGTATTATTCTTCTCTTCATTAACAAAAATTCATATTAGCATTCTTCTGTAATAAATCTCTTTAAATGTATTAATTTTTATATTGCCGATTTTGAATTTCCTGCTTTGAAAATTGTTTCACATTAAGTACTACCTAATTTTAAGTTAAAGTAATAACCACATGCCATCATCATCCATGTTGTAAATTCCATGGTATGTCCGTACAACTAGTCAACAATGTAACCACCACCATCACTCCAACATCCACTGTTATTCAAACTGTCAAGCATATTTCATATTTCAAAGTGTTAATGTTGACTGTTGACTATCAACAAAATTCAATGCGATCATCACTTTATTCCTTATGAAGAACTAAATTGTAAGTACACTCATTAATAGCCATAAAAACTAAAACACCATAAATTACTTTGTATACCTATGTATTACTTTACTTCACTAACTGTCGTCTATAATTTTCTGTTGTCTATAATGATGTAGGTATTTCAATTTCTCAATTGTTTGTTCTCAATTTGTGTTTGTAGGTATTTCTCAATAGGGTCCTGCTCCAGGACCGAAACGTCGTAGGTAAATAAACAACTCTACACAAAGACTAGCTTGGTCAATTCTCAACCTCAAGTTATATATATATATATATATATATATATTATATATATATATATATATATATATATAGTCAAAAAGTACAAGTGTACGAAAGAAGACAAAAACACGGAAATCACCAAAACTCAACTTTAGTATTTAAATCAACATAATTCAACAACATTCAAGACAACAATAATCAAAATTGGGTTTTTTGTGCTTGTTGCCGAGGGATCTCACAACCATCTTGTTGCTGAGAATCAATTCTTGTTCCCAGGTTTCTCACACTTCTCCCCCTTCTTCAGCCCACAGTAGGGTGTGATTCGGTCAATGTGGACCACCTTGTAGCTACCGCGGTTACCCCAACGTTTCTGGAGACGAACCACGACATCGTTCAGCTTATTCACGATTTCATAGGGTCCTTCCCATGGGCACATCAGCTTTGGATTATGACCACGAATACGACGAGGGTTGTTCAGCCAGACCTGGTCTCCTACCCCAAATGAGCGTCCTTTTACTCCCCGATCGTACCTTCTTTTCATCTCATTGACTCTGAACTGTAATGTTTCACGGGCCTTTGCATGAGCTTCAGCAAGGCGGTCTTGAAGAGTGGTAGCATAATTTTCGATTTCCTGCTCTTCTGGTGGTCTACCGAACAAGAGTGCCAATGGTAACGTGAGTTCTCGTCCGAAAAGGAGGTATGCAGGAGAATAACCAGTAGAAACATGCTCAGACGACCTATAGGCTAGCAATGCTATGGGAAGTTGCTGGTCCCAGTCTCTTTGATGGTCTGAAATCATTTTAGATAGCCAGTCATATAGGGTTCTGTGCAGCCGTTCCACCTGACCATCACTCTGCGGTCGTAATGGTGTTGTTTTCGTCTGGTGTACCCCCAATTGTTTCAGTACCTCCTTCAACAAATCGGACTGAAAGTTTCGGCCCTGATCGGAGTGCAACTTCCGTGGCACACCATATCGAGATACAAAATGTTCCAGAAGAGCCTGTGCAACGGTTTCAGCCTTTTGGTTGGGAAGAGGTATGGCTTCAGGCCACTTTGTAAAAAAGTCAACAACGGTGAGAATGTATCGGTTACCCCGCTCTGTTTCTGGAAGAGGTCCAACAACATCAATTGCGATTCTTTGAAATGGACTTCCTACCACATACTGACGTAGAGGTGCCCGGCCCCGTTGTCCTCCTCCACGGCGTTTACCACAAACTTCACAACACTTGCACCATTCTCTAACTGCACGATGAAGTCCAACCCAATAAACAACCTGGCGCAATCGAGCTACCATTCTTGCCTCCCCAATGTGTGCTGGACTATGTGCTTGTCACAACAACGTTTCTTGTAGGGCTTGTGGGACTATTAATTGGTCTCGAATTCGTCGACCACTTGGGCTTTCCCATGTTCGATATAAAACCCCTCCCACCATTTTCAGGGAATCAAACATTGCCCACAGAGCTTTTGTGGAAGTAGCTCTCCCTGCCACTTGCTCCCACTCAGGTCTTCTCCCTTCGCGTACCCAAGATAAAACAGGAGTCAACTCTGGATCTGCTTCTTGTTCAGTTTTCAGTTGGTTAGTGTCCTGTTCTATTGCGACACAGAGGGCATGTGCCAAAGGGGCACTTTCCTCTTTGGGTTCAATCAGGGGTGACCTAACATGATGCGATTCCTGCTCATGGGCCTCTCGCCTGTTGCAGTAGGAGCATCCCAAACTTGCACATGGTCTTCTGGAAAGAGCATCTGCATTTCCATGCTGAAGACCTGGTCTGTACTGAACATCTAGATTATAGCGGCTGAGGCGATCGATCCAGCGAGCCATTTGTCCATCCTGGTTCTTGAACCAAAGCAGCCATGTTAGAGATGCATGGTCAGTCCTTACCACAAGACGATCTCTTTCGAGCCCATAGGATTCAAAGAACTTCAATGCCTCTATAACAGCCAATAGTTCTTTACGGGTTACACAGTAATTTCTCTGAGTCCGAGACAAGCATTTACTGAAGTAGGCCAACACAGTTTCTTTGCCATCCTGTACTTGTGAAAGTACAGCCCCAATTGAGACATCACTAGCATCAGTGTCCAGAATATAGGGCACTCCAGACCAAACATGCCCTAACACAGGTGCTTGCAATAAGCACTCCTTGAGCTTCTCAAAGGCAGTCTGGCAAGCTGTTGTCCACTTAAACGTCTTGAGATTTTCTGCTTGATAGAGAGGTTTCATTATCTCAGCCAAGTGAGGAACGAATTGTCGATAATAAGAACACAGCCCTACAAAGGATCGTACTTCGGTGGTCGTTCTAGGTACAGGCCAATTCACTATACTCTCCACCTTCTTAGGGTCTGTTCGGATACCCTCAGGAGTGACAAGATGGCCCAAATAGGTTACAGTTTCCCGGAGGAATTCACATTTTTGGGCGTTCAGCTTGAGATTAGCTTCTCTCAGCTTCTTGAATACAGCTTCCAGGATTACCAGTTGGCTGTCAAAAGTTGGGGTGTGGATTAACACGTCATCTAGATACACCTGCACAACTTGCTGAGAAATTAGGTCCTTGAAAAGCTGTTGCATTACCCTCTGAAAGGTTGCAGGGGCATTTGTAAGCCCAAAAGGTAATACCGTAAATTCCCATAGGCCACTTCGTGTGCAAAATGCAGAAATTTCTTGTGCTTTTTTGGCTAGAGGTATTTGCCAATAACCCGCTTGTAGATCTAATGTACTGAACCACCGACTTCCCTCTAAGGTGTGTAGAATATCACTTATGTGTGGTAGGGGGTGAGCATCTTTGACTGTGACTTCATTAACTTTTCTATAGTCAATACAAAACCTCCACTCCCCAGTTTTCTTTGGGACTACCACAACTGGGCTTGCCCAAGGACTTTTTGATTCTACAATTACCCCTTGTTTCTTCATTTTCTCCAATTCTTGCATTATCACTTTATCTTTAGCTGGACAGGTACGTCTGGGGCGTTGTTTGATAGGCTGATGACCTGCAACATCAATTGTGTGTTCCCCAAGGGTACAACGCCCTAACTCCTGCTTGTTGACAGCAAAAACGTCTTGATAAGTCCACAGCAATTCTTTGAATTCAGCCAACTGTTTCGCATTCACCCTCTCAGCAACTTTTTCTAATATAGGCTCTAAGTGCGATGGAGGTGGATATTGCTTGCCTTCTAGCACCTGTCTGCAGTGGTACGGTTGAGTAGTTCCCTCTCTCAGAGGCAATGTCCTTCCACCCATTACCAACAATTTTGAGCCTACATCAATGACGCAGCCATCTGTTTCTAAAACGTCCATGCCTATGATACACTCCCCATCAATGGGAGCCACCAAAGCATCGACCTGAAGGTGAATGTCTTCCGCTAGGTGAAGTTGAGTTGTCACTTTTCCAAATATGGGTGCTGTATCACCAGTGGCAGTACGCAGCAATGCTCTTGATTCCATTTTACGGGGTACCATCCCAGCATGGGCAACGATTTGTGGATTCAAGAATGTGTATGAAGCTCCTGTGTCCACAATGCAGACACACGGAATGGAGCCCACACGTCCTTGTAGGGTAAGTCCAGCTGCACCACCGACCCTGTACAAAATTGCATCATCTAGGATGGGGCCATCTACCGGTTCCAAACATTGCCCCCTCAGTTTGACCGATCTTCGTTTCCCGATTCCTGGGGGCATTTGAATTTCTCTCTCTCTTTTCGTGTAGTAGCCTTCGTCTCTTTCCCCATGTAGGACAATCCCGCAAAAAGTGACCGGGTTCATTGCAGCGCCAGCACACTACTCTTCCACATTGACTACTATTGGGTTTTTCAACATGTGTTACCCTCAATTGAACCTTAGGTACCTCATAGTTGTTTTGTCTTGCTGTCATTGTCGAAACTGCTTCTAACCGTAGTGCAAGAGTCAATGCATCTTGCATTGTATGAGGCCATGCAGTGAACATTTTCTCTTTGAGATCAGTGTCTCTCAACCCTTCAATAAAACGTAAAGTAAGGAGCTCTTCCACTGCCTTATCCCTTGAGGAACTCGGCCATGCCTTCCTGCCAATCTCCTTCATTACTCGGTGAAAGTCTATAATGGTCTCAGTGTCTCCCTGCGTTCTGCCCTGCAACAAAGCTACATGGAGCTCTGACTGATTCCTAGTACCATAGCGTTCTCCTAAAACAGTCACAAGTATTATAAGTTATGGGAGAACCAACCTCACTCAAAACGGTGAGTGCCGGACCAGAGAGAGCTGCTCCAAGCTTTATCGCCTTAACTGATTCACTCCACTGATTCTTTGTGGCCGCGAGTTCGAACTGGCGATGGTATGACTCCCAATCTGCACAACCATCGAAAGGTTTTGGTTTTGTTTCTGTATTTCCACTTAGTTTCACCTCTTGTCTAATAGGAGGGAAAACATTACCAAAAGTTGTGGCTGAAGTTGAGGCTTCCTGCTGAGATTGTTGGTCGATCAAACTATCAAATAATTCGCCAATATCTTGTCGAATCTCATCTCGCAATTGTCGAATTTCATTTCTTACGAATCTTTGGACTTCGCCCGAAATATTGGAAATATTCACATCAGGAGGGTTAAATTCTCGGTTGACTTCATTTGGTTCCAATTGAGGATCGTTTTGTTGAGTTCTAACATGATGAGGTGGCGGTTGATTTTCCATTCTCTTCGTTTGATAAGTTCGTCCAGAACGGGTAGACATGAGAAATCCCACTTCTGACACCAAATGTCAAAAAGTACAAGTGTACGAAAGAAGACAAAAACACGGAAATCACCAAAACTCAACTTTAGTATTTAAATCAACATAATTCAACAACATTCAAGACAACAATAATCAAAATTGGGTTTTTTGTGCTTGTTGCCGAGGGATCTCACAACCATCTTGTTGCTGAGAATCAATTCTTGTTCCCAGGTTTCTCACAATATATATGTATATATATATGCCTATGTATATGAAAAAGCAAACTCTAGGATTCGTTTCAGAATGCCTCAAAACGGATTTCAATGAAGAAATTTTTCAAAAATTTTGATTTTAAATTTTTGCGAGCCATTGCAACAGTTCATTTTCTACTAAAATTCGCTAAAAAAAAAATTATACCTAAAATTCTAACAATAATAAACAATAAATGTGGTAAGTAAAACCATTCATCATTTAATTTGTTTTGTGTACATAGCATGTCTACCTCATTTCATAATCCACTGGTATCATAGTCTCCTAATTTTCAGGGAAATTTCGGGTCTCCACTTCAGGTGCTGGCAGAACCTTATTGTATGTACAACCTCGTCGGTGTCGTTGCTATTGGCGACAAGTGTGAAAGCGGACTTCCTACGGTCTATACCAACATTCACGCGTACCTGGACTGGATTGAGTGTGTCGTTTGGAGCACAGTTTGGAATTGTTATTGAACCCTCCTTCAGTTTAGCGAATAATGTCAACAAGACAACAAACGAAACGTGATTACATGCGTATATACAAGATGCTGATTTTACTAGTAATCCTTGATCACCCTTCTCCCAGAACAATGAAGAACAGAGGCAACAAAAGGAAGTATGACATCTGTTCGTGCCGGGGAATCGGGTAGATTATTAAATTAAAGCACCCACGAAGTGTAGCGAAGTTAACGAATAAGATTTACAATATACGCACTGGTAAACAAAATGAATGGTTAATAGGTATTTGGTATATGTACATATGAACCTAAAGGGTTGTTACTTCTAGAGCAAGAGTAAAAATGACGGATAAGTTGCTCTGTTTGGTAAAATGAATAGGAAGTCACTGAACACACATTTCATCTCAAGACACATAAAATCCATTGGACACCAAAAAACTAATGGGGGTCCAATAGAAATAAGCAATGTATTAATAAGGGAATGAGGTAGGGGAATATAACAACACTTATCTCCATTTGGTATGTGGACAATGGAAGGAAAAGTCCATAGCCAGCTAACTAGGCTGATCCTGAAGGACTTGACGGTCTATACATTTCCAAGAGAGATTTTACTATTGACATGTCGACAGTTAATTTTAGGGACTACGAGTAGGCGCATGATCTCACGGTATTAGAAAGATTTGGGAAAACCAACAGGCAAAGGTAGGACGGAAGATTAGGGGTTGAAAAGAAAGAGTGGATTGAACTCCGTGTTAATTAAAGCTGTGTTCAAAGGTGGGTTTGAACAGCATACACATAATTTGAATGCTTATGTCGAAATGAATCGTGTTCTCCTCTCTACTGGATATGTCGAAGCATACTTATATTTTTGTCCCTTTGGATCTTAATGTCTAATCCAAAATGTTGGTCCCAATCAACTTATTTCGTGCATATATGATTACATTACCGAAAATGTATCACCAGATTGTAAACAGACGATCGGATTGTAGATGAGCGTATCAAATGTTATTTACCTTCCTTGACCTAACTAGTGGTTGTGGTTTCAAGGACAACATGATAAGTGGGTAAAATGTGTGTATAAAAGTGGCGTAGAATTTTATATTCAGAAAAGGTACGTATTCATATCGTGATCAAAAATCGTCTCAGAAGCCCATTTTCTTGGATTGCAACCAATAAGAAAAAAGCTACAATGGTTTTTTACTATACTTTTTCTCTCCAAAGCCCTCTTGCGCAATCATTGATATATATATATATATATATATATATATATATATATATATATATATATATATATATATATATATATATATATATATTTACTTTTACAGTCTTACGGCACAGGTTAACAGATCAAGTATTAGGGCACAGGTGCCCTAATACCGCTTCTGTAACATCCGTCTTTTTATACAATAACACCGATTACAGGATTGCGGCGTCAACGTTGTCCCTCTCTGTCTTGCGCTTTCGTATTAATCTAAATCAACATGATCGTCCCTCGTGTAGCCAGAACGAGAGTAGCTAGTTTTATTGAAGTGTATAATTTGGTTTTAGCGAATTTTCTTAGAAAATAAAGCTATTGCAATGGCTCCAAAAATTTTAAAATAAAAATATTCAAAAATTTTCTTCATCGAAATCTGTTTTGAGGCATTCTGAAATGATTCCTGGATTTTAACGCTTTTATATATATATATATATATATATATATATATATCTAATATATAAAATTCTCGTGTCACAGTTTTCGTTGCCATACTCCTCCGAAACGGCTTGACCGATTTTGATGAAATTTTTTGTGCTTATCCGGTATCTATGAGAATCGGCCAACATCTATTTTTCATCCCCCTAAATGTTAGGGGTAGTCCACCACACACACACACACCCACACACATATACACACACACACACACACACACACACACACACACACACACACACACACACACACACACACACACACACACACATATATATATATATATATATATATATATATATATATATATATATATATATATATATATATATTTCAAGGATGAAAAACAGAGAGTGAGGAATAATTAATAATGAAAACGCTTGTTTATAAAAAGCAAAAAATTACAGTTTATTCAAAAGGGCTCAACCAACTTAAGATTTTGCCTGACACGAGGCGCTGTAGGTAGTATATTTGGTAGGTACATACATATCTCTATATATATATATATGTATACCTGAAATCAGTCAAAAATAGTTTTAACTAGCCAAAACTAGAGTAATCTCATCTACAAACACTCTTAGAGAGCTTCGCTTTGCTTGCATTTCAAAAAAACATACCCTCAAGTATCCCATAGTAAATCCCATTGTAAAAATTCATATTAGTTGGACAAATCCTGTTGTGACTAGTTAAAACTATCCTTAATTTGTAAAATATATTGATTTAAATTCAAAACATTAGGAATCCCATGAAAATCACTGACTACTTATGTTATGGTAAAACTTGTGTTGCATTTCTTTTTTGTGAGTTAAGCATACAATTACAAAAAATTTATGGTGGATCAATTTAATTTTTAATCATGTTTTCTTATCAATCTACGACAGAAGCTAACACAAGGCAGACAGTTGAACCGTGGCTTTTACAGCGTGTAAATTTCATATACGTAATAATTTATTTAGGATCATACAATAATTGCGTTTATGTAAATTCATATGGTTGTTTGAGGTTGACAAACACTGTTTTCATTCATTCTTCAGGAGTGCAAGTGATGATAATTATGTTTGCGAGATATAGTTGCCAACTAACAACTTAGTGGTCAAACAATTTTTCATTAAGCTAGTTTTGTTAAATTAAACCCAGCAGGTTTTGTTCGATTCTCTTCAGTTTGGCAGCTGCCTTACAGTCCTCATTGACAGTTCTCAAGAAGTGGATCACATAATGTAAGTTACTATGTGTAGGTAGTATGTGTGTGTCACATACTATTGAGACATTCCTTGTGTGTTATCACAGCAGACTGAACACTTGTCTCACAAACAGGCAGTTTCAAATTTTTACCTCAAAATGCGCTTCTCGCGTAAAGCCTCAAGTTTTTTGATTGGCTCTTAGTATAGGCTGAGTTCGTGTTTCACTCTTCTTCGAAGTCAGGAGTTGTGCTCTTGGAATACCCATAAATACCTTCCATCTAGGCTTATCTCTCAGACATCCATTTCATTTTGTGAGAGAGGATTTCCTGTCTTACAAACATGCGTTCTACTAGGAGAGGTACTATCCTTTAATATGTCTGTTGAAAATATGTTCTGTTACGAGAATAAGATGTATACAAGGCATATGAACTGATAAGAGTGTTCCTCTCGAAGCGAGAATATTGTGATAATACAGCAAAACAAAGTCGTAGGTATATTCTCTGATCTGTGGAATAGATACTGAAGGAATGAGATTTCCTCTCCGTTCTCATGTTAAAAATTTCGAGAATCTCAATTTTTCTGCCATGGATTCCTGGAGTCCTCAAAATATGCCTACCTGTCTCACTGACACGTGCTCCGTTAAGGCTATCTTAAACTTGTTTTCTCGCAAAAGATCTTGTTCATTGATCTGAGGCCTGTATGCCGCTTCGTTCTTATGCCTGGATTTGTATGACTCATATACGGGTTTTCAGGTTTAAAAACAGCGTATTGCTTTTTTAAGCTAGGAAGGTGAGTAGTGTTAAGAGTAGATATGCTATGGTTTTGTATTTATTCTGCGAAATGAATCTACACTCATCTGCGGTAAAATAAATTGTACCTCAACGTGCGGACGAATTATTGGACTCACATATTCCTTAGGTGTAGGTATTAATCTTGCAAAGGGCACACTTAAACTATTCGGAAGTTGAATCCATTTATAAAGAATCTTGAGGAGAGACTGAACATTGACATGTGGGGTGCGCAGTTTTTTGCTCATTCTGTATGCGAAATTGGATGAGTATGATAAGATACGTTGAAATGCTCGAAATTACCTGCGAACATATTTGCCAACAAGATGATAAGTTTGTACTTGTTCTATATAAAAATATAATTAAAAACCTAATCAAAAAGTTTCTTGTGAAGGAAGACAAATTATGAATAATTAAAATGAGCATTGCAAACCTTTTAATTTGAATTTCGTCTTTTTACGGTTTGAAAAATACTTTTTTCCTCGTAATATTGCCCAAAACAAACGTCGTGAGTAAAAAAAATTGGTCTACCTAATAATACTGCCATCATTGTTCATAATTATATAAATTAATTTGATTAATCAAGTTAAATAAAACTCGATCAACTCATTGCATCACTATAGAAAGATGGAGAGATCAAATTTAATCGAATTTAATGAAATTTGATCCTCAAATCAATTAACCTCCTGTGAGTAGGTATCATATTTGAAAGATGGAAAGATAGATATTTATCAGTACCTAGCAAAGCTTTCGATTAGCAATCATATATTGCCACGTACTGCAAAATTATTATTTATGATATTGATTAGCGAGTCAAACGAATAGTTACTAATTATGTTACGAATTGTAAGAATCGTTGAAGTGTAGAAATTATTAAACGAGATGCATAAACATGAACCGTTGTATATAAAATGTATTATTTCTACTGGTTTTAAATATGATATCAAAACGTAGGTATATACTCTAATTGGAATTAAAAGTGTGAAAACTGCATATTTATTTATAAATTTATGCATGTATTTGTATATATATTTCGTAAGTACATCCATTTATGTAAGTATATTGGAATATGTACATATGTTTGGTACTCACGGATGTGATCAAAGGACTGCCTAGTTTGAAAAACCCACAAGCCGTAAACTCCACAGTAGGCCTCAAAGTTACGTACGTGAAAAGCTCCTTCTACAATGAACACAAATTTTCATATATGACGTCATTCTTATACATTTTTGTATATGCATGAGTGAGAGGTGTTTATCTTATACTTAAATCTAAGTCGAATTATTTATTTCGGGGCCATGTGAAACATCATAGATACCTTTTAGTTTTGGTGATGTAACTCAAGTATTGTAATCAGTCCTAAGAGAGTTATTGACGACTTCAACTCAACGTCACCCGTTACAGCAGTCTTGAGGGAGCAAATAAAGGTGCTAATCCAAACGGAACCGGGGGGCACGGTTGTTTTGAATTTAATGTCACATTCCCCCTGCAGTCATGTCTACTGGTTGGTCAATCAACTTCTTCATTTCGATATGAAACGCCGATTTTCAATCCGAAATTAGAATTTAATTTTAGTTTTAGAACAAATACGGGCTAACTTCTCATTTTAGCGAATTTTTGAAGAAAATTAAGCTGTTGCTCTCGCCTCAAAATTTGTAGAATGTGAATTTTTGAAAAAATTTTATGCAGAAATCCGTTTCAGGCTATTCTGAATCATATTCTGAAGTTTAACGCCTAACAAGTTTTTTATGTAGATATGTATGTATAGATGTATGTATGTATGTGTCATTCCAGACGATAACTGTCCGTAGAATTGTGCTAGAAACTTCAAACAAATTTTAAAATGCTAAGGACACAAAACGAAAGTTCAAGTTCGTTGGCCAGCATGATCGGATTACATCTTCGAGTTGAAATTTCAAAAATGTTGTAAAAAGTTTCAAAATAACCTGTTTTTTGCGATCTGTTGTGCGAAATAATTTTTTCAGCATACTAACATGTGGTATATTTGGAATCAATTCGTAAACAGGGCATGGATTCAACGCAAATACAGTAAGTCTCAAGTGCGGAAACACTACGGTTTAGTTCGTACATAGGTAATTATGGTCGTTACGAACTTCATGTTTTTGGGTTTTCCGTTGGGTAAATCATCAATATGTATGAAAAAATATTTATCTCTATGACAATGAACCAGGGGTATATCTGATAATCATGACAGCAGGCAGCACTTTACGCGAGTTCATGACAAAACAGCTGAGATATAAGGTAAACTAATAACAATACTGCGAAGAAGTAGGGTCTTAAAACTCATTTAAAATTTGTGAAATAATAATCAAAACAAGGCTCTATTTGACCCAATTGAGCCTTTGTGCAAAAGAACGGATTTTTTTTTTTTTTTTCGATTGAGTTGAAGGCTAGTAAAGCTATACGGCGGACTTCAAATAGCAGATTCGGTTTCTACGCGAATTGAAACGTAAAATAACCAAGTTTCAGGGCTGTTCGAAAAACCTATAATTTTAAACAAAATTTCAATTAAGGAAATTTTCGAAATTTTTGATTTTAAAAACTTGCAATAGCTTTAGTTTTCGCTTGTCTCACACGAGGTTTCAAGAAGAGAAGGATATAATAGAACCGTTCCGCCGGCTGACAAAGCGTATCAGCTGAACGTATTACAGGCCTGAGTTGCGGGTCGCATCGAGATACGTCGCAGGGGATGCATCGTAAGTTTTGTCCCACTAAAACTCTCTAATAACTATAAGTATCATGATGTTCAAGATAAAGTGTGTTTCACATAGTCCTGAACTTTTCAGATTATTTTTCGCATCGAAAAAAGTTTTGTGTCTCACGTTTTTGCACAGATCTTCATTCGTCCTCATCATCAGAAATAGTTTTTGATTGAACTCATCTGCCTGCAACAAAATGAATCACCTACCATGAGTGGAACAATAATGCAGGGCTTCAAAAACAAAATGACATAAAAGTACCAAAAACAATCAGACTAAATTTCCGATTAAGATCAACCTTCTGAGTACCAACCTAAAAGCTTATTTGTATAGACAATTCAAAAAGCTATTTTAGACAAATCAAAACTGTAAAGTTTCAACTTGTATTATTTCCGCTTCCTGCATAATGTATTCCCCCTTCATCCCCCATTATGTGTTGGGGATGTAGGATCCAAATATGAACTCATATTTTATCTAGTTTAATTCCCTCCAACGCGCACATGGGTGGCATTAGGACCGCTCTGTCTATCATTTGATGGTTCAAGGACCTACTGGATTGGACCAAACTCCAACTGGACTGGCCAATTACAGAGCAGAAATTGAAGCCTCCCAGTTAAACTTTCTAATGTCATGTATATAGTGCACAGTAATATGAAATTTTCTAACGTGGGGTGGATACAAAGATTATTATCTTTCGATTTTTGGAATCTATGTAAATGTTGAAACGTGAAACAGCAAGTTTCTAGGGGAGGGTGTTAACATTCTCGTTTTCTTGGAAACTGTATGGTGAACAAATCAAAAAGTGTGAAATTTAGATCACTTTTATTGTGATGTCTTGTCTGGTGCATTTTGTACCTTTAATCGTGATAATTTATTGTTATTTCTTCCAGAAATTACTATTTAATCCCGTTACATATAAAATAAAATTGATTTTGGGAGGGATATACTGGGAATGCACGGGTTTGGGTTTGTTTGTCAAATTTCGTGTGAGCTCTTAACCACAGTATGTCAACTAAATCAAACTGTTTTTAGATCAAAATGGATTAGGGGGGATTAACCAGGCCTTCAAATTAATGTTTATTATGAACAAACATATATTTCCTGAATATTTCAATAACTGTGGCTTCCAAATGTGTATATCATCAATTAATCATCCGTCTGGCATCATAAGCAGCACCAACCTTGATGGAGGGTGAGAGGTGGAGGGATAGGGGTTAGGTACCTATAATTGTGAATGGTATCAAGTATCACTAATGGAACATGAAAAGCTCATTGGCGTCTAGCGGATGTTAGTACTTACTGCTGCCGATGTAGCATGGCATGCTCTCCCAAGAACGGACAACCACAATATGCAGGAAAAACAGTTTCCTATGGTATATACTATGATCGCACAAGCCACTCCAGGAGACTCTGTCAGATCAGCAATGACGAGCACAATGGTTTCGTAAATCCGGATAGTGGTTTCCATTGATAGCCAAGCCAATAACATTAGCAACTGCATTCTGTACACCGAATTCACAAATTTACAAAATTCAATCAACTGATAATGTCTGACAATATCTAAATTCCGACTCCGACTGAGCAGCTTGAATTGATTCTCACAAGCGCTCATGATCGTGACAAACTGAATGATAAGGAGGACGTTAAGTTGCAAAGCGAGTGTATAGAACACGTAAATATCGACGTGATAGCCATACCTCATTGTTAGTAATACCGAGAAACCACAATACTCACACAATAAAAATACCAATAGGTATTTGACGTACTCATTTGGGTTCGCATGTTTCAGAAAATTTTGAACTGAATGGAATTTTTCTCTATTTTTCATCAAACTGATCAAATTTGTGAGCAATATCAAGACTATACAACAAACTTCAAAGTCACCCAACAAGTGTTCAATTATCGAGTGATGGAAATAATAATTCAAATACAGGATATGACCCCGAATCAGCCCGGTGAGTAAGAGGAATGTAAAACAGAACGAATATTTGGCCCAAAAACTGGAAACTTGTCCATTGTTGTCGAATGGGTACAGACCGAAGAGACGAGACACTTGGAACACCTTCGGAACTGCCATGATGACATCCTACGTTGAAATGTAAGAAGCTAAGTAATGTGCTTTCTAATTCTTACATAATTCATGACCAATAGTTTTATAGGACTTGAGTAACGACGCAAAACAGTACCGACTATAGGCGTGTGATAAATATCGATATGCTGTCATTAACGACATTTTCTAAAAATAGGGATAATATAATCTATAATCTAATAATATAATAATCTTTCTATGGGTTGGTCAAAAGGTGTTAGAAAGATTTAGATAAATGAAAAAATATGCCAATGTGATGATTAACTCTGTTCATGCAGCTACATGACACATGACTCGACGGTGGAAATTTTTATGTTTATTGATTTTTTATTATAAAGAAATGTGCATATTTATAATTTTGATTCAATAATCCAACAATGAATAGAAGGTAGGTCAGTAGCGTTGTAAAAATATAAAGTGAAGGGAAAGAGTTTTTTAATTAATAACGTCTGACAAGTTGGGTGTGGCACATAGCTTTCTCGTTTACCTATGATGAATGTATTGATCATTGAAAAGTCTAAAATGATCTTGAAAAATTCCATAGCGGAAAAGAGTAAATCAAGGAGTAGCATCAAATTTCATAATTGGTCAATGAAACGAACAAATGATATTAAAGTAATTTACGTTTGTGCAAGCGCAGAATAAACTGATGAGTTGAAAACAATGAAATAGGTTCGGGACCATCTACAACCTACACCACGCCTGCGCTGAAAATTTCATCAAAATTGGATGAAAACTGTGGAAATTAATGTGATTACAAGTATTTAATCTTGGAACATGCGCAGTAGCTATTAATTATTGAATCTTGTTGAAATTGACATGAGGTAATCTAGTCATCTTCTCCCAACTATCATCCAAATATAAGCGAAATCAAACAACTATAGCGTGAAAAAATGGAGCATTTCGTAAACGGAATTCTGTTTGCGCATGCGCAGAATGAAGTACTGATTTGGCAACAATGAAACTGATACGAGACCATCTGGAACCTAACCCGCGCCTTCTCTGACAATTTCATCGAAAGCAGATGAAAACAGTGGAAATTAAGGTCGTTACAATGATTTTACATAGGCGCATGCGCAGTAGCTATTAATGATACAATCATGTTGAAATTTATAGGGGATGATCAAATAGTAATCCCCCGACTCTCAATTTGAGCGAGATCGGACTACTAGGGCGTGAGAAAACTATTCTTGGTAGAATTTACATTTGCGCATGCGTCTGACGTTTAAACGCTCCATAGTGGAAAAAAAGGTGCTTGAAGTAATTTACGTTAGCGCATGCTCAGACTGGAGTAATGATTTGAGAAAAATGAAATTGGTAGGGTACAATCTACAGCCTAACCTACAAATTCCCTGAAAATGTAAACAAAATCTGATGAAAACTAGACCTTGTTCCTGGGAATACACTTTTGCGCTTTTGCAGGAGCTAATGATGAAGTAATCACTACCTAAGACTAAATATTGCCAAGACATCAGTGATTCGTTTCTTATTATCAAAAAATTGCACTAACAGTAATATTTTGGTCAAGTACCATGATCATTGCTGTACTGGCTCCTCCTTAAACTGCAATTGTGAGCCTCATAAACAAAATTGTAAATACTTGGGAATTATTTTTGATGAAAATTTAAAATACATATTCAGACACTAATGAACAGGCTACATAAGTTGTTTTTTGTATTCAAAACAGTCCGAAACTTTTTGACTGAAAGACAGCTACGTTCTGTATACTTTGGTTTGGCTTTTTCTCTTATTAAGTATAGCATAACTGTGTGGGGAAGTTCTTGTAAAACCCATCTCAATCAACTATAGACAGTTCAAAACGCATTATTAAAAATATTATATAAAAAACCCTTCAGATACCCTACTACTAAATTGTATTCGGACCTTAATGTTCTTAAAGTAAAATATATTTTTCTAATTGAATCATGTGTGCAAGTTTTTAGGTCTGGTATCAATAGTGATCACATATTCCGGTTATCCAGCTCTAGAACACCTATGTCTAATATTTCGCTGCCACGATGCCATATTGAATTTTATCGGCGAAATTCATGTGTTCGAGCGTTGAAATTTTTCTATGACCACACAATTAATCCCTTTCACTTTTGTCCCGCCGATTCTCTTAAAAAACATTTATTTCATATTGTGCCAAATGTCCAAATGATGTATAATTTATGTATGTGTAATTTTATTAAGTGAGTATAATTTTAATTTTATGTTCTTCATTGTGATTTATTTTGGCGAAAAGCTTGATTTTTGTTTGTTTGTTAACACCTTTTTGTAAATAATATTAATTATTAAGGTTTAAGCAACTTCAGGACTCCACCTGGGAACACAAGTTCATCTGAACTTAAACCTAGGTGGGCAAATTGTAGGTAATCTTGAATTTTCAAATTTAGTTCTTTCTTTAATTCTTTATTTAATTCTTACTTTACTAATGCACATTTTCTTTTCTTATTTTGTAAATGTATCCAAAGTTTTATATTTTTTGCCAAATAAATAAATAAATAAATATAAATAAATAAATAAAATCATGTTGAAATTAACAAATTATACCATTGTCCCCCATCTATGCACCGAATTTGAGAGGAATTGGACGACTAGGGCGTAAAAAATGATGCTTGAAAAAATCTACGCATGCGCATGCCCAAAATGGAGTAATCATTTGGGAAGTATGAAATTTATAGTGGACCATTTACAATCTAACCCTAACATTCGCTGAAAATTTCATCAAAATCATATGAAAACTGTTGAAATTAGACTCGTTGAAAAAGGAATACATATCCGCGCATGCACAATAGCTACTAATGATAGGATTATGTTGAAATTGCAAGGGAATGCTCAAATAAACCTCTCCCGCTTATCCTCCAAATTTGAGCGAGATCAGACAACGGGGGCATGCGCCGAGTGAAGAATTGATTTGTGAACAACGGAAATAATAGGGTACCATCTTCACCCTAAGCCGCACATATGATGAACCCTTCATATGAACCGGTTTGATATTGTGGAAATTAAGCTTGTTACAAGGACTTTCAGACATACACACAGATACACACACAGTGATAGAGAGAGAAAGACAAGGAACGAAAGTTTTTCAGAAAATTCTTAAACGTAAAATGCGAGTGGAAATTTTATCGCTGTAAAAAACAACAAGCCGTTTGATTTTAGTGGAAACCTCAACTTTTAAATCTCTTGAAAGTGAAAACAATTCTTCCGCTACCTAAAGGTATACTTGGGAGCAATTTAAGAGATGATGGTTAGGGACGGAAATTTTGAATGATTCGTATACTTTGAATTATTGGTATTCTTAGGTATTATTAGAACAAAATTACTACAAATTACTTTTATATAGACATTTATATTACTTACGAAATATCTGAGTACTCGGACAGTTGGCATATGCCCAGTCCTAAATGTTGTGTTTGTAATGTGTATCAAGTTTTTGTTCAAATCAACATTCTTCTTCTTCTTCTAAATAATTCTAAAGAAGGGAACCTTATCCTTTTTTTCAACAGTGCTTTAATTAGAACCAATATCATTGACTATCTCCTTGAAATTGGCCCACATAAATACGAACACACTTCCGCTTTTGCCAAAACTGGTTTGGACTGACAGTGATACAGCTTGGTATGCGAGAAAAATAACTAATATAATTGGGGAAATGGAGTGTATCAAGGATACGGGAACGGATTTGAATATTGAATTGGAGCACGAAATATTAGTAAACGCTATTAGAAATGCCTCCGACTTGGGTAATAAAAAGCAAAATCACAACAAACCTGCATTTAGAAAGCCATGGTTCCATTTCACATGTATCAAAGCACGTAATAGAAGTAGGGATAGGTTAAAACAATATAGAATACAAAACACAGAGGATAGCAGAGAGAAGTACTTTTATGCAAATGCTGCTCACAAAGAGATATGCAAGGTGGAAGAACAAGAATATTACGAAATGGTGGATAAGGAACTGAGCATGATATGTGAATCGAAATCCTTTTGGAGATTGGTAGAGAGGATTAAAGGAAAGCCCTCATTCCGTGCCCCTAGAATGGAAATTTCCGTATTATTAACTTATTTTAAGAACTTACTGCAGCGCCATACGTCATGGATTGCGAATTAGATAGGGACTTTAACATGAACGAATTAGAACTGGTCATAGGAAAAATGAAAATTAACAAGGCACTGGGACCGGATCGAATTTCCAATGAATTTTATATTAACGCCCCTGAAATATTTAAAAAGAGACTATTAAACTTTTTCAATGCCATATATAGAACGAGCATAGCTCCAGAAACATTCAAGCAGGCAATCCTCTTCCCCATTCTCAAGAAAAGGGAAACGACGGACCCGAGCAATTTTCGCGGTCTCGCATTTATGAATACAGGAGCCAAAATTTTGCAGGTATGATCTTGGAACGGTTATCAGGGTGGGTAGATAGGGGAGGGATCTTGGAGGAGGCACAGGCGGGTTTCCGTGCGGGATACTCCACTATGGACAATCTATTCAGCCTCTTCAATATTGTGAAGTTGAGAGAAAAACAGCAGAAAAAACATATGTATTTTATATTGATCTAAAAGCTGCCTATGATCATATCTCGAGAAGTGCGATGTTCTTTAAGCTGTGCAACTACGGTGTCTCAACAAAAATAAGAATGCTTGAAAACCTGTATGAAGGAACTAGAATGGGGGTGTGGACCGAGAAAGGAGTGACTGAGTACTTTGAGACGGGGGTGGGTTTGAAACAAGGGTGTTTGTTAAGTCCGCTAGGATTCTCCTTGTTTGTTTTAAACGATCTGCCGGGGTCCTTTGGAGGGGGAGTGAAAATAGGGGACACAATGATAAAATGTCTAATGTACGCCGATGATATCGCCATTATAGCAAACAGCCCAGCTTCTCTACAGGGGATGATCAATGATATAACCGAGAACTTACAAAAGTGGAATTGGTTCTTAAATCGAGAAAAGTCGCAAATCATGATCTTTGGCAAGAGATGTGGTAGGCGAGCCCGCAGTGAAAGGTGGAGGTGGAGGTGGAGGTGGTAAACAGCTAGACGTGGTGAGAGAATATAAGTACTTGGCAATTCACCTGACGCCGCAACTAGATTTAGGGACTCACTCCGAAAAGAAAGTAGCTGATGCGAAACATGGGATGGGCGCAGTCTGGGTAGCCTTGATAGAAAGACGGAAAGTACCTTTGGGGGTGAAACACCGAGTTTATAGGACTATAACACGTTAAAAGGAATTTAGGTACCCCCCCAGAGGTGCAATGGGGGCCTAAGTCCTCAATAAAAAGGTAGAGGAGAGTAAAGAGCATCCCGTCAGAGAGATACCCACTCCTACTAATAGCTTTTAATGAGCCATGTTCGGAGCAGATTGGTTTTCCAGTCACCTGGAATCCCATTCAACGCCAAACCAGCTTGTTGTTTCATCAACGGAACGCCGACAGTGCTATCTCTGGTGCCCTGACAGGACCTCGATGGACCCCACAGGAGGTAACTCTGTTACACTCCTCCCCTTAAAGACATACTTGATTGAAGATCAAGTATGTTAACTGAGTGGAATAGTTAATAGCTGAGAACTAATGCTCATTCATTCATAAATAGCTGCATTGGCGATTGAGGATGGGAAATAGAGAAATTAAAAAGGATTGTCAATGAATCTTCATAAGAAGTATATTCATTGAACAATCGGGACAAAAACGGATGCTCAACTATGGAGACTTATACCTTAGGAAAATAAAATATATATGAATTAATATGCCCAACATTGGGGACTTAAATTGTGCACTAACCTGGTAATAGACATTATAGCAATACTCAGGTGGCATAAAATTGAAAATATATAAAACATAAATGGGGAATAAATGAGAAATTATAAGTCAAAGACCAATGAAATTATGGGAGGAGATTGGTTTTCCAGTCACCTGGAATCCCATCCTACGCCAAACCAGCTGCCAAAAATGATCGAGCACGGCCGAAGCGCCCGTTGTTTCATCAACGGAACGCCGACAGCGCTATCTCTTTTGCCCTGAAGGGACCTCGATGGACCTCACAGGAGGTAACTCTGTTACAACGTTCGGTGGTGTGCTATGGAGCTCAGGTATGGGGCTATGAAATTTTTGAACAAATAGAGGCATTACAGCGATATTACCTAAAAACATTACTTGCCCTACCCCAAAACACCCCCAATTACTCTCTACTTTCAGCGAGCGGCTTTGAACCTCTCCATTTCTATACCTTGAAACTCCAAATGGATTATGTCAAAAAGGTACTGAAATAGCCGCAAAATAGGTACCCACGTGTTATCGCCGAAAATGTTATAAAGGAGGAGGTCACTTGGTACAATGAGTATGGAAGGGTAGTCAGGCAGTGTAACATGAATTCGACGAATGGATGGCCTGAAGAACTGTATAATGTGCGGAACAGATTGATGGAACAGTGGCGTCTAAACTTGGAGAACCAGATGAAGAATTCGGAACACCACAAGTTAGCAGGGAAACTAGATCGAACTCCTGAGAAGGGGTTAGCATATCTTAGGTTGGAGGATTTGAATAAAGTCAGAATAGTTGCAAGAGCAAGAACGGAAATGTTATCGGTAAACTACAGGTGGTGGAGAGAAGGACAAATGAACAAATGCTCGATGTGTAACTGGCAAGTTGACGAGACCCCACTCCATTTCCTAGCACAGTGTCCAGTAATGAATGAATTCCGCATAGTATGTCTAGGAAAAGCAGTACTAACTGAAAGCGAAATCGTAGAAATATTGAATGGTCATCGTGATCTCAATAGACTAGTTAAATACATTAGGGAGGCGGGGAAATATAGGAAATTCCTAATCAGTGAATTTAATTACGAATAAAAGACAAGTAGAACAAATTCCAAATATACCAATCTATTAAGGAAAAAACTATGATCTCAAACTAAGGTGTAAAGGATAAACACCGATGATCTCAATTTCAACCTGGAACTAAAAATAAATAACATAAGTATTGAACAAAATTGCCTGAAACGAACACTGATACAAGTGACTACCCCCTGCAACGGATACCATATTCAGCAAAGTAAGCTTAAGGAACGAGAAAGATTAAACGGCATCAGGCAATATTAAAATTTGAGATAACGATATAATTTAAGATAACTATTAGATATATTAGATTAAGATACAATTAGATACATAATTATTGTAACAGGAAAGCAACCGAAATATTTATTCAAGTACCTATTAATATACAAAAGCAAAAAGGGAACATTAATAAGTAGTGAAACTAAGCTAAAAATATATTAAGATTAAACTAGCTACAATAAGAAATGTGAAAATTTTATTAGTGAGAATATGTGTTACACTGTCATTATCAGAACAGAAAATTGCAACCAACTAAACATATAGATTCATAGATGCTCTTTATTATCACCATTGAATTGTCCAATAAACGCTTTAACTCACTCTCTCTCTCTCTCTCTCTCTCTCTCTCTCTCTCTCTCTCTCTCTCTCTCTCTCTCTCTCTCTCTCTCTCTCTCTCTCTCTCTCTCTCTCTCTCTCTCTCTCTCTCTCTCTCTCTCTCTCTCTCTCTCTCTCTCTCTCTCTCTCTCTCTCTCTCTCTCTCTCTCTCTCTCTCTCTCTCTCTCTCTCTCTCTCTCTCTCTCTCTCTCTCTCTCTCTCTCTCTCTCTCTCTCTCTCTCTCTCTCTCTCTCTCTCTCTCTCTCTCTCTCTCTCTCTCTCTCTCTCTCTCTCTCTCTCTCTCTCTCTCTCTCTCTCTCTCTCTCTCTCTCTCTCTCTCTCTCTCGGGTTCTGTGCTGTCAGGGTTGCTATTTTCCTTGTTTATCAACTCAATGCCTGACGTTCTTCAACACTGCTCATATGCCATGTATGCAGATGACCTCCAACTTTACCTACCAACCAAAACTGAAGATCTGAAAGAATCACTCTTAATGGTGAACGCTGATTTAGCCAGACTAGATTCATGGTGCTCAGATCATGGTATGGTGATGAATGCCGTCAAAAGTAAGGCTATGGTGGTAGGAAACAATAAATTGTTGGCGAAAATTGCCCATGACATTGTACCCATGACCATTGGTAATTCTTCATTGGAATTCGTACATGAATTTAAGAATTTGGGCGTGTTAATGACGGACACTCTAAATTGGTGCACCCATGTAACTGAAATACACAAGAAGGTCTATAAAAGTCTGTACCAGCTGAGAAGAATAGCAGTGGATTTCCCTATGCACATCAGAGTACAACTCGCCCAGGCTCTGCTCACTCCCTACTTTGATTATGCGTCGCTAACATATTGTGATTTGACTTTTCAACAATCTAATGTCCTCCAGAGAGCACTAAATTCTATAGTCCGATTTGTTTTCCGCCTCCGATTAGACTCACATGTAACGTCTTATTTTTATAAACTAGAATGGCTAAAAATACCAGAAAAAATTAAACTGGCTATTGCAACTATGCTTTTCAAAATTTTAAAATTTAAAAAACCAGCATATCTTTACGATAAATATATATTTTTAGATAATGTTCACTCTGTATCAACAAGACATGCTTCTTCAACTATCCAGATTCCTAGCCATAATACAACCCTATACAGCAAATCCTATTACATTCAATCTGTAAAATTATATAACGAAAATCCTCAACTATTCGATTTATCGAAATCAGTTGATAGTTTTCGAAATAATTACAAAAAGATCCTATTGGAGAGTTACAAGACAAATCAGCAAGATAATTCTTAATTCAAGTTGAATCTATCTACACATTTGTTTAAATACTTGGAAATGTTTACAATGTTAATTTGCAGACCGGAAGTGAATCCAGCTCAATCAAGAATTTTAATGTTTATGACGTTTATAGTTTACATTTATTCATTGTCAAGCATTATTTATACATATAATTTTTTTTGTTTTTGAGACCAGAAGTTTAGTGATTTATGTTTTTTGTATTACTTAGTAATAGTATATATATAGATTGTGAGGGAATTTGTACCTAATTTTAACAGGGTGGAAGTAAGAGAGGACCACCATGGTCCTATTCCTATCCCTGTTTATTTAAATAAACGCCTTCAATCAATCAATCAATCTCTCTCTCTCTCTCTCTCTCTCTCTCTCTCTCTCTCTCTCTCTCTCTCTCTCTCTCTCTCTCTCTCTCTCTCTCTCTCTCTCTCTGACTCCAAGCACTGGTCAAGTTTAACCCCTAAATAATGAGTGGCAGATACCTGGCAGATTTCAGGACAGACACAATCGAGCTGCGTACAGTTTAAAAGCAGAATTTGATGGAAAGCACTATAAACAGTTTGGTCATGAAGTTTGTCTCACCGAATGTATTGGTACTTACGGCTGTAGTTGTCACATTGCAGGCTCTCACAAGGACATACAACAGAAGCATGCTGCCTGTAAAAGTAAATATTATAGACGGAATTATCGTGACAGCGACTTCGGTGCCACTTGTCAGCTCGAATACAAAGGACCAGACGATTTTGTAAACTCGAATTGTGGTGTCTACAACGACCCAACCCAGGAACATCGTCAATTGCAACCCATACACTGAATTCACATATTTGCATAACTCAATCAACTCGAAGTGTCTGACGAAATCCACACTGCGACTGTCACTGAGAGATTTGAATTCCTTCTCGCAAGCGCTCAAGATTGTGACGAACTTAATGCTGATGAAGAAGTTTTGATGCAATGCCGCAACAAAAACTATGGATGTGTGGATTTTGAAATGTAGTAACTCTGACAGAATTGCTACAGCAGCAAAACACCGGATTAATGTGAATATCATGAGATGTTTTACGTAAGAATCCGAGTTTCCGGAGTGAAGGAAAGTTTGAACTAAATGATAATTTTTTCGGTTTTTCACCATATTGAAGAAGTTCACAAAGAAAGTGATGACTAGAGTTAATACTTCCAAATAGCGCAAGCAACGCTCAACAATCAAGTCATGGAGTCGTTCCATCGAAATTGTGTGATTCCCATGAATAAGCCCGGTGAACAATACAATAGAAAGACCAAACGAATAAGTTGCCCATATTTTTGAAAATCGGCCTTCTTCATTAAACGGGTGAAGCCCAAGGAAACGGGATACGACAAAAACTCCAGAATATGCCATGATGGTTGCAGACGATGAAATAAAGTTCCGATAAATGCATTTATCTACTGTATACATTTATTGAGATGTCGAATAAGGGTTCACCTGATATAGACAAAAGATGGACATCTATATGACGTAATACACCGTCATATTCACTCCTATATAACATTTTAGTCCTTGGAATAATTTTATCGGGGCTATTGTAACGAGCTAAAGCGAATTATATTATTGCTGATACCATCACGTCTGCCAGGTTGGGATAACCGTAAAGCTTCCTCACTAACTATCTTTGACAATGTAATGTCTTTGTTTGGGCACTCTACATCGAAAAGCGATACATTTGAAAAGTGACACTTGGAAGGGGTGTCAAAATGTTCGGATGATTCTTGATTACCACAAGCACCCAGATTATTTTCAGATTCCAAAACTTCAGCACAATTATTCAGTCCGCCCTTTTACTCAACAAGTTATTCCCAGCATTGCAACACGATTGATAAGCACAAATCGCCACATATTTTATAGCCTTCCACTTTTGCTACGAAACACCACTACTGAACTCTAACAGCCCTTGAACTATTCTAGATCAGTGTATAAAAAAACACTTATTTATATGGCTGATTGAGCAAGGACATCTTCAATGTAGAATGCTATTTAACAGAATTTATAGAGCAGAAGTGAGTGCCCACTAAAATAGTAGTAATAATAAAAACAATCTATATGTATTAAATCAAAATTAATCAATAACTTAACTCATTTAAAATCACATGTAAATAATAACTATTAATATGCAACACGATTCGTTGGTCTAATCAACTCCCCCACTCAACACCGAACTATGTTCGATCGAGTGGGGCATGTTCCAAAGTTGACATTTTGTTATTTAATTTCTAATATAATCTAATTAATGTACATTTTCTTTTCTAATGTTTTTGTTTCTGCTCTATAAGGAATAAAGTATTTTTTCATTTCATTTCATTAAGCAGCGTCCACCAACTGCTATACCGCCCGGCCTCCTTCGGCACAACCCGTTCGGCAAAAGCCGGATCGTGTACGTCAAATTTGTTCGTCAAGACGCCGCTTCGGGGGCAAGCCGCGCTCCAGTTTCCCTTCGAAACCGATTCTAGGTGGACAAAATTATTTTATGAGTTATTCTTGTTGGAAATAATGCGCTCATTCCAAATATACCCCATATTTATATATATCTATTTAATATATTATATATTTATATAATATATATATTTATATATATCACTCTTGCTCAAAATTAGCGAACTACCATCCATTTCTTCCTTTGTCCCCTTGTGTCTTTCTTTATCAACCATCAACCAAAACATGATTAGAAACATAGGCCGAAGGCTCCAAGCCCTCATACGAGCTAGAGGAGGTAATATGAAGTATTTGAAAAGCAAAACTGACATTATTTTTCTCACATTTACGATTTTTATAATTTTACCACAAGGTACATTTTTCTTTAATTTTATCCATAAAATATTTTCTTCAAGAATTATGTGCCTTTTGGTTTATTATTTCCAATAATAAGCCTATGTGATCGTATAGCAAAAAAATTTTATAACCCCCCCTCAAACTTTGTCACTTTACGTTTCAAGGTGCGTCGAATCAGAATGTGAAATGTCCGTCCACCGTTCGCCGTCCGTCCGCCGTCCGGGCCATAAAAGGCCTTAGAATTGACTTGAAAAATCTGTTCTTTCGCTCATAGACTCGCCTTGGGGTCCAGTTGGTCCTAACTTTTCGCTAGCTCGATCGCTCCCTCTCATGGGTGCTATGAGCCAAAAATAGGTGAAAAATTGTCTTTTTTTTGTATATTTCAAGTTGTATAGAAATTGGAGATTTATGAGTGAAACGAAAATTTTAGCTATTAATTTTATGAAAAAAAAAAAAAAAGTATTTTAAATGATACTCTTCTATTCAAAAAGAGATTTTGGATTTTAGGCTATTTTTTGCAATTTTATAGATTTTTTAAAACAAAATTTAATGAAGTTCAAGTTTTTAGCATAATTTCGTACATACATTTTTGAATGTTCTATTTCATAGTTGATAAACTTTATTTGACCAATCTTATGCTAAAAAATATCAATTTAACAATTCTCAGCCATTTTCAGTGATTTTGTCAGCACATTTTTTGAAATTTGACCAATTAGATGATATCAATATACAGTATAGGTATCACTTTTATGTGTTGGAAAGATGACTTGGTAATAAATTGTTTTGTTTATCAACTATATTAAAAAGCGTAAAATTGTGAGATTCCGCTGCTGTAATGGATTGAACCCATTTGTGAGGTCCGAAGCTCCGAGTTCCGATACTAAATATACTATAAGCGGCGTTTAATAATTATGGACCTGAGATCTACGTAGAAGGGCTGTCTAATACATAAATAATAAACCTTTATGTAATAATTTGCAGCGTTTTTGGTTACTGTATTCCTTCTGTGTTTGCAAGCAATGTGTGCAAATGAATAATAACTTAATGAGGGAAAACCGAAGGGGACAAACGAAGACATGAATGGTGGTGCTCTAATTTTGAGCAGGACTATATATATATATATATATATATATATATATATATATATATATATATATATATATATATTATATCTGGACCTTGTGCAACTCCATACTATGTGAATTTTCAGCGACAATTGGTTTATTCCGAACTTTAATGCGAACAATCAATGTCGCATTATTACTAGGTAACAAGAAAACTTGAATGGCTAATACTATGTCAGTCGCCAGATGTGACTGCAACAAGATACTATATAGAGATGGGATTTTGTTGCACCAGTAATATTGGTCGTCGGGGTGATAAATATGTGTTCAATGTGAGTTCAACTAGATACCAACTCGACATAGTATTTCGTAGCATACCTAGTCAGTGGCCTATTTTTTAGTGTAAAGTAATATTATGTCACTCCAGTTAACCATTGGTGGATATTATAGCTGTGTTAACAAATTACGATATAGCAATTACTGTATTAATCTTTCACGTCCGACCGACATTTTTCCTTTGTCCTGCGTGTTCGCTTCTCACTTTATCTACATTTTAGCTGCACATTCTTACATTAATTTTGAGAATTTTGAGATTTTATTTTTTCATTTTTATAAAGTCAATGTAATGTTTAGTTCCTGCTATAGTTGTCGACTAGATTTTACACAAAACAATAGTTTTTCAAATATTTCAGTTGTATACTAAGTCAGATATCCCTCAATGTGCAGAGAGCAGCAAAATACTATGTCAAGTTTTCCCGGGAAAATGAGGGTCAGAAAATCATGAGAAAAATGTCTTAGGAACAGGGATTAATGGCAATTTATTTGCAGTAGTTTCTTTGTCTGTAGATCTTTGGACAGCCGCACACGGTAAGGTCACATTTCTGATCAAAACTTCAAACGCTATTTTCTCAGAATGGCATTTTTTTTTTACATGGTTCGGTGTTACACCAAGGTACAGATATATATATATATATATATATATATATATATATATATATATATATATATATATATATATATATATATATATATATATATATATATATATATTGCTATGCAATTCTTAGGCCGACCCCCAATAATTTTTTTAAAATGTCCACTTTTTTTGTGTAACGTTTTTTGTCCCGAGATGGGAAGCGAGAGGTCGTGGGTTCGAATCCCGGCCAGGCCTGAAAAAAATTTTTTTTTTTTTTCTCGTGAGACGAAGGTTGTGGGTTCGAATCCCGGCCAGGCCTGAAATTTTTTTTTTTTTTTTTCTCGTGAGACGAAGGTTGTGGAGACACTCCTCAAACACTACCTTAAAGGAAACTCATCGAAAAGGAGCTGACGGGAAACTCGTCAAAAATGGTGGTATGTAGTAGTAGATGAATATTGGTCTACTTTGGGTCAACTACCTGCCATTGTTACAGCTCATCGCCACCATGAATAACTACCTGGCCGAAAACCTTATAACTGTTGGGTCTGGCACACGGTGAAGCCTTCCTAAGGTTTGGTTTGATGACTTTCCTTTCGATGAGTTTCCCCTTAGAAGATTTTGACCAGTTTCCAAAGGGGACAGGAAAGTCATCAAAAATAATTGTCAACTACTTTTCATCTTCCAAATTTGTATCCGATTTCTATTTGAAATTCTTTTTGACGACTTTCCCTCCCCTTCAATTTTGACCAGTGTCCCACCCATAGGGGAAACTCCTCAAAAAGCCTCGACCTCACGTTTTTGATGAGTTTCCGTTTGATGAGTTTGTAGGGACCCGTTTATTCAGTGAAGTCCAAGATACCACATTTACTCCCCCCCCCCCCCCACAGTCCACCGCCCTCCGCTAAGATAACACCCCCTTTGGGTTAGATTTGAAAAATTTCAAGTAGCCTGTGTTGGAATACTCCAGACATATTCGACAACTCAGATCCCCAGTTGGTTTATGAACGATCGAAACGCTTCAACTCCTCCACCCCTCACCATACATTCAGATTTGAAAAGTTTGAAAAAATAAGTATTTAACTTGAATTAGAGTAATATATGCATGTTCGTGAATCAAATCCCACGTTTGTTCAGTAATGACAAAGATACACCTCCCCCTTCTTCGCACTAAAACAATCCCTTCTACGGCTTAGTTTTGACAAATTTCAAGTAGCCTGTGATTTAGGTTAGAATAATCCAAACTTATTCGACAATCGGATCCCTAGTTTGTTCTATGGTGTCCAAGATACCAACTCAAATGTTAAAAACTTCAAATAGCCAATAATTTAAGTTGGACTGATACAGACATATTAGACAATCAAATCCCCAGATTTTTCAGTGATGACAAAGATATCTCCCCCCCCCCAGCCATTCCTAAAACACCCCCTATGGGGGAGATTTGGAAAATTTCAAGTAGCCTGTGATTTAAGTTAGAATAATCCAAACACATTAGTTCAATCAGATCCCCAGTTCATTCACTGGTGAAGGGGAAAACTTAAAAAAAATATTTTTGAAGTGTAAACTTCTATAGGCGCACCGCGTTGAAAAGTTTAGCGGGGTGTGAATACGATTTCACCGTCACGTTTTTTTTTTTTTTTTTTCGTCACGCTGTTTTTTGTTTATTATTTCCAATCATAAGCCTATGTGATAGTGTAGCAAAAAATTTTTATAACCCCCCCTCAAAATTTGTCACTTTACGTTTCAAGGTGACGAATCCAAATTTGAAATGTCCGTCCGCCGTCCGGGCCATAAAGGGCCTTAGAATTGAAATCTGTTCTTTCGCACATTGATTCCACTTGGGGCCTAGTTGGTCCTAACTTCTCGCCAGCTCGATCGCTCTACGCCCATGGGTGCTATGAGCCAAAAATAAGTGAAAAAGTGTCTTTTTTTTATATATTTCAAGAAATAAAGAAAAGAAAATGTTAGCTATTAATTTTATGGAAAAAAAGTATTCAAAAAGAGATTTTGGATTTTAGGCTATTTTTTGAAATTTTATATATAGTTCAAGTTTTTAGCATAATTTCGTACATAAATTGTTGAATGTTCTATTTCATAGTTGATAAACTTTATTTGACCAATCTTATGCTAAAAAATATCAATTTAACAATTGCTGTAATGGATTGAACCCATTTGTGAGGTCCGAAGCTCCGAGTTCCGATACTAAATATACTATAATAAGCGGCGTTGAATAATTATGGACCAGAGATCTAAGTAAAAGGGCTGTCTAATACATAAATAATAAACCTTTGTGTAATAATTTGCAGCGCTTTTTCTTTTGATTTTCACGTACAACCAAGCCGTTGCTGGGGAAATGAAACTTCTTTATTTTTCACCGGACAAAAATCGTTCTCCACTCGTTGGAAAGCTTTCGATTTATCACGCTTTTCATTCGTACTTGTTCTTCTATTCATGACGTAGTTTTATATTTATTTATGTTATAAATGGATATAGTAAATAATGCCGTTTGTTTTGTTGTCACTTTGTTGAGAAGTTAATCTTGCTTATAGTAATTGTAGACGCGCACCAAAACAGAAAATTTCCTACTTATGTACTCTGTCTTAATTTCCATAAAATATATTTTATATTTATTATATTTAGCAGAAAATCGTCATTTCCATAATATATTTTATATTTATTATATTTAGTAGAAAATCGGCATAGAAGTTTACACTTCTTCCATGTGGTCTTTAGCACACCTGGTTTTTTTATAGGAGAAAAATCGAAGATAGTTTAATTCTGCTACAATTGGAGCCCAAAAACGAGAAAAAAAAGAAAGAAATTGCATTGAAAATTGGGGGAGCAATGGTGTTCCAAACTCTGGTCTTGCACGGCTTTATCAATTTAACAGAACAGATAAAAACTGCAACCTAGCGCAATCGATAATTTGATTATAAATGTGTTGGGTAGACTTGAGGATTCACAGAAAATTGTACCAAATAATCTCTTAGGCCAGTTTTTGCATTTTCTCAGCCAGATTTTTCATAAAAACCTTGTATACCTACTGGAAGTGAACGTCTATTATGTCTATTATGTCACTACTAAAATAAGATTTATGAACATAATATATTATACTATATTGTTTTAGTTGAGTATGGACTTTAGATCAAACCAAACCTGGATTCATCCGTTCTTGAATAGTAAGTACCTATGTTATAAAAAAGTAAATAAACCGCGAATACCTCCTACATTCCTACGCTTTGAATTTCCCATGTTCAAGCTCAATCAACCATTCATGAATTGGTAGGTACTTACTGCTATCTTTGTCGCATTGCAGGCTCTCACAAGCAAATATGACTGAAGTATGCTGCCTGTAAACGCAAATATGATGAACACAATTGTCATCCAAATTCTTTCAGGGTCGTTACTCAGTTCGACTATAACTGTCTCGATAACTTCATGAAACCGAATTGTGGTGTCCATTAGGACCCAACCCATGAACATAGTCAATTGCCACCCATATACTGAATTTACATATTTGCATAACTCAATCAAATCGAAGTGTCTGACCAGATCTAAACTTCGAGTGGAACTGAGAGATTTGAATTCCGCTGCGCAAACGCTCATGATCGTGATGAACTGTATGCTGATGAAGAAGTTTTGGTGCAACACCACTAAAAAAAATACGTAAGTGTGAAATTCGGTACCTAAATTCCAAGCCATTATTGCCGTAGCAAAGATGAACCGGAAAAATGTGAATATCATATGATTTTTGACATTTGCGTTTTGAATCCGGGAGTTAAGAAAAGTATGAACTAAATGATAGTTGTCTCTGTTTTTTACCAAATTGAAGAAGTTTACAAAGAAAATCATGATCAGAACCGCCACTTCAATGTCGTGTAACAAAAGTTCCAAATTTGAGTAACGGAAGTACGCGAACCCGAAGTTCCCATAAATGAGTCCGGAGTACAAGATAATTGATAAACTTAGAGAATACGTAGCCCATCTATAAGAAAATCGTCCGTCTTTGTCGAACGGGTGGAGACCAAGCAAACGAGACACAACGATGACTACGGAAGATGCCATGATAGTGTTTGATGGTGAACTCAAAGTGTTAATGTTCTCGTATGCTAGTTGAAAACAGTCCACCAACGTTTTTTTGACAAGTGATGAACATCTAGATATGCCATTCTTTACCATCGTACCTAAGTCGAACTCCCAATGATTAATTTTATTGTAACCATTGAATGCTGCCAATCAAAAACATTGAAACCTTGAAGGTGATACTATCATATTGGCAGGTTGGAATGGGAGTATGTGCTGTGTGTGTATGTGCTTATTATAGGTGTATATTATAATTGAGTTGATTGTGTGGAGGGTGACACATTACTGAGAACGGGGAACATTCACCAAAGCTTTTATTCTTAATGAAGGCAGATGTAGCTATTTATTGAGAAACAGTCAGAGACGGGATTCGGCACTTCAACCACGGATGACTTATGTATGGATGGCTTTTTTTACTATAGGTAATAAGAGTTTTACCCTTAATCAGAGACTCAGCCCTCTAGTGAGGTCCTTGATGAAGTCTGCGCTTTGAATTGACCTCATTGGGGTTTGTGCCCTAACGTTTTCAAACTGGGACAGGTGAGTGCAGGGCAGTTATCGTAGATTTTGTGAGATGCTGTTCGGTCTACCTCCTTATATAGCCTGCACAGTGTTAAGATAAAACCTAGAAGAACCTACTGGTTCAAAAAATGACTCTGGCAGCGAACTCGACCAGGAAAATATAGTTGAGCATGACACAGAGAGTGAGTATGAGGCAATGGAAGAAGTCTATAATTCAGATTCCTCTCCAGACATTGCAGCCCAGGAAGAACCATCCCAACCCTACGTAGTAATTGTTTTTATTTTTCTAAAAATAGAACTTTTCAGTGGTCCAAGAATGTTCCAGCATCCACCAGAACTAGAATGAAAATATATTTACAATATTAGTTGCATGTATCTATGTAAAAGTTTCTGAAATCAGAGGGAAGTATGCCAGGGATCGAGATGTCCAAGACACAAATATCGACCAAATGAGAGGTTTTATTTGCCTCATGACTTTAGTAGGGGTTTTCAAAGTTGATCATTTGAGTACATTTGACTTGTGGGGACGAGATGGTCCAGTTGTTTTTCGACTGAAAATGAGTGGCCAAAGGTTTAGGTTTCCACTAGGTTTAGATTTGATGACATCAACACCAGTAAAGATAGAGCAGCTTTGGACAAACTTGCTAGCATCAGAGAATTGATAACCACCCTAGGAAAGATATTCGAAATGTCATACAATCCTCATGAATACGTCACCATTGTCGAGCAATCGGTTCCATTCTGAGGTCACTGTAGTTTTTGACAGTACCACCCCAACATACTTAAGAGGTATGGATTGAAGGTTTTTGCAATGGTAGATTCAAAAACTTTCTATTTGATGAAATTTGACAATCAAACATATTCGACAATCAGATCCCTAGTTTGTTCAATCTTGTCCAAGATACCACTTTTGACCCCCTCTCCCCCCACTAAAACACCCCCTCAGGCTCAAATTTTGAAAACATCAAATAGCCTGTAATTTAAGTTGGACTGATATGGAAATATTCAACAATCAAATCCCCAGTTTGTTCAGTGATGACGAAGATACCTCCCCCACCCCTCCTCCATGGGGTAGATTTGGAACATTCCAATAGCCTGTGATGTAAGATTCAGGTTAGAATTTACCAAACACATTCAAAAATCAGATCACACGTTCGTTCTGTGGTGTCCAAGATACTCCTTTCACCCCTCCTCCTCCCTTACAACACCCCCTCAAATTCAAGTACCAAGTAATTATTTAAACACAATCGTGCTCGTTGTCTGAATCTTTATATTGGCAGATAAAACTTTATTGTACAAAATGGAAATGCAGACGCCTATAAAAAACAGGTAGGTTACCTACTTCAAAATCGAAAAGTATCGACAACAGGATTCACTCCCAAGTCGGTGAACTGGATAGCTGGCTTTTGGACGATGTAGATACTTTGTTCACGTAATCAACGGAATTTTATTTAATAGTACAAGTATGTTTATCATCATTGATTCCATATCTTCATTGAGATAAAAACAAAAGACAGTGCGGTCTCCTTGGTCAGCGGTTACGTCCAGTAGCTGTTGAACAGTATCAAGTATTATTGCAGCCAGAGCTGCGAGGGCAGCATCCTACCTCCCACCCAAGATGGACATAAGCGCGATTATCGGAAGAAGCTGTGCTGGCCAGCCTGGGTCCTAATCACCACTAGCAAAACAGTAAATTACGATAAAAATATCATTTATCGGTGATCAATTACGAAGGTTTATTCTTGAAAATAATATACGAAAACTATTAGCATGAATATGCTTTAGCCGTGACCTAACTACCGAAAAATGTCCCACGAGAGTGCAACGAAAGTAGCGCCAATAATTGTGATGATTTCCGCTTACAACCGAGTCGTTGCTAGGGATATGATACTTCGTCGTTTTTCATCCCACAAAATTCGTTGACCATTCGTTCGAAAGCTCTCGATTTATCCAACCATACTATATTAACTACTGCGAAGTGCGTGGCCAACAAGCTGAGTTATGAGCATGGTTATATGAATAATTGTTTAAACACAGGTGATCATTCTCAATTATTGATATTGTGAACATGATTGCAACCGCTTGTTAATTTCTGATGATTTCATTGAGCTGGTGTTTCGATTATGTGATTCATAGCAGGTGATCCGAATATTGCGAGAACGGTTAGATTTGTGAAGCGGTGGTTAAATTATTTTAGTAGGTAATTTCTATACTTTACACTATAGGAAGCTGTAATTTCGTATGTAGCCTCTTTAGCCTCTTTCTATAATAAAGTGAATGTTTACTCGCGAGTTTCTATTAGGAGATCATCATCTCACAAGAGCTCAATCGTCGTGATCATTTCTATAATAAAGTGAATGTTTACTCGCCAGTTTCTATTAGGAGATCATCATCTCACAAGAGCTCAATGGTCGTGATCATTTCTATAATAAAGTGAGAGCGAGGAGCTAAAACATTTTTTTGTTTTGAATGATTTTTATTCCGTTAATTTATTAGTCTGATTATCTTACGAATGAATATTTATATTTATAAATCATCCTGACGTAAAAGAAAGTTCCGAACATAGAGTTAGGATGATACTTGTCAACCTTTAACTGCTTCTAATAATTTAGACATAAAGAATCACCCAATAACATTCAGTCGCCTTCCGTTCTACCAGCCAATTACATAAAAATAATCACATCATAATCACACATAAGTACTTACTGCTATCTTTGTCGCATTGCAGGCCCTCACAAGCAAATATGACTGAAGTATGCTGCCTGTAAACGCAAATATGATGCACGCAATAATTATCCAAATTGTTTCAGGGTAGTTACTCAGTTTGACTATAACAGTCTCGATAGCTTCATGAATCCGCATTGTGGTGTTCATTAGGACCCAACCCATGAACATAGTCAATTGCCACCCATATATTGAATTTACATATTTGCATAACTCAATCAAATCGAAGTGTCTGACCAGATCTAAACTGCGAGTGCAACTGAGAGATTTGAATTCCGCTGCGCAAACGCTCATGATCGTGATGAACCGTATGCTGATGAAGTAGTTTTGGTGCAACACCACTAAAAAATATATGTAAGTGTGAAATTCGGTACCGAAATCCCAAATCATTATTGCCGCAGTATAAATAAACCGCAACAATGTGAACACCATAAGATATTTGACCTTTACGTTTTGAATCCGGGAATGAAGAAAAGTATGAACTAAATGATACTTCTCTCTTTGTTTTGCCATAATGAAGAAGTTTACTAAGAAAATCATGATCAGAACCCCCATTTCAATATCGTGCAACAAACGTTCCAAAAATGAGTAACGGAAGAACGTGAACCCGATGGTCCCATAAATGAGTCCGGAGTACAAGATGATTGATAAAGTTAGAGAATAAGTAGCCCATCTATAACAAAATCGCCCGTCTTTGTCGAACGGGTGGAGACCAAGCAAACGAGACACAACGATGACTACGGAAGATGCCATTATGGTATTTGATGGTGAACTCAAAGAGTTAATGTTCTCATATGCTAGTAGAAAACAGTTCACCGACTTTTTTTTTTTTTTTTTGACAAGAGATGAACATCTAGATATGTCATTTTTTACCTCGAACTTCCGTGGATTAATTTTATTGGAACCAATGTATTCTGCCAAGCAAAAACATTGAAATTTTGAAGGTGATACTATCACATTGGCAGGTTGGTATGGGAGTATGGTTTCCAGACTTTCTCTCAGTACATAGACACTTTATAAGTTTAATATTATGATTAAGTTGATCTAGTCGAGGGGGGTAAAATACTGGGAACGGCGAAATTGATAAGTATCTCTTAGATGCAAACCAACTGGAACATTCAACAACGATTTTTTTTTTCCTGTTGATGAAGGCAGATGTAGTTATGTATTGAGAAACAGTCTTATGGATGGATGGCTTTTTTTACTAAAGGTAATGAGATTTTTACCCTTGATCAGTGACTTAGCCCTTTAATGAGGTATGTGAGGTCCTTGATCAATCCTGCGCTTTAATTTACTTCATTTGGGTTTGTGCCCCAACGTTTGGAAACTGCGACAGGTGAGTGTCATAGATCATGGGGTTGCTGTTCGGTCGATAGACCTTAGTCCTTAGATAGCCTGCACAATGTTGAAACCTTTGCTGTGTCGGTGAATTGTTAGCGGTGCAAAGCCGGTTATGAGGCCTACAATTATTTTTACTTCCCTAAGGTTTCTCCAAAGTAGCTATGCGATGAGTTTACTGTGGACATGCCCTTCAATATTGGACAATCTCCTTGTGACTTGCTGTTGAAGTCGCTTCGGGTATATATGACCCGATCCTCTACATTTCTGTTAATCCCAGAAATGTTAGTCATGCTTTTTCTTTCCATCCCCCTTCTAATCTTCTAGGGTGCAGGTGGCTACGCGTCAGTATGATTTTTGACCTGGTACGAGTTGCCTGTGTGTTGTTTTCCGTATTTTGACCCGATGCGATCATTCACGTTTCTATTTTCTATCTGAAAGTGATGCGACGCGACCAAACTTAGGTGCGTTTTTATGACCTTTGTAGAGCAACCAAGTATTTTTTTAAACTCTATTAACAATAATGGGAGATCAAATGCGTTACACCGACCAAGACATCTTGAAAGAGATGGAGAGACAAAACCAAGAGGAACCTATTGTTTCAGAAGATGACTGGCAGCGAACTCGAGCAGGAAAATATAAGTGAGCATGACACGGAGAGTGAGTATGAGGCTATGGAAGAAGACTATAATTTTGATTCCTCTCCAGACATAGCTACCCACGAAGGATCATCTCAACCCGTACGCAATAATCGTATTGATTTTTCTAAAAATAAAACGTTTCAGTGGTCCAAGGATGTTTCACCTTCCACCAGACCAAGAACGGAAAATCTTGTAGGTAACCCACCTCCCCAGAGTACGACTCAACTTCAAGCAAACTGAGAATGAATTGTTCCCTTTTGTTCTCTTTTTCGATGAAAATATATTTACAATATTAGTCACATGTACCTATGTGAAAATTGCTGAAATCAGAAGGAAGCATGCCAGGGATCGAGATGCCCGAGACACAAATATCGATGAAATGAGAGCTTTCATTTGCCTCATGGTTTTAGTAGGGATTTTCAAAGCTGATCAATTGAGTACATTCGGCTTGTGGGAACGGGATGGTCCAGTTGGTTTTCGACTGACAATAATTGGCCAAAGGTTTAGGTTTCCACTAGGTTTAGAATTTGTGACATCAACACTCGTAAAGATAGAGTAGCATTGGACAAACTAGCTCCCATCAGTGAATTAATAACCATCCTTGGAAAGAAGTTTGAAATGTCATACACGCCTCATAAATACTTCACCATTAACGAGCAATTGGTTCCATTCAAAGGCCGCTGTAGTTTTCGATAGTACCACCCCAACAAACCTAAGAGGTATGGAGTGAAGGTTTTTGCAATGGTAGATTCGAAAACTTTCTGTCTGATGGAATGTGAAGTGTACGTTGGTCAGCAACCCCTTGGCTCTTTTCTTGCTGGGAACTCAGCCAAAGAAATCGTACGCAGAATGGTCGACAATATCAAGGGTTTGGGTCGAAACGTGACTACAGATGACTGGTATACCAGTATCCCTCTGGCATCGTCTCTGTCGGGGAAAAAAAAACTTACGATAGTGGGTACCCTCCAAAAAAGCAAGCTGGAAATACCTACTAGTTTCAGAATAGCAGAAACTGACACGCTCACAGCTCGATTATTGGGTTCACAAAGAATGTAACGTCGGTATCTTGTGTCACCAAAAAGAGCAAATCTGTCATATTAATGTCTTCTTTGCATCATGACGATAATATTGATGAAGGATCTGGTGACAAAAGAAAACCAGAAATAATTACATTTTACAACAGTAATGGAAAATGGGGTAATATCACCACCTTGAGCATATTCGTATATCACAGCCCGGGTTCGCACTTAAGAGCTTCAGATTTTGAAGCAAATTATAAAAACACATCTCCTGCACAATAGCTTTTGATAAAATGCTAGGAGAAGTAGCAGAGGTGATAGTCACAATGGAGGAAGATACGGCTGGGTTACCTTTCTCAATGCGTGATGATTGACATACATACCTTCAGCCAATGACCTTTTTTTGAACAATCTTTGCAGATTGAGTCCTCCCATTCCTCTCGACTTCGGTGCCTCAAGCCACCACAGAAGAAACACTTCTGACGGGATCTAGGGAAGGAAGCGGCAGCACTGAAATTTGAAGGAGTGCCTTGCGCGTTATTTGCATCGGGATCAGGTACCCCTGGAACCTATGTGAAATTAAAAATAGGTTCAGGTACGGTCAATGAGAGAGATTTGAACACATCGGAGTGCTTTTGAGCAGATTCCAGTGATTTAGCTATCTCTTCTACCTGTTTTAGTGTGAGAGTTACATTTTCTAGTATGCGCATATGGGATGAAACCAACCCACCAATGAAAGCATAACGAATAGATTCATTGCCATACGTGAGGGCATCGACGTTTTTGAAGTTGCAATTTTTATCTACTTAACGCCCGTAGTGTCTGTAAGTATTGTTGAACTGACTCACCGTTTCGCTGTTTCCTATTAGCCAGTGGATGTCTTGCAAATAGCTCATTTTGTTGGGGCGCAAATAGTCCGGTAACAACGTCAATTGCTTCGGCATAGTTGAAGCAATCACTAATGTACTCGTACCTAATTAGAGAAAGATAGAACGTTGACCAGTTGATTTAGCTTCTTTTCGTCTGGAACTTTCGAATCTTCGATGAAGCTGGTAATCGTCCGAAAGGAAATGCTTCCTTTCTTTAGCAGCCGTAGGAGATTCTGGGGATCCATTGAATTTATCAGGTTGGAGAACGCGTGAATCCATGTATGATAAAGCAGTTTTGTCTCATAATATTTAATAGCGTTCAAACCTCTGTAAGCATAAGGCATTATTAGACAAAACTGTATAAGTTTGTAGTATAAGAATGAGAATCTTACGAGTGAATATACTAAGAAATATAACCATGGTGAACAACAAATGTTCATGTGATGCATTCTGATTGTAGGAGAAATCGAATATATCACATTATCATGAAAGAGTGGGCCAATGGAGAAGTTCTAAAATTATTCGAACTGTGGAAGGATTGGCTGTGAGACAGCTCCCACCACGATTATTATGATAAAAACGAAAGACAGGACAGAGTCTTTGGTCGGCGGTTACGTCCAGCAACTTTAACAGTATCAATTATTATTACAGCCACAGCTGCGAGGGCAGCATCCTACCTCCCACCCAAAGATGGACACTAGCGCGATTACCGGAAGAAGCTGTGCTGGCCGGCCTGGGTCCCCGTCACCACTAGCAAAACAGTCAACTACGATGAGAATATCATTTATCAATGGTCAATTACGAAGGTTCATTATTGAAAATAATATACGAAAACTATTTTATCCGTTAATTTAATACTCTGATTACCTTACGAATGAATGCTTATTATAAATGCTAATTATAAATAAATCATCCTTATATAAAAGAACGTTCCGAACATAGAATGGTACTTGTCAACCTTTATCTGCATTTACTCATTTATACATAAAGAATCACCCATTCACAGTCATTCGTCCCCCGTTCTACCAGCCAATTACATAACAAAAATCACATCATAATCACACACCATCATTCTCGGATATAATTGCGGAGACTTTAATTGTTCATCTGATGATTAATAAAGTATGTATAATACATACTAGGGACTTCTAAACATGATTTTTCTTGTATGTATTTGTATTTCAAATGCACACAGCCAAACCGCGAATACATCCCACATTCCTACGCTTTGAATTTCCCATGTTCAAGCTCAATCATCCATTCACGAATTGGTAAGTACTTACAGCTATCTTTGTCGCATTGCAGGCTCTCACAAGCATATATGACTGAAGTATGCTGCCTGTAAACGCATATATGATGAACGCAATTATCATCCAAGCTGTCTCAGGGTCGATACTCAGTTCGACTATAACAGTCTCGATAACTTCATGAATCCGAATTGTGGTGTCCATTAGGACCCAGCCCATGAACATAGTCAATTGCCACCCATATACTGAATTTACATATTTGCATAACTCAATCAAATCGAAGTGTCTGACCAGATCAGAACTACGAGTGCAACTGAGAGATTTGAATTCCGTAGCACAAACGCTCATGACCGTGATGAATTGTATGCTGATGAAGAAGTTTTGGTGCAAAACCACTAAAAAAAATATGTAAGTGTGAAATTCGGTACCTAAATCCCAAGCCATTATCGCCGTAGCATAAATAAACCGGAACAATGTGAACATCATAAGATATTTGACGTTTGCATTTGGAATCCGGGAGTGAAGAAAAGTATGAACTAAATGATATTTTTCTCTTATTTTTACCATGATGAAGAAGTTTACAAAGAAAATCACGGTCAGAACCCCCACTTCAAAGTCGTGCAACAAACGTTCCAAAAATGAGTAACGGAAGTACGTGAACCCGAAGTTCCCGTAAATGAGTCCGGAGTACAAGATAATTGATGAACTTAAAGAATAAGTAGCCCATCTATAAGAAAATCGACCGTCTTTGTCGAACGGGTAGAGACCAAGCAAACGAGACACAACGATGACTAAGGAAGATGGCATGATGGTGTTTAATGGTGAACTGCCAAAGTATTAATGTTCTCATATGCTAGTTGAAAACAATTCACGGACATTTTTTTGACAAGAGATGAACATCTAGATATGCAATTTTTCACCGTCGTACCTACGTCGAACTTCCATGGCTTAATTTTGTTAGAAACATTGTATTCTGCCAAACAAAAACATTAAAACTTTGAAGCCGATACTATCACATTGACTGGTTGGAAATGGAGTATGGTTTCCTGACTCCCTATCATTATAGACATGTTATTGATATATAATTAAGTTGATTGTGTCGAGAGGGACACAATACTGGGAGCGGGGAAATTGATAAGCACTTCTTAGTTGCTAACCAACTAGAACATTAACCAAAGCTTTTTTTTTTTTTCTTGATGAAGGCAGATGCAGCTATGTGTTGAGAAACTGTCAGAGATGGGATTCGGCACACCGAGCACGTATGGTTTATGGATGGATGGCTTATTTTACTAATTGTAATGCGAGTTTCACCCGTAATCATAGACTTAGCCCTCTGATGAGGTATATGAGGTCCTTGATTATGATCTCATTGGGGATCGAGATGCCCAAGACACAAATATCGACCAAATGTGAGCTTTCATTGGCCTCATGATTTTAGCATGGGTTTTCAGAGCTGATCATTTGATTACCATTGACTTGTGGGGACGAGATGGTCCAGGTGTCTTTCGACTGACAATGAGTGGCCAAAGGTTTAGGTTTCTTTTGCGTAGCATCAGATTTGATGACATCAACACCAGATAGAGATAGAACAGCTTTGGACAAACTACCTACCAACAGAGAATTGATTACCATCCTAGGAGAGAAATTTGAAATGTCATACACGCCTCATGAATACGTCACCATTGACGAGCAATTGGTTCCATTCAAAGGCCGCTGCAGTTTTCGATAGTACCACCCCAACAAACCTAAGAGGTATGGAGTGGAGGTTTTCGCAATGGTAGATTCGAAAACTTTCTATTTGATGGAATTTGAAGTGTTAGTTGGTTAGCAACCCCTTGGCCCTTTTCTTGTTGGGAGGTCAGCCAAAGAAGTCGTACGCAGACTGGTCGACAGTATCAAAGGCTTCCATAGTAACTAACCAATCTACACATTTTCCCCTTCTTTCTCCTTACCAGGCAACGCCTACATAGATGGTGGCAATGGTAGGAATTTGATCTACATTACTGCCGTTATAACGTGATAATGCATTGCCAGATTGCTATTTCCTCCAATACTTTTCCTCTTCCCAAAAACCCATTTGTAAATAATTGGAGTTTTCCCTTTTCTCCTTAACTATAACCGTCAGAGCTCGCCTTCTCATATATGTGGAGAAATATGAGATAATACAATTATTTTTTTCTTCAACGCATACGACATGAATAGATATGAAAAGATATTTTATGACCGTACAACCCATTGCGGATTTTAGCTTACACATCGAGATAAAATACCTAACTCAATGGGCCTCCCACATAACACAACAGTCATAAAAGCCTTGCTCTTTCCGTCTCTTGACTCCCATTCTTGATAGTTCCTATATCCAGTTCAATAACTTTTGTAATTCTCCCTTAAAAACTAGTACCTATCGCTTCAATACCTCCAAAATGTTGGCAGAATGGTAGGAGGTTATTTATAGAAAATTGTCTTAACAGATCCTCAAGATCACAATGGAGGATTTCTGGAGTTCATAACACAAAGTAAAGAAAGAGGTAGGTATTAGTGATTAACATTTTCAGCCCATTTACTCGAAAAACGCTTGTCTCATTGAATGAATTAATACCAGAGTTGTTAAAAAAGGGATCGCAATTGCAATTACTTTAAGGATGAAGTAATTGAAATTGAAGGAATTAGGAATGGTTTAAAGCAATTACTTATTTCAATTACATGAAATGGTAATGGTTTTTTTCCAACCACCATTACTTGTTATTGCGATAGTAATGGGTCCTTCCAATTACTCATTATCCACTACCATTTCTGTAATGGGTAATTGGAAGGACTTTCCGCATAACAAGTAAGAGTACCTAATTAAAAAAAACCATTACCACTACATGTAATTGGAATATCTAATTACTTCAATCCATTCCCATAACAGGAATAGTAATGATAATTGCCAGCTTAAAACCCCACTCTGTCCTTCGGCATACCTAACCATACTCACAATACACATTTTATTGCATTTAAGAAAACTAATTGAAAAATTAACAATAAATCAAGGTAATAATTACCAAACAACTACTCTGATTAATACTTACTGCTGTAGCAGTCTCACTGCAGACTCTCACAAGCCAATACAACACAAGAATGGTGCCTGTAAACGTCAATATACAAGAAACAATTATTGAGCAAGTGCTGAGAGGGTTGTTTCCCTGATTAAATAGATTCTCCTCGATGAGTTCGTAAAACCGAATTGTGGCAGTCATGAAGACCCAACCCAGAAACATCGTCATTTGCAGTCCATAAACCGAATTCAAATATTTGCATAACTCGATCAACTCGAAATGTCTGACCACATCCAAACTGCTATTGTCACTTAAAGATTTGAATGCCTTCCCGCAAGTGCGCAAGATTGTGATGAACTGAATGGTAATGAACAAATTTTGTAGCAACACCACGACAATAATTACTGTGTACTTGAAATAATCGAAACCTAATTCCCATGTGTAGAATGCCACAGCAGCGGTATATCGGAACAAGATAGTTATTAGAATTTTACTGTATGAATTCGGGTATCCGGAGTGAAGAAATGATTGGACTAAGTGATATTTTTCTCGTTTAGTGACCATATTGAAGAAATTCACAACGAAAATCATGACCAGAATCGATAATTCAAATTCGTGCAATAACCATTCAACAATTGACTGACCGACCACTTTCAACGAAATCGTGTAATGCTCATAAACAAGCCCAGAGTACAAGATAATTGAAAAACCTAACGAATAAGTTGCCCATATGTTGGAAAATTGACCTTCTTCGTCAAACGGGTAAAGCCCAAGCCAACGGGATACTACGAATATTTTAGAAGAGCCCATGATGGTATTTGATACTGAAATATAGTTCCGTAAGTAGTGAATTCCTTTTGAATTCACTGTAGACATTTGTTGAGATATTACTCGAAGACATGACTCCCTTACTTTTGGCAGGAGATGAATATCAATGCCGTCATTCAGAGACATTTCGTCTATACAAAAAACCATCGAATAATATAATTGGAACCATCACAACCATGAGCAATAATTATAATCGCTCGTACTATCGATTTTGCTAAGTTGACAAAACAGTACAGCTTCCTAAGAGCAGGGCATGTGAAAATTGATGAGAACTTAGATAAGTAGGTAATTCTAATCAGTTTAATCTCCATTAAATTCTTCAAAACACATTTTTGGCTACGGTTATATTTTCAGTAAAAGAGATTCACGTTTTCTCATTACTATTTGGTGTTTTCTAATCACTCATTAGTTCAGTCAATGAATGTTCAAAAGGGGGGTGAAGAGTGCAATTGGGGTAAGAGTTTTGTTTGCTTCAGGGATGCATTTAGGGTCGTAGGAGGTAAACATACTAAAAGTCCCCGCCCCTAAAGGGCAAGGCAAGAAGCGGAGGGAGGCGCAAAGTTGAAAAATTCGGACTTTTTTCGGTTTTTCGCTTATAACTCGGAAACTAAACGTTCTACAGAAAAAAATTTTCCGTTCAAAATGAAAGCTGAGTAAATTTCCCACAAAAATTACTGCTTGAAAAGTTCTGTAGATTGAACCGTTCCCAAAATATCCGATAATGAAAAACGGCTGTCCGGAAATTTTCTTTTCGGGCCCCTTTTTTATCAAATTTAACTCCTACACCCCTCGAATCTCCGTTTTAGAACATCAAAGGACATCAAAATATGTTGTACTGGTTTCTAACTATATACACATAAATATATAACATGCTCACATATGAATATTTATAGATACATGTGTATATATACGTAAGCTGTGTTCAGCTCAAATGTTGGACTTTAAGATTTCGTTCTGTTCTACTTCCTACTTGAAATTAGTTATATCGCTACAATTGCTTTACAAATCCTCATTAAAATTGTATATAAGCCACATTTTTAAAATTAACCCTAGTGTAATATGAAGTCTTGAAGAGAAAAGTTCAGTAGGAGATATTTCAGTTATTTGATGGTATTCAAAGAAAAATTGGCTTCGAGCAAGCGCCCTTCCGGGTTCGCCCAATCGGGACCCCTTTAACGGTAAAAAAAAAAAAGCTTTCCTCGATTTCTTCGATGGCTACAGTAACTCAGCTAAAAGTACAAAAGTATCAGAACAAAATCGCAGATATCGCATGAAGAAGTATGTTGATATACAGTTTGCTATGGAAACACCAATCAACGTCAAACAAGCTATCTCCCTCTCCAACGCCCACAACAAGAACCTTCTTATCCAGCTGCTGATGTCAAAACTTGAAGAGAATAGTATCGACACCATCCAAGCTGATGATGATGGAGACTTGACTATCATTTCAACGGGCATCGACAAATCGAAATCTCAAGTGGCAGTGATTGGAGAGGATGTGTACTTGGCCGTGTTGTTATTGGTAAAAGCCCCTCCCCAACAAGATATTTTCTCGTCAAGCCACATACTCTTCGCAAGAGCTGGGCCTGCGCCATATTCTTTTTATACAGCATTCAGCAACACCACCTCAGCAGCCTTCTGTAGAAGCAAGGTTGGCTTTGCCAAACTGTACAAAAGAGTCAGGGCTTTGCAAGAAGCAGCAGGAAATTTCACCAGCCCTTCGTCCACACCATCTGACGTTGAAAGGGCTGGCAATATAGCTATTCTGTTATGGTACGGGGCTCCAGCCAAACCAACATCCCTGAATCCGTATAGATATACGTCTCTCTTGAAGTCAGTTGCCACAATCAAACCTGACATATCCACCCGCTTATATACCCACACTGAGGGTGCAAATAAATATCATTGCCATTGGGTGTACAACCAGATCCATCTGTGGTTGAAAAAAACTCTATCCTCAGATGTGTGGGGGGAAGGAATCCCGGGATGGGAGACCAGAAATGGCCAGCTAGCACCGAAGCTAACTGATGAAGACCCAGCTCCTGAAGATCTCTTGAAAAAATATTCGGCCGCTGTCAGAAAAACTGCGACAGTGGCAGATGTACCTTTAAGAAGGCCTCGCTTAATTGCACTGTGGCATGCATTCACTGCCAGGGGAATTGCCTCAATGGCGTTCCATTGAACGAGAACGAAGAAGAAGAGGACATGGACCCCGAACGTGACGTTTCTTTTACGAGTACTTCTTCTACTTGAATTGACTAAGGAACACCCCGAGCAATCAGTTTACGAAAATCGTTTTAATAAAAGCAGTTTATAATACTTTGTATTGGCAGATTTTTTTACTTTACCCTCATTCCGTAGCTGTGAGAATACATAGGTACTAATATAAATAATATTTACTTATATGCAGAAAGGTAACGGTCAAGCAGTACAACATATTTTGATGTCCTTTGATGTTCTAAAAAGGAGATTCGAGGGGTGTAGGAGTTAAATTTGATGAAAAAAGGGGCCCGAAAAGAAAGTTTTCCGGACAGCCGTTTTTCATTTGCGGATATTTTGGGAACGGTTCAATCTACAGAACTTTTCAAGGAGCAATTTTTGTGGGAAATTTACTCAGCTTTCATTTTGAACGGAAAATTTTTTTCTGTAGAACGCTTAGTTTCCGAGTTATAAGCGAAAAACCGTAAAAATTCCGAATTTCTCAACTTTGCGCCTCCCTCCGCCCCTTGCCTCGCCCTTTAGGGGCGGGGACTTTTAGTATGTTTACCTCCTAACGACCCTAAATGCATCCCCGAACCAAACAAAACTCGTACCCAATTGCACTCTATAATCATTAATTGACTGGACTACATGGTGAGATCGGTAAGGGAAAATATGCGAAAGTCGGACGAAAACGTTGTATATTATCACCCCCCCAATGCTGTATTACATAGCCTTTCTACTCAGATCACTGGTTAATGTAAGTAATTATACAGGGTGGATAAAATGTAATGGACCAGTCATTTACCTATTTATTTATTTTATTTATTATATATACAAAATGGTAAGGGAGAACATCAGTCATTCCTGAACGATTTGAACTCCCGCTATTGTGTTAAATTCACGTGGTCATACTCAAGGTCGACAGCATCATTCTTCGATGTAGACATTGTGATAGAGGATGGAAACCTCTCGACCAGTGTGCAGGTAAAGCCTACAAACAAGCAACTCTACCTGCACTATGACAGTTGTCATCCTCCACCCACAAAGCGGTCTATCCCAAGATCTTTGCCTGTTAGAGGCCACCAAATATGCAGCAACAGGGGGAACATGGAAGGCTATTTGTCCGGGGTTAAACTATGGGGTTAATAAGTTGATACACTTTTTTACCTTTAAATTATCACAGTGCTTTATTGACACAAAGCTTTTCGAAGTGATTCACTTCATCTTCAGGTACACATCATACACAAAACAAGCAAGGTAAAGCGAAGCCAACACAAGTGTCTTTCATGGACGAAAGAAGATATTTATTCTTCTTCTTCACTTTTGCCTTGTTGATTGTTTTGGCTTTGCTTTACCTTGTTTGTTTTGTGTGTGATGTGTACCTGAAGATGAAGTGAATTACTTCGAAAAGCTTTGTGTCAATAAAGCACTGTGATAATTTAAAGGTAAAAAAGTGTATCAACTTATAAACCCCATATTATTATGGATTATCACATTAAGCCAAAAAACACTCTCCGGGGTTAAAAAAAAAAAAATTGATGGGAAGAGGTTACCCAAGACACTTCGTGGAAGACAGAATGGTTCCATTCCACGTCAACTACCAACAAAGATCTAAGCCAACAAGTGATCTAGTGCCACTAGTGACAACTTTCTTTTATGGGAATTCCAGCCGATCTTGACATCCAGCCCACTGACGCAAGAGGTATTTCGGGAGGAACCTTGGTGAAATACTGTCGCATCGGCATCCAGCTGTCCAGCGTGAGAATCCACAACAATGAGGTCTCCACCCATGCCAAAGACCGAGATGCAAACTCTGTGAGTTGGTCATTGAGGACTCGGATTTCACCTCCCCAACTAACACTCACACGTACACGTGCCAAGGGTCGCCAGAGTGCCAGTCACGGATGTGCGTGTACCAGCTGATTTGTAAGAAGTGTGAGGATGATCAGTCAAGAAGCTTCTATGTGGGGAAGGCATCCCAACTGAATCTAAGGATGAAAAACCATGGAGCTTCCTTGAGTCAGTCCGAGCAACGACAGATAAAGCTGCATGCAAGAACAGCAGGGGGTAGGTATCAGTGTATAACATGTCCAGCTCATTCACTCGACAAAAGCTTGAATCATTGAATGAATTAATACCAGCGTTGTTAAAAAAGGAATTGCAATTATCATTACCTTTTTTTAAAGGTTTAAGCCGCACCTCAACCAGAAGGGTCATTAGCGACATTGAACAAGTGGCAGGATTTCAAGGGGAGCCATGTTGCCATCCTTGACTAAAAAGGAGCCCCATCATGGACTCCACTGGCAACTCGGAGGGGGAAAAAATGACGGGTACAGTGATGACCACTGTTTATCCCCCAAAGTGGATAAAAAAAACCCCCAACAATGAAGTAATACAACTAAGACTAGATGTAAAATAGGCTAATAACTATATACATGCTACCTTATACAATCAGCAAAGTGAAATAAAACTACGACTAGATGTATATGAATATATCACAGATCAGATATCACAGTTCGTAGTAGAGCTCAGCGGCTCTCAGGTACAACAACGGGGATCGTCGGACCTTGTCTGGTCCGGATAAAACGCCAACCGACTGAGGGGGTTGATGCTGGACTAGGAGGTCCGGTTCATTTATTATATGAAATTTACTCACATTTTCTCTTCTACTTATAAATATATTTGAAGAAAACAATGGCGCAGGTTCTCGCTACCTACACTTAGCTTTGTGAATAGGTTAATAGTATAAAACTGTAACAATGAAGATTAATTTCAATTTGAGAATCATTTAATTTCATGCTTGAGATAGGAACTGGATGGTTGTATGGATATTGTGGTGCTGCGAGGGAAACCAGAAGGAAATTTAGGGGTATTCCGAGGGTTATGGTGGGAATTTTCCATTAAGGCATCTGGCCACACTGGCCAAGAACAATTTTGGTTTATTATTTTCAATAATGAACCTTTGTGACCAGAAAAGAATTGTAACACCCCTTTAAAATGTTTTGGTTTTCCTTTCAAGATGCGTAGAATCCAAAAATCGAATTGAAAAAAATCCGTCCGTCCGCCGTCCGCGGCTTTTCTCCCAAAATGCTGGACCAAACCATATGAAACTTGTGTTAAAAATCACATTTGGGGTCTAGATGGTCCTAGAAGCTCGGCATCAGTTTCTATCAACCCTAAAGGGTTATATATAAGGGCTAAAATTTTAAAAAATATTCTAAGTAGCTGGAAAAAAAAAAAAAAAAACCTTTGAATTTCTAAGCGCGAGAATATAGAGAAATCACGCGCTGCTAGCCGATCTATTGATTAGACGATCAAGCTTTAAATTTCATCAAAGATCGCTAGATAGTGATACTGAAATACATAAAAATTGCCTTGTAAATATCAGCTGATATAATGCCAATAATATTGGCATTTTTTTATATTGGCAGATTTGGGAATTATCAGGTGAAATTATGCCAATGGAATTTATTATAATGTTGTCTAGATGAAATTGAAATTTTCGTTTTGCAATTTTCAGTTTTTCAGGATCTAATATCCGTAATTTGCAAAAAAACTGAATTCCATTAAGAAATGTTTCAAAAACTTTGGTTTAAAAATTTTCCGAGCCATTGCAATAGCTTCATTTTTAACGAAAATTCGCTGTAAAACATAGTTACCTACATAAACTTAAACAATTTAAAATTTGACTTTTTTAAACTGATAACTCTGAATTCGATTCAGTACCACAAAAAGAAAACGATAAGAATTTTATTTTACAAATTTTGAATTTTGTCACCTTAAAGACGCCTCAGTTGGAGAATAATAATTAATAAAATGAATTAATTAATACAAAATATAAGAACAGAAAGGCTTTTTTTGTCAGTTTTGTTCCCTCTCTACACTGACACAGCGGTAACTTTGAGTTGGAGGGTGTCCCATTTCTCAGCAATTCGACTCATCTACACCTGATTTTATATTATTCGTCCCAAGTTGGTGGAAGCGGTGGGATATAGATTTCAATTGCCGTCAACACCATTTGCTGAGCCTCGTGTGTGGTAACTAATTTATCTTTTTGAGAAATCCATTTCTATACAATCTGAAACCAACCAGCCTTACAAACGTCCATACGATTATTACAGATTTTTTGTTCTCTACGGATCCTGTAAAATGAGAATGACACGAAAATTACTGAAGGTTTTCCTGCCCAATCTCAAGAAATATTTTGGTCTCCAAGTTTTTCTCAGTGGATGTAATCGTATTTGTACTTACTGCTGTAGCTGTCTCACTGCAGGTCTTCACGAGGAAATATAACTGAAGTATGCTGCCTGTACATGAAAATATGACAGACGCAAACGCTGTATAAGTTCTCTCAAGGTCTTTTATCTCACCGGCTAGAATAATCTCGATGATTTCGTGAAATCGAATTGTCCCGTTAATTAGTACCCAACCCAGAAACATCGTCAATTGCAACCCATATACTGAATTCACATATTTGCATAATTCGATCAACTCAAAATGTCTGACCACATCCAATCTGCTGCAGACAGATTTGAATTCCATTGCGCAAACACTCAGGATTGTGATGAACTGAATGCTGATGAAGAAATTTTGTTGTAACACAACTACAATAATTATTGTGTGGGTAATAAACTCTGGACCTAACTCCCTAGAGAAAAATGCTATAGCGCTAATCGACCAAAGCATTGTGAAAATAGTAATTTTGAAGTGCAAATTTGATTTCCCGAAGTGAACAAAGGCATGGACCAGATGATATTTTTTTCGGTTTTTTACCATATTGAAGAAGTTTACGGAGAAACTCATTAACGCAATCCCTACTTCTAAGTCGTGCAACAAGCTTTCAATAATTGAGTGACGGAAGTACTTTATAGAAATTATGTAATGCCCATAAAGTAGCCCAAGATACAAGGGAATCGAAAAACCCAACGAATAAGTTGCCCAAACGTTGGAAAATCGGCCGTCTTCGTCAAACGGGTAAAGACCAAGCAGACGGGACACTATGAACACTATAGAAGATGCCATGACGGTATTTGATGTTGTAATTGTAGAGTTTCAATACTGAATTTACAATAGAAATTTGTTGATATGATCTTCTACGTTACATCTAGATGTGCCATCATTCGCCGTCATACATTTTCCTCTACAGCATTATGTTTCCGCAAACGTAAATTGTATTGAGTAATTTTTCCCCCTTATTGCCCAATTATGACGTTTCACGTTACTTCCGGGTTTACTTCTTCCGCTATGGGATTTTTCAGGAACATTTAAGACTGTCATGATACGTGAACGAGGAAGCTATTTGCCACACCCAACTTGGCACTCTTTTTTTTCTCATTTCGATTTATTGATTTATGATTGATGACCAGATATCAGAGGAAAAGTCAATGCCCCATTTTCTCTAGCCTCCATTTCATAAGTGAGAAGTTTTTCACTAGCTAAAGCGGCAGTTTTGTATCGGTTAACGGGAAGCCACTCATATATATATATATATATATATATATATATATATATATATATATATATATATATATATATATATATATATATATATATATATATATATATATATATATATATATATATATATATATATATATATATATATGATTTTACCAAAAGTATAGATTACGAATATTTTCATTGTTTTAGATGCGAGCTTGCGAGCATCCATTACCCAAATATACACATCATTGCTAATCTACAATAATTTATCAAAAAAGATTGGGTGAGTGGCTTTCTGTTAACTGGTAATTACCGTGAAAGGCACATTTCCATCTTTGAATGAACAATGACCTCAATTTATGCTGTAGGTAACCTATGCAGATGTTTTTTCTGTTGGAAATTCTTACAAACAAATTAAATCTTATAAAACTACGTGGAACCACGAAAAGTTTATTAGGGAATATTGCCGCATATGTGTAGAGAAAAACCAGTATTTATTCCGTTGAAATGAGTCATTGAGTCCCTTTAAGACTTAAGTGCGTAGGTAGGCCTGCTCGCAAGATACCTATGTGTACCTGCTCGCAACATTGAGTCATCGAACCCCAAACACGTCTTCCTAGAGCCTTCTCGCGTCCACGGCACATATAATTTCTCATTTTAATAGCTTCGTCTCGCTTCCCCTCGCAATTTGACCGACCTCAATGTTTCGCTTTTCAGAGCACATTTCACAAAGAATCCCAGACCTTAACGTTCTTAGCGAATTATCGTAGAAAATCAACAACGGCTCCAAAAATGTGAAAATCTTAATTTACATTCTGATATGACATTAAACTCATTTCAGACGATAACTCTCTTTAGGATTGAGATACAAAATACAAATTCCGTAATTGTGCCAACACTCGGCTTTCCAAAAATGAAAGAATGAGTTTGTTGGCCTGCATCTTTGAGCGCATTAAATTAGTTAAACAGTAAACATCCATTTTAGACCGCCACTCGGCTGAGTTATTACATGTAGGAATGTATGGTTTTTACAAAGGTGAAGTCTGCACTTTCAACCACGAGGTAGCAAAGCTTGTAATAAAGTTGTACTGGAAAGAAACTTGGATGTTGAAATTTGATAGGGCCATTCTGGGCCATTAAGAGACGATTGTGTGTGAGCCCTGACATACCTACAACAGGTGGTTTTACTGGCATGGGAACATAAGAGGTATCATCTCCTACCCACTCTAGTGGCTGATTGAGGAACCTTGACCACCTGTTGCTGAACTGATCCTGAAGAGTGGATATTTCAAGAAGCCAGTCGGTGTTGGTAGGTAGAATGTGCTGGCTGTGTGTAGTACCTGAGTCCGCCCCAAGGATGTAACCCAGGTTGGTGGGACCCTGTATAGATTGCACGGTTGAGGGTGACGGTGCGGCAAGATTCCTCCGATATTTTTCTCTATACGGTACGTCAATCCTGATGGTATCTCTTGGAAAATTTCCTTACGCCGTGTCCTACGTGGACCACCAAAGAGCCGCTATAGTGTCCACAGTAGGCGTCCACAGTACGCGTCTAGAATCCTTGCGAGGTTACCTTTGCTTCAGGCTAAGTGTAAAATTTAGTTTGGATGTAAAACATACGCATCAAATGTCCCCCCCAACTCTGGGAGCATGATTTACAAATATAAACTTTTTTTCAATAGTTCATAAGGCAGTGGCTCACGCCAATCACAAATTTGTAATGATCGATGCCGGAGCTTATGGAAATGACAGTGATAGAGGCGTATTTGCGATTAAATTGATGTACAAAGACCTGGAATCTGGAAGAAAAATACTGCCGTTCGAAGGCACATTGCCCAACTCTACACTGAAAACTCGTTGTTTTTCTAGGTGATGAGGCATTTCCTCTGCGAACATACCTAATGCAGCCATATCCTGCTAAGCAAGTGTTGGGGAACTGAAGGATATCTAATTTTACTCTTTCCAGTTCGAGAATGTGTGCGTGGAATGTACATTCGGCATTATGACGTCCAAATTCCGAGTTTTATTGAAGCCCATAGGGACCAGCGTTGACAATGCTGTGCGTATTGTTAAAGCGATTACTTTGTTACACAACATTATACAGAGAAGGTGTACCGGCAAAGGAAGCAGACGAATTTAGAAACAGCCCTTTTTTCCGGACCAGGCAAAATTTACAGAATTTCCAACCTTCCCGCAATAATAATAGGTACTCAGATTCTACAATTCGAATCAGGAAAATATTTAGTGAATACTTTATGCAAAGAATACTTATACCTAGCACTGTAAATAGACTTGTTGAATAAATCAATTAAATAAATTATATTTTCTTCTATAACACCAAACCTAATACCTACCTAAATAAATTATGTCCATCTAATTATTCTACTTAATTGATGCTAGCAATACAAGCTATGTTTTTACCAACTTACCAGCTTATTTTAATGATAAAAGTTCATAATAAGAAGTAAATTATATCACTTACTTGGCAACTTCAATAGATTCGCGACCTCATCCTACGCAGGTTCTACCACAATTACTATGATTTACTGCGTTTGTTTCACAACACTTCTCTTTTTTGAATTTCACTAATGAGAAGATCGCAGTCAATTCCAGCCATTCCCAAGAGAAAAAATGAGAGGAATACGGGAACACAAACAAAAACTTGAACTCAAAAATGTAACCTCCCAGCAGAGCGACCAGCCGAGCGCGCCACCAAAATCAAACCCGAGCGCGTGACTTTACCTTGTTTGAAATCAGCTGGTCACTCGCTCGCGCTCTTTGGTCGTCGACGTAGGACACAGCCTAAGTCCGTAGGTTGGCTATCAAAATGGATTGTAGCTCACGATGCAAAATATTTAATTTTGGGCTCTAAGGAAAGCAAAGTGACTAGTGGCACTCGGTCTGTGGCACCCTGTAGCGTTTCGTTTACTGTACATGGGCTGGCACTACACGATCTTTAACAAATCTGTTAGGGTAGCCCCTTGACGAAATGTTGCTGTTTCTCTGTTTCTTTACCTAAAGACCACGCCCCCATCTCACGGGAGTAGGTAGTCGATGTATGTTCACACTGCTCCATACTATCTCACATGTAGATGTGGATCCATGTTTGCTGATGCTCATTTGTTTGTCCGCTGCCACTGCACCTAGCGGAACCGGGTGTAGATCTGGAACCACAGTTTGTTTTTGTTTGGGTGTAGGGTGTAGGTGGGTGTTTCAACCAGTTTTTTTTTGTAGTTTTGGCAGACAGGTGCTGAAAAATTGTTCTTGAAATCTTGGGAAATTCAGTGACCGCTTAGTTGCAAAATATGGAACTCCCTGACCAATTTTCGGCACTCCATAGGTTCAGATTATTGCATGCCTGAGTGATTTGAAGTTTATCATCTTTGAAAACGGTGCACCTGTTTTCGAACAGAAACGTCGCCTCCACGTCTACCCATAAGTAGTGAAAGATGACATGTTTTTCTTCACCAAAATCAAAATTACCACTCACGTTTTACGTTTTAGAACATTCTGAACAATTTTCGTTTCGTGTCTGTCTACATCTGTCTGACCGTGTGTCTGTGAATCGTTACGGCACGTCATAACTTCTACAGCTTTCGTACGATTTTGATAAAATTTTGAGTGAATCTGCGGGTTAAGCTGTAGATAGTTCTCTGTAAGTTTCATCATTCACGAACCAATAACTCAGGTTGGTGAGACTCTGTATAGACTGCACGGTTCAGGGTGACAGTGCGGCAAGGTTCTGCAGATATTTTTATCTTGACGGTACGTCATTCGTGATGGTATCTCTTGGACAATTTCCTTAGTTTGTAGGTTGGCTATCAAAGTGGATTGTAGCTCACGATGTAAAATATTTGATTTTGGGCTCCTAAGGGAAATGAAGTGACTAGTAGCACTCGGTCTGTATGTCCCTATAGCGTTGCGTATATGTACATGGGCTGTCACTACACGATCTTTAACAAATCTTTTTGGGCAACCAGCTAGTTTTGTAGGTTTGACAGATAGGATTCGATATGCTCTTTTGTCATTAATTCGTCGACCTTGAATAGATAACTCCAAGCAAACGTGAGTAACTGATGTATCTGTAATTCATTTTGCGTAATTTATATGATAATCCTTGTTAATTTCAGGTAAGGTTTGGAGACCCTATTCAACTAGTGCCTGCAGAAACTCAATGTATGTACAACTCCGTAGCACTAGTACCTACAAGCGACAAACGTGAAATCAATTGTACCTCCATGTGCGGACGAATTTAATAGACTCACATATTCCTGAGGTGTATTTATCTAGAAAAAGGCACACTTATCAGATTTAGAAGTTGAATCCTTTTATGTAGAATCTTCAAGAGGAACTAAACACTGACATGTGGGGTTTGCAGCTATTTGCTCATTCTGTATGCGAAATTGGATGAGTATGATAACATACGTTGAAATGCCCGAAATTACCTGTGAACAGATTTGCCAAAAATAATATTTATATCAGTCTATAAGTGTTAAATATACGAATATGCTTGAAAATCTACTCGAAAATGTTCATTGCGATGAAGAAGACAGTTATGATTGTTAATAACAATGAGATTCCCTTTTAGTTATGACAAATGCTTTGTACAGTTGAACAACATTTCTTTTCGTACTAAGCAAAAAACAAACGTTGTGTGGGAAAACATTGGAGTAATAATTCAATAATGATTTTTTTGATCCTCAAGATCGATTCATTTGTTGTGAGTATTATATTTGAATGATTAAGATTTATATGAATTTGTGCATATCAAATCTTTCGTTTATCATTCATTTTGTTCCATGAACTGCAAACGATCATTTAAGAAGTTGATAAGCAATTCAAAGGAAAATTTACTAATTTAATAAATTACCGATTAAAAGAATCGGGTTAGTGTGGATTTTACCTACCCAACGAGATTGATACATTCTTGAATTAACATAAAGTGATGGATAAAAAATATATTATCTTTGCTGGTTTTGTAGATGATATAATTACTTACTCTATTTTGCAATACAAGCCTGAAAATAACATATTTGATAAGAACATCCATTTTGGTAAGTATACTGGATTATTTACTTATGTTTGGTACTCACGGATGTGATCAAAGGACTGCCCAGTTTGAAAAACCCACAGGCCGTAAACTCCACAGTATGCCTCAGCGTAACGTATGTGAAAAGTTTCCTCTACAATAAATACAAATTTGTATATATTATAGAAACGTTATTCCTATATTTTTTTAAAACATGAATGAGTGGTATATGACGTCTACAAGAAAAAGTGATCCCTTAACTCATTTGAGGTGTGTATTACACGACTGACATTAATTAGAATACCACCACATGTTCAGGGTGTGTGTTTCACATTGACTTGAACTTATCATATTATTGTTTGCATTGGAAAAAGTTTTGTGTCTCACGTTTTTGCATAGATCTTCATTCGTCCTCATCTTCAGAAATAGTTTTTGATTGAACTCATCAGCCTGCAACACAATGAATCACCTTTCATGAATGGTACAATAAAACAGGTCTTCAAGAACAATAACGAAACAAGCAGGTTTTTTCAATACGATTATACTTTTGATTACCTAAGGCTTATGTACACGTATTGTAGACTATTCAAAACAGTGAAATTTCAACTTTAATTATATCTGCTTCCTGCCAAACCCCAGGCAGAACCAAGTCGAATTTGAAGCTTTTTTTTCAACTTCAACGTGTACAGTTTTATTTTACAATAGTTTCCCTTTTTGTATTTATAAAAATTAATAGCGATCAATAATGTCCAGTGGCATATTCAAGTGGTCAGTTGTCATGACCTATAACTACCAACATCTGTCATCCAAATCTGGACTATCATCCGCCATGACGCAATGATTTGTGATTTAGAGCCCTGAAGATGAGAAATAAATTTCTCGAAATGCTGGCTTAAACACATTGACCATTTCTCACGATCCAGAACAAGAGAAATAAAGTTTCTTTATGTGAATTAATTTATTGAAGACATTTGTTGAGATGCAAATGAATGGTTCACCTACATTAGACAAGAGTTCTTTATGCCATCAGTGTCCATCATTTTCACGGCGACATGTCAATAAAATCCTTGGAATAATTATATTGGACTAATGGAGTCTATCGAGCTAATGCTAAAATCATTTAATATTATCGATGACACCATCACGTTTTCCAGGTTAAGATGATCGTATATTATGATGTATTGTGTTAGTAATGACGAGAATAATATTATTTAGAATGTGACGAGGGTGGCAGGAAACTTGGACATTGATTTAAGCTGTGATGTGATAATCACACTATCCCTTATGTCGTGAAGAAACGTTGTGTACGTCCACAAAAAATATAGAGTTACAATGTTGACTCGATTTCAACTTTAAGGCCATCACCAGTTACAAATAAAAACGTTGTTATTGTTTGTTACTGTTATTTAACATTGTAACTCTTTATTTATCGTGGAAATAGACAAAGTTTTTTCACTAAATTCGGTTTTGACATGGGTTTCCACAACTTTGTTGCGAATGATTGAGTTCTTCCTCTAACGTTGAACAGCTGTATGTCAGAAAGTATTTGTCCTGCGGGGAAAATTACACGAACAGAATTTGTAGGAAATTTGATTCTCTGTATATTACGTCCCGAACAAAATCCTTGAAAAATTCAAGTTTAGAAGTTATAGGAAAACAAAATAATAATAATAAGATGGTGTCACGCTTGCGCCACCTATCAATCGCGGAGTGAAGCGGCCAAGAAGGAGGAGCGGGAAAAGACGCTGAATGCATGGCAGGACGAGTGGACAGGAGGACACAAGGGGAGATGGACAAGGTGTCTCATCCCTGACTTGAGGAGCTGGGTGGCCAGGGGACATGGGGAAGTGGATTATTTCCTGACCCAATTCCTTACTGGTCACAGCCTTTTTATGACCTACTTGTTCAGAATGAATAGGGCGCGGAGCCCCGAGTGTCCATATGGGGATTCCGACTGGGATGACGCTGAACATACGTTCTTCTGGTGCGATGGCCACTCGAGTGACCGAGAGAGTTTGTCCTGCGAGATAGGAGTTTTCACGCCCACAACAGTGGTGAATATCATGCTGGAAAGCAGCTCGAAGTGGAAAACGGTCGCCCAATATGTGCAAGACGTGCTAAGGGCAAAGAAGGCTTTCGTGGACTCAAGACCAAATCAAGACGGCAGAAACGATCAAGACGCGGAAATAAGTAATTTGGATAGCAGCTGGACGTCGGTGGATGAAAACAATGAAGAAGAGGAAGAAGACGAAAAAGATGAATCAAGGCACTCCTGAACCACCCATTGGGGGACCTAAGGAGAAGAAGATCTGTAATAATCTTGTATAAGACAGATCAAATGCGTGGGTAGGCATTTTGAGGGCGAAAAGTCAAGAGAGAAGAGGCGTAAAGCCGAAGAGAGAGAGGGGCCAACCCGAAGTATCGTGTTAAACAGTCCCGGGTTGGCCCTTGCCTCAGGAGTATCAAACGGACCACTAGGAGTCGCCCCGAAAAAAAAAAAAACAAAAAAAAAAAAAAAAAAAAAAAAAAAAAAACAAAAAAAAAACATAACCTTAATCAATAAATTCTTCTTTGCCTTCTTAAAATTCGGATGTAATTTGATTTATTACTTTCAATAATGAACTATTGAAATCGAACAATAAAAAAGCAATTTTTCTATCTAATACTGGAATACTAAACCTTTGTGATATACTTTGCAGCGTTTTTCTTATTTCATCTTCCTTCGTTGCACGCCTTACTTGACACCTAATATCACAGCACTGTTCCGAACCAAAACAAAACATCAAAACATTGCGACCGTTGAGCTAATCACCATTACCAGCGGGAAAATATGTCCAGAGCTGCTAATCCCAAGGCTACCCAAAGACTTACTAACTCCCAAGAGTAGTACTTGGTCAAACTCAAACTATCTTAACTCTCGGAGATAGCTTAATCTCTCAACTCTGAGGGTTTGCTATCCCCCATTTTAGCTCTTGGATAGTGAAACTCGCTATGAGTAAAGTAAGAACATCAATCAAGAAAATACAACAGTTGCATTCTGCACAGTTATTAGATGTAGAAGCTCGGGATTTATTGTTATAGATTATGTGACAAATTTTGTTTGTTTATTGTACTTACCTGACGTTTGTTATATACCTGTGGTATGGATAACAATAAATTCTCTCTCTCTCTCAAGAGAAGTTCAACCTGGATTGAAATGGAATATGTATTATAATAGCCTCTGCCCAATCACTAGAATCATTTCGTTCACGGGTGTCACATTGAATGTTAGTACTTACAGCAGTCGCTGTCGAATCGCAGGCTCGCACAAGCAAAGTTAATTGAAGTATACTTCCTGATAATGAATATATTATTACCGCGATTGTCATGATTTCGAATTCGGTTGTTACATTGACTGCAATGATCCCGGCGTTTTCGTAAAGTCGGATTGTGGCGTCCATTAGTACCCAATCCAGAAACAACGTCAACTGCAACCCATATACTGAGTTCACATATTTGCATAACTCAATCAACTCGAAATGACTGACCAGATCCAACTTTTGTGTGTCACTTATAGATTTAAATTCCTCTGAGCAAGCTCTCAAGATCGTCATGAACTGAATGCTGATAAAGAAATTTTGATGCAATACCACTAGAAAAAATATATATTGGTGGATTTTAACATCTGCTAAAATCATTAGTGCTATGAAAGCGAAACAACGGAACAATGTGAACATCATGAGATTTTTGGCGTAAGAACATGGGTTTCGAGAATTGAGAAAAGTTTGGACTAAATGATATTTGTCTCTACTTTTGACCAAATTGATGAAATTTACACAGTGAATCATGACCAAAATCACTGTTTCGAAATCGTATAACGAACGTTCAATAACTAAGTGACTGAAGTACTTCGTCGTAATCATGTTGTGCCCATAAATGAGCCCGGAGTACAAAAGGATTGAAAATACTAAGGAATAAGTTGCCCATATGTTGGAAAATCGGCCGTGTATGTCAAACGGGTGGAGACCAAGCAATCGGGATACTACAAATACTTCGGAAAATGTCATGACGGTATTTTTGATGTTGAACAAAACTTTTTCCACACTGAGTAGTAGTAGATATAGATGTAGAGGTAGAGTAGAAATTTGTTGAGAATCCGAAGACTGTTACAGATACAGTGGACAAGATAAGAATATAAATATGCCATCCATTAACTGTCATACATTTGACAATATAATATGATAATCTATTGAATAATTTATTTAGGACATTGTATGTTATCGAACCGGATCATTAAAAGTTATAGGCGATTCCATCACGCTTGCCAGGTTAGGATGGACAAGTATTGACGAATGTAATGTTATTCGGACTGTAATGAGAAAACTTGAAATTGATTGACTCCAGTTTTTATTTTTATTTATTTTTATTATTATTTCTTTTTTAAATGTTAGGTAATGGCTTGTTTGAAATATTGTTGATGAGGCACCAGGCTCTTTTTCCCCATCGCCACTGATCCCGTATCCTCAATCGTCATTCAAGCCCTTCTGCAATTCGATCTCTTCACCCGATGCCCCACGATAAGCAGCTTATCCAGTATGCAATCCTGGAAAATAGCTGTGGGGGCCTTCTCGGATCTCCTACTCTTAAATGCTCCCAGTCACAATCCTAGTGAGCTGATAGTACTTCCCACCGATTCCACTAGGGATTAGTAAGCAGGTTCTTAGCGGGAGAAAGAGGAAGAAAGTCGCAAGGGAGGGGGTGGGGGTTATTACTACAGGGAATGTTTCCAGAGGGGAATGAAGTTACTGCTGAGAAATGTTACCAGATCCCACCACTGTCACCAGTCTGAAAACTGGGTGTTAGGGAGAAAGAAGGGGAAATGTTACTCTGGATTTGTGACTGTGAAGGAGGATGTTACCGAGTAGTCACTATGTCCCGGAAAGATAGTACCATTGAAGATGGAAACACCTAGCCAAGAGATAGCTTGCCTTAGGGGCGGACTACTGAGGTACTTCTCTACGGTGCCTCCATTGGACTTATATGTAATATTGGGTATGGATGAGATGAGTCTCCTGAGATACTGGGCTGTCTTCATCTCACCGATACTACTGAGCCAAAAGGGAGGAACACTTTTATGTATAAGGTTGTTGCTGTCCCTGATCGAGCTGAAAAAGTTAGTGTTTAAGGGGAAAGTTTGAACAAAGTTACTATTATGTGAACAAGTAACCATTGATGTTGCTTGGTAGTGCTGGGGTTCTGTTGGAGGACTTTAAAGCTGAAACTGAGGTAGCACGATACTTCAACCACAATGCACCTAATGAAATAACAGATACATTTCCCTTAATGGTGTTTCTCTGCAACTCACGGCGATACTCTAAAGCTCAATGTGACTAATGCTGAAAAGGTGTCTTTCTAGGTATTACTCCAAGTGAGCCGTAAGTTGAAGACTCTGACTGTGTTACCCAAATCTTCTAGAAGTCACTAAAGGTTACTCCTCAGGGAGGTACTATGGGTGAACCTTTATGTTATACACCTAAACGTCTTGTTACTGCAAGCTTACTCGGATACTTTAGAAAGAGGGAGTCAGGGTTGTTTGAATGGAAAGCTAATAAATATGATACTTTACAGGAGAGAATTAGAAGATGATTTTCATGAACAATAATTAACTAACTGGATTTTACTCTGAGATCTCACGATACTGATGTTACTCAAGTGTTATCGTGACTTCTGTGGCCCACTTTCACCAACAACTTAAACCAGTTTAATTTCGAAAACAATGGAAAATAACGAAGGTTATTGCACTACGTCTTTCATAAGCTTTACGAGTTTAAACCGCTACTGAGGCGCCTCGAGGTTAATCTCTCAAAGTCCGGCCAGTTACAATTGCTAATATCCGTTGGCCGTGATAACAATGATATAAAACAATATGGCCGCGTACGAACAGTTGTTTGTTTGATTCACTGTTAAAGTTAAATCACAGTTTTGATTTAAAATGAATTCACGCAATTTGACACTCAGATTTATATTTGATTCCTCAAATGTCCCTCAAAGATGCCCGAGAAAGATTTGACAGCGGATTCCGCACTTCGAGGAATTCGTCAACATCGAGTTTCGATGTAAATTTCGACTCGCAAATCCGACGGTTCTGAAAATTCTCAAAATCACTGCCTCAATCTCTCACCTGGAGTTCTGGAGTCAGACAGGAAAGTTTGACATTGGTTTTTACAATCAAATTGATGAATTTTAATACGAAAGTGAAATCGAATGATAGGAAAGTAAAGTATAATGGAATGATGGAGAATCAGGTTTTATTAAGAAGATGAATAGCAATCCGTTGTTGAGTAGTTCATGACATCAGCTCATTTAAAGTTGTCCCGGTGTTCAAAAATGGTTTAACTTTTTAGCGAATTTCCCTAAACTCCGTTGGGGAATCTCCATTTTTCCAAAATCGAAGGACAATGACGATGATATAAACGAGTTTTGGGTTGGTGGACGATACCAAGGTTTGATCCTCGATATTATTTTCATTGGAGTTTGGCCAATCTCCGTTAAATTACTTTTTGGTGAAATTGGGCCTACCTATATCGCTTTAAGAAATGATACCAATTGAGAAACTGTAGTTATATGGAAATGTTACACTTAAAACATAAATATGTTACTACGGTGCTGAAGCTATTTGGATAGATACTGACAAGAGACATTCGATATTATGACCTTCGAATGTTCCTCAGATGTCCCTTTAAAAAAGGAAATACTTTTCTGCTCTTATTATGCACTTGGGTACATGTAACCATTCAACAACGTGCGATACTACAGAAATACTTTCATAAAAGTAGTGTTAACACTTCCGAGTACTTGTTACTTCTTACTGTACGATGATGCTTATTAAAATAACTTTGAGTATGGAAACTGCACATAAAATGTTACGTGTCACCGATCCTAAGCACCCGTGGGCATCGGCAATCACTTTAAACTTGGAGAACTTACTAACTCCCAAGTAAAGTGCTTGGTGAAACGCAAACTAATTTAACTCTTGGAGATAGCCCAAATCTCTCAACTCTGAGATTTTGCTATACCCAATTTTAGCTATTGAATGGTGAAACTCTCCTGGAGTTATAATGTAAGAACGTCAATCAACAAAATACAGCAGTTGAATTCTGCACAATTATTGGCTGTAGAAGCTTAAGATTGAAAAGAAATACTTATAGTAATAGCCTCTTTCCAAACACCAGAAACATTTCGTTCAGAATGGTTGTCTCATTGAATGTTGTACTTACGGCAGTTGCTGTCGAATCGCAGGCTCGCACAAGCAAAGTTATATGAAGAATGCTACCTGATAATGAATATATGATGTACACGATTGTCCTGATTTCGAATTCGGTTGTTGCATTCGTGGCATAGATCTCGGCACTTTCGAAAACTCTGATTGTGGCGTCCATTAGCACCCAACCCAGAAAAAACGTCAACTGCAACCCATATACTGAGTTCACATAATTGCACAACTCAATCAACTCGTGATGTCTGACCGGATCCAACTTTTGTGTGGCACTTATGAATTTGAATTCCTCTGAGCATGCGCTCAAGATCGTTATGAACTGAATATTGATAAAGAAATTTTGATGTAACACCACTAGATAAAATACATAATTGAGGATTGGGATATCATCTGAAATCAATATTGCTATGAAAACAAACCAACGGAACAATGTGAATATCATGAGATTTTTGGTGTAAGAACAAGTTTTCCGAGAGTGGAGAAAAGTTTGAATTAAATGATATTTGTCTCTATTTTTTACCATATTAATGGAATTTACACAGTAAATCATGACCAAAATCAATATTTCGAAATTGTACAACAAAATTCCAACAATTGAGACTTTGACCTCGTCCAATGTAATCTTGCAATGCCCATAAATCAGCCCGGAGTACAAAAGTGTCGAAAATACTAATGAATAAGTTGCCCACATGGTGGAAAATCGGCCGTTTGTGTCAAACGGGTAAACCCCAAGCAATCGGGATACTGAAAATACTCCGGAAAATGTCATGTTGGTATTTCTGATGTCAAGCAACTTTTCCCACAGTGAGATAGAGTTTCTAGAGTGAATTCCTTCTGAATTCACAGTAGATAATTGATGAGAATTCGAAGAACGGTTCAGCTACAGTAGACAAGAAAGGATTATCAATATGCCATCATTAACTTTCATGCTTACGACAACCTAACACGATTGTCCATAGAATTACTTATTTAACCCATTGAATTCTGCCGAACCGGATCAATAAAAATTATTGGTGATTCCATCTCGCTTGCTGGGTTAAGAAGGACAAGTATTGACGAATGTAACATTACTTGGATTTTGATGAGAGAACGTGGACGTTGATGAGAACCGAGATAGGTGCTTGTCATCGCCATTTTTTGAGAATTCCCTCAGAGTTAAAAATTTGTTAATTAATCTTCTTTTTTGTTTTTAAGTGAATAGCGTTTTCTAAATATTGCAGGTGCGCCACCAGCCTGTTTCTCCCCCTCGCCACCGATCCCATTTCCTGTCAATCGGCATGCAAGCCTTCTGCCATTCAATCTCTTTACCTGAGGCCCCACGACAAGCAGCCTGTCCAGGATGCATTCCTGGAAAATAGCTGTGGGGCCCTTCTCGCCTCTCCTGCTGATATCGGGGAAAATCCTCCCATTCAGCGAATATTTGCTGGGATCTTGGGTCTTCTGTCTGACCTGAAGACAGAAGTGTTGTGGCTCGGGGAGCAGGTAGACCATATTGATGGTTATGATGACTACCAGCAAGATCTAGTGAGACTGGCTGTTGAGGGGCCGATTGGCTTGGAGGACAATGTCACGGTTCATGTGCTGAGGATCTTCCTACAGGGGGAGGAAGCGACCGTGATGAAGCACAAGTTTAATTTTCTTCCTGTTCGTAAGAACGAAAATCTAATTAGGTTTTTAAGAAGATAGTAACGTATTTGGGGTACGTAGCTCGTAAAGAAGGTACCTGGGTGAGATTCACGATCTACGGTCCACTGCTAAGGGAGCTGGTCTTTCTACAATAGTGCCTAATGGGGGTACCAGAACAGCAAAGCTCGAAAAGGCTGGAATACAGGTGAATAAAGATGTAGTGAAATCACCACGACAATAAATCTGCGAATCTGCTGGAGGGAGCTGGGAATGGACAATTTGCCCCCTGTCAAGAAAATTATAGAATACGGGGGGCAACTCTTGAATGTTCCCAGCTGATTTCTTGCTAGTTTGTACTTTGCCAACTACTATACCCAATCTATTTTGGAGTTTTTATTACTTTTTTTGTTGTTATTTATTGTTGTTTTAGAATTGTGTCCCTTGGTGGAACCATTCCCAGTAAATGATGATTTCGTTACTCAGCAAGGAGGGTTGGTTAATACCGATATATCATGCTAATATCAACCTATGTTCGTAAATCTTTCTTCTTTCGATTTCACAATGTACATTGTTACAGTTAAAAGCAGTTCATAATTTATTATGGTAGAAGTTGACTGGGGGGAGGGGCTTTTCTCATACTCACGGAGGGGGTAAATTCAATAAATTCATTATTTATTCCCATTTCTCACCAAAATAATACACAACGCCTGCAACATACGCATTACTTACCAATTATGATTATTCTAAATGTAGAAAAGAATCGGGAGGGGGGAGTGCTTTCAGCATTTTGGGAAGTTCATATCTATTTGGAATACGTTTCCATCTACTAACCAACTCGAAAAAAAAGATGCTACGAAAAAGCCCAAAATTCAGATTTTTCTAGATAATAAACCGATGATGAATCACCCTGGTAAGATTCTTCAATCCACTTCCCAGGTAGAATAGAACCTAAGCTAGTGAGAAACAATATATTTTGCCAAAAATGATTTGCTTTCACGGAAAAAACTCGATTTTCAATTAAAGTGGTTCAAAGTTGGATTGAAGGTGGTTCAATGATTCTCGTGTAGCAGTATGGGAAAAGTTCAACGCCTAGCTTAGCAGGAAAGAGGTGTGACTAGAATTTACTGCCGCAGTAAACGTGTCGTACTGTTACAGGTAGGGGTTTTTTTTTTAATCCTTGAGCCCCATCTATATTGACAAAATTTACTTGTGCATGAATTTTCAGTGATCCTTTGTCCAATCACTAGAAATAATTGGGTCATAAAATTGGTCTCATCGAATGTATCGGCACTTATTGCTGTCGCAGTCACGTTGCAGGCTTTCTCATGTATTAAAACAGAAATATGCTGCCGGTGAATGTAAATACGATATTTGCAATTATCACGGCGGGTACCTGTTTCGATGAAATTGTCAGAAAAACATAGAAGAGCCAGATGATTTCGTAAAGTCGAATTGCGGTGTCAATTAGGACCCAACCCAGGAACATCGTCAATCGTAACTATTTAAACTTTTGAATTTACATATATTTGCATTACTCAATCAACTCGAAATGTCTGACCAAATCTAAACTGCGACTATCACAGGGAGATTCGAATTCATTTCATTCGTTTGACTTAATATGTCACGAATTGAATGTTGACGAAAAAGTTTTGAGTCAATTTCGAAACCAAGTCCCCATGACATCAATGCATCAAGAGCAATACACTGGATTAATGTGAACATCATAAAATTGTGGACGTACAAATCCGAATGTCCGTTGTGGAGGAAAGAATGAACTGAGTAAAACTTTTCTTGTTTTTTCAAGATATTGAACTGGGCAGTAGAGGGTTGCTAGAATTCATAACCCAAAGTACTAACTACCATACAGCTGGTAGTTCAACCGATGAAAATATTCAGTCCATTCAATCGAAATAGTTTGGTCACATGCTCGTATCATAGAATGAAATATACTTACTGCTGTAGCGGTCTCACTGCACGCTCTCATTAGCCAATAAAAATGAAGTATGCTGCCCGCAAACGAAAGTATACAAGAAGCAATTAATGTAAAAGTAGTCTGAGGGTAATGCGTACGATCAAATACAATAATATCGATGATATCATGTAACCGAATCGTGGCGCTCATCAGGGCCCAAATCAGGAACATCGTCATTTGCAGCCCATATACCGAATTCACATATTCGCATAACTCGATTAACTCGAAATGTCTGACCAGATCAAAATTGCCATTGTCACTGAGAGATTTGAATTCCTTCGCACAAGTGCACATGATCGCGATGAACTGAATGCTGATTAACAAATTTTGTTGCGCCACCACTAGATATAATGGTAAGTACTTGTAAAAATCGGAACCTAACTTCCATGAGTAGAACGTCACTGCCGCAAAAAACCGGAACAATGAGAACATGAATAGATTTTTACTGTAAGAATTTGGATTTCCAGAGTGAAGAAATGTTTGGACTATATGATATTTTTCTCGTTTCTTTACCATATTTAAGAAATTTACACAGAAAATGATGACCAGAATCAATACTTCAAAGTCGCGCAATAACCTATCAATTGGTGAGTGACGAGGGTATTTTATCGAAATCGTGTAATGCTCATAAATTAGCCCGGTGTACAAGAGAATTGAAAAACCTAACGAATAAATGACCCACATGTTAGAAAACCGGCCACCTTCGTCAAAAGGGTGAATACCGAGACCTCGGGATACTACGAATATTTTAGAAGAGGCCATGTTGGTATTTGATACTGAAATATAGTTCCGTAAGAAGTTAGAATTCCTTTTATTCAAGGTAGACATTTGTTCAGATGTTACTCAAGCACTTACTTTTGGCAGGAGATGGATATCTGTAGCGTCACGCACGGACATATGAGTTACGCCTGTACAATTGATGATGCTATCAATTCAGCTAAGTTTACAGTTGTGACAATCTACTTGATTGTCGTGAATGAGTTTCTTATGTCTGTACTATATTTTGATAGTATATTTAAATTTCATTTGGGATAAAAGTTGATAAATAAGACATACTTAGAAATTAATCCCTGGAATTATTTTAATTATTATTTCTTTTACGGCGCTCCAATAAAGCGATTAAAAGGGAGGGGATCTGTCTAAGCTGTTGTCAGGGTATTGTATTGAAAAAAATCCAGTAGGGGTAAATGAGGTACCGCACTTGGGGTGTAGGTATGTGAGGATAGCGATTGGGTTATTTATGGAGATGAATCAGTATGGTTTATATGATAATTTATTTCTATACGCCGGAAGAAGAAGGAGTCTTCTTACCTTGATATAAGCGGGATCACGAATGGCTCGAGAGCGTGAGGATCAAGGTAGATCTTGCCGGCGGTTGGTTAAAACTGGTACACAGTATAGTTTCTACAAGGCTAAGAATGTGGTAGGGTGGAGGGGCCAGTGGTTGACACCTTAAGAGAAATTTCCTCTTTGACAAGCGATTGTCATGTTTTTAGCGAATTTTTGAAGAAAATTAAGCTATTGCTCTCGCCTCAAAATTTGTAGAATGTGAATTTTTGAAAACATTTTATGCAGAAATCCGTTTCAGGCTATTCTGAATCATATTCTGAAGTTTAACGCATTTTTTTATGTATGTATGTATGTATATATGTATGTATGTATGTATGTGTCATTCCAGACGATAACTGTTCGTAGAATTGTGCTAGAAACTTCAAACAAATTTTAAAATGTTAAGGACACAAAACGAAAGTTCAAGTTCGTTGGCCAGCATGATCGGATTACATCTTCGGGTTGAAATTTTCAAAAATGTAGTCAAAAATTTCAAAATAGCCTGTTTTTTGCGATTTGTTGTGCGAAATAATTTTTTCAGCATACTAACATGTGGTATATTCAGAATCAGCGTAAAATTTCCTATAAGAATATGTATCAAGTTTTCAAAAATTTCAAAGTTGAAAAATCAGTCAAAAATCGCAATAATGCCGTTCGCTAGTTGTAAAAATCGGTAATATTTGCATGAAACATTTTCCAAATTTAGATTGAACTACTCTTATGGAAGTATCCCTGTATAACCAATCCTAGAACCATGCTGTTTAAAACGTAGGTAGTAGGTGCTTAAAAAAAAAAAAAAAAAAAAAAAAAAATGTAATCACAACTGATGAGTTTACTCTGTGCATGTGTTAATAATTTGATTCCATGTTTTTCTATCAAAATCATAAACTAAAATTTCTCAACACGATCAATAGCGACTGAAATGTCGAGTTCTTCAAAAATTCGCTCATGGGGTCATGCTGCATGACTGGACTTTTTTCGTTTCAGGGCTACAAGGAAATGCACCAGAGAGAGTCAGACAATTATAGGCAAGAATAACAAGGAATAAATTGTACATATGTACCTAATTATTATGGAAGTGTCTAGTTATATATATTAATGGACCAACATAATTTTAATCTATTTTCTCAATAAGTATTATATATATGTAGGGGACTGTATGTTGAATATGTAATTGAAATGATAAAGTACCTACCTTAGATAGGGGGTGGGTTGAACTTCAATTAGGTACATCTAGGTGCTGGATACATGTTGAACTTGACTTTCAAACTTATTGTAGATCAATTGCCGAAAACTTTAAATTAACCTGAATTAAGTATAATGAAGATTTGAATTGTAATGAAGAGAAACTCGTGTGTAACTGTAAATCAATATCAGATAACGAATGTGTAACGGTCAACTGTTGGTTTGTGCTTTGGTGGGTGTGGTGGACGCAGAACCTTCTGTGTTCAGGCATTTGATTTTACATTCATAAATATTATGAATGATAGTTATAATTTCTTAAAAGTATAATAGTTATGGGAAAAAAAAGAAAAAATATATATAATTAGAAAGGTTTAACTTGTTCCTTAAAGTCTAGTTGTTGGTACATTGGCAAGGGGGCGTGACTATAGTGTTGAAAAACAGGAATTGTGTAGGTAGGTACCAACCTACTTCTCTCTCTTTTTTTTCTTTGTTTTCCCCCTTGTATCACGAAATTGTAACTTCAGTATATTATATTGCTGATAACGATAGTACTTATGTGCTTACTATCTTCGGGTAGGTACTTATAGCACCAGTGGGCTACTGCTAGGTACATAATTGTTAGATGTTCCTATTTTTCATAATACAATTCAATTTAAATCTCATTCTCTATCATAACAATATCACATGTAAATACCACTAATACTAATTAATTTATACAATATTTACAAAAATTGGCACGATTACTGAGTAAGTTTCACATTACTAGCGAATTACCTGATTATAGTTAAGGAACAAGTTAAGCCTTTCTAATAATACATATTTTTTCTTTTTTTTTTTTCAATAATTATTCTACTTTTAAGAAATTATAACTATCATTCATAATATTTTTGAATGTAAAATCAAATGCCTGAACACAGAAGGTTCTGCGTCCACCACCACCCACCAAAGCACAAACCAACAGTTGACCGTTACACATTCGTTATCTGATATTGATTTACAGTTACACACGAGTTTCTCTTCATTACAATTCAAATCTTCATTATACTTAATTCAGGTTTAATAAAAGTTTTCGGCAATTGATCTACAATAAGTTTGAAAGTCAAGTTCAAGATGTATCCAGCACCTAGATGTAATTGAAGTTTAACCCACCCCATATCTAAGGTACTTTTATCATTTCAATTACATAGTCAACATATAGTCCCCTACATATATGTATATCTATAATATTTATTGAGAAAATAGATTAAAATTATGTTGGTCCATTAATATACATAACTAGACAATTCTGTAATAATTAGGTACATATGTACATTTTATTCCTTGTTATTCTTGCCTATAATTGTCTGACTCTCTCTGGTTCATTTCCTTGTAGCCCTGAGGATGGTATAAAAATATACCGAAACGTTGGCCTAGAAAAATAGTGGTACACTTTATGACTGAACCTCAAGACCCCAACAAATCTTATTTTGAACAAAGCAGTCAAGAAACCAAACCTTATCATTATTCATAAAGATAAAGACAACATGAAAATATGACAAAGGGTTTCTCAATACCATAAGTACAGTACGTTTCTAATGGTATACCAGCAGCTTCTCAGTTGCTATGTATTTATATAAATCCAAAAAATAAAGAATGAATGCAAGAACGAAAAGAGATCCGTACTGACAGCACTGTCAATCACTGAGGGTAACATCAGTTTGGGGACTAGTAATTGACATTGGGGATTTTCACATGTTATCTTTGTTTATTTCCTAAAAATGATAACATAAATGCAAAATACACAAAAAACCGATTGAGAAAAACCATGGGAACAATCGAATTTGAAAATGTGGTTGGCATAGTGAAGCAAAATACTCCCTTAGCAAAATCACAAGAAACAGCACCAAAGAAAAATCAACACGAGATTCTGTTGGGTAAACTTCTCCAGATTTGAAAGAAACCCGCCTAAAACATTTGACCGCCTTTATTCTTCACTGAGAATGAATTTTGTTTCCAAATTCAAAAGGATCAAACCGGAAAGACACTGTTATGCCTTAATGTTTAAACTTTTTGGTGAGATCTACATCTACTTACAAGTATCTACATGGCAGTTAAGTATTTCAAACTGTTTATAGAGGAGAGAGTTTTTCCAATTTACACCGATCAAAAAAGCCCTCGTATTCGCATTCAATTAAAACAACGAAAAGCTTCACCACCTCAACTTCGTCATTTACACTACACTTCACAATATTCTACGGACATCAACTACATTTCAGGAAATCATAATCAAGGGGCAGATCACTTATCTTGACTTTCAGTGAAATAAATAAAGAGAGCGGATTACAGTCAAATCGCAATTGCTAAAGAGATCGATGTTGAGCCCAAGACACTTCTCAAATCACACGCTTCTCTCAAATTGAAAAATTATCCAATTCCACCAGACAAAAGTTTATTATGTGACATATCCATACAAAACATACGACCATAATATAGTCCACCGAATTTCCGATATGCTATTTTCGACAACTACCATTCATTAGCACACCCTAGAGTAAAAGCAACCGCATATTTAATTACGAACTTCTAAATGTTTTTGGCCGAAAATGGAGATTGATATTAGAAAATGGGAAAAAATCAAGTATTTCATGTTTCACAAGCAAAATTTCTTGTCATGCGAAATCACCACTAAGAGGTTTCCCTAGAGTAGATGAGCGATTACAAGACGTTCCCATTGATATAGTTGGACCTCTGTCAATTTCAGAGGGATACTCCTATTGTCTGACATGCATCGATAGATTTATCTGCTGGGTAGAAGGGGTTCCCATGAGAAATATTGGTGCTGATACCGTCGCAAAAAAGGTTTACAATTCCGGAATGCGTTTATGCGCGGTTCCTGCGTCCGGAATTTATGTGATATGAATCGAAATGCAACTATCGTACGCTGAGTTCCAATTTTTATCAAAGTCAATAAACTTGGAATTTCTATGTTAGAATTGTTCATCAGGAACTACAAGAAGCATAAAATATATCAAATAAGTGTAAGAAGTTTTGTAATTATGAGTCATAGACAACACTATTTAGCTTGACATGAAATACGAAACGTTGAATTTTTCATCTGAGGTGCTTGGCTTCAGTTGCTATGCGTGATTTCTGCGGAGCAACATCTAACATCTCTTTACTTTTTCTTTTTTCTTTAAACTTCATAATCATTCAGTCATAATCATTCTTGCTGTCCAGCGTGGAGTGGAGGAAGTAGTGCTGTCCCTCGATTGTAGAACTTAGCAGCCATTTGTGATGATTCGTGTAAGTTTTGCAGGACCACCTCTTTGGGTATGACCTGGAAGTTTAGCTTGGAGGCAACGATGGGGAGAGGACCTCTAAGCTTCCTCCCAAAAAATAATTGTGCTGGTGATACACCTCCGAGTGACAGGATGGATCAATTTTTGTAGTGGAAGATGGCTTGATGCAGGTCTTGGTTCATTCGAAGCAGGTTCTTAGCTCAAAGCCTTCTCTGCAAGGCCATTTGACCTGGGGTAATGTGGGCTGGAGTTAGTCACCCTAAAGCCGACAATCTCAGCAAAGGACCAAAAAACCCTGCTATTATATGGGACAGTTTCATAGATACACCCCTCTATAACACCAAAACGTGTGAACTTGTCCTTGAAGATTGCCACCAGCTTAGCTGCCATCTTCTCAGATATAATGGGTCAATTTCGATCCATTTGGAGTAGTGATCGTGTATTACGAGATAGTATTTTCCTGCATGGGTCAGGATATCAGAGCCTACTCACTGCAATGGTCGGCTGGTGCTGGGTAAGGAAGGAGTGGCTCTCTTTGATTTGACCTTGCGTGTGCCATATGTGTGCCACAGGGATGACATAAATGTGGGGTTCGTTTTGTATGGGAAATGGTACCAACTGGTTCAAATCGCTTAATTAGGCAAAGCTTGCTGGAACTGCTAACACCCAGAATGGGAACTGCATCCACATCAGCCACAGCAAAGTCAATATCTGTATTTTTCCCACTCCTTGGCTGGCAACGCAGATTATTTATACCGAGAGCCGATGTTTTAAAGGAGATGTCACTGTAAGATTTTATTGTAATATTTGAATGTTTCAAATCATGCTGCTTCCCCCCAACCCTTTGAATTATCTTAAGGGCAGCTCATTCACAGTGGCGCCACAATCTAATTTAAAAACAACTCGGCTCCAATTAATTGTGTGAGGCTCATGCCATGAGGTATTATTGTCCGACTCAATGGCAGAAATTTGGGAATTCAAATTTAGGTGGATGTTTCAATGTAATGGATTTCCTGAGTGTCAGCTTGGTCACCATCTATGTTATAGATGCTGACATCCGTGTTGTCGTCAATAACATTGTGGGGATCCTCCTCCTCCACCTTTAATTGTGGCAAAATGATGCAGCTGAGTACTTCTACTACAGTGCCTGTTGTGAGCGGGGAAGCGCGAATGGCATGCTTGTAACCACATTTTGTACATTGGAATGTCATGTGTTGAGACTTGTAGAATGGCTTCGTTACTGATGACCGGAATGAACTATGGGTATTGGTTCTTGTTGCATCAAAGGGTATTCTATCGGGTTTAGATGCTGATGCATCTACAATTTTTGCATTATTTTTACTTGCTCCGAAATATTACATTGTCTAGTTTTATATTTTGATCACGAAGAAGACATTTGCGTAAGTTGCTATCACAGATCATTACAATAATTTGATCACGAAGGATTGATTTTTTTTCATCTCCATATTCACAGATTTTCACTGTGAGTTAGAAACTCATCAAACGGTTGTCTTTCTTTTTGTAAAATCGATAAAAAATTGGGGCACTCCATAACCGCATTAATGAATGGGGCACAATGTTTGTCAAATGCTTCCAGAACGTCTTCAAGGGACTCAGAATCTTCATCAAGTCCAAATGAATTGAACAACCTGCGACCTTCTCTACCAATGATATTCAAGAAAACTGAAACTTTGAACCGGGTTTTCTTATCTTTAAACCCTCTAGCTCGTAAAAATAATTTAAACTCTTGACGCCATTCGGGCCACAATATTGCCACATTCTTGTTGAAAATGAAAGATTAAGGTCGTACAGCCAAAAATCTCTCACCTGGAGTTCTGGAGTCGAAAAGGCTAGTGTGACATGTTTTCTTTACAATCAAATTGATGAATTTCAACACGAAAGTAAAATAGAATGATAGGAAAGTAACGTAAGATAGTTGGAGAAGGATGTTTTATTAGGGTGATGAATAAAAACCCCTTGTTGAGTAGGTTATGGCATCAGCTGATTTATAATTGTCCGTTTGTTCAAATCGTACAACGTTTTAGCGAATTTTATTGGACAATTTCCCTGAACTCCGACGGGGAATCTCCATTATTAAAAACTCAATATAAACGAGTTTTGACTTGTTGGAAGACGCCAACGTTTGATCCTAAAGATTATTTTTGTTTGAGTGGGGCCAATCTCCGTTAAATATCATTTTGGTAAAAGTGAGCTCAAATCGATTCCAGAAATTATACCAATTGAGAAACTGTAGTTATATAGAAACGTTATTCTTAAAACATAGTTATATATTACTGCTGTGCTGAAGGCTATTTAGATAGATACTGACAAGAGGCATTCGATACTATGACCTTCGGATGTTCCATAGATATTCCTTTGAACAAAGGAGGTACTTTTCTGTTTTATTAAGCATTTGGGTACATGTAAACATTCAACAACATGCGATACTACAGAAATACTTTCATAAACAGTAATGTTTCCGCTTCAAGGTACTTGTTACTTCTTACTATGTAATAATGCTTATTAAAATAACTTTGAGCATGGAAACTGCACATACAATGTTACGATCCTAAGCGCCCGTGGGCATCGGAAATAACTACAAACTTGGAGAACTTACTAACTCCCAAGTGAAGTGTTTGGTGAATCGCAAACGAACTTAACTATTGGAGATAGCCCAAATCTCTCAACCCCAAGAATTTGCTATCCCCCATTTTAGCTCTTGGATGGTGAAACTAGCCCTGAATAGATAAATTAAGATGGTCAATCAAGAAAATACAACAGTTGCATTCTGCTCATATTGGCTGTAGAAGCTTGGGTTTGAAGTGAAATACATATAGTAATAGCCTCTTTCCAATCACCAGAAATATTTCGTTCAGAATAGTTGTATCACTGAATGTTGGTACTTACGGCAGTAGCTGTCAAATCGCAGGCTCTTACAAGCAAAGTTAATTGAAGAATGCTTCCTGATAATGAATATATGATATACGCGATTGTCCTGATTTCGAATTCGGTTGTCACGTTAATGGCGATGATCTCAGCACTTTCGTAAACTCGGATTGTGGCGTCCATTAGTACCCAACCCAAAAACCACGTTAACTGCAACCCATATACTGACTTCACATAATTGCACAACTCAATCAACTCGTAATGTCTGACCGGATCCAACTTTTGTGTGTCACTTATGGATTTGAATTCCTCTGAGCAAGCTCTCAAGATCGTCATGAACTGAATGCTGATAAAGAAATTTTGATGCAATACCACCAGATAAAATATATAATTTAGGATTGGGATATCTTCTGACAACAATATTGCTATGAAAGCAAAACAACGGAACAATGTGAACATCATGAGATTTTTGACGTAAGGACATGGGTTCCGAGAGTGGAGAAAAGTTTGAATTAAATGATATTTGTCTCTATTTCGTACCATATTGACGGAATTTACACAGTAAATCATGACCAAAATCACTATTTCAAAATTGTACAACAAAATTCCAACAATTGAGTCTTTGACGTACTCCAATGTAATCTTGCAATGCCCATATATCAGCCCGGAGTACAAAAGGATTGAAAATACTAATGAATAAGTAGCCGACATGTTGGAAATTCGGCCGTTTGTGTCAAACGGGTAAACCCCAAGGAATCGGGATACTAAAAATACTTTGGAAAATTTCATGTTGGTATTTCTAATGTCAAACAAAACTTTTTCCACAGTGAGATAGAGTTTCTTTAGTTAATTCCTTCTGAATTCACGGTAGATATTTGTTGAGAATTCGAAGAACGGTTCAGCTACAGTAGACATGAAAGAAATATCGATATGCCATTATTACTGTCATATGACAATCTAACATAAATGTCCATAGATTAACCTGTTTACTTATTTAAGCCATTGAGTTCTACCGAGCCGAATCAATAAAAATTGTTGGTGATTCCATCAAGCTTACTTTGTTGAGACGGACAAGTATTGACAAATGTAACATTACTTGGACTTTTATGAGAGAACGTGAATATGTGCATGTCATCGCCATGTTTTGAGAATTCCCTCAGTGTTAAAAATTTGTTAATTTTTTTTCTTCTTTTTTTTTTTTTTAATGAATAGCGTTTTCTAAATATTGCAGGTGAGGCACCAGCCTCTTTCTTCCCCTCGCCACCGATCCCGTTTCCTGTCAATCGTCATGCAAGCCTTCTGCCATTCAATTTCTTCATCTGAGGCCCCACGACAAGCAGCCTGTCCAGGATGCAATCCTGGAAAATAGCTGTGGGGTCCTTATGGCCTGTCCTACTGATATCGGGGAAAAGCCTCCCATTCAGCGAATCTTTCCTGGGATCTTGGGTCTCTTATCTGACCTGAAGACAGCAATGTTGTGGCTCGGGGAGCAGGTAGACCATATTGATGATTATGATGGTCCCTACCAGCAGGATCTAGCGAGACTGACTGTTGAGGGGCCGATTGGCTTGGAGGGCAAGGTCACGGTTCATGTGCTGAGGATCTTCCCACATGGGCAGGAAGCGATGGTTGATGAGGCACAAGTTTAATTCTCTTCCTTAAATTTGCAAAGTCTGTTTGTGAAATAAAAAATCTAATTAGGTTTTTCAGAAGAAAACAGTTACGTATTTGGGGTACGTAGTTCGTAATGAAGGTACCCGGGTGAGATTCACGATCCACGGTCCACTACAAAGGGAGCTGGTCTTTCTACTGTAGTGCCTAATGGGGGTACCAAAGCAGCAAAGCGCGAAAAACCTGGAATACAGGTGGAAAAAGATGTAGTGAAATCACCACGACAATATATCTGCGAATCTACTGGAGGGAGCTGGGAATTAACAATTTTGCGGCCTCTCAAGAAAATTGTTGAATGCAGAGGGCAACTCTTGAATACTCCCAGCCGATTTCTTGGTGGTTTGAACTTTACCAATTATGCTATAACCAATCGATTTTGCAGTTTTTATTACATTTTTGTTGTTATTTATTGTTGTTTTAGAATTTGGTCCCATGGTGGATCCATTCTCAGTAAATGATGATTTCGTTAGTCAGGAAGGAGGGGTGGTTAATACCGATATAACAACCTATTTTCAACCTATTTTCGTAAATCTTTCTTTTTTTCAATATCACAATGTAAAAACAGTTCATTGTTTATTATTGTAGAGGTCGACTGTGGTGGGGGGGGGGGGGGCTTGTTGCATACTCATGGAGGGGGTGAATTCAACGAATTCATGATCTATTCGCATTTCTCACCAAAATAATACTCACAGTAACATACGCGTTACTTAACAATATGATTACTCTAAATGTAGAACAGAATCGGGAGGGGGGGGGGGGGGGGGGAGCTTTCAGCATTTTGGAGGGTTCATATCCATTTATAATACCTACTTCTCCATCTACTAACCAACTCGTAGAAAAAGAGAAAGGAAAAAATCAAGCATTTTAATTTCTCCCTTGATGGGAAAAACAAAAGATCATGGATATGTCTAGTATCTACTGCTTACCAGTTGGTACCTACTACTCAATTGTATACCAACCATGTAGTGCCTTCTTTTGACAAGATTATTCCATAATGGTTACAAAACAATATTAGTTTTTAACTTAGAGTAATAAATCAGCATTCCTTGACACTACAATGGCTTAGAGGTCATGAAATGTCGTGGTAAAATGAGAGCATTCCAAAAAGTGGGGAACGATTTTCCTACTATGAAAACTATGGGAGTTACTCTTCCCTAGTAACGCCTTGGTTGTACGTGAAAATCAATAGAAAATGTCCCGGTCGGGAAAAAAAGTGTCGGTCGGGAAAACAAAGTGTCGGTCGGGAAAACAAAGTGTCGCGAAAAATTCCTTGACCCCCAGCCAAAATACATATCCATGTCAAAAAGATGCTATGTAAGACCCCAAAATTCAGATTTTTCTAGGTATTAACCAAGGACCTTGATAAATTGTTAAGAAAATCATTAATACACTTCCTGCGGCGGTACTAGATAGAATAGAACCTGAACTCGGAGAAACAATGCACATTGCCGAAAATGATTAGATTACGTGGAAAAAACTAGATTTTCATTAAAGTGGTTCACAATGTCAATGAGTCTCGTGTAGCAGTATGGGAAAAGTTCAACACGAGGTCATATGACCTCGCTTAGCAAGAAAGAGATGTGTCTAGATTTTAATGCCGCAGTAAACATGTTCTCCTGTTACAGGTGGATTTTTTTTAATCCTCGATCCCCATCTCCCATCTAAATTGACAATATTTAATTGTGCATGAATGTTCAGTGTCCAATAACTAGAAATAATTGGGTCATAAAATTGTTCTCATCGAATAAGTAAAAAAAGTGAAGTATACAACCATTCCAGGTTGGGGCTTTTCGTCCGACTGCCTCGGGCGTCGAGGACGTCATCAGCTATCCTCCAAATGGAGGATCAGAACAAATTCTGATGATTTCGCTTGAAGCTACTCATTGCCTCGCCCCGTTGAGTGGAGAGGGGTTCGCCGTACAGAAGCGCGAAAATTACTTGGACGTCTGACCCTTACCTGGGCGGTCACCCAAAATTGTTCTCATCGATTATATTGGCACTTATCGCTGTCGCAGTAGAGTTGCAGGCTGTCTCAATCAATTAAAGAAATATCCTGCCGATAAATTTAAATATGATATTTGCAATTATCGCGGTAGGGACCTGTTTCGGTGAGCTAGTGAAAAAAACTACAAAGAGCCAGACGATTTCGTAAATTCGATTTGCGGTGTCTATTAGGACCCAACCCAGGCATATCGTCAATTGCAACCTATTTAAACTTTCGAATTTACATATATTTGCATTACTTAATCAACTAGAAAGGTCTGACCAAATCAAAACTGCGTCTATTTGAATTCATTCGCGCCACCGCTCAAGATGACACGAGGTGAACGCTGACCAAAACGTTTTGAGTCTATTTCGAAACCAAATCCCCATGACATCAATGCAGCAAGAGCAATACACCGGATTAATGTGAACATCACAGCATTGTTGACGTACGAATCCGAATGTCCGCAGTGAAGGAAAGAATGAACTGCGTATAACTTTTCTCGTTTTTTCACCATATTGAAGAGGTTTAAATAGAAAATCGTGACTAGAATGGATATTTCAAAGTGGTGCAACAAATGCGCAATAATTAGGTGACGGAGGTACTTCATTGTTATGTTGTAATTTCTATGAATAAGCCCGAAGAGCGAAAAAATGGAAAAACCTAGCAAATTATCCTTCTTCATCAAACGAGTGAAAGCCAAGGAATCGAGATGCTACAAAATCTTCAGTAGATACCATGACGTTATTTATAGTGAAACAACGTTTAAGTAAGTGAATTAGTTCATTGTAGACGTTGAATGAGTTGACAAAGAACGGTTTACCCACATTACAAAAAAGATGAAATGAAGAGAAATCTTTATGCCATCACTGACCTTCATATTCACGCCAACGTGATAATAAAGTCCTTGGAATAATTTAATTGGGGCTATTGTATTCTAACGATCAAAATCATAAATTATATATCATTCAGAGTACCAACACGTTTGCAAGTTTAGGATGGTCGCTCATCTACTTCTTTTCATATTAGAATTGACGAATATAATACAACTACTGTGACGAGAAAGGCAGGAAGGTGGACATTGGTGGGAGCTCAAATATGTGATATTCAAGACTATGATCAACGTACTGTAATTTTTTAGTTATTTCAACTTACCTATCGCGTCCGAGTCTACCTTTAGGTAGCAAAGTATTGTTCGCGAATTTTCGTAGAAAATTAAGCTATTGCTATAGCTCGGAAAATTTCAAAATCAAAATTTTCTTCATTGAAATCCGTTTTGAGGTCTTCTGAAACGATTCCTGAAGTTTGCGCTTTTTCATATATATATATATGTATATATATTTATATATATATATATATATATATATATATGTGTGTGTGTGTGTGTGTGTGTGTGTGTGTGTGTGTGTGTGTGAGACGGAATCGGATAAGTGACGAAAAATTTTTTGTAGTAGACTGTATAAAAAATGAAGTAAAATGCCGCCAACTGCATATTTTTATTTCAATCCTTCTCACGTTATGATTTTTCAAAGGTTTTTGAAGAAAAACCGTGTTTGTTTCCTTTTAAACTAGAATTTTCCAACTTTACCTCATTTAATTTTAACTTTTGACCTCATTTTCGGAATCAACGTTAAATTTTCTATAAATATAAAGTAATTGGGTTCTGAAAAAAGTACTATGAAAAAACCTCACATCAGCTCAAACATAAACGATTTTGAAAAAATAAAATTTTTGAAAATCTTTACAACTTTATAACTCTTCCAAAAAATATCCTGAAAACTGGAAAATCACACGAAAACTGCTTCATCTAATACTCTTTCTAACGGTATAGTCAATTTTACTTTTACTGCTGTTATTTCGAGGAATAAATTGTGTTTTAATGTTGAAATGTGGGTTTTTCATTGAAATCGATAGTGTTTTCGAAATATGGCTCTCAATGAGCCTTCGGGTATGTGGCCGGTTTCTACGTAGTTTCCATGCTGAATCGAATGATAACATTTGAATTTCTCTCCAACTCCGTTATAACTGAGTTTTACAATTAAACTCACATATTTTTAGTTCGTTTTCTATGCTTAAATGAATGTATGTAATGGGTTAAAACTACTTAATTAAAGAGTAAGTCTCGATTATAACGTAGTTGGAGTGATCTGCAAGTGTTACCATTCGATTCAGAGTGAAACAATTCGTAAAATCGACCCGTTACCCGTACGTTCATAGAGAGTCATTTTTCGAGAAAACCATCGATTTCATTGGAAAACCCACATTTTTCAACATTAAAACACGATTTCCCCCCTTAATAACAAAGAAAGAGAAAAATTCACTGTACCGTTGGAAAATGTAATAAATGAAGCAGTTTTCATTATATGCCTTTTTTTTTTTTTTTTTTTTTTTTTTTTTTTTGAGATAGTTTTCAAGATTTTCAGAAATTTTATTTTTTCAAAATTGTATATGTTCGAACAGATGTGAGGTTTTTGGATGGTAATTTTTGGTTTATTATTTCCAATAATAAGCCTATGTGATCGTATAGCAAAAAATTTTTACAACCCCCCCTCAAACTTTGTCACTTTACGTTTCAAGGTGCGTAGAATCCAAATTTGAAATGTCCGTCCGCCGTCCGCCGTTTGCCGTCCGGGCCATAAAAGGCCTTAGAATTGACTTAAAAAATCCGTTCTTTCGCACATAGACTCCACTTGTGGTCTAGTTGGTCCTAACTTCTCGCCAGCTCGATCGCTCCACACCCATGGGTGCTATGAGCCAAAAATAGGTGAAAAAGTGTCTTTTTTTGTGTATATTTCAAGTTATATAGAAATTGGAGATTTATGAGTGAAAAGAAAATTTTAGTTATTAATTTTATGGAAAAAAAAATTCTAAAGGATACTCTTCTATTCAAAAAGAGATATTGGGTTTTAGGCTATATTTTGCAATTCTATAGATTTTTTAAAACAAAATTTGATGAAGTTCAAGTTTTGAGCATAATTTTGTACATAAATTGTTGAATATTCTATTTCATAGTTGATAAACTTTATTTGACCAATCTTATGCTAAAAAATATCAATTTAACGATTCTTAGCCATTTTCAGTGATTTTGTCAGCACATTTTTTTTTTTTTTTGAAATTTGACCAATTAAATGATATTAATATACAGTATAGGTAACACTTTTATGTATTGGAAAGATGACTTGGTAATAAATTTTTTTGTTTATCAACTATATTAAAAAGCGTAAAATTGTGAGGTTCCGCTGCTGTTATGGATTGAACCCATTTGTGAGGTCCGAAGCTCCAAGTTCCGATACTAAATATACTATAAGCTATATACATATTTTTATAGGAAATTTAGCGTTGATTCCAAAAATGAGGTCAAAAGTTAAAATTAAATTAGGTAAAGTTGGAAAATTCGAGTTTAAAAGGAAAAAACACGGTTTTCCTGAAAAAAAAAAAACCTAAAAAAATCATATCCCAACAATGGATTAAGTTAAAAATATGAAGTTGGCGGAATTTTACAACATTTTTTATGTAGGTAGGCAATCACAAAAAAATTTTCGTCACTGATCCGGTTCCACCTTGTATATTTGTGTCATTTCAGGCGAGATAACTCTCCTTAGGATTGCGATAAAAATTCCATTTTTGCTCCGAAAAATCAAGCTTTCTAAACGAAATAACGGCCCACAATCGTTAAATTTATAATTTTCAGCTGAATTTTGCTTAAATAAAGTTTATAAAATATAAATTACAACATTAAAAAAATTATTGAGACAATTGAAAAGCTGACATGGAAAAGCACTTAAGTCCAAAAATCAAATTTCATAGGAACTCCCTCTGAACTCTTATCAGATTTGTTGGACATAATCTCTTCTCCATGCAAAGGTCACACATTTATTCTAGGTGCAATCTAGCAAGGAAGAGAGGGCCTAAGGCTTTTCCCACGCCGTTTGCGTGACTGTTCACTTGCACTTCGACGAAAAAAAATTTTCTTTCGATTTTTGGACTTAACTGTTTTTTTATGTCAGCTCCTCAATTATGCTGAAAAACGTACTTATATTTCATCAAAATTTGCTAGGTATACACTCGATAAAAACTGCAAAAATGTAAAAATCCAAGATCTTCTTTTGAATAGCTTATTAATTACTACTTATTTAGACATTTTTTTGCCATGAAAATAATAGTTAACATTTTCTTTGCACTCAAAAAGCATAAATTTCGAAACAATTTAACCTAATATAATACGATAATTTGCGAAAATTCGCTCATACGATCATGCTGGATGACTGGAATTTTTTTACTTGCGGGTGATGAAAAAGTTGTTTTTCTAAATCTGAATATCCACTCTGAAAACTTTGCTCGTTGTGTGTGTTTGTGTGTGACTGCTTGTCCGTGGGTCAGCAAATCCTCGCACCACAAATAACATCAACAGTTGTCATGCGATGAAAATATAGAAAATACTTTTGTCACATGCTTGTATCATAGAATGAATTATACTCACTGCTGTCGCAGTCTCACTGCAGGCTCTCATTAGCCAATAGAAATGAAGTATGCTGCCCGTAAACGTAAATATACAAGAAGCAATTATTGAAGAAGTAGACTGAGGGTAGATTCTCCGATCAAATACAATAATATCGATGATTTCGTGAAACCGGGATGTGGCACTAATCAGGGCCCAACCCAAGAACATTGTCACTTGCAGCCCATAAACCGAATTCACATATTTGCATAACTCGATTAACTCGAAATGTCTGGCCATATCAAAATTCCCATTTTCACTGAGAGATTTGAATTCCTTTTCACAAGTGCGTAAGATCGTGATCAACTGAATGCCGCTGAAAAGATTTTGTTGCAACACCACTGCTAGTAATGCGATGTACTTGTAATAATCGGAACCAAACTTCCATGAGAAGTACGTCACAGCAGCAATTAACCGGAACAATGAGAACATGAATAGATTTTTACTGTAAGAATTTGGATTTCCAGAGTGAAGAAATGTTTGTACTATATGATATTTTTCTCGTTTTTTGACCATATTGAAGAAATTTACACAGAAAATCATGACCAGAATCATTACTTCAAAGTCAAGCAATAACTTATAAATTGTTGAGTGGGGAGGGTGTTTCATCATAATCGTGTAATGCTCATAAATCAGCCCGGAGTACAAGAGAATCGAAAAACCTAACGAATATATGGCCAACATGTTAGAAAATCGGCCGCCTTCGTCAAAAGGGTGAAAACCAAGACCTCGGGATGCTACGAATATTTTATAAGAGGCCATGATGGTTTTTGATACTGAAATATAGTTTCGTAAGTAGTGAGGATTCATTTTATTCAAGGTAGACATTTGTTCAGATGTTACTCAAGCACTTAATTTTGGCAGGAGATAAATATCAATGCCGTCACGCACAGACATCGAAGTTTTTTAAACGTACTTTTGTAACTGTATAGAAAAAAATATAAATAAATTTTCTCTCAAACTTTTTAACGTTACGTTTCAAACGAAAAAAATTCGCCCTTTCCCACATGGGCTCCACGTGGGGTCTTGTTGGTTCAAGAATCTTGCCAGCCCGATCGCTTCACACGCATCAGTGCTATGAGCCGAAAATGGGCCATAAACGGAGGTTTTTTCCTCATATTTTTCCTCGCTCTTAGGTTTTTCTATTTCTATTGATTTTCACGATATCCATTGAATTATTTATGTAGATGAATCAGCATGGTTTATATTATGATAATTGATTTTTATACGCACAACGAAAAAGGAGACTATGTGTCACACTGGCAGACTTTCTTCTTCTTGAAATTGGCACTGGTAACAGAGTCTACGTTTCTTAAACCTCCATATCACGTTGGCTATGTTAAAACTTTTCTCGACCGAGATTGTTGCAGTTAATAAGGCGTTTTTAATATCAATTTTTGATGATCTATCTTTACAAATTGAAAATGCTCGGCTGAACCCACCAAAATCGTTTTGGTATCGTTGAGTTTATTATCGAAATTCCTTTACGCCTGAAACCCACCATGGTAATTTTTGCTCCTGTCTAATGAAATTCGTCCAGTTAGTTATCATATCAACGCGTACCACTTTTTGTAGTGAAGTTATTCGCTTTCTCCTCGTATTTACAAGTTGCGAAGGCCGGCTCGTTTGCCGATAGCTGGGTTGTTCTCGCACAAACAAATTAATGCATATAGCAGACTTGAATTGTTTCTAGACATAGGTACTTGATATGTTTTAAATAAAATTCCGAAATCTTGAAAGTTTTCGACTGGAAATGTTGGATGGGTCAAAATTTCCATAGTGGTTTTCACTACTTTCCGATTTCAATTTTCAACGTTTGACTTCACCATTGAAAATAGCGCATCAAGATTAACAAGAGTTCGTCAATACCCCATTTTCGAAAAATTTGATCTTGAGATGTTTTTCAATATCAAGGCAGTACTGTACCAATATTGCAGGCTCTCACATGCTAATACGATTGGAGAATGCTGCCTTTAAAGAGAAATATGTACACAATTATTATGCAAGTTGTCTGCGTCGTTTCTCAGATCGACAAAAACAGCCTCGATGATTTCATGACTATATATCCTATTGCCACCTATATACCTACTGAATTTATATATTAGCATATCTCAATCCACTCAAAATGTCCGCCCAGATCAAACTTCGAGTGCCGCTGAGAGTTTTGAAGTCTGCCGCGTAAATGCACAGTGCAATGCAGAGTGTGAGCAGAGATTTTCGAGTTCGCCCATGCGTATGGTAGGATGCAATCATTCATATCCAGATTGAGAGGACATTGAGAGGGCGAGTCATTCCGCAAAATCAAAATATAATTACGTAGAAATCATTAGACAGTCAAGGCTGGAGAGGTGACCTCAAAAGTTGCAACGAAAATGAGGAATTACAACAAATTATTTCATGTTGAGGAATATAAGACATGGCGTTAGACGAATATACAACCCAATACGGATGTGTAGATTCGTGACCTTTCAACTCTATGGGCTTCACTCTCAATGGCGATACAAGCCACGATGCGCATTGCCCTGGTCTTCCGGCCTCGACGCCTATTCTTGATAGTTTTGCCATTAAGACGTTGTGTACTGCAGTTAGTTCAAGAACTTCAGTATTTTTCATCCTAAATACTAGCAACCAGCACTTTAAATAGAAGTTAGATCTATTTATAACTTCAAAACCTTAAAACTTGAGACAGAAGGATAGAAGGTCACAGTTGACTCTTTGGGCAGTGAAAGGTTGCTAGAATTCATAAACCAAAGTACTACCTACCATTGAGCTGGTGGTTCTAGCGATGAAAATTAAATTTTCAGTACATTCAATCGAAATAGTTAGGTCACACAGTAGTATCATAGAATGAAATATACTTACTGCTGCAGCAGTCTCACTGCAGGATGTCATTAGCCAATACAAATGAAGTATGCTGCCCGTAAATAAAAATATAAAAGATACAATCATTGTAGCAGTAGACTGAGGGTAGTGGCTCCGATCGAATAAAATATAATCGACGACTTCGTGATACCGAATTGTGGAGCTCACCAGGGCCCAACTCAAGAACATCGTCACTTGCAGCCCATATACCGAATTTACATATTTACATAACTCGATCAACTTGAAATGTCCGACCAGATCAAAAATGCCATTGTCACTGAGAGATTTTAATTCCTTCCCGCAAGTGCACAAGATTGTGATCAACTGAATGCTGATGAACAAATTTTGTTGCAACACCACTGCAAGAAATGCGACGTACTTGTAAAAATCGGAACCTAACTTCCATGAGAAGTACGGCATAGAAGCAAATAACCGGAACAATGTGAACATAAATAGATTTTTACTGTATGAATTCGGAATTCCAGAGTGAAGGAATGTTTGGACTATATGATATTTTTCTCGTTTTTTTACCATATTGAAGAAATTCACATAGAAAATTATGACATGAATTAATACTTCCATGTCCCGCAATAACTTTTCAGTAGTTGAGTGACGCGGGTATTTTATCGAAATCGTGTAATGCTCATAAATCAGCCCGGAGTATATGAAAATTGAAAAACCTAACGAATAAATGGCCCACATGTTAGAAAATCGGCCGCCTTCGTCAAAAGGGTGAACACCGATAGCTCGGGATACAACGAATATTTTGGAAGAGGCCATGATGGTATTTGATACTGAGATATACTTAGTTCTATAAGAAGTGAGAATTCCTTATATTCTAGGTAGACATTTGTTTAAATGTTACTCAAGCGCTTACTTTTGGCAGGAGATGAATATCTATACCGTCATGCACGGACATAGAAGTTACACCCGTACACTTTTTTTTTTTCTATTGGAACCATCGTAATCGCTCAATCGTAATAAATAGAATAATGATGATGCTATCAATTTAGCTAAGTTTTCAGTGGTTACAATCGGTGTTCCCACCGCGTCGGGTTCATGAACTGTGTTTAGTGAGTTCATGACATTTTCAGACCTGCTCGGGGATGGGGTTGAGAACTCGAACTGAAGGAAACCTTTCTGAATCTTCCAAAAATATCATTTCACCGCGAAACATTGGCGTAGGCAGGATTCAGCCAAGGGGGGGCCTACCCCCAACAGCTATTATATATGAAGTATGCGTGTGCATATTAAATCAGACGAAAAGTACAAATTCTGAATTCCGAGAAATAATTTTCATGACATATCTTTATTCATATATTTTACATTATTTCATTATACAACATAGGTACTACAAAACAGCAATGGAAAATTTTTAGCACCAGTCTTCTGGTGTTGCTGGCAAATTGATCAACATCCTCTTCTACAACGGTTGCCTTCTTTGATTCCACCAAATCTCGGTGGAGGCTGAGCATACACAGACCATTCAGCCTGTCCTCCCCCATTGTAGACCGTGTCCATGTTTTTACGCGCTTCAGGGTAATGAAAGTTCTTTCCGCCGAGCAGGACGTGCCCGCAATCATCAGGGAGTTTTTGATGAAAGGATAGAAGGGATCTGCTTCCTTGATCAAGTCGATCATTTCCCCATTCTGAAGTTTTGACAGTTTTTCAGTCTCATTCCAGTCTAAACCTTCGTCGTTCTTGTCCATTTTTTTCGCCCACTTGTTGTGCCATAATTGGAGCTCTGCGTTCAGCAAATCCTCATCAAAATCATAAAACTTGGCAATTTTTTGGGCTTGGAGTTTCAAATGGTCTAATTTTGATGACAACATTACGTGGGGGTGAAGAGAAAGAAGGGAAAACGCCGGTTCATTATTATGAGTCAGTCGGAGCTGAAGAAAACGAGTCTAGATAAGGATTCAAGACTGATCGTTTCCAATATTCCTCAGGAGTTTCTACCTGGAACCAGGCTGTATGATAAGTTTCTAGAATTTAAGCTTCTCAGAATCACTTCCCCTTTCGCGCTCTTCTCCATCTTATGTTCAATCCCAAAAATGTTTTCTACCTACCTAGAACTTTATCTTACTATGAAGGTACTTTTGCTCACAAAATACGTGTTTCCAAATTCCAATAATTCCTTCACATACCCCTAACTACGCATTCAATATTCTAGTGTCTAAATAAGTTCAGAAAAATTGATTTTTGAGTTCCCACAAGTCTAAGGGAGGCCACGGCCCCTCCCTGCCCCACCCTGTCTACGCCCTTGCAGCGAACCCCACGTAATGATTTGCCTTGTCATCCGCCTGCTTGATGCTGTTGCGTTATCGTTTTATACATCTCTTTTGTTCTTCGATTGCATTGCACTTTATTTACGTCATGAATTTTAGAAGAATACCGGGGCTCTTTCTAGAAGATTCTGATACGGAATCGGAAGTGTATGCTTTGATTGCCGATTGGGTGTAGGTCCTTTCTGATGAGGACTCTTCTGATCTTGAAAGTAATAATGAATAAATGTAAAAAAGAACAAATGAGGGAACCTCGCTCACATAAATAAAAGCAACTGGCACCCTAAAAAGTCTTTAGGTGTGCTTGTAACTTCAAAAGCTTAAAACATGAGACAGAAGAATAGAAGGTTATTTATAGCAGGTTGTCCACAGACGATCCTTTGGGCAGTGGAGGGTTGCTAGAGTTGATAACCCAAAGTACTATCTACTATCCAGCCCATTCAATCGAAACATTTAGGTCACATACTTGTATCATAGAATGAATTATACTTACTGCTATAACAGTCTCACTGCAGGCTCTCATTAGCAAATACAAATGAAGAATGCTGCCCGTAAACAAAAATATACAAGATACAATAATTGTAGCAGTAGTCTGAGGGTAGTGGCTCCGATCGAATAAAATATAATCGACGACTTCGTGATACCGAATTGTGGAGCTCATCAGGGCCCAACTTAAGAACATCGTCACTTGCAGCCCATATACCGAATTTACATATTTACATAACTCGATCAACTTGAAATGTCTGACCAGATCAAAATTGCCATTGTCACTGAGAGATTTGAATTCCTTCCCGCAAGTGCACAAGATCGTGATCAACTGAATGCTGATGAACAAATTTTGTTGCAACACCATTGCAAGAAATGTGACGTATTTGTAAAAATCGGAACCTAAGTTCCATGAGAAGTACGTCATAGAAGCAAAAAACCGGAACAATGAGAACATAAATAGATTTTTACTGTATGAATTCCAATTTCCAGAGTGAAGGAAAGTTTGGACTATATGATATTTTTTTCGTTTCTTTATCATAGTGAAGAAATTTACACAGCAAATTATGACATGATTTAATACTTCAAAGTCGCTCAATAAGCTTTCAATAGTTGAGTGACGCGGGTATTTTATCGAAATCGTGTAATGCTCATAAATCAGCCCGGAGTATATGAAAATGGAAACACCTAACGAATAAATGGCCCACATGTTAGAAAATCGGCCGCCTTCGTCAAAAGGGTGAACACCGATAGCTCGGGATACAACGAATATTTTGGAAGAGGCCATGATGGTATTTGATACTGAGATATACTTAGTTCTATAACAAGTGAGAATTCCTTATATTCTTGGTAGACATTTGTTCAAATGTTACTCAAGCGCTTACGTTTGGCAGGAGATGAATATCTATACCGTCATGCACGGACATAAAAGTTACGCCCGTACACATTTTTTTTATATTTTTTTTTATTGGAACCATCGTAATCGCTCAATCGTAATAAATAGAATAATTGATGATGCTATCAATTTAGCTAAGTTTACAGTGGTTACAATCGGTGTTTCCACCGCGTCGGGTTCATGAACTGTGTTTAGTGAGTTCATGACATTTTCAGACCTGTGCGGGGATAGGGTTGAGAACTCGAACTGAAGGAAACCGTTCTGAATCTTCCAAAAATATCATTTCACCGCGAACCATTGGCGTAGGCAGGATTCAGCCAAGGGGGGGCCTACCCCCAACCGTCATGAATCTTAGAAGAATATCGGGGCTCTACCTTTAAGATTCTGATTCGGAAGTCGGAAGTGTTCGATCGCCTATTGGGAGTGGGTTTTTAGTTCTGATGAGGACTCTTCTAATCTTGAAAGAATGAATAAACGTGAAAATTAACAAGAGAGGGAATTTCGCTAACATTAATAACCGTGACGAGGTTTTCACGTTACTAAAAACGACGCTAGCGCTGGTTGATACATTGAGTGTCAGGTGAACTATAGTGTTCACACCGACGGGTTCTTGAGCCTAAAAGTTTCGTAAACTCGTGGAACCAGTCTGAGTTCATGAAATCTGACGGGTGCTTGGAACACAGCTTATATGAAGTGATAAGCTTCAGTTGCTATGCGTGATCGCTGCTGAGCAACATCTAAGGCGTAAGATCTGAAACTCCCTAGATTAGCTGGGTGAGTTTAGGACCTAATTTATTTACTATTCAGCCTATGAAGGTGAAATTTGGAATGGAGGCCCACTGGGGACCTAAAAAAGATTCTTAAAGTGTAGAGGCAAAACCAACTCATCCCAATCACGTAGGTTAAATGGCAAGAAGAGTTATTCTCGCACAAACAAATTAATGTATTTAGCAGACTTGAGTTGTTTCTAAACATAGGTACTTGGTATGTTTTAGCGAATTTTTGAAGAAAATTAAGCTATTGCTCCCGCCTCAAAATTTGTAGAATGTGAAATTTTGAAAAAAATTTATGCAGAAATCCGTTTCAGGCTATTCTGAATCATATTCTGAATTTCAACGCATTTTTTTATGTATGTATGTATGTATATATGTATGTATGTATGTATATATGTATGTATGTATGTATGTATGTATGTATGTATGTATGTATGTATGTATGTATGTATGTATGTATGTGTCATTCCAGACGGTAACTGTCCGTAGAATTGTGCTAGAAACTTCAAACAAATTTTAAAATGTTAAGGACACAAAACGAAAGTTCAAGTTCGTTGGCCAGCATGATCAGGTTACATCTTCGGGTTGAAATTTTCAAAAATGTAGTCAAAAATTTCAAAATAGCCTGTTTTTTGCGATTTGTTGTGCGAAATAGTTTTTTCAGCATACTAACATGTGGTATATTCGGAATCAGCGTAAAATTTCCTATAAGAATATGTATCAAGTTTTCAAAAATTTTAAAGTTGAAAAATCAGTCGAAAATCGAAATAATGCCGTTCGCTAGTTGTAAAAATCAGTAATATTTCCATGAAACATTGTCCAAATTCAGATTGAACTACTCTCATGGAAGTATCCCTGTATAACCAATCCTAAAACTATGCTGTTTAAAACGTGGGAAGTAGGTGCTTGTTTAATAATTTGATTCCATGTTTGTCTATCAAAATCATAAACTAAAATTTCTCTACACGATCAATAGCGACTGAAATGTCGAAGATTTCTTCAAAAATTTGCTCATGGGGTCATGCTGCATGACTGGACTTTTTATTTAATAACGAAATCATGAAATATTTTTGACTGAAAATGTTGGATTGGTCAAAATTGCAATTGTAGTTTTCCCATTTCCCATCTCAACTTTCAACGTTTGACTTCACCATTGAATTAACGGGAGTACGTCAGTACCCCATTTTCGAAAAATTTTATCTTGAAATGTTTTTCAATATCACTGCAGTTTTGTACTAATATTGCAGGCTCTCAAAAGCAAATACGACTGAAGATTGCTGCCTTTCAACGCAAATATTTACGCAATTATTATGCAAGTTGTCTGGGTCGTTTCTCAACTCGACAAGAACAGCCTCGATGATTTTTGAATCCGAATAGTGGCGTCCATTACGACCCAAGCCATGACTATAGACACTGAGTTGATATATTTGCATAACTCAATCAACTCGAAATGTGTACCCAGATCCAAACATCGAGTGCCGCTGAGAGTTTTGAAGTCTGGCGCGTAATGTAGAGTGCAATGTACAGTGTAAGCAGAGAATTTCGACGGTATGATGCAATAATTCATATCCCGATTAATAGGACATTGAGAGGGCGAGTCAGTACACAAATTCAATAAATACTTACCTAGGAATCATTAGACAGTCAAGGCTGGAGAGGTTACCTCAAAAGTTGCAACGAAAATTAGGAATAACAACAAATCCACACATTCTGAGGAATATAACATATGACGTTTGACGATTATACAACCCATTATGGATGTGTAGCTTACCCAGTGACCTTCTAACTGTATAGGCTTCACTCTCAACAGCGATACAAGCCACGATGTTCATTGCCCTGGTCTTCTTGTCTCTCGACGTCTATTCGTGATAGTCCTGTGATTAGGACATTGGGTACTACAGTTAGTTCAAAACGTCTGTATTTATCCTCTTAAAAACTAGCAACTGTCACCCTAAAAAGCGTCTAGATGTATTTATAACTTCAAATGCATGAAACTTGAGACAGGAGAATTGAAGGTATTGCAGGTTGTCCACAGCCGATCCTTTGGGCAGTGGAGGGTTGCTAGAATCCATAACACAGTGGTTTTAGCGATGAAAATTAAATTTTTAGTTCTCTCAATCAAAATAGTTAGGGCACATGCTTGTATCATAGAACGAATTATACTCACTGCTGTAGCGGTCTCACTGCAGGCTCTCATTAGAAAATACGAGTGAAGAATGCTGCCCGTAAACGCAAATATACAAGAAGCAATTATTGAACCAGTATTATGATAGAAGAGGCTACGATCAAAAACAATACTATCGATGATCACGTGAAACCGAATTGTGGAGCTAATCAGGGCCCAACCCAAGAACATTGTCACTTGCAGCCCATATACCGAATTCACATATTTGCATAACTCGATCAACTCGAAATGTCTGGCCAGATCAAAATTGCCATTGTCACTGAGAGATTTAAATTCCTCCCCGCATGTGCACAAGATCGTGATCAACTGAATGCTTGTGAAATAATATTGTTGTAACACCACTGCTAGTAATGCGATGTACTTGTAAAAATCGGAACCAAACTTCCAGGAGAGGAACGCCACAACCGCGAAAAACCGGAACAATGTGAACAGGAATAGATTTGTACTGTAAGAATTTGGATTTCCAGAGTGAAGAAATGTTTGTACTATATGATATTTTTCTCGTTTTTTTACCATATTGAAGAAATTCACACAAAAAATCATGGCCAGAATCATTACTTCAAAGTCGCGCAATAACTTGACAATTGTTGAGTCAGGAGGGTATTTTATCAAAATCGTGTAATGCTCATAAATCAACCCGGAGTACAAGAGAATCGAAAAACCTAACGAATATATGGCCCACACGTTAGAAAATCGGCCGCCTTCGTCAAAAGGGTGACAACCGAGACCTCGGGATACTACGAATATTTTATAAGACGCCATGATGGTATTTGATACTGAAATATAGTTCCGTAAGAAATGAGAATTCCTTTTCTTCAAGGTAGACATTAGTTCAGATGTTACTCAAGCACTTACTTTTGGCAGTAGATGAATATCTATACAGTCACGCACGGACATAACAGTTACGCCCGTACAATTTTTATTTTCTATTAGAACCATCGTATTCTCTCAACCGTGAGTAATAAATATAATAATTCATGATACTATCAATTTAGCTAAGTTTACAGTTGTGCAAATCTACTTCATTGTCGTGAACAAGTTTCTAATTGTCTACACTACCTATATTTCGATAGTATATTTAAATTTTATTTTGGGATTAATGTTGATAAGTAAGACACAATAATTAATCACTGGAATAGTTTTAATACTTATTTCTTTTATGGTGCTCCAGTATAGGTATTAAGAGGGAGGGGATCTGAATCAGCTGTTGTCGAGGTATTGTATTGAACATGATCCAATAGGGGTAAATGAGAGATACTTGGGGTGATGTTATGTGAGGATAGCAGTTGGGTTATTTATGGAGATGAATCAATATGATTTATATGATAATTAATTTCTATGCGCACAAAGAAGAAGGAGACTTCTTAACTTGATAAACGCGGGATCTAACCGGCGTTCTATGGAACGCCTCTCGTAACGGTTCGTTGGAACTGATATACAGTATAGCTTCTACAGGGCTGAGAATTGGTAATAGATGAGAACTCAAATGAGTGCCAACTGTAATCAACATTTTTCTAGACAAAGTCTTCCAAAACATTTTGTTATTATAATTTTTTTCCCCAGTTAGGTACAGTATTCAGTTAGGTACATATTCTCATATAAAGTTGAGGTTTTTTATCAATCATGCTGGGATTTTTGAGGCCTGTAATGTGGGCGAGTTGGATGTTGAAGCAGAACGAAATCGTGGCGCATTGTATATACTGACATCTTCGCCACGTCAGCTTCGTCATTTACAATACGTTTCACAATTTTCTACGGAAATAAAACATATTTCAGGCAATCAAAATCAAGGAGCAGATCACTTATCTAGAATTTCAGTGAAATAAATAAAGATAGCGGATTATAGTCAAATCGCATTTGCTCGAGAGATCGACGTTGTTCACGAGACACTTCTCTCAAATTAAAAAAATTAACGAATTCCACCAACATATTTTTATTGTGTGACATGTCCAAACAAAATATACGACTATACAGTCCAGCGAAATCCCGATATGCTATTTTCGAGCAAGACCATTCATTAGCAAACCCTGGAGTATAAGTAACCGCAAAATTAATTATGTTGTGTTGGTGGTTTGGTCGGCCGTAAGTACTTCTTGTTGGACTAATGGATGTGATTGAATTTCAATTTGTATTTTTTATTTTTCCAATTCGTTTCATTCTTTCCATTCCTTATTTTTTATGGTGACATTATTATAATAACTAACCATCCATTGCTTTGTTGATATTTTCAAGGACATGAGCCCTTGACTTTGAAGTTCACTTGGTGAACCATTGTTCTATTTGAAAAATCCGTCATATTCGGATGTTTATAAATTTTTTCCTGGACACACCAAAATCTGAAGATGTCCTCAGTAAGAGGACGAACTGTAATCAAATAAAACCATGAAATAATTCCATTTATTTTCCCTGGGCCGCATCCCGACTAATTCCAACAAAACAACAAAATTACTTACGTACATCTAAATGTGTTTGGATAAAAATGGAGATTGATACTAGAAAATGGGCAAAAATCATGTATTCCTCGTCAAGCAAATAAAATTTCTCGTCTTGTGAAGTCACTACTAGGAGGTTTCCCAAGAGTAGAGGAGCGATTTCAGACGTTCACATTGATATAGTTGGACCATTGTCCATTTCAGAGGGGTACTCCTATTGTCTTACATGCATCTAATGCATCGACAGATTTACCTGCAGGATAGAAGTTATTCCCATGAGAAATATTGATACAGTAACCTTCGCAAAAAAGTTTTACGATTCCGGAATTAGTTTATGCGTGGTTCCTGCGTCCGGAATTTCAGTGATATGAGTCGAATACGCTGAGTTCAAATTCTTACAAAAGTCAATCAACGAGGAATTTCTATGTTAGATTCAATTAAAAAGTAGAACGTATAAAAAGTGAATACGAGTGTGTAAGGGATTATAATTTTGATTCATCATGGTGCAATTCATTTTGTAAACTTCATTTCATTCGTTTGTCGATGTCCATGGGAGGCTTCCTATTAAATTTCAAATTCCCAGGGTGAATAGGAGAGAATTTAGATACCTAGGCCAGATGATCTGATTGGAACCCGACATTGAACTCGTCTCATAATGAACATTTACTTCCGAGTCTACCTATAGGTAGCGGAAGCTTTGTTTTCACTTCGGGGCCTCCAAAATCAAAATTTCCACTCGCATATAAGGTTTTTGACCATTATAACAACTTTGACTTCGTGTTTGTCTGTCTGTGTGGGTGTGTCTCTCGTGTGTCGGCCAACCTTGTTACAATCTTATTTTTCCACAGTTTTCATCCGAAATGGATGGAATTTTCAGGGGATGTGTGGGCTAAGAGGTAGATGGTCCTCTATCAGTTTCAATCCTCACTCTGCGAATGCGCAGATGTAAATTGTACCAAGCATCATTTTCTCACGCCCTATTCCTACGATCTCGCTCAAATTTGGATGATGGTTGGAAGATGATTATTTTATCACTTATATCCATTTCATCATGATTAATAACTACCGTGCATGCGCCAATATTAAATCCTTGCAACAAGCCTATTTTCAACAGTATTCATCTGATCTGGATGACATTTTCAGGGAATGTGCAGGCTATGGGGTAGATGGTCCCCTGTCAGTTCCATTGTTGCTAAATCAATAATTCAGTCTGTGCATGCGCGGACGTAAATTCTAGTATGCTCCAATTCTTTTACGCCCTAGTCGTCCGATCTTGCTCAAATTTTAATGATAGTTGGGGGATGAAAAGTTGATCATTCCCTATCAATTTCAACATGATTGTATCATTAATAGCTACAGCGGATGCTCTTATGTGAAATCCTCGTAGCGACCTTAATTTCCGCTGTTTTCATCCGATTTCGATGAGATTGTCAGAGAACGCGCGGGTTAGGTAGTATTTCATTGTTGCCAAATCTATACTTCATTCTGCGCATGCGCATACGTAAATTCCAATATAGCCCATTTTTTCACGCTCTAGTCGTTCGATTTCGCATAAATTTGGATGATAGTTAGAAGAAGATGACTTGATTACCTCATACCAATTTCAACACGATTGTGTCATTAATAGCTACAGCGGATGCGCTTATGTGAAATCCCCGTAACGACCTTAATTTCCGCTATTTTCATCCAATTTCGATGAAATTGTCAGAGAACGCGGGGGTTAGTTTGTAGATGGGCCCCTAACTGTTTCATTGTTGCCAAATCTATACTTCATTCTGCGCTTGCACATACGTAAATTACTTTGAGTAACATTTTTTCGTTTGTTAACTGACCAATTATGACATTTCACGATACTTCTTGATTTACGCACCGACATTTTACGCTACTCCTTATCCTTTTCCGCAATGGATTTTTCATGATCATTCAAAACTTTTCAATGATCTATACGTTCATGATAGGGAGCTATGTGCCTCACCCTACTTGGTTTCTTCTTCTTGTTATTGGTACTGCTAATAGAGTCTCCGTTTCTTAAACTTCCATATACTCGTAACGTTGCCTATGTAAAACTCTTCCCGACCGAGATTGCTGCAGTTAATAAGGCATTTTTAATATCAAATTTTGATGATCAATCTTTACGAATAGACAATGCTCGGCTCATCCCACCAAAATCGTTTTGGTATCGTTGAATTTGTTATCGAATGTCCTTTACGCCTGGAACCCACCATGAAATTGCTCCACGTAGTTGTCAAATCAACGCGTATCACTTTTTGTAGTAAAGTTATTCACTTTCCCCTCGTATTTACCAGTTGCGAAGTCCGGTTAGTTTGACGATAAGGAGTTGGTTTGGGGGAAATTCTGATGGCCTATCATCGTCCTGGTAGTGCAAGGAATTACGTAGTTAAACAATTTTCATCCCCATCGGACGAACGGTACGCCCTCGCATAAAGGACATAAGAGAAAGGTTTTCTTACAGAAGGTTGACATTTGCTTAGGAGAGCCTATCCCTCGTGGACTGCGCTTCGCCCACCGCCGGCAAGCCGGTGTGACACAACTCTGGTCCTCTAAAGAAAGCGGGAGGAATGGAATGACGTACCGTTCAGGAGCTCTTGCTCGGAGTTCCTTGCAAGGTACTGACAAGCCAAGGCACTGAAGGTGGAGGTGAACCTTCTAGCTGGTTCTCCCAGCTGAGGGAGCTGGTGTCCTAGTAAATAGCACAACTTACATGCTGAGACACAATACCAGGGTAAAAGTCCCTAGTTATGTGATATCTTTCCCTAAGGACCCTGGGCCCTGTATCCCAAGGCTGGGGTGTCAGAGGAGAAGGCTGGTGACACTTTGGCATAGTGCCAGTGTGCCGGTAGCCTCGGACTCCCCCCGAACTCGTGGTACTGGTTTTGGGATGGGAGATTCCATGTCTCCGCTCTCTCCAAATGCCTGACCGGGTTGCAGGCCCGATGGCAGTGAATTTGTACCTGCCCTATAACCGCTCTACCTCTGCCTGTGTTTGCGTTACCTTATTTTCGACGAAACTTCGTAAATACATCCCAAACAACTGAACAACGTTTTTTGATAGATACCTAACCTTCATAATTCTCGCAACCTGTTTGCAACCTATAGTTTAATGTTGGGTGGTTCTTGAATGATTGATGAGCCGTCATTACTTGTTCATGGATTTTACGCGTATGGATTATATATTTAAGTAATATTATTGTATCCATGCTGCAAACCCCATCTTATTTCAATTATTAATTCATACAACTAATTTGTTTGTTATTATATAAAATCTATTAAATGTTTAAATATTTTTATATGCATTTTGCCATCAATTGTAGGCAGTTTTGTATATTTCTTTTTTGGTAGGTCAACATGCTAGTTTCCCGCCGGTCTTTGCCAATTTTTGCTGAGAATGATCATCTCTCGCCATCTTCTCATTACAACTTCCTTTGTTCCTGCATCAAGCTCGTTCTCTTCATCATTTTGTATTACTTTTACTGCCAGATCAGTTTCCTCCCTTTCAAACTAAGTTCCGTGTGTACGGATAAGTATTAGAACCTTGCGTCCGATATCCATCTGATCAAGCCATGCTGGATTTCGTGGCGATCTATCTTCGAAACGGGAGTGAAGAGGAGGCCTACCTATCTACATCTACGTTCCTTTCTGTAATTAGTTCTCGCCTGTTACTGAAGACTTGGTTATTGGTCGTGTCTCCTTCACGTTCAACACTCGGCGCTGGAGCTGGACTTATGAGGACCCTTCCCAGAGCAGGATTGATGCTTGATGCTTTCGCCCTGGAGCTGGGCTTATGAAAATACCCTTGGCGTCTCGAATTCATCGACTGGACTTCAGATAAGCCTTTCTAATAATTAATTATATTAGTTTTATACTTGAAAACCAATTTATTTGGTACATAATAAGAAACTCATTAATCGCAGTTCAAGCGCATAGGTACCTAATTGTCTCTTCTCTCCAGTGGCCACTATTAGGACTGAGGTAGGTAGGCAGAACGAATACCATATACCATTATATATCATATATTATCTAGATAATAAAACCCAATTCATGTTGATGTTTCATCTTCTAAGAACGCACTTATCATTTGAGTGATTCCTAATTTCATCAATTATTATCAAAGTTCAAATCTCTAGTTAAGTTCATACTTAGCACTACATACCTTATTATTGGTATCATATTTCCTCGAAATGAGGTGGTCCTTCGAGTAATACTTAAAATCATATCATACCATCATCATATCATCATACCATACAGTCGGAGCATTTCATCGTTGTTTGGACGCTAACTAAACGGTAGAGTAGGTCCATTCAGCCTGAGTGAGGATATTCATCCGCAACGTCAGCCCAAACCATATGGGTGTGGGGAGGAGGGAGGCTCTTTACGAGCGCTATGGTACCCAGTATAAAAGGACATACAGACATAATTTCATTTTTATAGATACATATAGATATTCATACATACAAAAATAAGTTATAAGCATGGTATTGGAAGTGATAACCTGCCAATCAACCTCTATCAGCTTCTACGCATTCATACATGTAAATACTAGAAATCACCAACTCTTCCCCCTCGTTCTAACAGCCAATTACACACCAATCAATTTTTTGATCACATTTCTTGAATTTAACGGTAGAGACTTTATTTATTGATCGATCTACTATCAAGTTGTATGAGGTATATGCATTTCAAATGCATAGCAACCCACGTACTGTGATCATTCCTAGGAATTCCCAAGTACCGCTCAAATCATCTCAATTCCAAAAAGAGCAAATTCTCGAAAGAGCTCTTCAAGGTTTTCTACAAAAATTCGTTCAGTTCATCATAATTACGTAATTTTTTGGAAAACACTGTAGGTTGCGCCTTTGAGTGCAAAAATTAAATGAAAATACATCAAATCAATTCTCAAAATCGATTGTAATATATCACAGTAATTTATAAGCGTAATTATCTTAGTGTCGAATGGGCCTTTACCGGGATCTAAAAGTCAAAAATGTGCAGTTTGAAAAGGACGAAATAATTATAAAAAATAAGTCTTTTATTAGAGACGAATTAATGGCGGTATAGCGCAAAACGAGAACTGTATTTTAACTGAGGGGGAAGGCCCTGAGGATGTGTTACTGAATAGGAATAGCAAATGAAGCTTACAGAATTGTTTTCGAACTAAAAATGTTACAAAATATTGTAACAGAATACTGTCACAAAAAAACGTTACTAAAGTAAAAACGGATTCAATTTCATTGCAATTCCACCTAAAGCTGAAATTTGAAATGGAGAAACCTTGGTACGCCTAGAAACTTATCATGGAGTCTGAAGGCCTCCAGCTCAGCTAAATGAGATCCGACACTAAGTTCTTCCCTATTCGAGACTAAAGTGGCTTGGCTAATCAACCTACAGAGCTGAAATTTAATTTGAAATGGAGGCCTTTTGGGACACCTTGGAACGGTCGTAAATTCTGAAGCTCCCTTCATCAGCTGGGTGTGTTCAGAACCTAATTTATTTACTATTCAGCCTATGAATGAAAATTTGGAATGGAGGCCTGTTGGGGCGCCTAAAAACAAATCTTGAAGTGTAGATGCAAAACCAACTCATTCCAATCACGTAGGTTATCTGACAAGTTGAATATTGTTCTTAGACATACAAAAATAACGATAATTATAACAAATCCACACAATCTGAGGAATGTAAGATAAAGTAAGGTGGGGCAAGTGCGTACGAGAACCACTCTAGTTTGACTTTCCATTGTAGCTAATGGTATAATTTGTTTCTATTTACCGTTGCCTTGGTTTGTAATGGCTTCATAATCTTTCTGAGAATCGAGTCGTATCTTCAAATTTTCGGATTAACACATTTGAAGCATTAAAAAAAGTGTATACAAGAAGAACGAATGGGTGCGCACTTGCCTCACCTGGGTGGGGCAAGTGCGTATACCTATAACTTCGCCAAAGACCCACCTTCTACGATTCCTACCTGCTAAATGACCTTAAAGCACACACTTTTTAATAAAAACGCTTTTATGAATACTTTTTTAATTAAAAAAATTATGAGTCCTCAGCTTTGCAGGATATAATTTTATAGTAAAATAAGGAAAATTCCCAAACCCTCACTTCGGGAGTCCTTCTACTCCACAATCCTTGAGGTAAGCTATGAACGTATCCACGTCGGTTTCTACCCCATCATCATCGTCACCACTGTCCAAGTCCCAATCTGACGAAGGTTCGGGGAGGGGGCCCTTGAAAGGAGAGGGCTTATCTTTGGGTAGGACCATACGGACTCTAGAGGACGACGGTACTCCCTCGTCCAAAGCCAAGGTCAAAGTGACGCATTCCTGATGGCCATCACCCTCCATGGGCTCGAGAGCGATCACCTCCACTGCTGGCGGGACCTCATCTTCGTCCTCATCAGTGGTTTCCAGGGGGTTACGATTTTGCTTTGCTGCCCTCCATCTTGCTGTTCTCGTTGAAGCAATGAAATCTTCATCATCACTGGTTTCTGGAGTCACAGTCTTCTTTGCTGCCCTTTTTTTTTGTCCTCTTTGGTGGACTCTTCTTCTTGGATTTCTGGGAACCTTTTTTCTTAGATTTTCAAGCCGAGCCACAACATCCTCTGTGGTGAGTACTTCGGAACCGGTTCCAACACGCTTTCGTTTTTGCAACGTGCAAAAGCAGAGCACTTTATAGAAAATGCAAACAAAAAAGGAAGAAAGATTGAATAAATGAGAAATTAAGAAATCCAACACCCTTTAAAAATGAGACGTAGCAATGCACTAGGTAAAGCTCTTACAGGTAGCAATTTTGCCAGCAGCATTTTTGAAAAATTTCAAGATGAAAAAAAGGAAGAGAAACGAAACCCATCACTTTTAAAAATGAGACAATCATGCAGCAGGTAGAGTCCTAACATGAATATCACATTAGACAGGAGAATTGTAAAACAATTTCAATTGAAGAAAAATAGAGAAATCTGAAGAGAAGCCCTCAAAATGTTGATAATTTTTCAATACGCACTTGCCCCCCCATAACGGTACGCACTTGCCCCTTAGTTGCTAAAACCTAGAGGCAAGTGCGCATCGCTTGTTGCGTCATCGAATTGAATTATTTCGACAAACTCAAGTTAAATATAGCTTCCTTAACATTTTAAGAACATTCAAGTGCAAAAACATGATATTTCTATGTAAATCACAGTTTTAATCGGGAAAGAACTTACTCAGCAAAAAAAAAATCGATTCGTAGTTCTTCAGGGCGTTGTTTTGAATCTTCTGGCATTTGAAGATTATGAAACATGTGATCGAAGAAATAACTCCCAGGTGAAGATGAACTGCTGGGCTAACAAATCTCTAACCCTAATAACTAAGTGGAGGCACCAAACCAGAGGAAAATACCTAATACGCACTTGCCTCCAATACGCACTTGCCCCACCTAACCTTATGACGTTTGACAATTATGCAACCCATTTGGGATGTGTAGTTTACCCAGTGACCATCTAACTCTATGGGCATCACTCTCAACAGCGATTCAAGCCACGATGACCATTGCCCTGGTCTTTCTATCTCTCGACACCTATTCTTGATAGTTTTGCGATTAGGACATTGGGTACTGCAGTTAGTTCAAAAACTACTGTATTTTTCCTCTTAAATACTAGCAACTGGCACCCTAAAAAGCCTTTAGATGTATTTATTACTTCAAAACCTTGAAACATGTTACTATAGATGTGAGAATAGAAGGTTATTTATAGTTATTTCACAGTCGATCATGTAGGCAGTGGAGGGTTGCTAGAATTCATAACCCAGAGTGCTAACTACTATACAGCTGGTGGTTTTAGCGATAAAAATTAATATTCAGTTCATACAATCGAAATAGTTAGGTCACATGCTTGTATCATAGAATGAATTATACTTACTGCTGTAGCAGTCTCACTGCAGGCTGTCATTAGCCAATACATATGAAGTATGCTGCCCGTAAACGAAAACATAAAAGAAACAATTATTGCAGAAATAGTCTTAGAATAGTGTCTCCGATCAAATACAATATTATCGATTATGTCGTGAAACCGAACTGTGGCGATCATCAGAACCCAACCCAGGAACAATGTCACTTGCAGCCCATATACCGAATTCACATATTTGCATAACTCGATCAACTTGAAATGTCTGGCCAGATCAAAATTGCCATTGTAACTGAGAGATTTGAATTCCTTCACACAAGTGCACAAGATCGTGATCAACTGAATGCTGATGAACAAATTTTGTTGCAACACCACTACAAGTAATACTACGTACTTGTAAAAATCGAAACCTAACTTCCATGAGAAGAATATCACAGCAGCGAAAAACCTGAACAATGAGAACATGAATATATTTTTACTATATGAATTCGGATTTACAGAATGAAGGAATGTTTGGGCAATATGATATTTTTCTCGTTTTTTTACCATATTGAAGAAATTCACAAAAAAAATGACAACCAGAATCAATACTTCAAAGTCGTGCAATAAGGTTTCAATAGTTGAGTAACGCGGGTATTTTATCGAAATCGTGTAATGCTCATAAATCAGCCAGGAGTACAAGGGAATTGAAAAACCTAACGAATAAATGGCCCACAATTTAGAAAATCGGCCGCTTTCGTCAAAAGGGTGAACACCGAGACCTCGGGATGCTACGAATATTTTAGAAGAGGCCATGATGGTATTTGATACTGAAAAATAGTTCCGTAAGAAGTGAGAATTCCTTTTATTCTAGGTAGACATTCGTTCAAATGTTACTCAAGCACTTACTTTTGGCAGGAGATTAATATCTATGCCGTCAAAACCATCGTATTCCCACAATCTTGAGTAATAAGTAGTATAATTGATAATGCTATCAGTTTAGCTATGTTTACAGTTGTGACAATCAACTTGATTGTCGTGAATAAGTTTCTTATCGTCTATACTTTATTTTGATAGAATATTTAAATTTTATTTTGGGATAAAAGTTTTTAAGTAAGACACACAAATTAATCACTGGAAATATTTGAATATTTATTTCTTTTTTGTTACTCCGATAAAAATATTAAGAAGAAGGGGATCTGACTAAGCTTTTTTCAGGGTATTGATTCGAACATGATCCAATGAGGGTAAATGAGCTACCGCACTTGGGGCTTAGGTATGTGAGGATAGCAATTGAGTTGTTTATGGAGATTAATCAATATGGTTTATACGATAACTAATTATTGTTATAAACAAAGATTTCTTCTTAACTTGGTAGAAGCGGGATCACGAATGGCTCAAGTGCGAGAGGATCACGATGGATCTTGCCGGCGTTCGTTGGAATGATTGTGCGGTTAATAAGGCGTTTTGACATTTTCATGTCTTTGCTTTGGCACATAAACTAAAAAAACGTCACGGAAAATAATTGCTCACGAAAATTGCTCACGAAAATTGCTCACGAAAATTGTCCCAAGTGGCCACAACGATGATTATGACCATCAGAAATGACGTTTTTACCTAATGATCCCACGATTCTGAGATTTGGTATGTGGGCCCTTGAGGGACTTCTGAACACAACTGACCGATTACAGATCAGCTGAGTGGCTCTAGAATCCAGTTTTTCCCCTAATGATCCCACGATTCTGAGATTTGGTATGTAGCCCCTTGAGGGACTTCTGAACACAACTGACCGATCCAAGATCAGCTGAGTGGCTCTAGAATCCAGTTTTTTTCCTAATGATCCCACGATTCTGAGATTTGGTATGTGGGCCCTTGAGGGACTTCTGAACACAACTGACCGATCCCAGATCAGCTGAGTGGCTCTAGAATCCAGTTTTTTCCCTAATGATCCCACGATTCTGAGATTTGGTATGTGGGCCCTTGAGGGACTTCTGAACACAACTGACCGATCCCAGATCAGCTGAGTGGCTCTAGGATCCAGTTTTTTCCCTAATGATCCCACGATTCTGAGATTTGGTATGTAGCCCCTTGAGGGACTTCTGAACACAACTGACCGATCCCAGATCAGCTGAGTGGCTCTAGAATCCAGTTTTTTCCCTAATGATCCCACGATTCTGAGATTTGGTATGTAGCCCCTTGAGGGACTTCTGAACGCAACTGACCGATCTCAGATCAGCTGAGTGGCTCTACAATCCAGTTTTTTCCCTAATGATCCCACGATTCTGAGATTTGGTATGTAGCCCCTTGAGGGACTTCTGAACACAACTGACCGATTACAGATCAGCTGAGTGGCTCTAGAATCCAGTTTTTTCCCTAATGATAAGAAAATAATAAGAAAACACACATGAAAATGTCCCAATGTGTTGCAGACTCGTATGCAAGCATTTGTAATTTAGTCCTATCCACTGAGAGATGCTTGCATTTTCAATTGAGTATGATCGTAGTTTCAGTTGGCTTGCGTACGTCATAAGGCCCGTCCAGACTCCTCGGCGTGTCCTATTTCGAGTTGCCACAACCTATACTTCTATAATTATATACGCATGTTTATTTTATTATCAATTTTTGGTATCTTTCTTTTCGAATAGAAAATGCTCAACCCACCGAAATCGTTTTGGTACCGTTGAGTTTGTTATTGAAAGTCCTTCACTCCTAAAACCCACCATGGTAGTTGTTGCTTCTGTCTAATGAAATTGTTCCAGGTAGTTGTCAGAACAACGCATACCACTTTTTGTAGTAAAGTTATCCGCTTTCCCCTCGTATTTACACGTTGCGAAGGTTTGACGATAAGGAGTAGGTTTGGGAATAATTCCGATAGCCAATCATCGTCCCGGAAGGGCAAGGAATTACGTAGATAAAAAAATTTTCATCCCCATCGGATGAACGATACGCCCGCGCATAAAGGACATAAGAGAGATCCCACATCGTACAGAAGGTTGACCTTTGCTTAGAAGAGCCTATCCCTCGTTGACTGCGCTTCTCCCCCCGCCGGCAAGCTGGTGGGACACAACTCTCGCCCTCAGAAGAGGGCTGGAGGAACGGTATGACTCACCGTTCAGGAGCTCTTGCTCGGAGCTTTCCTTGCAAGGTACCTACATGCCAAAGCACAGCAGCTGGAAGTGAACCTTTTAGCTGGTTCTCCCAGCTAAGGGAGTTCGTATCCAAGGCTAAACTTAAACGCCGAAACACGTTACCAGGGTACAAGTCCCTTGTGATGTGATCTCTTTCCCTAAGCACCCTGTGCCCCGTGTCCCAAGGCTGGGGTGTGCTCAACCTGCTGTATCGGAGTGGATTAGATTGTATATGGGGCCATAAAGGCCTATGACAATCTGGGTAGATTCTTATATGCAGCAGTAGTGGATCTTTTTTTCTACACTCTCTCTAGTTGATACAGCAGGCCCTCCTGTCCGGGATGGCCCACGTTGAGGTGCCAGTTTTTACAGCGATGCTCTTTCTATTGATCACAGGGACAGGAGTTGACAGCACCTAGGTACTCTACTCCCTCTTCTTGTAACTTGGAGTTTTCCCATTTTCGGTTTTCACATCATTTTGGGTCAATTACGTATGCGGAGATAAGGCGAGTACTCAATATTTCTCCCTTTCTATCCAGATTTTACCTATATACTAGATTCCTAAACTACATCAATCATATCACAGATTCGTTCTCTACATACTAATTCACATTCAATCAATAAATACATTCACAACCGCATCGCGCCACATCCATACTAGCCAGCGGGGATGGGGAAAACTCCGACCGGCCTTCTCGAGCCCACCCTTCCTAGGACGGCCTTCCTGGGACCCGTCTTGTAGGGTTTCCCGATCTCAAAGGGTGTTTCAAAACACAAGAAGGCCTACAGCCCTTGAAAATAACACAAACTGAAATCAGCATAAAGCGAAACATGAAAAATCAAGATTGAACAATAACCTACCGGTTTGCTGCCTCCTCAAGGGGCCGGCAGGGTCCCCACACCAACTAGTTTCCACAATCATGCAATCATATGACTAAGGTCTATTCTAATATCACAATACATTGTATCCTAATATCACAGCGGATTGCCTTGCACATTCAATCATCCATTCAGTCCCCCTTTACTATGGAAAACAATCATACTGGGTAGTGAAGTACTGGTTTACAATTCCTTCACGTTTCCCTTCTATGATTCCTAAAACTAGAAACACAGAGTCCTAAATGTAGTATCACAGCAATATCACGGGATCAACTCGCCCTATCTCCACCATAGTGGGGCCACTTCCACGTATTTCTGAAGGCATTTCTGCCAGCTATAAGTGAGGATAAGTCATTGTTGTACACTGCCTGGCCAGACATATCATATGGAAGCTGACGGTATAGTTTGCAGGACCTAATAACATGTTCGGCAGTTTCATAATCTTCATCACACGTGCATCTTGGGCTCTCTCTGCGCCGGAAGAAATGGAGCTTCTCACTGAAGTTGCCATGGCCAGTAAGAAGTTGGGAAGTTGGGTGTGCTCAACCACCGGCACCACGAATCCTACCTCATCAAGGGGGGCTGGCTGGTGACACTTTGGCATAGTGCCAGTGACCAGCTAGCGGATTTCCCCGCTAGACCCTGCGGATTTCCCTTTTCCTGATATTGGCAATCGTCCCGTCTCGTCCCCATCAACAGTCAGTATACCAGGAATGTTGAAGCACTGGCGCCTGGCAATACGGTACTCGGCCCACCTCCTCCAAGCCTCCTATATAACCTGCCAACCGCACTCTATCTGCCTCTACGCATTTATATATGTTAATACTAGAAATCACCAACTCACCTCCCTCGTTCTACTAGCCAATCCAACAAATCAAGTCTTAATCACATTTCTTGAATTTAACTGTAGAGACTGTATTTATTGACCGATATGCTATCAAGTTGTATGATGTATGTGCATTTCAAATGCATAGCCAACCACGAATGCTGTGTTCATTCCTACGCCTAGAAATTTCTAAGTACCGCTCGAATCATCTCAATACCAAAAAGAGCGAATTCTCATGGGAGCACTTCATGGTTTTCCTCAAACGATCATCCAGTTCATCATAATGACGTCATTTTTTTGGAACTGACTGTCATTTTTTTGGAACTGACCCCCGAATGCAAAATTTAATGAAAATACGTAAACTCAATTCTCAAAACCGATCATAATCTATTACAGCAATTTTATAAGCGTACGATTTTAGCGTCAAACACTCCTTTACAGGGACCTAAAAGTGAAAAACGTTACAAAATATTGTCACAAAATACTGTCACAAAAAAAAAAAACGAGACTAAAGAAGCGACGGAGCTTATTTCTTTGTAATTCAATCTAAAGCTGAAATATAATATGGAGAAACCTTGGTACGTCCAGAAACGAATCATGGAGTCTAGACACATTCAGATCAGCTGAATGAGATTCGACACAAAGTTCTTTCCTATTCGAGGCTAAAGTAGCTTGGGATCTAGTTTCTTTGCATAAATATACGGAGCTGAAATTGAATTTGAAATGGGGGCCTCTTGGGACACCTTGAAATGGTCGTAACATCTGAAGCTCCCTAGATCATCTGGGTGAGTTCAGGACCTAACTATTTTACTATGAAGGTGAAATTTGGAATGAAGGCCCGTTGGGGCGTCTTGAAACAAAACTCAAAGGGTAGAGGCAAAACCAATCCATTCCAATCACGTAGGCTATATGGCAAGTTGAGTAGTTGTTCTTGCACAAACAATTTAATGCGTTTAGCAGACTTGAGTTGTCTCTAGACATAGGTAGGTACTTGATAAGTTTTTAACAACATTCCGAAATCTTGATATGTTTTTGACTGAAAATGTTGGATTAGTCAGAATTCCAATTGTAGTTTTTACTACTTTCCGATTTCAATTTTCAGCGTTTGACTTCATCACTGGCAGTAGCGCATCAAAATTAACGGGATTATGTCATAATCCATTTTCGAAGAATTTGAACTTGATATGGTTGTTAGTATCACGGCAGGATTGTGCTAATATTGCAGGCTCTCACAAGCAAAGAGAACGCTGCCTTTGAACGTAAATATGTACGCAATTTTTATGGAAGTTGTCTGGGTCGTTCCTCAGATCGACAAGAACAGCCTCGATGATTTCATGAATCCGAATAGTGGCGTCCATCAACACCCAACCCATGACTATAGTCAATTGCCACCCATATAACTACTGAATTTATATACTTGCATAACTCAATAAGTCGATAATGTCTAACGAGATCCAAACTTCGAGTGCCGCTGAGAGATTTGAAGTCTGCCGCGTACCTAATGTTCAGTGCAATGTACAGTGTAAGAAGAGATTTCCGAATTCGCCCATCCGTATGGTAGGATGTAATCATTTATATCCAGATTGATAGAACATTGAGAGAGCGAATCATTATGCAAATTCAACAATGGAATGTAAGATATATCGTTTGACGATTAGGCAACCCATTATGGATGTGTAGCTTGCCCTATGACCTCCTAGCACTTTGGGCTTCACTCTCAAAAGCGATACGAACCACGATGTCCATGGCCCTGGTCTTCCTGTCTCTCGACGCCTATTCTTGATAATTTCGGGGTTAGGAATGCGGATACTGCAGTTAGTTCAAAAATTTTGCTGCATTTTTCCTCTTAAATACTAGCAACTGGCACCCTAAAAAGCCTTCAGATGTATTTATAACGATCGGGAACTGCTAAGTATCAACATGGCAGTTAAGTATTTCAAACCGTTTATAGAGGGGAGAGTTTTTCAATTTACATCGATCACAATAAACCCCTTGTATTCGCATTCAAACAGAACAATGAGAAATCTTCACTACGTCAGCTTCGTCATTTAAAATACATTTCACAGTTTTCTACTGACATCATACATATTTCAGGCAATCGAAATCAAGGAGCAGATATCTAGACTTTCAGTGAAATAAATAAAGACAGCGGATTACAGTCAAGTCGCATTTTCTCAAGAGATCGATGAGCTCGAGACACTTCTCCAATCACACACTTCTCTCAAATTGAAATTTAGGGTGTTTAGGGTGTGACATATCCATGCAAAACATACGACCATAAAGTCCACCGAAATTCTGATATCCTATTTTCGAGCAATACCATTCATTAGCAAACCCTGGAGTAAACGCAAAAGCAAAAATAATTACTTATATCTAAATTTGTTTGGCCGAAAACGGATATTAATATTAGAAAATAGGCAAATATCACGTATTCCTTGTTTAATAAGCAATATTTCTCGTCATGCGAAATCACCACTAGGAGGTTTCCCTACAGTAGATTAGCGATTTCAAGACGTTCACATTGATATTGTTGGACCGTTGTCAAATTCAGTGGGATACTCATATTGTCTAACTTGCATCGACAGATTTACCTGCTCGGTAGAAGATATTCCCATGAGAAATATCAATGCTAAAACCGTCAACAAACGTTTCACCATTTCGGAAGGCGTTTATTTGCGGTTCCTGCATCTGGAATTTCAGTGATATGAGTCGAATACGCTGAGTTCCAATTTTTACAAAAGTCAACGAACTAGAAATTTCTATGTTAGAATTGTTCATTAGGAACCACAAGAACCATGCAGTATATCAAATAAATGTATGAACTGGTATAATTATCAGACACAGACAACACTATTTAGCTTGACATAAAATCTGCCCTTGTCACATGAAAAGCTTGACATAAAAACTTGTTGTCCAGCATGGAGTGGGGCAAGTAGTGCTGTCTCTCGATTGTAGAACTTAGCAGCAATGGGGAGAGGAACAGAAAGCTAACTCCCAAAATATAATTGTGCTAGTGATACACCTCCGAGTGACAGAATGGGTGAATTGCTGTATTGAAAGATGGCTTGCTGAACGTCTTGATCACTCGAATCAGGTTCGTAGCTCATAGCCTCCTCTGCAAGGCCATTTGTCCTGGGGTGATGAGGGCTAGAGTGAGTCACCCTAAAGCCGTCAATCTCAACAAAGGACCAAAATACCCTACTATTATATGGGACATTGTCATAGATACTCTCCTCTAAAACACCAAAACGTGTGAAAATGTTCTTGAAGATTGCAACCAGCTTAGCTGTCATCTTCTCAAATAATGGGTCAATTTCAATTCATATGGAGTAGTGATCGTATATTACGAGATATTCTTTTCCTGCATAGGTCAGGATATCAAAACCTACTCGCTGCCATGGTCGGCTATTACCGGGTAACAAAGTAGTGGCTCTCTTTGATTTGACCTAGCATATGTCATACATGTGCCACAGGGATGACATTTATGTAGGATTCGTTTTGTATGGGAGATGGTACTAACTGGTACAAATCACCTAATTAGGCAAAGCTTGCTGGAACTGCTGATACCTTAAATGAGGACTGCATCCATAGCAGCCACAACAAAGTCAACATCTGTAATTTTCTCACTCCTCAGCTGGCGACACAGATTAATTATACCGAGAGCCGATGTTTTAATAGAGCTGTCACCGTAAGATTTAATTGTAATATATGTAGTTTCAAATCATTCTGCTTTCCCCAAACCCTTTGGAGTTCTCACAAGGGCAGCACATTCACAGAGACACTACAATCTAATTTAAAAACAACCCGTCTCATACAAATGGTGAGAGGGTCATGCCATGAGGTATTATTGTCCGAGTCAATGGCAGAAATTTAAGCATTAAAGTTTGTAGTGGATGTTTCAATGTAATGGATTTCCTGAGTGTCAGCTATACTCTTTCGTGCTGAACCTCTTAATGATGTTCATATATTGTTATTCGCAACACCAACTTGGAAAAAAAAAAAAAAACGAAAAACCTACAAGTTGTCTGGGTCGTTTCCCAGATCGACAAGAACAGCCTCGATGATTTCATGAATCTGAATAGTGGCGTCCATTGAGAACTGCACTATAGTCAATTGCCACTAATATATCTACTGAGTTTATATTTTTGTACAACTCAATCAACTCGAAATATCTGCCCAGATCCAAAATTCGAGTGCCACTGAGAGATTTGAAGTCTGCCGCGTAATGTACAGTGCAATGTACAGAAGAAGCAGAGGATTTCGAGTTCACCCATACATAGGCATATGCATGCCTATGTAATAATTTACATCCAGATTGATAGAACATAGAGAGGGAGAGTCATTACGCAAATTCATCATATATTTACCTAGAAATCATTAGATTAGATAGTCAAGGCTTGGCAGGCGACCTCAAAATTTGCAGTGAAAATTAGAAATCACAACAAATCCACACATATTGAGGAATATAAGATATAACGTTTGACGATCATACAACCCATTATGGATGTGTAGCTTACCCATTGACCTTCCAACTCTATGGGATTCACTCTCATCAGCGATACAAGCCACGATGTCCATTGCCCTGGTCTTCCTGTCTCTCGACGCCTATTCTTGATAGTTCTGCGATTAGGACGTTGGGTAATGCGGTTAGTTCAAAAACTTCTGTATTTTTTCTCTTAAAAACTAACAACTGGCACCCTAAAAAGCCTTTAGATGTGTTTGTAACTATAGGTTATTTATAGCAGGTTTTCCAAAGTCGTTCCTTTGGGCAGTGGAGGGTTGCTAGAATTCATAACAAAGAGTACTATCAACCATCCAGTCCATTCAATCGAAATAGTTAGGTCTCATGCTTGTATTATAGAATGAATTATACTTACTGCTGTAGCGGTCTCACTGCACGCTCTCATTAGCCAATACAAATGAAGTATGCTGCCCGTAAACGTAAATATACAAGATACTATTATTGAATAAGTAGTCTGAGAGTAGTGCCTACGATCAAATACAACAATATCGATTATATCATGAAACCGAATTGTGGCGCTCATCAGGGCCCAACTCAAGAACATCGTCACTTGCAGCCCATATACCGAATTTACATATTTACATAACTCGATCAACTTGAAATGTCGGACCAGATCAAAATTGCCATTGTCACTGAGAGATTTGAATTCCTTCCCGCAAGTGCATAAGATCTTGATCAACTGAATGCTGATGAACAAGTTTTGTTGCAACACCACATCTAGAAATGCGACGTACTTGTAAAAATCGGAACCTAACTTCCATGAGAAGTACGCTATAGAAGCAAAAAACCGGAACAATGAGAACATGAATAGATTTTTACTATATGAGTTCGGATTTACAGAATGAAGGAACGTTTGGGCTATATGATATTTTTCTCGTTTTTTTACCATATTGAAGAAATTCACACAAAAAATGACAACCAGAATCAATACTTCAAAGTCGCGCAATAACCTTTCAATAGTTGAGTGACGTGGGTATTTTATCGAAATCGTGTAATGCTCATAAATCAGCCCGGAGTATATGAAAATTGAAAAACCTAACGAATAAATGGCCCACATGTTAGAAAATAGGCCGCCTTCGTCAAAAGGGTGTAAACCGAGACCTCGGGATACTACAAATATATTAGAAGAGGCCATGATGGTATTTGATTCTGAAATATAGTTCCGTAAGAAGTGAGAATTCCTATTATTCAAGGTAGACATTTGTTCAGATGTTACTCAAGCACTTACTTTAGGCAGGAGATGAATATCTATGCCGTCAAGCACGGACAAAGATGTTAAGCCCGTACAAATTTTTTTTTTTTTTTTTCTATTGGAACCTTCGTATTATTAATAGATAGAATAATTCATTATGCTATCAATTTAGCTGTGTTCACAGTTGTGACAATCTACTTGATTGTCATGAATCTGTTTCTTATTATCAATGCTACATTCTGACACTTAGTATATTTATTTTATTTTATTTATAAAAGTTGATAAGTAAGACACATAAATTAATCATTGCAATTATTTTAATACTAATTTCTTTAATGGTGCTCCAATGAAGGTATTAAGGGTGAGGGGATCTGACTGAGCTGTTGTCAGGGTATTGTATCGAACTTAATCCAATAGGGGTAAATCAGGTACCGCACTTGAGGTGTAGGTACCGAGGATATCCATTGAGTTATTTATGGAGATGAATCAATATGGTTTAAATAATAATTAATTTTTATATACAAAAAAGAAGGAGACTTCTTACCTTGATAGAAGTGGGATCACGAATGGCTCGAGAGCGAGAGGATCACGGTAAATTCTATGGAACGCCTTTCATAACGGTTCATTAGAACTGATACGCAGTATAGCTTCTGCAGGGCTGAGAATGTGGCAATAGATGATAACTCAAAGAGTGCAAACTATAATTAACATTTTTCCAGAGAAATTCTTCCATAACAAATTATTATTATTAATTTGTTCCCCAGTAACTGGATCACACATATTCTCATATAAAGTAGTTGTTTCTAATCAATCATGCTGGGATTGTTAGGCCGACTTCACACGAGGCACTAAGTTGACAGGCACTAAGTTGCCTGCCCTTGGCACTAAGTTGACCGCCGTGTGAACGCTCCGTTTTGACGAGGCAACTTTATCACCATATGGAATCAACTTTATTTCCCAAGGGGACGTTTAGTACGATGGTAGAACCCGAGGAATCTGGAGCACTTCTTGCTGTTTCTTGTGTTGTGTCTTGGTTGTTGTCATTTGGTAATATAGGTAAAATTCTGAATTTGATAATTAGGTACTTAATAATTCAAATAATTTTGATGAAATGTTCTTACTGATTCATCTCTGTTGTGTTGGCTCCAAATCATCAAATCCACCATGACATTTTCGGGCCACTTCCTTCCACGCCTCACTTTTTTTAATTTTGTCCCCATCATCGCTACACCTCATCACAGCAATTTCACGGGATCAACTCGCCCTATCTCCACCATAGTGGGGCCACATTCACGTATTTCAGCCCATGGCCTATAAGCTATAAGTGAGTATAAGTCATTGTTGTACACTGCCTGGACAGACATATCATATCGAAGCTCACGGTATAGTTTGCAGGACCTAATAACATGTTCGGCAGTTTCATAATCTTCATCAAGCGTGCATCTTGGGCTCTCTCTGCGCCAGAAGAAATGGAGCTTCTCACTGAAGTTGCCATGGCCAGTAAAAAGTTGGGAAGTTGGGTGTGCTCAACCACCCCCACCACGAATCCTACCTCATCAGGGGGGCTGGCTGGTGACACTTTGGCATAGTGTCAGTGTGCCTGTAGCCTGGGACTCCCCCCAACCCGTGGTACCGGTTTTGAGAATGGAGATTACAATGTTACTGGACTCTCAGCTGTCTCCTGATGTCTGACCGAGTAGCAGGCCCGAGGGCAGAGAATTCGTAGCTGCCCTCTAACCGCTCTACCTCTACCGGAGTGAAGAAGACGAAGAAGAAGAAGAAGACGACTTTATTGTGGTAAACAATATGTTTTTCACAAGAGTTCGCATTCAGAAATGTGCAGAAATACAAGTATATAAAATGATACAGTAAATATGGCTTGGGTCGAGTAATAATATAATTGAATATGGTTTGAAAAAATGGCATAAAAATTATAACATAACTTTAAGTAATATCAAATATAATTAGTGCCAATGGAAATAAGCATACGCCTACAGAGACAAAAGAAATTTTGGAATCAAGAACAATAAATGCAACATCGGAAATTTTGTGAAGCATGTTTAGCAAAGGAGGAGCGGCTGCAGAATATTCAGGCTATAATGAATCCTTCATTTATGGTAAACGCTCTTTGCCTGAGCACTGTCTGCAAGAACCCTACGGTCCTAGTGATCTCAGATTCTTCTTTGAAGTGGAGAAGAGTACGAAAGAAACTTTCATCAAAATAAGGAAAACCAAAAAACTTGAAACGTTCATAATTGTAAACGGGGCAAGTAGCTAACATATGAAAAAGGGTGTCTGGGCTGTGCGTGTTACAGATTGTACATGTTTGAGAGCCATCAAAGTCGTTAACCACCCGGTGAAGAACTATTCTACAGAAGGCTGGATTAGCGCACCTGATCTGGGCCAGAAGTCTCTTAGTAAACAAAGGGTGGTCGCTGGAAAGGTAAAGTTCACGCTGAAGGGGTTGAATATTGGAACCTCTTGGGCAATAATTAAACGAGGAAACAGCAGCCTTGCTCAGATCAGCCTGGTGCAGGCTAGAAAGAAGCGATGACAGAAATTTACCGGAGTGAGGATACTCCTCCCTAAACTCAGCCCTAACAATATAGGCGTGCGGAGCAGCCAGGCTATTCACGAGCACTTCGATGGCCATCGTAAAGGACATAAGAGAGATCCCCTTCTTATAGAAGGTAGACATTAGTTTAGGAGAGCCTATCCCTCGTAGACAGCGCTTCTCTTCCCGCCAGCAAGCCCGCAGGACACGATCCTCCCCCTTGAAGGAGGGCAAGTGGAACGGTATGGCTCTCCGTTTGGGAGCCCTTGCTCATAGCTTAAATGCGTAGAAGCAGATAGAGGTTGATTGGCAGGTTATCACTTCCAATTCTATGCTTATAACTTCATTTTATATGAATGAAAATATATATATCTGTAAAAATGAAATTATGGATGTCTATCCTTTACGCGTTTCGCGAGGGGAGGCAAAGTGTCAGTAGGGGGATCACCAAGAGTTGCCCACAGGGTTCGGTTTCGGGTCCCCAGCTGTAGAAAATGTCGTTCGACACCATCTTCGGGGCCCTCAGACCTTTTGGTGTGCTGCTGGTTGCCAACACCGACGATCTGATCATCCTGGTCAATGGCGACTGCACGGCAGTGATAGAGACGAGGGCTACCCCGGTGCTGGAAGAGCTGGTCCGGGTATGTCAGGGAGTCAAACTTGAGAAAGCTCGTAACAAGCTGTTGAAAGGGCGTCTAACTGGCAGAAATCCTATAGTTGGGGACGCTGACAATAGGCTTGCATATGTCAGCAGTTCTAGGTACCTGGGTGTAATCGTTGGTGAAAGACTGAACTTAGGTCCCCATATCTCCGCGGTTCATATGTCAGGCAGAGCCACGGCAGGCGGAGTCCTTCCCGCACAGATGGCAGGAACCTGTGGGGAAGCCTGCCCTTTGGGGCGTTATCCCACTCACACTGCCAAGAAGTCATTAGCCCACTCATCAAGACCCTGCGGATTTCCCTTTTCCTGCTATTGGCAATCGTCCCGTCTCGTCCCCATCAACAGTCAGTATACCAGGAATGTTGAAGCACTGGCGCCTGGCAATACGGTACTCGGCCCACCTTCTCCAAGCCTCCTATATAACCTGCCCATCGCACTCTATCTGCCTCTACGCATTTATGTTAATACTAGAAATCACCAACTCACCTCCCTCGTTCTACTAGCCAATCCGACAAATCAAGTCTTGATCACATTTTTTGAATTTAACTGTCGAAACTTTATTTATTGACCGATATGCTATCAAGTTGTATGATGTATGTGCATTTCAAATGCATAGCCAACCACGAATGCTGTGTTCATTCCTACGCCTAGAAATTTCTAAGTACCGCTCGAATCATCTCAATACCAAAAAGAGCGAATTCTCATAGGAGCACATCATGGTTTTCTACAAACGTTCATCCAGTTCATCGTAATAACGTCATTTTTTGGCACTGACACTGCAGGTTGCGCCCCCGAATGCAAAAATTAAATGAAAATACGTAAACTCAATTCTCAAAACCGATCATAATCTATTACAGCAATTTTATAAGCGTACGATTTTAGCGTCAAACACTCCTTTACAGGGACCTAAAAGTGAAAAACGTTACAAAATATTGTCACAAAATACTGTCACAAACAACGAGACTAAAGAAGCGACGGATCTTATTTCTTTGTAATTCAACTTAGAGCTGAAATTTGAAATGGAGAAAACCTCGGTACGTCTAGAAATGAATTATGGAGTCTAGAGACATTCAGATCAGCTGAATGAGATCCGACAATAAGTTCTTTCCTATTTGAAACTAAAGTAGCTTGGGATCTAGTTTCTTTGCATAAAAATATGGAGCTGAAATTGAATTTGAAATGGGGGCCTCTTGGGACACCTTGAAAAGGTCGTAACATCTGAAGCTCCCTAGATCAGCTGGGTGAGTGAGTTCAGGACCTAATTCTTTTACTATTCAGTCTATGAAGGTGAAATTTGGAAAGGAGATTTGGGGCGCCTTGAAACAAAACTCATAGCGTAGAGGCAAAACCAACTCATTCCAATCACGTAGGCTATGTGGCAAGTTGAGTTGTTCTTGCACAAACAAATTAATGCGTTTAGCAGACTTGAGTTGTTTATAGACTTAGGTACCTACTTGATAAGTTTTTAATTACATTCCGAAATCTTCAAATGTTTTTGACTGCAAATGTTGGATTAGTCAGAATTGCAATACTAGTTTTTACTACTTTCCGATTTCAATTTTCAGCGTTTGACTCCATCACTGGAAATAGTGCATCAAAATTAACGGGAGTATGTTATAATCCATTTTCGAAGAAATGTAACTTGAGATGGTTGTTAGTATCACGGCAGCATTGTGCTGATATTGCAGGCTCTTACAAGCAAATACGACTGGAGAATGCTGCCTTTGAACGTAAATATGTACGCAATTATTATGCAAGTTGTCTGGGTCGTTCCTCAGATCGACAAGAACAGCCTCGATGGTTACATGAATCCGGAGATAGGCGTCCAATCAACACTCAACCCATGACTATAGTCAATTGCCACCCATATAACTACTGAATTTATATACTTCCATAACTCAATCAGTCGATAATGTCTAACGAGATCCAAGCTTCGAGTGCCGCTGAGAGATTTGAAGTCTGCCGCGTACCTAATGTTCAGTGCAATGTACAGTGTAAGAAGAGATATTCGAGTTCGCCCATGCGTATGGTAGGATGTAATCATTCTTATCCAGATTGATAGGAGATTGAGAGGGCGATTCATTATGCAAATTCAACAATGGAATGTAAGATATATCGTTTGACGATTATGCAACCCATTATGGATGTGTAGCTTGCCCTATGACCTCCCAACACTTTGGGCTTCACTCTAAACAGCGATACGAATCACGGTGTCCATTGCCCTGGTCTTCCTGTCTCTCGACGCCTATTCTTGATAATTTTGGGGTCAGGAATGCGGATACTGCAGTTAGTTCAAAAAATTTGCTGCATTTTTCCTCTTAACTATCAGCAAATGGCACCCTAAAAAGCCTTCAGATGTATTTATAACTTCAAAACCATGAAACATGTGACAGAAGAATAGAAGGTTATTTATAGAAGGTTGTTCACAGTCGATCCTTTGGGCAGTGGAGGGTTGCTAGATATCATAACCCTAAGTACCACTACCGCTGTAAAACAGCTGGTAGTTCAAGTGATGAAAAATTTCAGTCCATTCAATCGAAATAGTAAGGTCACATCATGCTTGTATCATAGAAAGAATGATACTTACTGCTGTAGCGGTCTCACTGGAGGCTCTCATTAGCAAATACAAATAAAGTATGCTGCCTGTAAACGTAAATATACAATGAACAATTATTGAAAAAGTAGTTTGAGAGTGGATTCTCCGATCAAATACAATAATATCGATGAATTCGTGAAACCGGTTTGTGGCGTTCATCAGGGCCCAACCCGAGAACATTGTCACTTGCAGCCCATATACCGAATTCATATATTTGCATAACTCGATCAACTCGAAATGTCTGGCCAGATCAAAATTGCCATTGTCACTGAGAGATTTGAATGCTTTTCCGCATGCGCACAAGATCGTGATCAACTGAATGCTTATGAAATAATTTTTTTGCAACACCACTGCTAGTAATGCGATGTACTTGTAATAATCGGAACCAAACTTCCATGAGAAGAACGCCACAACAGCAAAAAACCGGAACAATGAGAACATGAATAGATTTTTACTGTAAGAATTTGGATTTTCAGAGTGAAGAAATGTTTGGACTATATGATATTTTTCTCGTTTTTTTACCATATTGAAGAAATTTACATAGAAAATGATGACCAGAAATAATACTTCAAAGTCGCGCAATAACTTATAAATCTTTGAGAGAGTAGGGTATTTTATGGAAGTCGTGTAATTCTCATAAATCAGCCCGGAGTACAAAAGGATAGAAAAACCTATCGAATAAATGGCCCACATGTTAGAAAATCGGCCGCCTTCATCAAAAGGGTGACAACCGAGACCTCGGGATACTACGAATATTTTATAAGACGCCATGATGGTGTTTGATACTGAAATATAGTTCCGTAAGAAATGAGAATTCCTTTTCTTCAAGGTAGACATTAGTTCAGATGTTACTCAAGCACTTACTTTTGGCAGGCGATGAATATCTATACCGTCAAGCACGGACATCAAAGTTACGCCCGGACGATTTTTTTTCCTATTGTTTCCAATAGTAAAGTTTTCTAATCGTTTAGGAAAAGAAATATATTTTTTCTCTCAAACTTTGTCACTTTACGTTTCAAGGTACGTAGATTTCAAAACTGCAATGCCCGTCGGCCGTCCAAGCCATAAGAGGAGTATAGCTTGATGAAAAAAAAATCGCCTTTTCCCATATGGACTTCATTTGAGATCGTGTTGGTCCAAGAATCCAGCTAGCCTGATCGCTTCACACGCATCAATGCTACGAGCCGAAAATGGGCCAAAACGTTTTTTTCCTCATATTTTTCCTGTAACTTGAGTTTTCTATTTCTATTGATTTTCTCCTACAACCATTGCGTTACCAGCCTAATGTAACTCGCTTAGTTTTCATAACGTTCGCCACTTTTTGGAATGCTCCCATATTATCACAACATCTCATGATCCCTAAGCCATTGTAGTGTCAAGGAATTCTGATTTATTGCGCTAGGTTATAAACTAATGTTGATAAGTATCCATAATAAACTAATAATGTGAATAGATGGCACTAGGTACATGGTAGGTATACTATTGAGTAGTAGGTACTTGATAGTAATAGGTACTGGACGATTGCAATTATTGGGTCTTTCTTAATCAGCCGAGTGAGCTAAAATCTCTCCAGTTCATCCTAGGAAGTTGAGATTTTATATAGAGACTCCCTGGGACGTTAAGAGGCGATAAAAATGGCTGGCTCATTCCTCATCACCTGAGTAAGCTACATTCTATCCTGTACATCCTAGGAAGTTGAAATTATAGATGGAGACTCTATAGGACACTAAGAGACAATTGAATTGATTGGGTGTTTTCTAATTAGTTAACTTAGCTGATATAGTTGAGACATTTCTAACTTGAGACACAAAACGCTCATTTCACAGGAAGAAAAATAAGTCATATCTAGGTACCGATGGATCTACATGTAGTGTAGATTTTTCTTTTGGTAGGTGACATCGTCGAGTTGTATTTCGATAATGCACTTTACACTCAGTTTGGTAGGTAATTTGTTTTGGACCAGAGCTCTGCGCTGAAGGGCTATCTAATACCGGTTTACTATATACAGGGTTTGATAATAATTCATAGATATCATACCATAGAATCGAAACAAACCACCCAGGTAGCTGTTAATTCATAGGTTCGCTCTCCTCCCTGAAGGCTGGAACTTTAACAGGGGAAAAATCAACATGGGATGATTTTTTTCAAATATCTTAGCGTAAAACTGCGGGGTCCTAAAACTGAAAAAGTGTGGACCTTTCTTGGTGGCACGATGCGCCATGTTCTGACCATAAATTACAAACGGGGTTTAATAATTATAGACCAATGCTCTGCGTAGAAGGGCTTGTCTAACACAGAAATAATAAACCATTGTGTAATAGTTTGCTGCGTTTTTTTTCTCTACTGGTACCATCGTATTATCTCAACAGTGAGTAATAAATAGAATAATTGAAGATGCTATCAATTTAGCTAAGTTTACAATTGTGACAATCTACTTGATTGTCGTGGATAAGTTTCTTATTGTCTATACTATATTTTGATAGTATATTTAAAATTTATTTTGGGATTAAAGTTGGTAAGTAAGACAAATAAATCAATAACTGGAATTAACTTTATACTTATTTCTTTTATAGTGCTTCAATAGGAGGAAGAAAATCTGACTAACCTGTTGTCAGGGTATTGTATTGAACGGGTAAATGAGGTACCGCACTTGTGGTGTAGGTATGTGAGGATAGCGGTTGGATTATTCATGTAGATAAATCATATAGTCTGTATGATAATAAATTTTTATACGCACAAAGAAGAAGGAGATTTCTTACCTTGACAGAAGCAGGATCACGGATGGCTCGAGAGCGGGAGGATCATGAGGGCATGTGTGCGGGAGGAACGCCTCTCGTAACGGTTCGTTTGAACTGGTACACAGTATACAGGGTGATTCCCTCGCAGATGCAAAAAAAATTTGGGTGAAACTACATCAAAAATGGAGTAAAATGCCGCCAACCGCATATTTTTATCTCAATCCGTACTCGAGATATGATTTTTTAAAGGTTTTTTCAGGAAAACCGTGTTTTTTAAATTTAAATTCGGATTTCTCCACTTTGCTTCATTTAATTTTAACTTCCAACCTCATTTTCGGTATCAGCATTAAATTTCCTATAAGAGTAGTGTACTTGGGTTCTTAAAAAGTACCATCCGAAGACCCTCACATCAGCTCAAACATTGACGATTTTGAAAAAATAATATTTCTGAAAATCTTTAAAACTTTACTACTCTTTTAAAAAGAATCCTGGAAACTGGCAAATCTCATGAAAACTGCCTAATCTAATATGCTTTCCAACGGTATTATCAATATTACTTTTATTTTGTTATTTAGTGGAGAAAATTATGTTTTAATGTAAAAAAATGTGGGTTTTTCAATGAAATTGTTGGTTTTCTCGAAAAATGACCCTCCATGAACCTACGAGTATGGGGTCGGTTTCTATGTATTTTTTCACGCTGTATCGAATGGTAACATTAGTAGACCTCTCCAACTCCGTTATAACCGAGTTTTAAACCTAGTTTAGTTTGTTTGTTACGATTAAATGTATGTGTTTTATGGGGTAGAAGTAGTTGATTAAGGTGTAAAACTCGATTATAACGTAGTTGAGAGATCTGCAAGAGTTTCCATTCGATCCATCGAGAAAAAATACATAGAAACCGATCCGTTGGACTCGTTGGTTTATGGAGGGTCATCTTTCGAGAGAACCAACAATTTCATTGAAAAACCCACATCTTTTTAACTTTAAAACATTAGTTTCTCCTCTAAATAACAAAATAAAAGTAAAATTGATAATACCGTTGGAAAGCATATCAGATGAAGCAGTTTTCATGAGATTGGCCGATTTCCAGGATTCTTTTTAAAAGAATAGTAAAGTTTTAAAGATTTTCAGAAATATTGTTTTTTCAAAATCGTCAACGTTTGAGCTGATGTGAGGGTCTTCGGATGGTACTTTTTAAGAACCAAAGTACACTATTCTTATAGGAAATTTAATGCCGATACCGAAAATGAGGTTTAAAGTTAAAATTAAATGAGGCAAAGTGGAGAAATCCGAGTTTAAAATGAAAAAACACGGTATTCCTGAAAAAGCCTTTAAAAAATCTTATCTCGAGTACGGATTGAGATAAAAATATGCGGTTGGCGGCATTTTACTCCATTTTCGATGAAGTTTCACCCAATTTTTTTTTTTTTTTTTTTTTTTTTTTGCATCTGCGAGGGAATCACCCTGTATATAGCTTCCTCAGGGCTGAGAATGTAGCAATAGATGAGAACTCAAATGAGTGTCAACTATAATCAACATTTTTCCATACAAATTCTCCCAAAACCAATTGGGTCATTCTCATTTCATTTGCCACTTTGGGTCGTTTGAGAAATTAAGTGACGTGAAATATGAAAGTGCACAAAAATGAGGTTAGATCGGCAAATACTACTCTCTGTACATTGCAGATTTGTGTTCCATAGATGAACAGTGAGTTTTTCACTAATGTTTCATTTTATATATTTTTTACCCATCCTTGGTCTCACTCCTGAGAGGTAACACTCATGAGAATTTCCAGTAAAAATAGCGTCTCACAGGATGATGAAGTGGCAAAACTCGGGGATGGCTACTGTTTGAAACCTGTCACCAAGCAGTATGGATCTTGATATCGGATTATTTTGTTTACGCACTAACAACACTCGTAATTAGTTTAACACTCATGATTGAAAATAAAAATACTCCTCATGTTTTTAGGCTTCTTTCACTGTAAAAACTGCTGCAACTCCAAGCACTCCACTGCATTCTCACATCTTCAACTGGACAATATAACCTTCACATTTGACTATTTCCCACCATTTTCCATCGGTCTTCTTGATCGCAATAATGGTAACACTTCTGTGGTCCCATTGAGAAGAGATATGGGGGACTGACTGAAAAACTAGTTTTTCACGGGTTGAGAAAATTCTTAAAAATTTAAATCCTTACTCTAAATAAAGAGGAACCAAGCCACTGCAGCTAGTAACCCTGGCCAGTTCTAGATTGTGATTGTTTCGTAACATCCTAACTTCTACGTACATGTTAGGTAGGAGGGGACGGTAAACACTCATGAGTTTCCAGGATTTCAGGTTTCATTCGTCATCACTGTGTATTGGTTAAAGGAGATTTTGGGCATTCAAATTATTTCTTCGTTGATCTCCCAAATCCCCTACCCTTTTTTCGACCAAAATCGCTAGTTTTGGTCAAGAATTGTGAGAATTCGTCGTCAGGGACATGAAAGTGGCAAATGAAATGAGAATGACACAATTTTTTTTATTTTTCTCAGCAGTAACAGGATCACACATATTCTTACATAAAGTAGTGGTTTTTATTCAATCATGCTGAGATTGTTAAGGCATGTTCTGTGGGCGAGTAGGATGTTAAAACATAACGAAATCGTGGCGAATCGTATATACTGTTAACTTGTCCGAGTACGAAATACGTTTTAGGATTGTTTGTGGACTCTTACGATTTTTCTGTCGGAGCGGTACTGCATAACTAGGTTGGAGACCGATTGGATTTCACCCCTAAAAACTGAATGATGCTCGAAAGAATTACAGTACTTACGATCGGGAACTGCTAAGTATCTACATAGCAGTTAAATATTTCAAACCGTTTATATAGGGGAGAGTTTTTCAATTTACATCGATCACAATAAACCCCTAGTATTCGCATTCAAACAAAACAATGAGAAATCTTCACTACGTCAGCTACGTCATTTACAATACATTTCACAGTTTTCTACTGACATCAAACATATTTCTGGCAATCGAAATCAAGGAGCAGATCACTTATCTAGACTTTCAGTGAAATAAATAAAGACAGCGGATTACAGTCAAATCGCATTTGCTCAAGAGATCGATGAGCTCGAGACACTTCTCCAATCACACACTTCTCTCAAATTGAAATTTAGGGTGTTTAGGGTGTGACATATCCATGCAAAACATACGACCATAAAGTCCACCGAAATTCTGATATCCTATTTTCGAGCAATACCATTCATTAGCGAACCCCGGAGTATAAGCAACCGCAAAATTAATTTCTTATATCTGAATGTGTTTGGCCGAAAACGGATATTGATACTAGAAAATAGGCAAAAATCACGTATTTCTTGTTTAACAAGCAAAATTTCTCGTCATGCGAAATCACCACTAGGAGGTTTCCCTACAGTAGATGAGCGATTTCAAGACGTTCACATTGACATTGTTGGACCGTTGTCAAATTCAGAGGGATACTCATATTGTCTAACGTGCATCGACAGATTTACCTGTTCGGTAGAAGTGATTCCCATGAGAAATATCAATGCTGAAACCATCAAAAAACGTTTCACCATTCCGGAAGGCGTTTATGCATTTGGAATTTCAGTGATATGAGTCGAATACGCTGAGTTCCAATTTTTACAAAAGTCAACGAACTAGAAGATTCTATGTTAGAATTGTTCATTAGGAACCACAAGAACCATGCAGTATATCAAATAAATTTATGAACTGGTATAATTATCAGACACAGACAACACTATTTAGCTTGACATAAAATCTGCCCTTCAGTTAAAACTTGTTGTCCAGCATGGAGTGGGGCAAGTAGTGCTGTCCCTCGATTGTAGAACTTAGCAGCCCTTTGTGAGGATTCGTGTCGGTTTTGCTGGACCATCTCTTTGGGTATGACCTGGTAATTTAGATTGGAGGCAAAAATGGGGAGAGGAACAGAAAGCTAACTCCCAAAATATAATTGTGCTAGTGATACACCTCCGAGTGACAGAATGGGTGAATTTCTGTATTGAAAGATGGCTTGCTGAACGTCTTGATCATTCGAAGCAGGTTCTTAGCAAGGCCATTTGACCTGGGGTGATGAGGGCTAGAGTGAGTCACCCTAAAGCCGACAATCTCAGCAAAGGACCAAAATACCCTACAATTATATGGGACAGTGTCATAAATACTCTCCTCTAAAACACCAAAACGTGTGAAAATGTTCTTGAAGATTGCAACCAGCTTAGCTGTCATCTTCTCAAATAATGGGTCAATTTCTATTCACTTGGAGTAGTGATCGTATATTACGAGATATTCTTTTCCTGCATAGGTCAGGATATCAAAACCTACTCGCTGCCATGGTCGGCTATTACCGGGTAACGAAGTAGTGGCTCTCTTTGATTTGACCTAGCGTATGTCATACATGTGCCACAGGGATGGCTTACATGTAGGATTCGATTTGTATGGGAGATGGTACTAACTGGTACAAATCGCTTAATTAGGCAAAGCTTGCTGGAACTGCTGATACCCTGAATGAGAACTGCATCCATAGCAGCCACAACAAAGTCAATATCTGTAATTTTCTCACTCCTTAGCTGGCGACACAGATTTAATTGTAATATATGATAGTTTCAAATCGTTCTGCTTTCCCCAAACCCCTTGGAATTCACTACAATCTAATTTAAAAACAACCCGTCTCATACAAATGGTGAGAGGGTCATGCCATGAGGTATTATTATCCGAGTGAATGGCAGAAATTTGAGCATTAAAGTTTGTAGTGGATGTTTCAATGTAATGGATTTCCTGATTGTCAGCTATACTCTTTCGTGCTGAACCTCTTAATGATGTTCATATATTGATATTCGCAACACCAACTTGGAAAAAAACCGAAAAACCTACAAGTTGTCTGGGTCGTTTCCCAGATCGACAAGAACAGCCTCGATGATTTCATGAATCTGAATAGTGGCGTCCATTGAGAACTGCACTATAGTCAATGACTATAGTCAATTGCCACCAATATAGCTACTGAGTTTATATATTTGTACAACTCAATCAACTCAAAATATCTGCCCAGATCCTAAATTCAAGGGCCGCTGAGAGATTTGAAGTCTGCCGCGTAATGTACAGTGCAATGTAAAATGGAAGCAGAGAATTTCGAAATCGCCCATACATAGGCCTATCCATGCCTATGTAATAATTTACATCCAGATTGATAGAACATAGAGAGGGACAGTCATTACGCAAATTCAACATATAATTACCTAGAAATCATCAGATGATTAGATAGTCAAGGTTGGGGAGGCGACCTCAAAATTTGCAGTGAAAATTAGAAATCACAACAAATCCACACATGCTGAGGAATATAAGATATAACGTTTGACGATCATAGAACTCATTATGGATATGTAGCTAACCCATTGACCTTCTAACTCTATGGGATTCACTCTCATCAGTGATACAAGCCACGATGTTTATTGCCCTGGTCTTCCTGTCTCTCGACGCCTATTCTTGATAGTTCTGCGATTAGGACGTTGGGTACCTAATGCAGTTAGTTCAAAAACTTCTGTATTTTTCCTCTTAAAAACCAGCTACTGACACCCTAAAAAGTCTTTGGATGTGTTTGTAACTATAGGTTATTTGTAGCAGGTTGTCCAAAGTCGTTCCTTTGGGCAGTGGTGGGTTGCTACAATTCATAACCCGAAGTACAGGGTGGTCCGTAATAAACGGACACATTTTAAAATCCTGAAACATTTACAAATTCGATTGTATTGATTTATAAATAAGCAGAACGTGTAGAGAAAATCAGTAAGTTTTATTCACAATCGAAAAATCGGAAAAAAAATGATCAAGTTTTAGAAATTATGTCTGTTTGGTAACGCACAGTTCAAGACGGTCCTTGAAGTTCTGCATCACTCTTTGCACCATATCTTCCGGTATTTCCTTGATTTCTCGTCTTATTGAGTGATTCAGTGCTTGAATGGTTCGTGGTTTGTCCACGTACACTTTAGATTTCAGGTGGCCCCTAGAAAAAAGTCACAGGGGGTGAGGTCTGGGGAACGCGGAGGCCAGGGAACGTCCCCATGCCGGGAGATCACGCGTCCGGGAAAAATCGTTCGCAAAAAGTTCAATGAAATCCTGGCCGTGTGGGCTGTTTCTCCATTTTGTTGGAAACACATGTTGTCGGTGTCAACTTCATTTTCCTCAAGCTGAGGAATGAAGAATTCTAGAAGCATCGCGAGATAACGTTCAGAGTTAACAGTCACTGTATTCTCTCTGCCATCTTACAAAAAATAGGGCCCAATTATTCCGAGTTTGGAAATTCAACACCCTACCGTTACCTTGGCAGAGTGTAAAGGCCTTTGGTGTAAATGTCGAGGGTTTTCTCCAGCCCAATAACGGCAATTCTGTTTGTTGACGTGACCGTTCTTCTTCCCGGCATGGGGATGTTCCCTGGCCTCCGCGTTCCCCAGACCTCACCCCATGTGACTTTTTTCTATGGGGCCACCTGAAATCTAAAGTGTACGTGGACAAAAAACGAACCATTCAAGCATTGAAGCAGTCATTAAGACGAAAAATCAAGAAAATACCGGAAGATATGGTGCAGAGTGATGGAGAACTTCAAGGACCGTCTTGAACTGTGCGTTACCAAACAGGGTCGTCATTTGAATTACAAAATATCTTAAACTTGATAATTTTTTTTCCGAATTTTCGATTGTGAATAAAACTTACTGATTTTCTCTACACGTTCTGCTTATTTTTTAATCCCTACGATTGAGTTTGTGAATGTTACAGGGTTTTAAAATGTGTCCGTTTATTACAGACCACCCTGTACTATCAACCATCCAGTCCATTCAATCGAAATAGTTAAGTCTCATGCTTGTATCATAGAATGAATTATACTTACTGCTGTAGCGGTCTCACTGCACGCTCTCATTAGCCAATACAAATGAAGTATGCTGCCCGTAAACGTAAATATACAAGAAACAATTATTGTTGAAGTAGTCTGAGGGTAGTGCCTACGATCATATACAACAATATCGATTATATCGTGAAACCGAATTGTGGCGCTCATCAGGGCCCAACTCAAGAACATCGTCACTTGCAGCCCATATACCGAATTTACATATTTACATAACTCGACCAACTTGAAATGTCCGACCAGATCAAAATTGCCATTGTCACTGAGAGATTTGAATTCCTTCCCGCAAGTGCATAAGATCGTGATCAACTGAATGCTGATGAACAAGTTTTGTTGCCACACCACTGCTAGAAATGCGACGTACTTGTAAAAATCGGAACCTAACTTCCATGAGGAGTACGTTATAGAAGCAAAAACCCGGAACAATGAGAACATAAATAGATTTTTACTGTATGAATTCGGAATTCCAGAGTGAAGGAATGTTTGGACTATATGATATTTTTCTCGTTTTTTTACCATATTGAAGAAATTCACATAGAAAATTATGATATGATTTAATACTTCAAAGTCGCGCAATAACCTTTCAATAGTTGAGTGACGTGGGTATTTTATCGAAATCGTGTAATGCTCATAAATCAGCCCGGAGTACAAGAGGATAGAAAAACCTATCGAATAAATGGCCCACATGTTAGAAAATCGGCCGCCTTCGTCAAAAGGGTGTAAACCGAGACTTCGGGATACTACGAATATTTTAGAAGAGGCCATGATGGTATTTGATACTGAAATATAGTTCCGTAAGAAGTGAGAATTCCTTTTATTCAAGGTAGACATTTGTTCAGATGTTACTCAAGCACTTACTTTAGGCAGGAGATGAATATCTATGCCGTCAAGCACGGACAAAAATGTTAAGAACGTAGAAATTTTTTTTTCTATTGGAACCATCGTAATATTAATAAATAGAATAATTCATTATGCTATCAATTTAGCTGTGTTCACAGTTGTGACAATCTACTTGATTGTCATGAATCTGTTTCTTATTATCAATGCTACATTCTGACACTTAGTATATTTATTTTATTTTATTTATAAAAGTTGATAAGTAAGACACATAAATTAATCATTGCAATTATTTTAATACTAATTTCTTTTATGGTGCTCCAATGAAGGTATTAAGGGGAGGGGATCTGACTAAGCTGTTGTCAGGGTATTGTATCGAACTTAATCCAATAGGGGTAAATGAGGTACCGCACTTGAGGTGTAGGTTGCGAGGATAGCCATTGAGTTATTTATGGAGATGAATCAATATGGATTAAATAATAATTAATTTTTATAAACAAAAAAGAAGGAGACTTCTTACCTTGATAGAAATGGGATCACGAATGGCTCGAGAGCGGGAGGATCACGGTAGATCTTGCCGGCTTCTATGGAACACCTTTCATAACGGATCATTAGAACTGATACACAGTATAGCTTCTGCAGGGCTGAGAATGTGGCCATAGATGATAACTCAATGATTGCAAACTATAATTAACATTTTACCATATAAATTCTTCCAAAACAAATTATTATTTCTATTTTTTTCCACCAGTAACTGGATCACACATATTCTCATATAAAGTGAGAAACGTGGAAACATATGAACGCTTTGGAGTTTAGCGAGCATCACCTGTTCTGTTGTCATCACCTGTGTTTTCAACTTAATTTTTTCAATTTGATTTTGCATTTGCCGTCGATCAACATGTTCGAGCTGTTGACCAGCTCAACGGCTCTTTTGTATTGTTTAGCTGAAAATAATAAAATAGGAGACCCATGAAGGAAATATTTAAAAGCCGGAACAAGTTTGGTAAATTTCATCACTTATACCTACTCCTAATTGAGCGAAAGTGATGAGCACTTTAAATCATATGCGAGAATGGAAGTAGAAACTTTCAATTACATCGTGCACAAAGTTAAGCAAGAATTTTATAATTTACTTTCAACTAGAATTTTAATATTGAGTACTTGCGCCAGGCTTCTATGCAGGGTGTACAGTTGCTCAAGGCCCTATCTAACTATAGTTGGGGCACCCAGCAGGAAGTCCTCTTAATTATTTTCCCTGCTGTGGTGCAATCAAGAATTGATTATGGGTCTGCAATTTATGGATCAGCAAGAAAGTTCTTGCTGCTTAAGCTGGAACCTATAGTAAACAAGGGTCTTCCTTTGGCCACTGGGGCCTTTCGAACTACCCCGACAGCCTCCCTTCAGGTGCTCGGGCGTAGTCAGCCACTAAAGATTAGGCGAAATCTACTGACACTCCGTTATGCAGAGCGCCTTCGTTATTTCCCAGGGCAACCTCTTCATCCCGTGGATGAAACATATTCCAGGCTCCTGACTCGAACTTGCTCATTAGGCATTCGTGTTCAGGAGCTCACCAGGTGGGACTGCGTAGAGAGATACCCTCTGGTCCCTATTGAAGTTCCCCCCTCGTCCCTCCATGGACCTTGTCTGGGATGCGCATTGATTTTTGATTGAGGGTTGGGGTCGTTACTCGTAGATGTAGTTACTCAGAAGCAATCCAGCGATATACTGGACACACTCTCTTATTCACTGATGGCTCAAAACGCCTGATGGTATTGGCCTTGCTCTTTGGAGCCCCAACTTCCAAGTCACTAGACGCCTACCACCTGTTGCGTCTGTGTTCACAGCAGAGCTGTGGGCAGTGACGCTGGCTGTTTGACACTGCCAGCTATCCAGAGTTGGAAATTATGTGATCTGTAGTGACTCACTGAGTACCATCGAGGCGATTAGGGACACATATTCATATGATCCCCTAATACAAAGCCTGCGTATGTCACTACACCCAGCCACAACATTAGGCACAAACATAACTGTTATGTGGGTGCCAAGCCATGTAGGTATTGACGACAATGAGAGCGCTGATGACCTAGCAAGGAGAGCCATTGGTGATGACTCCATCGAAATGTTGCCTATACGCATTGAGGATCAAACTCCTACATGCGGCATAACGCCAATTTCATCTGGCTCGAGCATTGGCAGGGCGAGGTCACTGGTCTGCGTGGAGTTCTTCAGGACCTTTGCCCTGTTGATCCTTTCGTGGCCCACCTTCCAAGAAGGGACCGAATAGTGGTCAATCGGGTAGCCACTGGCCATACCTGTCCTACTCACAGACACCTGCTGGATCTAGTAGCTCGTGATGTTGTGCGTGGGAGATGTGGGGGTGAATTGTCTATCCGCCACTTTTTGGAGGATTGCCCAGCCCTCATGGACCTCAGAGTCCAGCATTCACCCCCTCAGTTGGTGGATGTTCTGTCAGGACCAGACAAGGTCCAGTCCCTGTTGGTGTACCTGAAAGCCACTGAGCTTTACAGCGAACAGCGATATTCTGATCTGTGACATATATATTTTTTTACGTACATTTTGGACATACCTTTATTTAACAAATATACCTATATATAGTACCTATTTATCATTATAAATTTATCGATAATATTTATGTATTTGTGAGGATCATCTAGTCGTAGTTTAGTTCTTATTACGGGGTATTTTTATCCGCAGTAGGGTTTACAAAGCGGTCATCGCTGTATTCCTTGAGGCAGAGTGCGGCGATGCCTCGTTTTGCGGGTTATTATTATTATTATTTCTCCACCTCTGATCTGCCAGTGTAGTCCGTGTTGGCAGTCCGTTTAGTGACGGACGGTCAGCATGGCTCCCCTTAGAATCGTGCCCGTTGCAGTGTCCTTTTGACACCCCTTCTTGATTGCCGCTGATGACCCTTCCGGTTGAGACGCGGCTTAAATTTAAAAAAAAAAAAATTTCAATTCATTACAATGGTTTAAAACAAGATTACTTCAAATATTTGGTAGAATCCAACAGTTAGTTTGTATAGCATAATAATAGGAACTACAAAAAATATTTTAAGAAATGTTGCTCAAATTTCAAAACAATCAAACTTATACTACGTACTCAGAACAATTAATGAAATTTGCTTACATGAGCATGACTGAAACCTTCGCATTTTGTTTTCACTATTGTCCAGAAATACTAATATATTGTGATTTTCTTCGAGACTGGGCATCTCCCGATAAAGGTGTATGATAAATGTAGAACCGGCCGTTTCTATTTCTGCTGACTCCATTACACAGAAGAAAACAAGCGGAAAAAGTACGAAACAAGTTCAAAATGTCTAAAGGGGTAAGAAAAACATCAAATATAAACGATAAAAATCAAACTTGTTTGAAAATCAAACCGAAGCGTTCAACGCCTTAGCGGCCGCGCGGGCAGGGTCACGTGACGGAGTTCACTGGTCCGCCGTCTGAACGCGTAAACGCCCGAACTCGTTGAGCCGCCCGGCAAATTCTAGGACACGGCTCACGGTGGATGGAAGCGTGCAAAAACCTCAAAAAATGAAAGCGTTAATAAAAATGTTTTCCCATTTTTATATTGTTCCTAGATACCTTCAGACAGAAACTTAGCCCTTAGTTTCCTCATTCGGGCGTGCAGACAATTTTGAGAAGGCATTGAGTGTGATAATTGGTCGTATGGTTGAAATTAAGGTTTTGGGGTAGCAGTATTGATGATTGATTACGCCTCCAAAACTGGGGAAATTCCCCAAGACGAAATATACCATGTATTGTATACATGTTTAGGTGTATACCTGATCATTTTTTCACATTTTTTGGTGCTTCACCAAGAGTAAGCAGTGATAATGAGGATTTTTGGAAAAATCGTGTGATTATTTAACTTTGATAGAGTGCCAAAAGTGCAGGTCATCTCCGGTCGTCCTGAGAATGGAATAATCCGGCTACGCACTCATTCGAAAGTGTCTTGTGTATTAATTTGATCGCCGATCTCCGCCGTCGGTGATCACAATGGACGAAAACGTTGAGGAAGGTAGATGACGGCACCCGCCTATCAACTACTGCTTTGACGAGTAAGAGTAAATAAACCACTAGGTGCCAACCTTGTCTCGTGAATGAATGTTACGATTCATTCTTCGTCTAGAAAACTAGAAAAATAGTTCTTTGGGAGCAGTCTACTATCACTATCACATCATTCAATGTCAGCGGAACCGTGGTACCTAACATTTAAACACACATTGGGGAAAAAGAAAATCGTAACTTCGTGGTAAAAAAATTGCCTCTTGAAATTCCATATTCAGTGCTTTGCGATATTTTATTTAAGAGTGGAAGTGATTTTGAGAAAGATCTGCGCGAACGATACCCGAATTCGGAAGAAACAGTTTTACATCAGGTGAATAAAATATAATTAAGTAAGTAAACTACTCTGGTTATACTTAGGTCCCTTCAAATTAATTATTCAGCTTGATTTACTATTGATTCAGCTTTCGCGCTATGAAAAATGAAAAAGTTCTCATTTGCCCTACATCGCCATACCTTTTTTTTTAGTAGTTACAGTATTGGTAGTAGATACTTGGTGCAGTAATACGGGATATGACTGGTTTGGGCTTTTCCAATGTAGAAAGCAGGGCATTCTTATTTATACGAAATATACATATATATATATATATATATATACTTATACATATATATATATATATATATATATATATATATATATATATATATATATATATATATATATATAAAAGCGTTAAAATCCAGGAATCGTTTCAGAATACTTTAAAACGGATTTCCATGATGAAAATGTTTTTAAATATGTATTTTAAAAATTTTGAAGCCATTGCAATAGCTTCATTTTCCAAGAAAATTCGCTAATTCGTTGCTATCCGATTAGCTATTATAGTTAACGAGTCGGGAATGGTTTCAATCGACTCAGCACTCCAAAAAACATGAGAATCCATATCAAGTTCAACCACTTGGCTCATCTAAGAGGTTTTTGCAAAAAAACTGCTGTTTCCATCCACTGAGCGGCGAGGGTTGGAGACTGATTGGATTTCACTCCAAAAAAACTGAATAATGTTCAGAAGAATTACAGTATTTACTATTGGAAACTGCTAACTATCTACATGGCAGTTAAGTATTTCGAAACGTTTATAGAGGGGAGAGTATTTTCAATTTACACCGATCACAAACATAATAGTTTGGTCACATGCTTGTAACATATAATGAATTATAATTACTGCTGTAGCGGTCTCACTGCAGGCTTTCATTAGCCAATACAAATGAAGTATGCTGCCCGTAAACGTAAATATACAAGAAACAACTATTGTTGAAGTAGTCTGAAAGTAGATTCTCCGATCAAATACAATAACATCGATGAGTTTGTGAAACCTAATTACGGCGCTCATCAGGGCCCAACCCAAGAACATTGTCACTTGCAGCCCATATACCGAATTCACGTATTTGCATAACTCGATCAACTCGAAATGTCTGACCAGGTCGAAATTGCCATTGTCACTGAGAGATTTGAATTCTTTCCCGCATATGCACAAGATCGTGATGAACTGAATGCTGATGAACAAATTTTGTTGCAACACCACTGCTAGTAATGCTACGTACTTGTAATAATCGGAACCTAACTGCCATGAGAAGTACGTCACACCAGCGATTAACCGGAAAAATGAGAACATGAATAGATTTTCACTGTATGAATTCGGATTTCCAGAGTGAAGGAATGTTTGGACTATATGATATTTTTCTCGTTTTTTCACCATATTGAAGAAATTTACACAGAAAATGATGATCAGAATTAATACTTCAAAGTCGCGCAATAGGCTTTCAATAGTTGAGTGACGAGGGTATTTTATCGAAATCGTATAATTTTCATAAATCAGCCCGGAGTACAAGAGGATAGAAAAACCTATCGAATAAATGGCCCACTCGTTAGAAAATCGGCCGTCTTCTTCAAACGGGTGAAAACCAAGACCTCGGGATACTACGAATATTTTAGAAGAGGCCATGATGGTATTTGATACTGAAATGTAGTTCCGTAAGAAATGAATTCCTAGTATTTAAGGGAGTCATTTGTTCAGATGTCACTCAAGCACTTGCTTTTGGAAGGAGATGAATATCTACGCCGTCACGCGCAGATATAGTTACGACTGTACAAGAAAACCACGGAATTATCTTATTGGAACCATCGTATTCTTTCAACCGTGAGTAATGAATATTATGATTGCTGATGCTATCACTTCAGCTGAGTTGACAGTATAGCTTCTATCTGAGAATGTGGCAATGGATTGTGAAATCAAAATTTTCGAAAATTTTTTAAATTTGAATCCGTTTTGATACATTCTGTAACGAATCCTAGAGTTCAACATTTTTTCATATATATATATTTATATATACGTACAACTTTAATTAGGATTGAGATAAAAATTCTTGCGCCAAAAAAGTGCTAAAAAAATAAAACATTGCAAAAAACGGGTAAAAATTGTTAAATGTATATTTTTTATTTGAATATTGCTCAAATAAAGTTTATTATCTATGTAAAGTTCGACCTCATCGAACTTCAGATAGCTACACAGCGGAGCTGTCTAATCGGCGCCGTTATTTTGATAGTGGTTATCACTGATATACCCTGATAACTGTTATCACTTGTTATTATTATTGTTATTATTATAATGGTTGTTACGCATCGCCACGTTCATAACCCTTATCGGCCTTACCTGTCGTTAACTCGCAACAGTTAATGTTCGGACTCGAGCATGGACGGATATTGCTTCTTGTAAGCCCCATTCGAACATTCACGTGTTTTTGAATAATCAATTTTTATTGATCGATCGAAGGAATACAGAAGGGAGTACCGAGCTGCCTTGTTGGAATTACATAAGGATCATAATGATGATGTTATCACTTCTGCACCCAACAAAGTAAAGGCTACTTGGCAACTTGTTAACTCCAAGTTAAACTCAAAGTCCAAATCTACTTCTTCGCAGTCTTCTGAGCTTGATGCACAGGGTTTCAGTGATGTTTTCTCTGAGGTGTATAAGCTTTTCCGGCCAGATGCTGAGTCCCATGCCTCCATGCTTGAGTTTCTTGCTGCTGCTCCCTCCGTTTCGAATGGCTTCAATCTCCGTGACGTCTCAGTGGAGGAAGTTTATGATGTTATAGTAAAATTGAAAAATACCAGTTCTGCAGATATTTTTGGAATCACAACCGCAATGATCAAGTATTCTGCAAATTATTTAATAGAACCTCTGAGCCATCTCACTAATTTGTATTTCAGGGCAGGATACTTCCCTAATTGTTTGAGGTTTTCAGCCGTTACCAGTATCCCTAAGAAAGGTAAATGCTCGAATTACGATGATCACCGACCTATCTTGAAATTGCCGATCCTGGTTAAGATTATTGAACACTTGGTCCTTAGTCAAATTGGTGAATACTTGGATTCATCCTCAATTATCCATGATCAACAGTTTGGGTTTCGTCGTGGCAAGAGTACAGGTTTGGCTGCTGTCTCCTTGGTATCAGGTGTTCTGAATCATCTTGAGGACCGAAAGCATTCAGCTATCCGTCTATATGACCTAAGTAAGGCGTTTGACCTTGTACCGCATGACAAATGGCTGCCAAAGCTGGCCCATTATGGTTTTGGACAAGGCACCCTGAAAATTTTCAATGACTATTTGGTTGGATGGAGGCAATCAGTTTTTTTCAATGGGTCTTGGTCAGAGGCAGCCTTAATCCCTTGTGGAGTTAAGCAGGGTTCAGTCCTAGAGCCTTCTTTGTTCCTGCTATTCATAAATAATCTTGCTTACCAATTTCAGAATAGACGGGGAGAAATATTTTTGTTTGCGGATGATATGACGGTGTTGGAGTCTGGTTCTGACGAGGTGAATCTTGCAGCTGGTTTGCAGTCTTCGGGGGTCTTGATCAGATCCTGGTGCTCTTCAAACTCGCTGAAATTGAATGTTGACAAGACGCAAGAAATAAAATTTTGTTTGAATGGCAGGCTGGGGAATCCTGTAAGTTTCCTGGGTTTCGGAATCGATAATCGACTCTCCTGGACACATCATCTGGATCATCTTTCATCGCGTTTGGCTTCTTGCAATTTCGCCCTCCGCCGCCTTTCTGGTTCAGTATCATTGCCGGTTCTGCGTGCTGTGTTCTACGCACTATTCATGAGCCGAGTGTCATATAGTGTGATCCTGTGGGGCAGTTCTGGTGGTGTTCTCTCTATATTCAGACTGTAGAAGGCAGCTGTTAGAATTATCTTTTTCTTGGTTACCGAGAAAGTTGTAGAGGTTACTTTAAGAAATTGAATTGTTTAACCGTTCCCTCACTATATGTATTGGAGTGCTTAAAGTTTGTAAAGAGTAAGATGGCCTTAATCAATAGTAACCAGCATCGTCATAACTATAGCACGCGTTCATCTAACCTATTATGCCCCCCTTTTGTACGTCTCTCTGCGTCTCTACGTAACAATCCCCTGCAAAACGGAATCCGTTTCTTTAGCAGACTACCAATTTCATTAAAAGAATTGCCGGACAAGGCTTTCCTGAGAAAATTAAAATGTATCCTGGTCGAAGCCGAACTTTATGACGTACCTGAGTTTTGTAATTTAAATTTTATTGACTAGCATGGCGAGGAATATTTATACCAGTACTCGATGATGCTTAATTTTAGTTTAGTTTATTGCTGGATGAGTACCTTCATTGTAGAAGAAAATATATTTAATTTACCCTTTGTTATATTATATGTATATATTATGTCCGACTGATCAAGCTGTTACTTGACCACATTTCTAGTCATATTTAATAGGTAAGTTAAATTAAGTTTGTTATTTTATAGGTAGATACGTCAATCTAGCAGAGGAATTTTTGTACTAGTACTCTGTCTAGCTTATTTCAACCTCATCTGTTTTCAATTAACTGAATATTGTTTTTGTTAAAGGTTGTTTACAGTTATTTTATATATATAGAGAGAGTGTGAATGTATTTATTGTGTGTGTGAGTGGTTGTGTGCAAGGTCTGTTCCTGCGATGTCGGTATGTGGTTGCTTGGTCGGCCCTGGGGGCGGCCCTCCTTGGTAGGCTTTGAATCTCTTTTGAGATTTGATTGGCCGGGCATCTGTCTATGACGGATACTCGGCCCGGGGAGCCGCCATGGTGGGTGGGGCCTGGGGTCGGCCGGGTGGCTCCTGGCCGGCGGTTGGGGTGACTTACCACATTCGTCAAACCAACATTGCTTATTGATGTTAAATATGTTTTACCTACCTTCGTCTACTTTTCTTCTATGACTATATTTCTATTGACTTTTGTAATGCCAGTTTTGGCCTCTACAAATAAAAACGATTTGATTTGATTTCTTCATTGCAGGTATGTCCTACTACAATATTTGTTCTGGCTTATCAGTATTGTTGAAAGAGCAATGTATGTTTATTGATGAAATAAATACGTCATTACAGATGCAATGAGGTAAGGATTAATTTCGAGTACCATCTTACAACTATAAAATTGTACATTGAATAATTTATGTACAAAATTATGCTGAAAAATTTACTTAACTTCTATTAAAATGAGCTAAAAAAATCGAGAATCACTCAACACTAGTCATCACTGTCCAGACATTGTTCGTCTTCACACCCGCCAGAATTGCTGCATACACAGAACTAATACCATTGGTGTCTGTCTTTTAATTGCACGTATTTTCTGTTAGCTGTATAAATGCCCGTGTTCCAGTGCATGGTGGTACAACATAGTGCCACTCTCTAATGATTGTCATATGCCCTGATGATGGTTTTATATAAACCGAAAGCTCGGAAATAAGGACTATTATTCGTTTTGACTCTTATCCTGATGAATTTTGTCAGTATTCTATGCTTCTAGGTCCCTTATTGAGGCTGAGACTCAATATGCTAAGTTAGAAAAAGAGTTACTGAGTGTTACTTATGCTCCTTAAAAATTCCGTACCTTCGTCTATGGTTACCCGGTTGTCAAAATGACCATCGTACTCTAACAAGCAAAAGATATCAACAAAATAACCAACGTTCGTTTACGTCGGCTACGATTAAAATAGTTGCCATACACATTCACTCTCAAATACTTATACATGTACATCGCTGACCTTCGAAAATCTCGAAAATCCCCAGCAATCTTTCCCCATGATAGTTCGATGTATGACATGGTTGATGCAGTCAGCTGCTCTGAATTTCTCGGGGAGCCGTTGAAGTCTAGGTGTTTGGTCGCGCGCCATTGCCTCACTTTGCATAAAGTTAAGTAGTAGGTAACAGCGCCCCTCCGGTCACTAAAGAGACTGCACGAAACAAATGATTGAATCAGGTGAATGAACAGGAAAAATGATTTTTGATTGACAATATTGCGGTGCGCGTTCTGAGTTCATTTTATATACTCCGTTTCCTTATATCCTTATATGAATGTAATTTTAAAATCTCATAATCGTTTCTTGACCACGTCCCTAGCGGGAACACTAGGTTTTAGAATGAGACACTGGCTGATTCAACACTGAGAGCAGTTAGGTCTTACTACATCCATGGATGGCCTAGCTCTATACCAATAGGAGATCCAGACCTTGCCAACTATTATTCTCTCCGGAATGGCATCAACATTCAGGAAAACTTGATTTTTTACAATGATCGGCTTCTAGTTCCAAGTAGTCTCCATTGATTCATCATGTCAGTCCTTCAGGAAACTCCTTTAGACCGGGCTTTCGAAAACTTCTAGCACCCTGCACTGCTCTCCGTTCATGGCAACTCTTAGGGTTATGAATGAGGCTATGACTTCAGGTGTATGGACATTCAGTGGAAGCACAGAGTTTTTCGGTGTGGAATCTGGGGTTAAATAGTGCTGCCCACTTACCCCCACACTATTTGCAATTTTCCTTTTCGACGTGTTGGACCATGGCGTTAGTGTTGGAGAGACCACTGTAAAGGTATTACTTTATACAGACGACTTAGTGCTTATCACAGATGATCCAGCTAAAATGCATGAAAATATCAACGCTCTCAGCACCTACTACAAAACCTGGGGCCTAGAAGTCTATTTAACAAAGCCCAAATTAATGGTTTTCCAGAATGGTGGCAGAAGAAGGAGGAGTGAAAAATGGACCTTTGTAGGTGAGGAGTTGGAAATTTTCTCTAGCTATAAATACCTAGGAGTGCTTCTTACACCACGGTTGTCCTATTTCAAACATGTAAAACAAAAAGCAGCGTCATCTAAGTTTGCACTCAACAATGTGTGGGGAAAACTTATCGGAGACCGTTCTATTCCGGAAAGATCAAAAATGCACATCTTCCAAGCTGCTATAAGATCAGTGCTAGCATACGCGGCTCCGATTTGGGGACATCATGAGTTTCAGGCAGCGGAAGGAGTGCAGAACATGTTTATCAGAAAGCTGTTTCACCTAACAAGATTCGCTCCGAGTTACATAATGCGTCTAGAAACAGAGCTTGACCCCACAGCTGCACAAACGCTGGATTTGCACCAGAAGTATTTGGTAAGAGTGGTATCCGTACCGGATACGCGACTTCCCAAAGTAGTTGCATAGGAAATGTAGGCTGCGCAAAGCAGTGGACTGACCGAGCTGAAAATTATGGTCTTACCAGCAATCTGCTGTTTTGGAACATTGCATTCAACCAACCAACGTTAACACGTGATGAGGCAATACTTGCTTTGGATGGTGAGAGATGGCATCAGGCAGTCATATTCTGCAAGTTGGCGTGGAGGTACGGCACAATGATGATTAGGGAATTTAACTTTTGAACAAGAGACATCCTAGTATGTAATGAAGTGTATCGTTTATTTTTATAAGGCCAATATTCCCGACAGACGGTTTTAAAAATCCAATTCGTTATTGTTTATTCGATATCCATGTACCTTTGTATTATAACTCCTGTTCAATCGCTAATAACCTTCTTTTTTTTCTTCTTGTTCTTTCCAACTCGAAGAATTCCATTCTAACCTGTCATATCTGCAACAAATTCAAGAGAAGTAAAGTTATAGCTCCTTTACTGCCCCATGAATGATAATGATGAACTGCTGATCTTGCTGATTATGGAGGTCAAACTTATCTCGTTGTAGTGGATTCCCATTCTAGCTAGCTTGAGGTAGAGCCAGTCCTAAGCGAGTTGGCTTTTTATGTAATTAACGCATTAAAGCAAATTTCCAGTAGGTTCGGCATACCGCAAATATTCATGGCAATGAACATGCCATCCAACCCTGAAGAGAAAACTTTTCTCATGCTTAGAATTTCCAGGCAATTACCAGTAGCCCGTATTCCCCAGAAAGCAATGGCTTGGCGGAATAGGCAGTTGGGGTAGCGAAAATATTTTTAGCAAAATCAGCTCATAATGGAACTGACCTGCCCCTGTTTCTGTTAAATTACCGAAATAGCCCAGTTGCTGGACTTCCACATTCGCTATCTCAGCTAATCCAGACCAGGCTTCTCAGCTCAAAATTCATCGTTAATCCATCATCATTGACCCTTCAGTGATGGTTGAGGCTGTTCAAAGCGACGCTTACAACCGCTCTGCTCTGAGAACTAATATTCTCTGAAAGGTAGGATGTTTTCATTCATAATGTGCATTCTAGATTGTAGGAGCCGGAAATGATAGCACGAATGTTAACTCCCGGTCATTTATTTTTGTTGTCTCTGGTCAACATCGTAGAAGAAACGTAATTCATATACGTCCAATGAACACGCCCAACCAACGATTGAACAATAACCAACAATCTCCTTTCGTTTCGAGCATTAGCTCAAAATATATTCTGGTTGAATTGGGCATTTCCTAATCTACCTGCTCTAAGTTAAGATACCGTTGAGCGTCATGTACCTCAACATTTGGTAACTTTCGGATATCCACTAAGTCCTCAAAACTTCTAATAACTTAAAAGTACCTGTTTAGAACCGTCATTCTGGCATTCAAACCTAAAATATTTTCCAGGGTGGTTTTTCCCCAACGTTCCCTTCACCAATTCTCATAACTTCTGATCACTTAAATAGGTTTTTCAATTCCTAGATCTTAACACCGAAACACCGACCCTAACAACTCAATCCTTTGATATTTTCTCACGCTGGGGTTTTCCCATTCCCCTTCCTTCGAAATACCCCTTCCTTGCCATTTCCCAACAGATCTTAGGAGGTGGTTTGATTTTTGTCTGCATTTTACTTTTGCTCTAACCTGGCAACATAGTAGTGCTCCGTATTCTACATATTATATTGTGTTCAACGTCTCTGTCTACATGATATTCCCTTTATCTTCGATTGTATAAAGCAGTGTAAATGGTAGTTTTAGTTTTATCTTTAATATACTGCATCGATTAAAATCATCGTTTTTCGTTTATTTGATATCCCGTGCTCTAAACACCTTTGCCAGTGATCTCGATGAAATCAGCAGCTCAATCTCGCTCCAATACGCTCCACTTGACGATGCCACAACTTTGATTTTCTCAACTCCCAATGATATACCGATCAGGCACCTTCAACTACCGAGTTCACCAAGCCATTCTGCTCCATTGATGAACCATTCCCGTCGTTTTGTTAACCCACCCGATAGACTGATTTTATGAGATTGTTTTAATATTTATGATTAACATTACAGGTTTAATTATAGGTAATTATAAAAATAAATAATTTAAAGGATGGCATGTTGGGATCTATAATAATAGTGAACCCATGATTGTTGTGTGGTTAGAACATTAGGATTAGGAAAGAACGTTTTAATAATTTACTGTAGCAATTTTTGTAGCCTTGAAGTTATCAAGTGCGCAGTTCATACAGAGACAAAAGTTTGAAAAATGAACAGTGGAATAAACAGGAAAGGAAGGGTTTTAGACAAGAAAACCATTGAAAACTGTTCCTCCCTCAGATTCACACTATCGGACGAAGGCTTCGCGGAAAATGGCTATTTGTTCACTGAGGAGGTTAACAAATTTATCCGGTGATCACAAACACCTGTTCTATCATTTACTAAAAAACTTTTAAAAATAGAGTGGCCTCATAGCGAAATAAAAGGAAAAGACGCACTTGCCCCGAAAACGCACTTGACCCGCCTGACCCTATTAGATTTAAACTTCCTAGGGAGTTAGTGGAAAACGTTGTCTATTTCCAATAGAAAAAAATAAATAAATAATATTCGTGGAAAACTTCCGTTTTGAATTGGGTTTCCACAACTTCGTCGCGAGTGATTTAGTTTCGTTCCTAGGGAGAACGGGAGAATATTTCATATTTACCTTCTCTCTTGAAACGCCCAATCACTTGGTCGCAGCGGCTCAAAAACCCCAAAAGTCTCAAAGTCAAATATAGCCTATGTTTCTAATTCCATCTAAATTGGCTGAGAAGAACTTGTAAAAAAAAAGAAGTAGGTAAGTCCGAAAACATGCATATTGATGTCTCGTTTTAGCTTAAGTACAAAACAATCTAACATCACAAATAGGCATCAGGCGACTCAGGGGCCATGCCTCCATCAGGATATGGAATGGAAATTAAGTTTAAGCCGACAGGGTGATGTCGGGTGCAAATTCGGGCTGAAGTTCTACTTACTTTACTCGGCGCGCCCCATTAATTGTAGCGGTCGCTTTTGTCAATGGAGAGTTTTTTTATTTCTCGTAAACACGAACACAAGCTGTTAGAGCGAACAAGATGGATGCTAACCTTTTTGCATCGATTTCACGTAGCGTTTTCGTAAGCCTGAGAGAAAGAGAACTCTTATAGAGACGTTAATATGACTCTTGTAGTGAATCACGACTCAAAACTCAATTTTCACGTAGACGATTACCAAAATATAACATGAAGTAAGATACAACCGACCACTTACCTCCACATCATATAAAAAACGATTCAGCCGTGAAGAACACGAATCTTTAAAACGTGTAAAATGAACCTTGAGACAAAATATTGAGAATGAAAAAGCTGAATTCTTCAATAAAACGTGGAGAGCAAGAACTAAATGCCGCTAATGACTGTTCTGGTTAAGGTGCGGCGAAAAAACACGAAAGAAAGACGAATACAAAGGGTAAACCAACAAAAATAGTCGGCTTGGGGAAAATTCAGATAATTTTGTAGGGTGTGTGTGTGTCCATGCCAACTGCACGATAGTTGCTAAGTTATTCTAGAGTGTTATCCTAGAGATAGGTAAAGCTGTCGTCTTGTAGTTACGATTCCGAAAAAGCTGAGCACGAGTAAAGCTGACTTTTCCCGTTCCGAAAAGCGTTTCTACGTCACGAAAACCTCCTCTGGTTTCGGAAAGGCCATTTTAGTATACGAGAAAATGAACACGAGAAGTTCAAAAATTCTCTATTGATGTCTCGTTTTATCAGGCGACTCAGGGGCCATGCCTCCATCAGGATATGGAATGAAAATTAAGTTTAAGCCGACAGGGTGATATCGGGTGGGGGCCAAATTTGGGCTAAAGTTCTACTTACTTTACTCGGCGCGCCCCATTAATTGTAGTGGTGGCTTTTGTCAATGGAGAGTTTTTTATTTCTCGTAAACACGAACACAAGCTGTTAGAGCGAACAAGATGGATGCTAACCTTTTTGCATCGATTTCACGCAGCGTTTTCGTAAGCCTGAGAGAAAGAGAACTCTTATAGAGACGTTAATATGACTATTGTAGTGAATCACGACTCAAAACTCAATTTTCACGTAGACGATTACCAAAATATAACATGAAGGAAGATACAACCGACCACTTACCTCCACATCATATAAAAAACGATTCAGCCGTGAAGAACACGAATCTTTAAAACGTGTTAAATGAACCTTGAGACAAAATATTGAGAATGAAAAAGCTGAATTCTTCTATAAAACGTCGAGAACAAGAACTAAATGCCGCTAATGACCGTTCTGGTTAAGGTGCGGCGAAAAAACACGAAAGAAAGACGAATACAAAGGGTAAACCAACAAAAATAGTCGGCTTGGGGAAAATTCAGATAATTTTGTAGGGTGTGTGTGTGTCCATGCCAACTGCACGATAGTTGCTAAGTTATTCCAGAGTGTTATCCTAGAGATAGGTAAAGCTGTCGTCTTGTAATTACGATTCCGAAAAAGCTGAGCACGAGTAAAGCTGACTTTTCCCGTTCCGAAAAGCGTTTCTACGTCACGAAAACCTCCTCTGGTTTCGGAAAGGCCATTTTAGTATACGAGAAAATGAACACGAGAAGTTCAAAAATTCTCTATTGATGTCTCGTTTTAGCTTAAATACATAACAATATAACATTACATATAGGCATCAGGCGACTCAGGGGCCATGCCTTCATCAGGATATGGAATGGAAATTAAGTTTAAGCCTTCAGGGTGATGTCGGGTGCAAATTTGGGCTGATGTTCTACTTACTTTACTTGGCGCACCCCATTAATTTTAGTGGTCGCTTTTGTCAATGGAGAGTTTTTTTATTTCTCGTAAACACGAAAACAAGCTGTAAGAGCGAGCACGATGAATGCTAACCTTTTTGCATCGATTTCTCGTAGCGTTAGAGATAAAGAGAACTCTTATAGAGACGTTAACATGACTCTTGTAGTGAATCACGACTCAAAACTCAATTTTCACGTAGACGATTACCAAAATATAACATGAAGGAAGATACAACCGACCACTTACCTCCACATCATATAAAAAACGATTCAGCCGTGAAGAACACGAATCTTTAAAACGTGTTAAATGAACCTTGAGACAAAATATTGAGAATGAAAAAGCTGAATTCTTCAATGAAACGTGGAGAGCAAGAACTAAATGCCGCTAATGACCGTTCTGGTTAAGGTGCGGCGAAAAAACACGAAAGAAAGACGAATACAAATGGTAAACCAACAAAAATAGTCGGCTTGGGGAAAATTCAGATAATTTTTTCGGGTTTGTGTGTGTGTGTGTGTGTGTGTGTGTGTGTCCATGCCACTGCACGATAGTTGCTAAGTTATTCTAGAGTGTTATCCTAGAGATAGGTAAAGCTGTCGTCTTGTAATTACGATTCCGAAAAAGCTGAGCACGAGTAAAGCTGACTTTTCCCGTTCCGAAAAGCGTTTCTACGTCACGAAAACCTCCTCTGGTTTCGGAAAGGCCATTTTAGTATACGAGAAAATGAACACGAGAAGTTCAAAAATTCTCTATTGATGTCTCGTTTTATCAGGCGACTCAGGGGCCATGCCTCCATCAGGGTATGGAATGAAAATTAAGTTCAAGCCGACATGACAGGGTGATGTCGGGTGAGGGCCAAATTTGGGCTAAATGAACGCTGAAGTTCTACTTACTTTACTCGGCGCGCCCCATTAATTGTAGTGGTGGCTTTTGTCAATGTGAGATTAGCGTATCGCCAGAAAGGCTTGGCAATACGGAACTAGCGTTCCACTAGATTAAATGCATGATGCTATTGAAGCATTAACACAATACCTGGTAGATAGGTCGTCATCAACTTGAAGTTCATTTCAATCCTTTGTTTTACTCTGCGTGAGTGCCTAAACAGCTTGTTCTACTCAGTATTCATGCAAGTGCTTTCAGTATTCCTAAACAACGCATGAAACGCAATACTCCCCCCACCCTCCATATTTTAAATAGTAACATTGTTTCCCCTTCATTTATTTATTTCAATTTTCACTATTATTTTTGATTCTTCATTTTGGTTTAATTTTAATTCTATAAAATTGGTTTTCTTGTTTCAAGATTTGTTTATGATGTATTTATTGATAAAGTTTGTTTGTTAGATTGATATAACTTTATTTGTTATTGATCAAAATACTGTTTGCTGGTTACCGGTTGGTTTTTGTTAATATTGATGTCTAAGTGTGTAATAAATTTATTTGGAGCATGCAACAAAATAAGGGCCACAGCCCAGGGTTACTGTTTCACCTGGGGAAATTTGAAAATCTACACTTGACTGATTTAATCTAATTGATGTAGATTGATCTTATCTACACATTTGATCTAACATACATACATGATTACTCATTCTATTGTAGAAGAAATCTCAAATTTTTAAGAAGCCCTTTTAGATTGATTTTCATCCTTCATTCATCATCTTTTATTCATTTGTGAATGATCAATAGGTAACTGTTAATATTAGAGCAACATCAACTAAATGACTCCACTACGAACCTGCTACTACTGTACGCGTGCAAGTGCCGCAACTACGCTACGCATTATGCTACTCGTAGCTAAGCTATATATTTGGAGAGGAACATACTGCGGTTGTGGTTGCGCTGGAACATCTCCCAAGCAGATACATGTAAAAAATGTTGCCAAAAGACTCAAATATGGCAAACCCAATATATGCACCAGTATTATGACCGTACCACAGTTCGACAAAGGTGTACACAATTGCTTCGTAAATCCGAAGTGTGATTTCCATTAGGAGCCAAGCCAGTAATATCATCAATTGCAATCCGTACATTGAGTTCAAGTTTTTGCAAAATGCGACCAACTCCAAATGTCTATGCAGATTTCGACAGTCACTATTTAGCAGTTTGAATTGGTTCTTGCAGGCGCTCATGATTGTAACGAACTGAATGATTATGAAAAAATTCTGTTGTAGAATCGCAGAAAAGAATATAAAAACTTCATAATCCCCTCTAAGTCTTCTTGAAAGGAATATGAGAAATACCATCATCTGACAGAATGGAAACACGATGAGATATTCGACACATACATTCAGGTTCGATGTTTGGAGAAATCTGTGAACTATGTAGAACCTTTCTCTATTTTTCACTATATTGAACAAGTTTGTAATTGAAATAATGATCAGAATCCCTGCTTCAATGTTTTGCATCCAACGTTCAATATTTGTATGACAAAAGTACAAAGTCATGTACAAATAATGTCCACGAATGAACCCAACGTATAAGAGGATAGAAAACCCAAACGCATAGGTCCCCCAGAACTTTGAAAATTGGGCATTATCATCGAAGGGATATAGGCCGAACAAACGGGACACTACAAATATTTTTGGAACTGCCATGAACTGTAATATTCAAATACACTGAGTCGCGCTGTATTCGTTGGTGACAGAAAAAATCGTTAGGACCGAAAAACGAAACGCGATTGACATCAACTATAAATTCAGCTGTCATTCGATTAATATAGTTTTTCACCTTGTAACTACGACGCTCGTATTATCTATTCTGTAAATGAGTAATGTCAGCACCTTCACACTCAACACATGGACGGATTTGAACGGCGTTCTTTTGGAAATTTTTTTTTTTTTTTTTTTAACATGTATCATGTTTTAGCCCTGGGGTCCTAGCGAATTTTGCGAGTCAATTTTTTTCCGCGCACGAAATTAATTACAGTGATTTCCGCCTACAACCGAGTCGTTGCTAGGGAAATGGTACTTCGTCGTTTTTCATCCCAGAAAATTCGTTGACCATTCGTTCGAAAGCTCTCGATTTATCCAACAATATTATGTTAACTACGGCGAAGTGCGTGTTTTTTTTCATAATATTTATTGCACCAAGTACCTAATACAACTTATTAGCAACATTTCTTTGGCAATGTATAATCGGTGACTGAAACAAGACTGTGATACATAACACATCCTATACATCATTTCAGCTATTTAGTGTCTTCAATGAACACGATTTGCAGGAGCGCACAGCACTACACTCACTGAACAAACTTTAATGAACACATCACTCCCACAGGTCGTGAGGTTTTCGTCTTTTCAGTCGTCTGAGCAGATCATCAACGTCCTGCAGCTTCACAACCTCTTCGTTGATATGACCTTGGAGCCTCTGATGATGGGCTACCGCTTGAGTTGTTATTGTGGGAATTTTGAGGTCGTTATTGATATCATTATTGGTCGAGTAGCGGTACGGATCGACGCATGACCGCAGTACTTTGTTCTGGAATCGCTGTATAATATCACGATTACTTTGAGAAGTGCAGCCCCAGAGCTGTGCACCATATGTCCAGACTGGCTAAATAAGGACCTGATTGTATAAAGTTAATTTATTTTGGATAGACAATTTTGATCGTCTACCAATCAACTAACACATTTTTCGGAATTCGGTGTCCAATTCTGTTTTTTTTTATATTTTTTACATGCGCTCTCCAGCGGAGCCTTGTATCCAGAGTCATACCCAAAAATTTTGCCTCATTGGCATAAGGGATGAATCTGCCATTCAGATACATTGGTATATTTTTGATTTGGCGGTTAGTGAAATCAACATGGACTGATTTTGCCTCATTCATCTTGATTCTCCACTTAATTTTTTGGAAAATAATCGGGATGGCACGGGGAACGTTTGTATAGAAGAACATTTCTAAAAAATGTCCAGCCAGATCAGCTGAGTGAGCTAAATTCGATCCTTTTCACCCTTGGAATGTGAGGTTTTACAGAGAGCCTCTCTAGGAGATTAAGAGATGAATGCAATCAGATTAGCTGATTCAGCTGAATTATCTCCTATTCACCCAAGAAATCAATAAGACATCGAGAGAAGGTTTGTGTAAAAGAAAAATTTCAAAGAAATTTCCAATCAGATTAGCTGATTAAGCTGAATTCTCTACTTTTCACCTTAAGAATTCGAAATTTGATAGCGTGCCTCTCTGGGACATCGGAAAACGAATAAAATGATGGGCCTGATCAGCTGAGTGAGCTAAGCTTGCTCTTTTTCACCCTAGGAAAAGATGATTGGAGGCCACTAATAAGGTAGAGGAACAGATAAAATTAAGAAGCAGCACTTACTTTTTTAATTGTCAACCTTTTTACACCGCACCGTATACCCTTTTGTCAATTTTCATTACCGTTTCCTTGCCCTCCAGTTTAATTTATATAATTAATAAAAAGTCTTCTACAACCAATACGGCTACACACTTCTTCAGCTAAGCATCACGCAACAATACACCGATCATTTTCCTTTGCTACATTTAGATTGTTAGTCTATTCTATATGAGTAATTCAGCACCTTCACGCTCAAACTCATGGACTGATTTGAACGGGATTTTGACATGGATATGTCTTTTGGCTGGGGGTCAAGGAATTTTTCGCGACACTTTTTTTTCCCGACCGACACTTTTTTTCCCGACCGGCACATTTTCAATTGATTTTCACGTACAACCAAGGCGTTACTAGGGAAGAGTAACTCACATAGTTTTCATAGTAGGAAAATCGTTCGCCATTTTTTAGAATACTCTCATTTTACCACGACATTTCATGACCTCTAAGCCATTGTAGTGTGAAGGAATGCTGATTTATTACTCTAAGTTAAAAACTAATATTGTTTTGTAACCATAATGGAATAATCTTGTGAAAAGAAGGCACTACAATACTAGAAGGTATACAATTGAGTAGTAGGTACCAACTGGTAAGTAGTAGGTACTAAACATATCCATTATCTTTTGTTTTTCCCATCAAGGGAGAAATTAAAATGCTTGATTTACACTTTACAAAAAGAATTTCACAGCACCTCAACCAGATGGTTACTCCACACAAAATGCAACGCTCCGGCACTTCACATTTTTCCTCGTACCTCAACCAGAACGGTCATTAGCGGCATTTTGTTCTTTATTTCGACGTTTCATCGAAGATTTCAGCTTTTTCATTCTCAAGATTTCGTTTCAAGGAAACCAGCTGTTTTTTCATTAACCATTCTAGTTAATGTTGATAGATGCATTTAAGCCTGAAATCTGTGCTCAAGCCTAAACTCAACGATTAACTCAATTTAAATTTTGAAGTATAGTTTTAATTTGAAAAACCCAGTTTTACGGAGGTTTTCCAATGACCCTCCCCCTCCACTCTCACCTGCTAAATCCAATAGTGACACTTGAAGATCTTTTTGCACCGTAATAATCGATTTTTTGCAATATTATCGGTATGGCGTGTGGAAGGTTTGTGTAAAAGAAATTTTTAAGAAACGTCCAACCAGATCAGCTGACTTATCTAAATTCTCCCTTATTCACCCTAGGAATTTGGAATTTGATAGTGTGCCTCTCTGAGACAACGAGAAACGGATAAAATTATGGGCTCTTTTCTGATCAGCTGAGTGAGCTAAACTCACTCCTTTCCACCCCCAGAAGTGAAATTTGACTGGGAGCCTCACTAGAACATTAAGAAACGTATGCAACCACGGGTTCCGGCCCGGTCAGCTGACTAAGCTAAATTCTCTCCTAGTCACCCCAGGAATTTGAAATTTTATGGGGAGCCTCTCTGGGACATCGAGAAACAAATAAAATTATGGGCTCTTTCCGGATAAGACGAGTGAGTTAAATGCTCTCCTGTTCACCCAAAGACATAGATAAAATGACCCTTACATGTGGGTTTGTACAACGTAAGGTAACTGGCTTCGTTATTCGATTGTTTGGTTACGAGGGATTGCATCGCAACATGACTGCGACAGTCCTACGTGACAAGTAGTTGAGCCATAATAATTACGTGTTCTGTGGCTATAATTTTAATTCTTCTTTTGATTTAATTTGAATTCTATGAAATTAGTTTTCATGTTTCAATATTTGTTTATGATGTCTTTATTGATCGAGTTTGTTTGTTTGTTTTAACTTTATTTGTTATTGATCAAAATGCTGTTTGCTGATTTTCGGTAGATTTTTGTTAATAATGATGTTTTTGTTAACTAAGCATGTAATAAATTTATTTGGAGTATGCAAATAAAAATTAAAAAACGGCGCCAGCAAAGATTTACTGTTACAGCTGGGGAAATTAAAAAAAAAAAAACTGCACTTGATTGGTTTAATCTAATTGATGTAGATGGATCTAATCTACACATTCGACCAAACATACATACATGATTAGGCATCCTATTGTAAAAGAAATCTTAAATTTTATTTTCATCCATGATTCATCATCTTTTATGTCCTCTGTGCATGATCAATAGGTAACTTTAATATTACTGCAATATCAACAAAATGACCCCACTACGAACCTGCTGCTACTGTACGCATGCTCGTAGCAAAGCTATTTATTTGGAGAGGAACATACTGCGGTTGTGGTGGCACTAGAACACCTCCCAAGCAGATACAAGTAAAAAATATTGCTTGAAGAAGCAAATATGGCAAACCCAATATATGCACCAGTATTTGGACTGCTTTCCAGTTCTACAAAAGTGTACACAATTGCTTCGTAAATCCGAAGTGTGATTTCCATTAGGAGCCAAGCCAGTAATCATCAATTGCAATCCGTACATTGAGTTCAAGGTTTTGCAAAATACGACCAACTCGAAATGTCTATCCAGATTCCGATTGTCACTATTTAGCAGTTTGAATTGGTTATTACAGGCGCTCATGATTGTAAAGAACTGAATGATTATGAAAAAATTCTGTTGTAGAATCACAGGAAAGGGTATAAAAACTTCATAATCCCCTCCAAATATTCTTGAAAGGAATATGAGAAATATACCATCATCTGACAAAACGAAAACACGATGAGATATTCGAAGCACACATTCAGGTTCGATGTTTGAAATCTGTGAACTATGTGGAACCTTTCTCTATTTTTCACTATACTGAACAAGTTCGTAATTGAAATAATAATCAGAATCCCTGCTTCAATGTTTTGCAACCAACGTTCAATATTTTTTTGATGAAAGTACAAAGTCAAGTACAAATAATGTCCACAAATGAGCCCAACGTTTAAGAGGATAGAAAACCCAAAAGCATAGCTCCCCCAAAACTTTGAAAATTAGCTATTATCATCGAAGGGATATAGGACGAACAAACGGGACACTACAAATATTTTTGGAACTGCCATGAACTGTAATATTCAAATACACCGAGTCGTTGGTGACAGAAAAATCGTTAGGGCCGAAAAACATTAATGGAAACGCGATTGACATCAACAATAAATTCAGCTGCCATTCGATTAATACAGTTTTTGACGGGAGGGACATCTACCACACGTCTGTCTTGACAACTGAGGATCGTCCGAAGGCTTCCCACAAGAATATTGGATCAATTAATACGGAGGAGGGAAGGAATAGATTAGTAAAAGTAATCTTAAAATAGTCAGATAACAGTAAAGAAATAATAGTAAAAGTACTAGTAACGCAGCATGATTGTTTGATCGACTTTTCATAATTATCGTATGATATTATGTGACAATATTTATAAATTCGGGTAATATGAAAGAAAATTAATTGTTAACTACCAATTCTATGCAAAAAAAAAAATAATAAAATAAAAAAAAATAAAAAAATAAAAAAAACTCGTGCCAAATATTATTCGACAATTAAAATTTTTTGGATGTTTAGTTTTACATGACCGGACTGTTAAGTATGCGAAGACGGGTTCTAACCAGATCAGCTGACTAAGCTCAGATGGACTTCTGGAGCTTAGGTAGGTAGGTAATTATTTTATCTCATTAATGTTCAGTTGGAGGGTACCTAGTAAGTCAGTGTCGATGTATTTAGATCAGTGGGACTTCTAAAATGGAAAGTTTTATTTAGTTACATTAATTTTCTACTAGTAGGTGCTAACATCTATGTTGCCATATGGATGACAAAGTCAATATTTCACTTGACCACCACGGAATTTCGTTACGCAAAGCGGTTAAGTACGGAATTTTTTAGAAGAAATGCGTATGTGTCGGCTTTGAGGTTCTTCGTTTTTCATAACATTAATCCTTTCAGTTTCAATAATTGTATCCAGTCTTTTAAAAAAGCTTTAAAGTTCGCCATTAATTTTTAGTAAATTAGAAATTGTGTTTTGTTTTTTCTTTCACTCTATAAATTCAAATAATTATAATAAATAGTCAATAATAATAATAACAATATATTCAATAATTCAATCTGTTTTTCAACTTCACATTTTACTTTATATTCACTTATTGTAGGGCTCAGCAACTCCACTGAAGAGCACAAGTTCTTTTGAACTTATTCTTCTTGTGGGCAAAGTTTATATTTATTTGTCTTTAAATCATTATTTATTCATAGTAAGATGTATATTATTTTTGTAATGTGAATATTTTTGAATTTGCCAAATAAATGAAATGAAATGAAAATGAAATGAAACGAAGGTGGGACACATGTGAGTCTGATTTCTATCTCAATCAACCTACGGTGCTGAAATTTCCAATAGAGCTCCTTCGGCCCGCTAGGGCGTACCCAGTAGACTACCTACTCCCGAATTATCTCGTCACAAAAATTAATACGCATCTCTGTACACACCATATTCGGATTCACTCCTAAGTTCATAACAAGACCGATTTTCGGATGATAATGTAACAGCTTTAGGGGGATTGACGCTTCATCCATCGAAGATGTTGAAAATGTCAAAGGAAGAACTCAAACTGACCCACTTTTGTAATTTTTATGGTCTGAATACCCTCATTGAAACTGAAGCTGAGCATACATTTTTGATGAAAAAGGGTCTTACTACAGAAAAAACGGACGGTAGACCTACAGTTCTACAGTCAGATCATTTAATAATGATTAATTTTACACATTATTAGTTCACTAGCCGCTCCGGCTCGCTACGCTCGCCTCCACGTCCAGCCGGGGGGCAAGCCCCCCGGGCCCCCCGTTAAATTGCTCGCTTCGCTCGCAAAGTGTGGCATGTAGGGAATATTGCTCGCTTGCTCGCAAAGTGTGGCTGTATACATGCGATGTATTACAATTGAAACGTGTAGGGGATGTTGCTCGCTTCGCTCGCAAACGGTAGATCTCTAAGGGTAGTTTTAACTTCTGTAGGGGATGTTGCTCGCTCCGCTCGCTTGAGGAAGTTATACTGCCCACCCAACTTGGCAGACGTTTTTTTCTGTTGGAAATTCTTACAAACAAATTAAATCTTATAAAACTACGTGGAACCACGAAAAGTTTATTAGGGGATGTTGCTCGCTTCGCTCGCAAGGTATACCTGTATACCCTTGAGAAAGTTATACTGCCCACCCAACTTGGCAGACGTTTTTTTCTGTTGGAAATTCTTACAAACGAATTAAATCTTATAAAACTACGTGGTACCACGAAAAGTTTATTAGGGGATGTTGCTCGCTTCGCTCGCAAGGTATACCTGTATATGTGTAGGACAAAGTCCGTATTTATTCTGTTGAAATGGCTCTCGCTTCGCTCGCAAGGTAGGTACCTATGTATACCTGCTCGCCTCGCAACATTGTGACATCGAACCGCTTCGCTCGCCAAGTGTGGCATGTAGGAAATGTTGCTCGCTTCGCTCGCAAGGTGTGGCGGCGCAGTATTACAATTGAAACATGTAGGGGATATTGCTCGCTTCGCTCGCAAACGATAGATCCCTAAGGGGAGGTTTAACTTCTGTAAGGGATGCTGCTCGCTTCGCTCGCTTGAGGAAGTTATACTGCCCACCCAACTTGGCAGACGTTTTTTTCTGTTGGAAATTCTTACAAACAAATTAAATCTTATAGAACTACATGGAACCACAAAGAGTTTATTCGGGGATGTTGCTCGCTTCGCTCGCCAGGTATTGCTGTATATTTGTAGGAAAAAATCCGAATTTATTCTGTTGAAATGGCTCTCGCTTCGCTCGCAAGGTACCTATGTGAACCTGCTCGCCTCGCAAGGTATTGCGTAGAAGTGCAAATGGGAACCCCCCTGCCCGCAACCTTGTGAAACGACGGCGGGTACCTATGTGTATCTGCTCGCTCCCCAAACACGTCATCGAACCCCTTGACGTCTTCGTAGAGCCTTCTCGCGTCCACGGCACATATAATTTCTCATTTTAATAGCTCATATTAAACGCTTCCCTCGCTTCCGCTCGCAATTTGACCTACTTCCCGTCACTTTTTTCGATATCCGATTTCGGATTCAGATTCGGCGGGATCAAAGCTGTATTTCGCCCGCAAAAACCGTCCCGAAAAACGTACCTTTACGGGGTATATTTTAATCAAAACCAAGTTTTTCGTCGGAATTTTCGAGAAAACGGGTCCGTACTCTCGCATTTTTTTGACGCATTTCCCGATACTTTTTTCACGATCCGATCGCGCCGTCGTCTTCCTCGTTCAAAAACCTACGAAACCGGTATTTTTCCGGAATTTTCGACGGCCGTTTAGAGGGGTAGGGGAAGCGGGGAAGTGAAAAAAGCGCACATTAATTCTTACTTCGACCCCCCTCCCGCCCTACGGCCCATGGTTCGGCTGGGATTAGAAAATGTGAAATTCTCTCGTTCCCCCTTTCGGAAAATCCCATGAAGATCCCTCCACTCGTAGACTCCCCTCACTCAGCCGTTCGGCCGTGCATAGACACGACAGACAGACAAACAGACAGACGGAGTTTCATTCTTATAAAATAGTATAGATTATGGTTACTTAGCTATATTAGTTTATAACAGCGTAATAAATAAGCTTTCCTTGACACTACAGAGGCTTAGGGATTATGAGATGTTGTGATAAAATGAGAGCATTCCAAAAAGTGAATAACGATTTTCCTGCTATGAAAAGTAAGGAAAGGAGTTACACTTCCCTAGTAACGCATTGGTTCTACTTGTAAATCAATAGAAAACCCCACCGTGACGTGACTAAAACAAATGGAAACGTCCTGTTAATCATTATTAAATGATAAAATTGAATTTTATCAATGTACTGCAAGAGACCAAGGGGTTTTACCCCCAAGTGAAATCGGCGCTAAACGTTCTTCTCGCACAGCTGTGCACAACGTGCACAATTTAAAGGTCATTCAGCTCGTTGAGAAGGGTTAAAACATGGTTGAGGTCAACCATGTCAGAAGCCCGTTTTAACGGACTATGCCTATTGAATGTACACAGAAAGTTGGTCCATGAGAAGAAAAATCAATTTGTTGTGTTGAAGTTGTTCTCAATTCATAAATTATAACTTTGCATTTATCCTCATTTTATTCATGATTGTTTTTGCATACATCGGTCATGTAAAATTACCGTTAGCCCCAGTAAAGCTAAAAGTCTACGTACGTCCTTGCCCTTGGGATATTTATAATACAATCACAGTGTATGGGATTTGATCCGCATAGGAGCCTCTGAGACTCGTTTCTTTTCTAATCATTTGATACGGAGCGTTTCTATGACACATGGAATACAGGCATACTCCATAGGAGGCATGGACGTAAACTAATCAGCTTACCAGGACACCATTCACGACGGAGCCAGATGGCCTGAGGCCGCTCGCTCGAGTCCATTTGGCCCCGGTCCAAATTAGGGGGGTCACACACGGGTACACAGCCAGTAGCGTTTCCTCGTTCTTCGGTCCTGGTGCTGTGCTCTTGAGCATCTGACCTCACCAATTCATCATCAATTGTCAATTATCAATTGTACCTCTTCAATTTGACTTCGTATGAACAAAGAGGAACCTGTTAACTTAGCTGCCGCTGGAGTTTGCATTTATATGAAGAAGAAGAAACCAAAATGCAGTGGCAGAAAGAATGGTTTTCAGCTCGAAATAAATTAACCCATGTCAGGTTTACAGTCTCTCTATTAGCACTGGGGTCTACTGAACGGAAAAGTTCCAAAAAAAAAAAAATCGTCAAGCTCTTCATTCCTTTTGATTTTGTCATGGTCTCCCCCGGTATTTTTCAATCACCTCCAGGACGAAGTCACGGCCACTCACACTTGCCATCGTACACTTTGCTATCACCTCGATGTCTAGAAGTACACTGAAAGGATTTTGGCCCGGGGGATGACCCACACACGGAAGAGCCAGTCAGTGGAACCGGTCCATTTGGCGTGCAGATCCCCACTCACGGCAAGTCCACTCGACGGCTCTGTGGCTCGGCTCCATGGATTTTGGCCCGTCAGAAAATCCAGCAAGGCCACTAGGTTTCATTTCATTAGCAGCAAGAGACAAACAGTTTCAAATCAACATCCATAATCATTACGCATGCGCTAAATTAATGTTGACACACGCAAAACTCTACTGGGGCGATTTTGATGAAACTTTGAGGGGTTGTGTGCGTTTGAATTGAGACAGTGCCCTGAAACTTTCAATGCCGTCGCAAAACTAGTATAGTTTGTGCGCATGCTCAATGGTTAATTTCTCATAACTTCGATTTCTTACCAACTATTGGTTCGATTTTGTTCAAACTCGAGGGGTAGTAAGGTCCAGGATGATACTCTTAGTATTTTATCGCATTAGCTCCATTAATCCGTAACTATTGTGCAAACGCGATAGGTACTACTATTAGACGATAATCTGAAAATTACAGATCAATCTTGGTGAAATCTTCATTTATTGTATGGGGGATTTATTGAGGTAAACTTAAGATAAGGGCCGCACGTACAAACATGCATTATCGTATGTATACACATGTGTTAGACTCTGTCGTATTTTTCATTCAATCAATTCGAACCGTACTTTGTTCAGGCGCGGATTCAAGGGGGGGGGGGGGGGGGGTCACAGGGGTCATGACCCCCCTCAGAATCAGCCTGCATTTCAAAAAGCAGAGCTGAACAAATTGTTGACAAACCCAATAACAAAAAAAAAAAATCAAACGACCAAAACGAACCCTATTTTTGTAAAATCGAAAACCAGAAACAAACCAAACGACCAAAGTTAACTTACCATATAGCTAACTAAAAACATTGGAAACAAAATATAACAATAATAACGACTAATCTTTTTATAGAATACTGATTTTTTTATGTATTTGGTTTGTAGCAACACTTGTGATTTGTTTACATTTGTAAAAGTTCCAACTGGGACGATCATTTATAACACAAAGTCTAATTTTCTATTTTGTTTCAGAAATCTGTTGATTATCGCATCGATGTCTAATTCGATGTCGCGATGAACGTGTAACAATGCAAGCCCAGTGAGTCTGTCTCCTGCCATAGTTGATCTCAGCCAAGTTTTGAGACGACGGAGAGTTGAAAAACTCCTTCCTGCAGCTGGTACGTTTCTGCTGCATGACAAACGTCTTCAATGACCTCCACTGTGTATGAAGTCCGAGGCAGAAACACTCTCAACCGAAAAAGGTTCATCAAACACACTAGGACACTTTTTTTAGAAGAAAATTGAAAATAAATACATTTATCAGCTAAATAATTAATAAATATTAAAAAATATTTTTTACATAAGCAATGAATTTTATAAATAATTACAATTAGTTTTTAAGTCGACAAATTGGACGAGTTTAGGCATAAGGTTATTCTGGCTTTATTTATTTATTTATTTATTTAGAAGATATGGGACGAACCCAATTACAAGAAAGAGAAAAAAAAGAAAAGTGAACAGGTAGTACCTAAATTAATTATAAATATATGAAATGGAACCACACTTGAGAGTCACACTGCTTCACCAAAGATACAGATTGGCAAAATAAGTTATTGAGGGGTATCCAAGCAGAGGTGGCGGAAAAGTTGAGTTTTGATGGTTGAGATGGGCGAAGAAAGAATGTCGATGAAGGGAGGTGATGATGAGAGGAGGTTCGCTTGGCGAGGAAGGCGGCTCAGTGGGCGGTGATATATGTAATTTGTGGAAGAAAAGGGGATGGCAAAAGGCGTGACAGAACGGGAAGAGAGGCGAGGTACGGGAAAGCCAACCCCAGCCAAGAGATCAGGGGCATCAATCCGACCGAAAGCAAACCATAAAGGAATGTAACATCCGCACACAGGCGACGGTCACGTGGAGACATCAAGCTGAAGCGACGAGCGAGTAGTTGGTAGTCCAAATTCTCACGAGGAATGGAGAGCTTATATGCCAGGTAACGGAGGAAAGCCCTGAAGCCGCGTTCAATTTGCACAATATGGGACTCATAATATGGACTCCAAATCACTGATGCATACTCCAGAGTTGGCTGCACGAGAGTCTTATAGAGTGTCACGAAGCTGGTGCCTCAGAGAACTCTCTGGTATTCGTTTCAGAAAACCAAGTATGCGCATTCCACGGGACGCCACCTCAGCTATGTGGTCGGAGAAGGAAAGCTGGGAATCTAAGTGCACGCCAAGGTCCACAATATCAGCCCTACGAGGAATTGTTACACATTGAGTAGGGGTGGATGACTGGAGAGTGGGAACGATGGAAGTAAATGACTGCACATTTAGATGGGTTCAGGGCTAGTCCGATAATGTCACACCATTTAGAGAGGGCATCCAGGTTTTGTTGGAGAAGTTGGCAGAGAAGGAGATGAAGACTCAGGTCGTCAGCATATATCAAGAACTGTGTATGGTGCAGGAAGGAAATAGCGCCATTAATCACCAGATTGAAGAGAAGGGAACCAAGATGCGAGCCCTGAGGAACCCCCGAAGTGGCAGGAAAGGAGTGAGAAACGACACCACTTACACACACTAAAAGCTGCCGAGCAGCAAGGTAGCTGGCAATCCATGCATGAAGTGGTCCAAAGACACCAAGTGATGGGAGCACTCAAGGATCATCACACTATGAGGCAGCTTGTCGAATGCTTTAGAGAAATCGGTCGTAACCAGGTCCACCTGATGACCCACCCCGACAGCACAAAGTGCGTAATCCTGAAAAGTTGCTAGGTTTGTCACCGTAAAACGCCCCCTGACAAAGCCGTGCTGCTCAGGAGCTAAGCGCAGCTGAAAATTGGCGAGAGTTGAGCCACAACCAGCTTCTCAAGTAGTTTGGGAATAGTTGATAAGGAGCAGACTGGACGGTAGTGACTAATGTCGTTCTTATCACCCCTCTTGAAAACACAGCTTTAGGACACTTTTTTAGAAGAAAATTAAAAATAAATACATTTATCAGCTAAATGATTAATAAATATTAAAAAATATTTTTTACATAAACAATGAATTTTATAAATAATCACAATTAGTTTTTAAGTCGAGAAATTGGACGAGTTTAGGCATAAGGTAGTCTCACGAGACAAATTCGGTTTGTATTGCTTGTTCAAGGGTGTCAGGAAGGGTGTGCACATAGGACGAACGTCTTTGGTGTATGAAGTTTGTTCATCAAACACATTATTACAGAAAAGGGCCGAGGAGAGAGAGAGCGGTTCGCGGTGAGCAAGAAAATTGAAAATTATATTTGTACATCTCACCCTGTGACCTGTTAGAAAATTCCGTTTGGTTATTTTGTTATTTTTTATTTTGTTCTACCCTGTGACCCCCTCCGGAAAAAATTTCTGGATCCGCCCCTGACTTTGTTCTTCAACTAATTCTATACGTCCATGCAATAATTCTTCCACAAGGCGGAAAGATGAAATGTATAAAGGGTTTAGTTCAATAATATTTACTAAAAATCTTGAAAGCACAGTGGAGTTACCATTTAAAGTTTTCTGTTATATTCAAAAGTAAAGAAAATAAATGGATGGTCCATTAAATTTTAGACACTCTCTATTTACATAAAATATTTTAAACACCAGAAACCATTTCTGAATGCTTCAAAACAGATTTTGATTAAGGCGAATTAGGTGAATTTTATTTTCAAAATTTTCGGATACATCGCAATAGCATTCTCTACTCTTTGGAAAATTCGGTGAATGAGTATGTATATGAAGGGAAGTAAGGACAATTTAATTTTCAAAGTATTGAGGAATTAGATCCTCTCTATCCGTGCAACGCGCACACCTTTGGGTTTTGCCACCGAGATCATTTGGGGTTTACCCCAGAGATTGAACGCATCCCGATGAGGAAAATCAAGAGGAAACATGAGGTGAGGGAACCTGTTTAGCAGCTACGGTTAGTTGGAGATAATCTTTGAGGTCTTTATCTCATGTAGAATTCTCCAGTCGCTTCCCAGACGTCCCCTGGAGAGGTTCTTCGTACCGTCCACAATAATATTCACGTCATTCCTACTATAATTTTTCATCGAATCGGTCTAATTAAGATGAAAATGAAGCGGACTATCAAAATATCGTGAAAGTTGTCACCAAATCGCACTAAATACCGTCTGAAATTCATTTTTGATAACGAGTGTTGAGAATTTCACGGGATATGAATGTCAGAAATGTTCTTGTTAGTCGTGCGCTTGAGGGAATATTCGTGTTAGTGGTTGTGGGTTACGTCCAGACTTCAACACTGATGGAGCGCATGGAAAATCGTAAGTGATGCATAATCCTTAGTCATCACGTAAATAAAATTTTTCGATATTCGCCAGCCATGAATAGAAATTTATATGAATTTGTCAGCCAAACTGTGACTTGATTGCTTCAAGGATTGCTCTCACACGTACTTGTGGGTGCAATTCCGGAATGTTACAAACTAGCTTGAAAGTTGGAAAAAAAACCATACAATATTCGCCTAAAGATTCGTTTCAGAAATATTGGAGTTTACTGACATTATTAATTAGGAATGCTAAAAACAACATTTATTATGCCTAACAATGATATAAGGAAAGGATATTTCTTACTGAAGTAAGAGGGGATGTATGGGAAAGGGTGGGGAAGAGTTTATATCTAGCGAAGCTGATAATGGAAATTTGACATTAGAAAAAAATTGCTGCCAAGTTGGGTGGGCAGTATAGCTTCCTCACGTATTGTAATCGACGTACCTATAGAATTAGTTGAAAAACAAAGTACGGTTCGAAATGATTGAATAAAAATATAACAGTATCTAACACATGTGTATAAATACGATAATGCATGTTTGCATGTGCGGAAATCATTTTAAGTTTACCCCCAATAAATCCCCCCCAACCCATACAATAGATTTCATCAAAATCGATCCATAATTTTCAGATTATCGTCCAATATTAGTATTGCGTGTGCACAATTGCTACGGATTAGTCGAGCTAATACGATCAAATACTAAAGGACCTAACTACCCTTCGAGTTTCAACAAAATCGGACCAATAGTTGGTAAGAAATCGATGTTATGAGAAATTAACCATTGGGCATGCGCACAAACTATACTAGTTTTGCGACGGCAATGAAAGTTTAAGGTCACTGTCTCAATGCAAACGCACACATCAAAGTTGCTCCAATAGAGTTTAGCCTGTGTCAACATTAATTAAGCGCATGTGTGATGTTTATTACTCATCAATCGCGATATAATTTTTAGGGCATTCTAGAACATTTACCCTACTACCTACGAATGAGAAGATGATAAATCAACGTTATATGAAATTTATGTTTGCCAATGCGTACAATCGACTGTAGATCTGACGGCATTGAGAATCATCGGGGACCGTATAGGAGATAATCCACACAATCCTAGAAAATTTAATTGAAATCGAGCTAAAACTTGACATAGTTTAGAGCGTGACAAGGATTTACCACAGACAAACAAACACGGAACCATAAATTTCAGTAATGCAGCACGATCGTTTGAGCGTATTATAGTAAAATATTGTATTACTAGCTGGTTCACTCGTGCTTTGCACAGGTTGACTTGAATATACGCAAGCCCCTCTTCACCCATCACATTTTGGGATACCCCTATGGATCTGATTCAAAATATTCCTTAATTAAAAGTACTTGCATTAGGTTTTTAGAACCAAACTACTGAGATCAACCCCTCTCTCCCTCTCCACAAACACTACCCATATTTCAAATTAAATATGCATATTCCTGATAGGTAGCTAACCCAAAAGAACGTTCAGACAAATCCAATTTCATTCGTTCGAACAACAGATCACCAGTTCGTTCGTTGATGACCAAATTATTCCATTTAACCACCCCTCCCCCCTTCCTTTTTTCCTTACCACAAAGACCAGTGATGTCAAAGATACCCCTTTCCGAACCCACTCCCCCAAAAACACCACTATGGGTCGGAATTGAAAATTTTCGAGTAGGCTGTGGATTTTTAGTGTTATCTAAATATATTTTATCAACCGGGTCCTCAGTTTATTCAGTGATGTTCAAGATACCCCCATTCCACCCCTACCCTTCCCTCAAAATACCCGTTATGGTTCAGATTTGAAAATTTCAAGTAGTTTGTGATTCAAGTTAGAGTATTCCAAACATATTTAATCAATCAGGTCTTCAGTTTATTCAGTGAAGTCCGATACCACATCCCCCCCCCCCCCCCCCACAAAACACCCCTTTGGGTCAGATTTGAAAAATTTCAAGTAGCCTGTGATTTGAGTTAGTGTAATTTATACATATTTTTGCAATCAGGTCCCCAGTTTATTCAGTGATGTCCATGATATTGTGGTGACGGACACTTAGAGACCGTCACAATGTTTATAATAGATTGATTAGTTTATATGTTGTCAAATAAAAAGTTCAGTTCTATTCTGGAAACCAATCTAAGTGCCGTGATTCTTTATATTTGGTGTCAGAAATGACTACACACCCACGACGTCGAGGGAGGACGCCTGAAGAGGAAGAAGATAGGCAAGGTGACGGTGGACAAGAAGCTATTGAAGGGTCCCATTAAAATTTGCAGCCAAGTGAGATTCTTGATTTATGTAGAGCGGAGATGCAAAGTGTGTTGCAAAGTGAATTAGCTGACATAAATGAAAAGCTGTCTGCTCTTATGCTTCACATGCCAGCAATGGTACTGGAGGAACAACACCCTCCGCTGCCTCAACCATCGGTTAGTTTGAGAATAAAACCTCAGACTTACTATGGCAGAGAAGAATGGAAACCTTATCGCTCACAATTTCAACTAATTGCTCGGAAAGAGCACTGGGATGACAGCCAGAAGGCAGCAATGTTGGGAGCTTCACTGAAAGGCCAAGCACTGACTTTATTGACAGAAATGGAGGCTGACATGAGTTATAGTGATCTGATTGAGGCTCTTGAGGTACGATTTGGGAGTAGACATCAGTCAACTCGTAATCTAGCATTGCTACAGACTAGGTCGCAAGGTGTGGATGAAGATGTGAGGGCATTCCATCAGGTCATTAAAGATCTGGCGAGGCGAGCATGGCCTGATGCGAGGGGAGCGGCTGCCGAAGATAATGCTATATTCCATTTTGCTAGAGGCCTCGTCTATGTGAGCTAGTGCTGGGTGCAAGTCCCAAAACAATGGCTCAAGCACTTCAGGAGGTAGTTCGAATGGAGGCAGTGATGCAAATTGCTCGACCAGAGAGAGTAAGAGTGCGACAAGCTGAGGTCCTAGACGAGTTTGTGGCAGCTAGAGAAGAAGTCCCAGGGTTGCAGGCTTTGAGCATGAGGCGGCAGTACCCCAGGGGGAATCCGAGGCCCGAAATTGTTTGCTGGCGTTGTGACAAGCAAGGCCACATAGCGTATAGTTGTCCAGAGCGTCCTAGGAGGCAATCGGGAAATGTAAGACGGTCAGACTGAAGAGCCTAAGCCAGACCGTTCAGCATGAGGCTCATAGAAGAAGTTTTGCTACCCAAACAACTATGGAAGATGATGTTCTGACTTATCGTGTCACTCCAACTCCGTCACTCGTGTTACGGGGTGCTGTAAATGGAGTAGCTTGTGATTTCATGGTAGATACTGGAGCAACCCGGACAATAAAGAGCCTTGAGATCCTGAATCACAGTGGAATGAAGATGAATGACACTAGACCAGCATACATTCGTTCAATCTCTGGAGAACGATTACCAGTAAAAGGGGAGGCCACTGTGTTGTTAGACTTTGGTAATGGTATAAGCCGAACTCAAAACGTTGTGGTAGCCTGTATTCAGGATGAATGCATCCTAGGTTTGGATTTCCTGATTGGGCAGAACTGTTTGATTGATCTGTCAAACCAGGCAGTCATGATTGGTGGGCAGGAGGTGAAGGCGGTCAAGGATTGGGAGGCAGCAGTAGCAGAAGTGACTGATGATAGCAGTGAAGATTTTCAAGAGTTGTTTGAGGTGGATAGGGCCATTCATGGCAGAGCTTCAGATGGAGATTGTGTACCACACCTTCAAGTACTCCAGGAGGAAGCTATGCAACAGCTTTCAACAGAGCAGATGAAGTTTGTGGTTGAACTATTCAATGACTTGGGGGATATCTTTGCAAGGAATAGTGCAGGCATTGGGAGAGTCAAAGATTTTGCACACGCCATTGATGTAGGCACCAGTGCTCCTATTCGACAGTCTCCAAGAAGAATTCCACCCCATCGGTTGAGAAGAGTCTTCAAAGTGATCAGGGAAGCAGGCACTAAACTGAACCCTAAGAAATGCAAATTATTTCAGAGAGAAGTAGGGTACCTTGAGGAGGTTGTATCAAAGGATGGGATCACCACTGATCCAGAGACAACAAAGCGTGTTTTACAGTGGCCCCAATCCACCTCGGTGAAAGAACTGCAATCATTTTTGTCATTGTGCTCTTACTATCGCACATTCATTCCCCAGTTCGCGAAGAGGGCGACCGCATTGTATGCCTTGCAGAATCTTAAGACAGACTTTAAATGGGATACGGACGCTGACTTTGCATTTGCTGACATCAAGGCTGCTCTCACTCAACCACCGGTATTGGGTTCATCCTGTTGACTGATAGACATTTCCCAACTCTCATATCAGTTGTCCAATGACCCCTGTAACCGTGAAAATCTGTCAAACATACGGACAGACAAACAGACCGAGAGACAGTGAAAAATTGAGAAAATGGGACCACTCGTCTCCAAATAGCATGAAATGGAAAAGAAACGCAAAATTTCATGATTCTAATTAATGTACAGACAGCCAAACCTACGCTTTAATTAATATAGAATATGTTACATTTTTTGAATATGAGCACTTTAAAGCAAAGGAATTGTTTACTACTAACATTAAGGGAAAATAACACATTCAAAATTATATTCTGCAATGAAAATTGAGCTATGGATATTTACTTTTTCTCTGCGATTTTTTAATCGATTTTTCAGCAAATAATAATGAAATTTAAGTACGTTTTTCATCATAATTTTGTGCAAAAATGTTTAACGTCCAAGTTAATTGTTGATGGTTTTATATTGACTGAAACTCTGGTAAAAATCATTAATTTAACAATTATTGGTGTGTGTCATTCCAGGTTATAGCTCTCCTTAGGATTGTGATTAAACTCCGTTCTTGTGCCAATAATCGTTAAATTTACCAATATTTTTAGCAAAGGATTAGTCAAAAAATGTATCAACAATGAACTTGAACATTAAAAAATGCATGCACTAAATTTTGCTGAAAAATATACTTTAATTGTAATAATATTAATTTTCAAAATAATCGAAAAAACTGCAAATAAAAACTGAAAATGCAAAATCACTTTGTCTCCACCACATGACCTTATCTCCGTGTCCACGACGTTTATGGTCGACTCTCAAATCCTATCCTACCTGCTATATATATATATATATATATATATATATATATATATATATATATATATATATATATATATATATATATATATCCTCTCTGCTCTCTGTTAAATAAATAGTAATGTTCGAAGGTTGCAGGCAATATGCGGAAAGTGTATTCGAAATCCTGGAAGATCCAATACTACTCCCCGGCGCTCAGCCCAAGAGTCATGACACCTGCAGGATCAGCAGCCAGACAATAATCGTGGGAGGTGAGGAAGCACAACCCCAGGAGTTCCCTCATATGGTAAGTGCAAGAAATATTGTAGTTTAAACTGAATTTAAAATGATAAGAAGAGGAAGTACCTCCAGGCATGTGAGCAGCAACACTGCTTCTTTACACCTTTGGTGTGCTCAGTTGATGGTGTTCTCGCCCCCCATCATTAAATTTTACTCAGAGATGCTGGGCGAAAAGTGGCACAAGAACATAGGAGCAGTGTGTGGTTGGTTTGGCACGAGGCTGGGTTTTTCTGATGTGAGAGCAGCCACAATGTGCATTCGAGTAACACGCAAAGAGTGGAGAAGCTGCGAAGAGCTAGATTTTATGGAAGGAGCTGCGCTTCTTGTGGGTTTGGAAAACTAAAAGAACAGTTACTGTCCACTTACCGTCACATTTCACGGAACATTTACCAAAAACAACCGAAGATATTTTCTCACATCACGTCCACTGACATCTCGATATTCTAGGAAAATGTTCAATAAAATGTTTTTTTTTTTTTTTTTTTTTTTTTTTTAGTTTAAACAATTCAATTTCGAAGCCATGGGACTAAAACCATGTGTTGTACTCAGATACTTGAATCGAAAATGTTTCATTTTCCCACTCAAAGAAGAAGAACTTCTTAAAGTAGAGGGAAAAAGGGGGAGCTGGCACAGGGGCCAACACGGGGCAGGGTATACTAACCCGCACGACACGTTCCATGGTTTTGTTTCTCGCATCGCTTTCGTTTTATTTTAGCGACCGCGACTTTGATTCGTTTAGAAGGTGTAATCTCTGGAAGGGGGGAGGAGGTTTGAAGGTTCAACGCATAAATTGAAATTTTCTGTACATTTGTCCGTTTACCATAAGATCAAAAAATAATAATGCGTTGACTGGGATCCGAACAGACGACCTCCTTGTCACCAGACCAGTGCTTTAACTAATTGAGCCATGACGCCAGATGATCATTAATTAATATAAGTGTTTCATCCGATGCACGCAGCTTTTGATCACCCATCCTAATGAAATATAGTGGAACGGGTAAATAAAGGTATGTGTTCTTTATACTCAAATTGGATTATTAAGATCTGAAAATGCGTATACATAAATCACAAATGTCAGCACTCTCTCGGTATTATTATTCCATTTTAAACCTCTCGAAGAACCTGATCTACCCAGTTCCTACATTGACCCTAAGTGAATTTCTTTGTTTATCGTCTATTCTTCATAAAATTGTACACTACCTCACAGTAATCTCTCTCCTTCCATTTGGACACCCAATTAATTAGTCATGGGCCAACTATTGGTGGTTTGTCAAATTATATGTACCTATGTAGTATGATTGTATCACTTCAAAATCCATAAAATTTGAGAAATAGTCACTGTTATGCTTATGAAGAACTTACTTTTACTGTACGTATTAGACATACCAAACATGCGTTGATTTTAAGAAATATGTTGAAAATTATGGGAATAGGGACATCAAAATTATTTCAAGGGACATTGTGTCATGTACGCATAGGTACCTACGTCTAAACCTTAACAATGTTTTGTGTGTTTTTTTTTTTTTAATTTTTGTTTGTTACCTAGTCACATGGATCACACTGTTATGTTGATGTACTTTGTGCCTTTCTTAGTCAAAAGCTCCATCACCAACGTCAAGGTGAAGGCACTTCGATGGAGTCCTACATACTAAACATTCATACTGCTTGGGGGTCTTTACGACCACGCAGAGGCCCATACATACAATACACATCATCTAAAAACTAGACAATCGTATATAACATTCATTCTGCTTGGGGGTCTTTACGACCACGCTAGAGGCCCATTCATACATTACACACAATGTAAAACTAGTCAATCGTATATAACATTCATACTGCTTGGGGGTCTTTACGACCACGCTAGAGGCCCATTCATACAATATATTATCAAAAAACGATGCAACCATCGGTAAATTTCGTTACCTCTGAGTGCAACGTAACTCGATAGAGTCCTACTACTAAAACATTCGTACATGTTCATCAATAACCAAAGTTACATCATTCGAGTATAAGTGGGGATGCCGTGTTTCCAGTAGGGGCGACTCTAAGGAATATTAGTACCATTTTGGACAACTTCGGGGACTTTGGAGTTGTCAGGTTTCCGGTAAAAACAATTCCTTTGATAGCCATTCCTACCATTTTGGGCGATAAGTTAAGTGTTGTACCTGCAACGTAACTCGATAGAGTCCTACAACTAAAACATTCGTACATGTTCATCTATAACCAAAGTTACATAATTCGAGTATAAGTGGGGATGCCGTGTTTCCAGGAATATTAGTACCATTTTGGACAACATTGGGGACTTTGGAGTTGTCGGGTTTCCGGTAAAAACAATTCCTTTGATAGTCATTCCTACCATTTTGGGCGATAAGTTAAGGTGTTGTACCTTAGAGGACCAAGGTTTGAGGAGATAAATTTGTTACGGTTTACACCATAACAAATTTAAGGTTACATTAAAAAAAAAAAAAAAAAAATAATAATAATAATAATCAAAATAAACGAAAGGTAATAATAATAATTACTATACCTATATATATCTGTCGGTGTGGTTTTATATTTTTTCTTTGTGTTATTCCAAGTACCCATGAGCAACTGTTGATACACCATCCTCCAATATTTTTCTTTTGGTATCAAATGGGGATAAAGCAATTTTGTTAACTTGCAATGTCAAAACATCGTGTTTTTTGGATTGTATAACAACCATTTGCTTTCTAACTATATTTTTCGAAAATAAGGAGTTGTAATAATCTTCGAATCTTATTTCATTTTCAACGACATTCCTCTTAATACCCTTGATTTTCTTGATCTCTCGCCCACTATTTGTTAAAATCTCATACATTTTGGCTCTCAGAGCTATAAACTCAGAAATTATTTCCCCATTCATTTCATCTTTGAATTTACCAAGAACTTTTTTGTTTTTAACTGAAAAGCATGGATGTTCTTGGGGATAATCAGATGTATCCATATAGTCTATCATTTTTTGTATATCAAGCTGTAGATCGTCTGTTTTCATTGCATATATAAAACTATCCGTATCCATATAACACAGTTTCAAATTTTCAAGCCCGAATTTTGGTAGCATGACATCATAGTGGTACTCGTACATCGTAGTCTTCGAAATATCAAGTATACTCATACCTATGTATATAGGCTTATTGAACAAAATCGATTTTTTAGACATGTGTACCGCCGCTAGATTTTCGCTGTATATCGTTCGATCTAGAAACTCAGGTTTAGCAATAAGTTTTTCCAACTTTTTAGTATCTGAGACAAGATGTATGGTAAGTCGGTTCCTAATGTTTTCCATTGTTTTTCCAAAAATGGCATTATTCATCAACTTGAATAGATCTTTTTCAAAATTGTTTTTAGCGGTTTTTCTCAATTCAGTGTTCAGGGATATGTACGGTTGCAACCACCGTGATTGTTTGAATTTTAACGCACGATGGATTTTGGTGACTTTTAAGCCGTGAGCCACGGCTTGTTTGAGTGCCATATAATGCACCACATAGCGTTCACGATTTCCTAGATGGGGTGTTAATTTTGTAGTGGTATCTGCGGGAGGTACGATATTTTCTGCGAGGAAGGGAAGATCGTTGTGTGATTTGTGTAGGTTTTTTGGATAATTGATATCAACTTCCATGATGTATCCGAACTGGTCATCTTCATTCAAGCTTAATATATCGATGTCTTCTTCGCACCATTTGAATCCACCGTAGGGTAGAGGTTTCGACATGGCGAATCCATAAAGATTGTTACAGTCCTGGTAAGTGATAAAAGTTGATTCTTCTGTTTGGTTATAATCTTTTATATATTTATTATTAGCTTTGAAATATCGGTGAGAAGCTTGACAAATTCCGCCTCTTATCCCTCTTTCAATCATTAAAATCTGATCGTAATCCGTTAAAAGCTCCAATGATATTCTTGAGTACTTCAGCATAGCATCCCAAGACAATCCAGGTAACGTGAAGTAATGGGCAGGGTCCAGTTTATGGCTTCTATGGATTGTGTTTCTAAAATTTTCAAACACATCTGCTAGGAGGAGAACATCTGTCTTGAGGTAGTGGTCACTATACTCCCCAAGCGTGGTACAATTAAAGTGAATCCATACTGCTTTCGCATGTTGATAGTCTTCATCCGTAATATCACTTTTCTGTAATCTGCTGTAGAAAGCTTCTTTAGGAGGTAAAGAGGGTTCTTCTAGTTTTTCCCAGGATGAGACGTACTCATACGGGAACACTCCTTTTCGCTTCATTAGAGCTAGATCGTCTTGAGAATGGAACTTTTTCGTTTCTTTAAATTCGGGGAGATTTTTTGCCAATGCGTCCAGACTTGCTGACATGAACCTGAAGGTGTCAATGTATCGAATTTTGAACCCTCCTTTTACTTTTTTTGTGAACGAGATATACTTTTCTTCGGAGTTAGGAATAACCTCAATTTCCCGATCGTCGTATCCAAGCTCCTTCACGATGAAATGTGAGTCGTACCCTGACAGATTATGTATTAGGACTGGAATAAATGTGGGGTTCCTACATCTCAGATTACAGCTATTGTGCGCTGGACCCCTGTATTTACCAGTAATGTGACAATGATCACGCACTTTTCCATCACTTTCAGTAAACTGTAAGTCGCATAAGTAACAGTGTTTTGCTGATCTGTAGATAACCTCTTCTCCCTCCGACAGGGGAGTCATTGGAGTATTTACCGAATAAGCTATCGAAATCGTCTCAGCTATCGTTTTAATTTGCTGAACAAAGTGAGAAACCACATCCTTTCCCCTGTAGATGATCGGTTATAATGGTATTTCTAACTTAACATCCACAACGTCATCAGATTTCTTTACATAGAGACAATAACTCATTGGTACATGCTTCTGAATTGCTTTGGTGCAGGATTCGGTTGAATTGTCTGCTACCGGTTCCAGTATTGCTTCAAAATCAGCATATACAACGTAAGGAACTTTCAACATTCTCTCACAATGTTCAAACTCCACCTGCGGTTTTTTCGTAGGCATGTCTACACGAATTACCTTATTATCAACGCAGTATTTATGGTGTTCAGCTAATTTTTCCTCTTTTGGTTTACCGTGCTGATCATCAAATTTGGTAAAACACCTTTTGCAGATAACTATTGATCCACGATGTTTTGTTAACTGCGTCACGACCAATTTTTCAAAATTCTTGATATATACGTAATGGTGAACACCCGAATCATCGCTTATAAGAAGGAGATCACGGTGATCAGGTAATTCCTTTTTGGTCACTTTAAGGGGGTATATTTTGTAATTGTCATCCAATCCATACACGTTAATAGAAATGTTGTTGGCATTCTCAAATTTTTTAATCTGCTTTAGAGGCGTAGGAAAATCTATGCAAGAAAAATCGTAAGGATGATCCAGGTCGACATATTTACTTGCACGTTGTGCATTCTTGGTAATAAACTTGGCTAGAATTGAATATTTAAAGCATAAATTATCGGCATTCTGTACATTGATACAAGCTCGTTTATTTTCGATTTGCGGAGGGAGTCGGATGTAAGTGCTTCCCTTTAGAGGAACATTTTTGTTAATCCTCAAACGCAACCCTTCAATACGATCCAAAGACCATCCGCTTTTTTTCATCTGAGCCTCTTCCATCTCATTTTTCAATGATTCGTTAAATTTTGTAACAACGTCATCGAGATTTGTATCAACTTGTATTGCTTTGTTCCTTGTTTTGAATGCTTTATCTTGTAACTCACCAACCATATTTTTAAACGTACACTCCACAAGTACATTGACCTTGATTGATGTAAATTCGTTTAATGCTTCTCTTATTTTAAGCTTTATAACATCTTCTACATTTGAGAGAAAAGATGGTAAGTCCGAGGGCGAATCATTTCGAATAAACCAAGATTGTAATCGATTTTTAAAAGCTGTTTCATAACCATTAATCATACCATGTCCAATTTTTTCGAGTATTGCTTGCTTCCTTGGTTCCCACAGCTTAAGTTTTTTGAGTGGAGGTTCATCTCTGCATTTATCTTCATGTCTTTCAAAATTTGCTCGTTGTTGAAGTAGAAACTCTTTTCTACAATACCTACACTTCAGATTACCACGACAATCCTCAATATGACTCAAAGAGGGACTGGCTGGATTCACTTTCAAATACTTTCCACAAACACTGTTCATTTTCACAATAGAGATGTTCACTCGTTGGTGGTCAAAGAACTAATGATTTATTTTCAATCATGTGGCCTTTATATAGGGGAGAGAGAGAGAGAAAAAAAAAAAAAAACGGTAGTGAGAAAGGGAGGGGGTAAACTGTGATTAATTTATAGACATAAAAAAATATATATATCATTAAACTAATTTTTTTAAATAACAAAATAAAATTATCAGTTTTCACAAAAACTTTTGGTTTTACAATGTATGACTGAACTTTATTGACTCAACATGTTATCAACCGCCTTCCCAGCCACTGAATAATCAGATTTTGGTATACAGCCCGGTATTGTTAACCATATTAGCGGCACACACCCCTATCTCTCAGATATACTGAGGGAGGTATGGAACCCGAAGGTCACTGGAACTATGCCATCTGCGCGCTAGGCTAACGTACTGGCTGCAACACAATATCTGGGGAACAGGACTCAACCGAAGTTGAATCTTTACAGATATGCTGAGTCATTAAAAATTCTCAAGTTAGACAGGGAATCGAACCCTGTACAACCGCATAGAAGGCGGATGTGCTGACCACTAGACCATGGTGACCAGCTCTTGAATACTCCAATTTGCTCACTCTTAGCGAATATTCTTCACCAAAAAAAAAAAAAGAAAAAAATGAAGGTATTACAGGGGCTTCAAACAATTTAAAATGAAAACAATTTCAAAAAAAGTTTTCTTCATCGAAATCCGTTTTGAAGCATTCTGAAATGATTCCTGGATTTTATCGCTTTTTATATATATATATATATATATATATATATATATATATATATATATATATATATATAGGTATATTTGTATATGTCATTCCAGACAATAACTCTCGTTAGGATTGAGATAAAAACTTCGTTCTTACGCCAAACAATCTAGAATTCCAAAAGAAAGGATGATTTCGTTGAGCAGCACTTTTTAAGCATATTAAATTTGTCAAATTTCAAAGTTTGTGAAAAAAAAAAAAAATTGCTCAAAATGGCCAAAAACGGCTAAAAATCGACAAAATTGTATATTTTTAGCAGACTACTACTAAAAAAGTCAAACCAACATGAATTAAGACATTTACAAATTTATGCACAAAATGTACTAAATATGTACTTAACTTTCATTAATATACGCTAAAAATCGACGGGAACACTTCTAAAAAATTGTGAAAATACACAAATTTATTTGTTTGCCGGAATATTACTGTGAAAAAGTTAATTTGGTATAAACTAAATAATTAAAGTTATCCTTGTTCCCAAAGCACGCAAATTTCAACACAATTTTACATCAATGTAATAGATAATTTAGGAAAATTCGCTCATACGATCATGCTGCATGAATAATAGAAAACGAGTTTTTTGGATCTTTCATGACCCTCAGCTCCGACCTTTCGAATTTTCCAACAATACTTGCGAGACAAAAATCCAGTTTATTGCGATAAAATTTCTAATTAATCATTATAATGGGACCCAAAAGACCAAACAATTTCATATTTTCAAAAACTACATGTTATGGTTCAATCAATGTGGGAAGGATTTATTTTACCAATTCTTAGTTCGTAACCAATTTTTGCAACTGTTCAAATAGATGTAAAGTGTTTACAAACGTATGGTTCTATGAAACAGCATCTAGGCTTATGCTTACCGACGTGATTTATTAAATAATAGTGTGAGGAGGGGAGAGAGCGGACATTTTGGGGAAGACTCAGTCTGAGTTTAACAGGGGCCGAGTAACAGGCGTTCAGAAGAGCCAAGGAGGTCTGAGCTCTCTGGGTCCTTTCTAGTCGAGGGCCCGCGGACCTCAGAGAGCCCAGACCTCCTTGGCTCTTCTGAACGCCTGTTACTCGGCCCCTGTTAAACTCAGACTGAGTCTTCCCCAAAATGTCCGCTCTCTCCCCTCCTCACACTATTATTTAATAAATCACGTCGGTAAGCATAAGCCTAGATGCTGTTTCATAGAACCATACGTTTGTAAACACTTTACATCTATTTGAACAGTTGCAAAAATTGGTTACGAACTAAGAATTGGTAAAATAAATCCTTCCCACATTGATTGAACCATAACATGTAGTTTTTGAAAATATGAAATTGTTTGGTCTTTTGGGTCCCATTATAATGATTAATTAGAAATTTTATCGCAATAAACTGGATTTTTGTCTCGCAAGTATTGTTGGAAAATTCGAAAGGTCGGAGCTGAGGGTCATGAAAGATCCAAAAAACTCGTTTTCTATTATTCATGCAGCATGATCGTATGAGCGAATTTTCCTAAATTATCTATTACATTGATGTAAAATTGTGTTGAAATTTGCGTGCTTTGGGAACAAGGATAACTTTAATTATTTAGTTTATACCAAATTAACTTTTTCACAGTAATATTCCGGCAAACAAATAAATTTGTGTATTTTCACAATTTTTTAGAAGTGTTCCCGTCGATTTTTAGCGTATATTAATGAAAGTTAAGTACATATTTAGTACATTTTGTGCATAAATTTGTAAATGTCTTAATTCATGTTGGTTTGACTTTTTTAGTAGTAGTCTGCTAAAAATATACAATTTTGTCGATTTTTAGCCGTTTTTGGCCATTTTGAGCAATTTTTTTTTTTTTTTTTTTTTTCACAAACTTTGAAATTTGACAAATTTAATATGCTTAAAAAGTGCTGCTCAACGAAATCATCCTTTCTTTTGGAATTCTAGATTGTTTGGCGTAAGAACGAAGTTTTTATCTCAATCCTAACGAGAGTTATTGTCTGGAATGACATATACAAATATACCTATATATATATATATATATATATATATATATATATATATATATATATATATAAAAGCGATAAAATCCAGGAATCATTTCAGAATGCTTCAAAACGGATTTCGATGAAGAAAACTTTTTTTGAAATTGTTTTCATTTTAAATTGTTTGAAGCCCCTGTAATACCTTCATTTTTTTCTTTTTTTTTTTTTGGTGAAGAATATTCGCTAAGAGTGAGCAAATTGGAGTATTCAAGAGCTGGTCACCATGGTCTAGTGGTCAGCACATCCGCCTTCTATGCGGTTGTACAGGGTTCGATTCCCTGTCTAACTTGAGAATTTTTAATGACTCAGCATATCTGTAAAGATTCAACTTCGGTTGAGTCCTGTTCCCCAGATATTGTGTTGCAGCCAGTACGTTAGCCTAGCGCGCAGATGGCATAGTTCCAGTGACCTTCGGGTTCCATACCTCCCTCAGTATATCTGAGAGATAGGGGTGTGTGCCGCTAATATGGTTAACAATACCGGGCTGTATACCAAAATCTGATTATTCAGTGGCTGGGAAGGCGGTTGATAACATGTTGAGTCAATAAAGTTCAGTCATACATTGTAAAACCAAAAGTTTTTGTGAAAACTGATAATTTTATTTTGTTATTTAAAAAAATTAGTTTAATGATATATATATTTTTTTATGTCTATAAATTAATCACAGTTTACCCCCTCCCTTTCTCACTACCGTTTTTTTTTTTTTCTCTCTCTCTCTCTCTCCCCTATATAAAGGCCACATGATTGAAAATAAATCATTAGTTCTATGACCACCAACGAGTGAACATCTCTATTGTGAAAATGAACAGTGTTTGTGGAAAGTATTTGAAAGTGAATCCAGCCAGTCCCTCTTTGAGTCATATTGAGGATTGTCGTGGTAATCTGAAGTGTAGGTATTGTAGAAAAGAGTTTCTACTTCAACAACGAGCAAATTTTGAAAGACATGAAGATAAATGCAGAGATGAACCTCCACTCAAAAAACTTAAGCTGTGGGAACCAAGGAAGCAAGCAATACTCGAAAAAATTGGACATGGTATGATTAATGGTTATGAAACAGCTTTTAAAAATCGATTACAATCTTGGTTTATTCGAAATGATTCGCCCTCGGACTTACCATCTTTTCTCTCAAATGTAGAAGATGTTATAAAGCTTAAAATAAGAGAAGCATTAAACGAATTTACATCAATCAAGGTCAATGTACTTGTGGAGTGTACGTTTAAAAATATGGTTGGTGAGTTACAAGATAAAGCATTCAAAACAAGGAACAAAGCAATACAAGTTGATACAAATCTCGATGACGTTGTTACAAAATTTAACGAATCATTGAAAAATGAGATGGAAGAGGCTCAGATGAAAAAAAGCGGATGGTCTTTGGATCGTATTGAAGGGTTGCGTTTGAGGATTAACAAAAATGTTCCTCTAAAGGGAAGCACTTACATCCGACTCCCTCCGCAAATCGAAAATAAACGAGCTTGTATCAATGTACAGAATGCCGATAATTTATGCTTTAAATATTCAATTCTAGCCAAGTTTATTACCAAGAATGCACAACGTGCAAGTAAATATGTCGACCTGGATCATCCTTACGATTTTTCTTGCATAGATTTTCCTACGCCTCTAAAGCAGATTAAAAAATTTGAGAATGCCAACAACATTTCTATTAACGTGTATGGATTGGATGACAATTACAAAATATACCCCCTTAAAGTGACCAAAAAGGAATTACCTGATCACCGTGATCTCCTTCTTATAAGCGATGATTCGGGTGTTCACCATTACGTATATATCAAGAATTTTGAAAAATTGGTCGTGACGCAGTTAACAAAACATCGTGGATCAATAGTTATCTGCAAAAGGTGTTTTACCAAATTTGATGATCAGCACGGTAAACCAAAAGAGGAAAAATTAGCTGAACACCATAAATACTGCGTTGATAATAAGGTAATTCGTGTAGACATGCCTACGAAAAAACCGCAGGTGGAGTTTGAACATTGTGAGAGAATGTTGAAAGTTCCTTACGTTGTATATGCTGATTTTGAAGCAATACTGGAACCGGTAGCAGACAATTCAACCGAATCCTGCACCAAAGCAATTCAGAAGCATGTACCAATGAGTTATTGTCTCTATGTAAAGAAATCTGATGACGTTGTGGATGTTAAGTTAGAAATACCATTATAACCGATCATCTACAGGGGAAAGGATGTGGTTTCTCACTTTGTTCAGCAAATTAAAACGATAGCTGAGACGATTTCGATAGCTTATTCGGTAAATACTCCAATGACTCCCCTGTCGGAGGGAGAAGAGGTTATCTACAGATCAGCAAAACACTGTTACTTATGCGACTTACAGTTTACTGAAAGTGATGGAAAAGTGCGTGATCATTGTCACATTACTGGTAAATACAGGGGTCCAGCGCACAATAGCTGTAATCTGAGATGTAGGAACCCCACATTTATTCCAGTCCTAATACATAATCTGTCAGGGTACGACTCACATTTCATCGTGAAGGAGCTTGGATACGACGATCGGGAAATTGAGGTTATTCCTAACTCCGAAGAAAAGTATATCTCGTTCACAAAAAAAGTAAAAGGAGGGTTCAAAATTCGATACATTGACACCTTCAGGTTCATGTCAGCAAGTCTGGACGCATTGGCAAAAAATCTCCCCGAATTTAAAGAAACGAAAAAGTTCCATTCTCAAGACGATCTAGCTCTAATGAAGCGAAAAGGAGTGTTCCCGTATGAGTACGTCTCATCCTGGGAAAAACTAGAAGAACCCTCTTTACCTCCTAAAGAAGCTTTCTACAGCAGATTACAGAAAAGTGATATTACGTGATATAAAATCTGATTATTCAGTGGCTGGGAAGGCGGTTGATAACATGTTGAGTCAATAAAGTTCAGTCATACATTGTAAAACCAAAAGTTTTTGTGAAAACTGATAATTTTATTTTGTTATTTAAAAAAATTAGTTTAATGATATATATATTTTTTTATGTCTATAAATTAATCACAGTTTACCCCCTCCCTTTCTCACTACCGTTTTTTCTCTCTCTCTCTCTCTCTCCCCTATATAAAGGCCACATGATTGAAAATAAATCATTAGTTCTTTGACCACCAACGAGTGAACATCTCTATTGTGAAAATGAACAGTGTTTGTGGAAAGTATTTGAAAGTGAATCCAGCCAGTCCCTCTTTGAGTCATATTGAGGATTGTCGTGGTAATCTGAAGTGTAGGTATTGTAGAAAAGAGTTTCTACTTCAACAACGAGCAAATTTTGAAAGACATGAAGATAAATGCAGAGATGAACCTCCACTCAAAAAACTTAAGCTGTGGGAACCAAGGAAGCAAGCAATACTCGAAAAAATTGGACATGGTATGATTAATGGTTATGAAACAGCTTTTAAAAATCGATTACAATCTTGGTTTATTCGAAATGATTCGCCCTCGGACTTACCATCTTTTCTCTCAAATGTAGAAGATGTTATAAAGCTTAAAATAAGAGAAGCATTAAACGAATTTACATCAATCAAGGTCAATGTACTTGTGGAGTGTACGTTTAAAAATATGGTTGGTGAGTTACAAGATAAAGCATTCAAAACAAGGAACAAAGCAATACAAGTTGATACAAATCTCGATGACGTTGTTACAAAATTTAACGAATCATTGAAAAATGAGATGGAAGAGGCTCAGATGAAAAAAAGCGGATGGTCTTTGGATCGTATTGAAGGGTTGCGTTTGAGGATTAACAAAAATGTTCCTCTAAAGGGAAGCACTTACATCCGACTCCCTCCGCAAATCGAAAATAAACGAGCTTGTATCAATGTACAGAATGCCGATAATTTATGCTTTAAATATTCAATTCTAGCCAAGTTTATTACCAAGAATGCACAACGTGCAAGTAAATATGTCGACCTGGATCATCCTTACGATTTTTCTTGCATAGATTTTCCTACGCCTCTAAAGCAGATTAAAAAATTTGAGAATGCCAACAACATTTCTATTAACGTGTATGGATTGGATGACAATTACAAAATATACCCCCTTAAAGTGACCAAAAAGGAATTACCTGATCACCGTGATCTCCTTCTTATAAGCGATGATTCGGGTGTTCACCATTACGTATATATCAAGAATTTTGAAAAATTGGTCGTGACGCAGTTAACAAAACATCGTGGATCAATAGTTATCTGCAAAAGGTGTTTTACCAAATTTGATGATCAGCACGGTAAACCAAAAGAGGAAAAATTAGCTGAACACCATAAATACTGCGTTGATAATAAGGTAATTCGTGTAGACATGCCTACGAAAAAACCGCAGGTGGAGTTTGAACATTGTGAGAGAATGTTGAAAGTTCCTTACGTTGTATATGCTGATTTTGAAGCAATACTGGAACCGGTAGCAGACAATTCAACCGAATCCTGCACCAAAGCAATTCAGAAGCATGTACCAATGAGTTATTGTCTCTATGTAAAGAAATCTGATGACGTTGTGGATGTTAAGTTAGAAATACCATTATAACCGATCATCTACAGGGGAAAGGATGTGGTTTCTCACTTTGTTCAGCAAATTAAAACGATAGCTGAGACGATTTCGATAGCTTATTCGGTAAATACTCCAATGACTCCCCTGTCGGAGGGAGAAGAGGTTATCTACAGATCAGCAAAACACTGTTACTTATGCGACTTACAGTTTACTGAAAGTGATGGAAAAGTGCGTGATCATTGTCACATTACTGGTAAATACAGGGGTCCAGCGCACAATAGCTGTAATCTGAGATGTAGGAACCCCACATTTATTCCAGTCCTAATACATAATCTGTCAGGGTACGACTCACATTTCATCGTGAAGGAGCTTGGATACGACGATCGGGAAATTGAGGTTATTCCTAACTCCGAAGAAAAGTATATCTCGTTCACAAAAAAAGTAAAAGGAGGGTTCAAAATTCGATACATTGACACCTTCAGGTTCATGTCAGCAAGTCTGGACGCATTGGCAAAAAATCTCCCCGAATTTAAAGAAACGAAAAAGTTCCATTCTCAAGACGATCTAGCTCTAATGAAGCGAAAAGGAGTGTTCCCGTATGAGTACGTCTCATCCTGGGAAAAACTAGAAGAACCCTCTTTACCTCCTAAAGAAGCTTTCTACAGCAGATTACAGAAAAGTGATATTACGGATGAAGACTATCAACATGCGAAAGCAGTATGGATTCACTTTAATTGTACCACGCTTGGGGAGTATAGTGACCACTACCTCAAGACAGATGTTCTCCTCCTAGCAGATGTGTTTGAAAATTTTAGAAACACAATCCATAGAAGCCATAAACTGGACCCTGCCCATTACTTCACGTTACCTGGATTGTCTTGGGATGCTATGCTGAAGTACTCAAGAATATCATTGGAGCTTTTAACGGATTACGATCAGATTTTAATGATTGAAAGAGGGATAAGAGGCGGAATTTGTCAAGCTTCTCACCGATATTTCAAAGCTAATAATAAATATATAAAAGATTATAACCAAACAGAAGAATCAACTTTTATCACTTACCAGGACTGTAACAATCTTTATGGATTCGCCATGTCGAAACCTCTACCCTACGGTGGATTCAAATGGTGCGAAGAAGACATCGATATATTAAGCTTGAATGAAGATGACCAGTTCGGATACATCATGGAAGTTGATATCAATTATCCAAAAAACCTACACAAATCACACAACGATCTTCCCTTCCTCGCAGAAAATATCGTACCTCCCGCAGATACCACTACAAAATTAACACCCCATCTAGGAAATCGTGAACGCTATGTGGTGCATTATATGGCACTCAAACAAGCCGTGGCTCACGGCTTAAAAGTCACCAAAATCCATCGTGCGTTAAAATTCAAACAATCACGGTGGTTGCAACCGTACATATCCCTGAACACTGAATTGAGAAAAACCGCTAAAAACAATTTTGAAAAAGATCTATTCAAGTTGATGAATAATGCCATTTTTGGAAAAACAATGGAAAACATTAGGAACCGACTTACCATACATCTTGTCTCAGATACTAAAAAGTTGGAAAAACTTATTGCTAAACCTGAGTTTCTAGATCGAACGATATACAGCGAAAATCTAGCGGCGGTACACATGTCTAAAAAATCGATTTTGTTCAATAAGCCTATATACATAGGTATGAGTATACTTGATATTTCGAAGACTACGATGTACGAGTACCACTATGATGTCATGCTACCAAAATTCGGGCTTGAAAATTTGAAACTGTGTTATATGGATACGGATAGTTTTATATATGCAATGAAAACAGACGATCTACAGCTTGATATACAAAAAATGATAGACTATATGGATACATCTGATTATCCCCAAGAACATCCATGCTTTTCTGTTAAAAACAAAAAAGTTCTTGGTAAATTCAAAGATGAAATGAATGGGGAAATAATTTCTGAGTTTATAGCTCTGAGAGCCAAAATGTATGAGATTTTAACAAATAGTGGGCGAGAGATCAAGAAAATCAAGGGTATTAAGAGGAATGTCGTTGAAAATGAAATAAGATTCGAAGATTATTACAACTCCTTATTTTCGAAAAATATAGTTAGAAAGCAAATGGTTGTTATCCAATCCAAAAAACACGATGTTTTGACATTGCAAGTTAACAAAATTGCTTTATCCCCATTTGATACCAAAAGAAAAATATTGGAGGATGGTGTATCAACAGTTGCTCATGGGTACTTGGAATAACACAAAGAAAAAATATAAAACCACACCGACAGATATATATAGGTATAGTAATTATTATTATTACCTTTCGTTTATTTTGATTATTATTATTATTATTATTTTTTTTTTTTTTAATGTAACCTTAAATTTGTTATGGTGTAAACCGTAACAAATTTATCTCCTCAAACCTTGGTCCTCTAAGGTACAACACCTTAACTTATCGCCCAAAATGGTAGGAATGACTATCAAAGGAATTGTTTTTACCGGAAACCCGACAACTCCAAAGTCCCCAATGTTGTCCAAAATGGTACTAATATTCCTGGAAACACGGCATCCCCACTTATACTCGAATTATGTAACTTTGGTTATAGATGAACATGTACGAATGTTTTAGTTGTAGGACTCTATCGAGTTACGTTGCAGGTACAACACTTAACTTATCGCCCAAAATGGTAGGAATGGCTATCAAAGGAATTGTTTTTACCGGAAACCTGACAACTCCAAAGTCCCCGAAGTTGTCCAAAATGGTACTAATATTCCTTAGAGTCGCCCCTACTGGAAACACGGCATCCCCACTTATACTCGAATGATGTAACTTTGGTTATTGATGAACATGTACGAATGTTTTAGTAGTAGGACTCTATCGAGTTACGTTGCACTCAGAGGTAACGAAATTTACCGATGGTTGCATCGTTTTTTGATAATATATTGTATGAATGGGCCTCTAGCGTGGTCGTAAAGACCCCCAAGCAGTATGAATGTTATATACGATTGACTAGTTTTACATTGTGTGTAATGTATGAATGGGCCTCTACCGTGGTCGTAAAGACCCCCAAGCAGAATGAATGTTATATACGATTGTCTAGTTTTTAGATGATGTGTATTGTATGTATGGGCCTCTGCGTGGTCGTAAAGACCCCCAAGCAGTATGAATGTTTAGTATGTAGGACTCCATCGAAGTGCCTTCACCTTGACGTTGGTGATGGAGCTTTTGACTAAGAAAGGCACAAAGTACATCAACATAACAGTGTGATCCATGTGACAAGGTAACAAACAAAAATTTAAAAAAAAAAAAAAAACACACACAAAACATTGTTAAGGTTTAGACGTAGGTACCTATGCGTACATGACACAATGTCCCTTGAAATAATTTTGATGTCCCTATTCCCATAATTTTCAACATATTTCTTAAAATCAACGCATGTTTGGTATGTCTAATACGTACAGTAAAAGTAAGTTCTTCATAAGCATAACAGTGACTATTTCTCAAATTTTATGGATTTTGAAGTGATACAATCATACTACATAGGTACATATAATTTGACAAACCACCAATAGTTGGCCCATGACTAATTAATTGGGTGTCCAAATGGAAGGAGAGAGATTACTGTGAGGTAGTGTACAATTTTATGAAGAATAGACGATAAACAAAGAAATTCACTTAGGGTCAATGTAGGAACTGGGTAGATCAGGTTCTTCGAGAGGTTTAAAATGGAATAATAATACCGAGAGAGTGCTGACATTTGTGATTTATGTATACGCATTTTCAGATCTTAATAATCCAATTTGAGTATAAAGAACACATACCTTTATTTACCCGTTCCACTATATTTCATTAGGATGGGTGATCAAAAGCTGCGTGCATCGGATGAAACACTTATATTCATTAATGATCATCTGGCGTCATGGCTCAATTAGTTAAAGCACTGGTCTGGTGACCAGGAGGTCGTCTGTTCGGATCCCAGTCAACGCATTATTATTTTTTGATCTTATGGTAAACGGACAAATGTACAGAAAATTTCAATTTATGCGTTGAACCTTCAAACCTCCTCCCCCCTTCCAGAGATTACACCTTCTAAACGAATCAAAGTCGCGGTCGCTAAAATAAAACGAAAGCGATGCGAGAAACAAAACCATGGAACGTGTCGTGCGGGTTAGTATACCCTGCCCCGTGTTGGCCCCTGTGCCAGCTCCCCCTTTTTCCCTCTACTTTCTTAATGCAATTTTTAGTGTGTTTTCTTTAAAAAACTTGCTATTGTATTCACTTTGTCCGTTGATGTATGTATGTGCTTCAACTCGAGTACAGCTGGATCGAATTTGACGGTAGGAGTCGCAAAATGATTAGCTAGTCATTCAACATGAAGTGGTTTCGTAAATCGTGATTGATTTTCAATAGCGTGAGCTAATTTCATGATTCAAAAAATCCAATTTCTTCGTTATTTTCCCTCCCAAATAAGCTGAGTGAGCTCTTAACGCTGATTTCCAGGCTATTTATCCTAGGAAGCTGAAATTTGAAAAGAAGCATCTGTGATACAGGTAGAATATGATTTTCACTTGCCGAACCACCCCAAGTAGAGGGGTAAATTATTGGTTTGTAAAAGGTATATAGTTGCCGAATAATTAATAAAAATAAACTTGAGATTCTCCGCTGGAGATGTTTTTTTTATAATTTCCCACGAATTTAGGGTTCCTCTTTATATTCCTTCTAGTCTTTTTTTTTTTTTTTTTTCCTCGTGAGACGAAGGTTGTTGGTTCAAATCCTGTTGACTGGTCAAATTTTTTTTGGTCGTACAACTCGAGATTCGCATATATATACATATATATATATATATATATATATATATATATATATACCGTTTGTTTGTCGGTCGTGTCTATGCACGGCCATACGGCTGAGTGGGGGGGGGGGGGGGGTCTACGAGTGGGGGGATCATCTTGGATTTCTCCGAGCGCTTTCGCCCTACACAGGCCTCTTCAAGGAATCATGGTTAGGATATATTGTGCCTAATATTCATAGATTGTGATACATTTCAGGTATAGCAACCAGGTATATTTGGATTGTATCTTGAGGTATTTGTTTGATATAGTACTGGTGCTTCTGTCAGCAGTATTGAAAGCCAAGTGAAGCAAAAAGAGGGCAGTTCAGGAGGATCTTGGTTCTGCAGTAGGTATGCATTCTTCTAATCAACTGTTGTGGGCATAGATATGAACACAGATGATCTATGAGAACGGACTTACTGCCAAAGATCCTCTGTGTTCATATCTATGCCCACAACAGTTGATCAGACAAGTGCATACCTGCAGAACCCAGATCCTCCTGAACTACCCTCTTTTTGCTTAACTTGGCTTTTAAATGCTGCTGACAGAGGCACCTGTACTACATCAAACATATACCTCAGGATGCATTCCAAATATGCCTGGTTGGTCCACCCGAAATGTATCACAATCTATGAATATTAACCACAATATATCTTAACCATAATTCCCTGAAGAGGCCTTTATAAGGCGAAAGCGCTGGGAACATAAATATAAACACCAGTCCAGATTTGGGTCACGTACATATCATACATTCCTTTTAGAGTAAATAACATAAAATATGATATTTTTTATCAATGCCAGGAACACAACAATGTTGGACAAAATGAAATTTCTGTTGACTGATATCTACATGATACCTACTATATTGATACCTACTAATATACTTGACACCTACAAACAAGTATATTATCAGTTTCTTATATATTTCTCATATTATTTGCTACAGGCCCTCATCGGCTATGGTCGTTCAGATAGAATAGAGTGGAGATGCGGAGGAAGTTTGATAAGCGAACGCTGGGTTGTATCCGCTGCTCATTGCGTAAAAACCCCGTAAGTATAATTTACTAAAATGAATACCTTTTATTCGTGCTGTATAATCATACTACGAATTTTTTGAATTTATCACACTGTAAACTACCTATTTTAAATGGTTTTGAAACTCGAGCACTGCACAGAAATGGTCAATATATTCATACGTATAGCATCCAGTATGCATAATTAATAAATAATCGCTAAGCGAATTTTCATATTATACTATCGTACCTTCCTTTGCTTGTTTTTGTCGAATTTGAGGACTTGGAGTGCAAAGAAAACGTAAAATACCATATTTATAGCTACAACAATAACAAATCTAAATAGGTAATATTCTACGACTTCAAAAGTAAGACTGATTTTATTGCTTTTAGTGAATTTCCTCAGTAAATAAAGCTAGTGCAATGGCTCTTAAAATTAAAAATCCGTTTTCAGGGATTTTGAATCATCTTAAAATTCAACGCTTTATCACACACACGCGCACGCACACGCTTTTTTTTCTCTCCTCAAAGGCGGAGGGAGAGCACCATTACATGAGAACCAAAAAAACTATATTGAAAAAGAGGACAGGACGCCCAGGTTTACCCAACGCCTGCTCAATGAAATTGAAGAAGGAGGAAGAGGGAGAGAGGGATGAAAGGAAGTGACCCTTTAAAATGACCACCAGTTCGGATAAGAACGACGCAGGTGGTGATACCACGGAGCACTCCCAACGAGACGACTAACTCGAGTGACTCCGTGTCACTTTTCCCGCACAACAACCCGCGCCATGACATGGTCACGCCCTTGACCTTGATGTTGTTGGTCGCCTCACCTTTACCTCGGATACCGCTTGCCGCAGATAATTTCTATCATACTTACTTATCGTAGCTCGCTAGGTCTGCTCCATGTCCATGCTGCCACTGATAACTTGGACATTCAGGATTATAGTAGACCTATCGGGCTTGACGGCAACGGTATCTGGCCTTTTGCCCCGGTCACGCGGCATATGATATATACAGTCTCTCCCTTTCAACATCTCATCTGATGGATGATAAAGCACCCGCTATCTGCTTGGCAACCGCATCATGACGTAGAATGCAGCCACCGTGACTCCAAGGACACTACAGCGCAGCCACCGTGACTGCAAGGACACTGCAGCACCACATGATGTACAGGTTATCATTTGCACAACACACAACACACACACACACACACACACATTATATTTGCAACACCAACTTGGGAAAACACCGAAAAACCTACATCTTAGTACGCTTTGTGCTTTGTAGAAATGTGTTAGGAAAGTGGAATTCTGGTCAATTTTTCGGTATTTCCCCAAGTTGATGTTGCAAATATCAATAAATGAACTTCATTACGAGGTTTAGCAAGCGGCATTGTTTACTACATCAACTTATAACATAAATAAATATAAAACTACGATATAAATAGAAGAACAAGTACGAAAGAAATCCGAGATAAATCGAGAGCTCCAACGAATGGAGAACGATCTTTGTCCGAAGAAAACTGAAGAACTTTCATTTCCCCAGCAACGGCTTTGTTGTACGTGAAAATCATAAGAAAAATTTCGTGAAACATCGCCATCTCCCAACCGCGCCTCCCAAAAAACGTGACACTTCACACGTTAGCTCAAGGCTAAAGCATGTTCCATGTTGAAGAAAAAACCCAGTATCTTTGTCTGCCTTCTTGTAGTTGAAACTATGATATGGAAGTAGACATTTCGTCCCATTTATTGGCAAGTGTCGACAGTTTATAGTCCTCACAAGTATTGATGATCTTCGCACGGATATAGCAACTCCTTGCAACCGAGTTCCCGAGTTCCAATCTCCACTCCAGCGTAAAACTAGGTGGGGAGCAGTTGTAATCCCTGGGGAGCGAGCGTTTACGTTGTTCCGGGAGCGGTTGATACTCTCACCATCGGCCTTTCACTCGATTGGGGAGCGGTTGATTATCGCCCACTAATTTACCCACAAACAACTGGCTGGCTTCTCAAAACACCCAGTACACACATCCAACTAAGACTACGCACAAACAACTTACTGGCTTCAACCAAATATCCACTCTTGGAGGCACTCTGAAACAAGGGATTGTTCCAACCTGATTTCGTCGGAATTTTTGCTGTTGTTGTAGTACTCACCCCTGTTTTCCCCGTGGTCGATTCTGATTAGTTAGTCAGCAGAAATTTCAAGATTTATAAACGGAAAATAAAAGTCCAACACATTTGTAATTGGTAGTGGTAATTGTAATCAGTGGTTATTTAGTCAGAGATTTAACTGAGTATTGATAAACCGGTCCTTATAGTCCGGGAGCCCACACCCTTTTTCCTACCTCATCTTAGGGAAAAGGTTTGTTCCCCTAAAATCGAAGGTATCCATCCCTTGTGCGAGAAAAACCCTTTCCTGACAACCAACCCGGGAAAGTTCAGGCGTAGGACATTTTTAAATTATGAAAATTTGGACAAAAATTACCTATCGGGATTAAATTTATCGTTGATAAGCAAACAATTATTACTGTTACTTGGAAAGTTTTCGAGATCTCGATTTTTTTTAATGTTTAGCCCTTTAATACAACCCTTTAGGATGGTTAAAAATTGATGTCGAGCTTCTAGGACCACCTAGACCCCAAATGTGATTTTTAGATCAAGTTTCACATAGTTTGGTCTAGTATTTTTGGATAAAAGCCACGGACGGTGGATTTTTTTTTAAATTAGATTTTTGGATTCTACACATTTTGAAACGTAAACCAAAAAATTTTCAAGCGGTGTTGATTTTTTTTTTTTTTTTTTTTTTTTCCCTTGGTCGATTACAAAGGTTCATCATTGATCATAATAAACCAAAAACTATTGACAACTGCATTAACTCCCGAATAGGTGAACAGGATATCTGGTTGTCGGACGAAGTAGACACTTGGTTCACGTAATCAATGGAATTTGATTTAATAGTGCAATTATATTTATCATTGGTTTTCACCTTTTTCCACTAATATTGAGGAAACGAGAAAAGTTATTAGACAGCAGTCACGAGGGAGAAGGAATACGTTTACCAAAATGTGGTCACCTTTGCGTCAGGTTATGATGACGACGCGTAGGACGGGATTCCAACGGAAGCATTTTTCCCGCGTATGCGTAAGTAGGCCTCTTTCCCCTATACGCGTAGTTCCACGCGTTGACTCAGCGCATGCGCAGTCGAAATTTCAGTATTTTTGCGTACACGGGTATAAAATTACGGGAAGAACAAAAATTCTCTGATAAAAACTGTTGACAATGACGTAGGTCACATTCAGCAGTGTCAAACCGCCTATGATCGCATACAGCTTGAACAACTCGTTTCGGTTTTTCATCCCTTTAGATCGCATATGTGACAGAGTTCCCGTCAGAATCCCAGAGAAAGCGCTGCCGTCGCTCCGTTGGAGAACAACGGGCGTCACACGCCACTTCTCGTGTTCTTGAGAGGCTGAGTTCGGAGTTGGATGGGAGATCCAGGTCCTGGAAATCCAATCTACTCCGAACATAGCTCATTAGGTAATGCTATTAGTAGGAGTGGGTATCTCTCTGACGGGATACTGTCATACCTCTTTTTCGAGGATTTAGGACCCCATTGCACCTCGGGGGGGCTACCTAGATCCTTGATATGGTAGCAGAGCGTGGTTAGGATTATGGAATGCTAACGCCTAGTAATCCAATCCACTATTTTTGGGGCGTTAATGTTTCATAAGAAACATGGCCCGGGGTTCCAGAAGGAATTCCCATTATCACCCTTTGGTATATAAATAATTTCATTGGTCTTTGACTTATAATTTCTCTTTTATTCCCCTCTTATATTTTCAATTTCATACCTATGGTATACCTGGCCGTTGCCATTTTTATTATTATTTTTTATACCCGGGCATGGTTCCCAATTATTCAAGGGCATTGTTCCTAATTATTCAAGAGCATTGTTCCCCATTTCCAGGGCTTAGTTTCCAATTTAAGTCCCTGATGTGGGGATCTTAATTTATATCTATTCTATTTTCCTAAAGGTATAAGTTTCTATAGTTGAGCCACCGTTTATTCAAAATTGTTCCAATCTTTGATTGGGGGTTAACTACCTAATGAATACCTACTTCATACGAAGATTCATTGCCAATCCATCCTGTTTTAATTTCTCTTTTCCCATCCTCAATCGCCAATGCAGCTATTAGTTATAATGAGCATCAGTTCTCAGCCAGTAAACTATTCCACCTGGTTAACATACTTGCTCTTCAATCAAGTATGTCTTTAAGTGGGGGAGTGTGACAGAGTTCCCGTCAGAATCCCAAAGAAAGCGCTGCCGTCGCTCTGTTGGAAAACAACGGGCGTCGCACGCCACTTCTCGTGTTCTTGAGAGGCTGAGTTTGGCGTTGGATGGAAGATCTAGGTCCTGGAAATCCAATCTACTCCGAACATAGCTCATTAATGCTATTAGTAGGAGTGGGTATCTCTCTGACGGGATACTGTCATTCTCCTCTACCTCTTTGTCGAGGATTTAGGACCCCATTGCACCTCTGGGGGGCTACCTAAATCCTTGATACATATGACATGCGTACCAGTAGGGACACATACGAAACTACACTCCAGATTCTTTAGTAGTAGAGTGAATTTGTATTTTCTGCCCAGAAACTTGGCGAGGTTCGTGAAATTGGGGGACCTGGACTTTCAATCTACAGAAGATGAAGACAGATACGACTCAAGTCCAGAAACCTTCAGTATAACTGAGTGGGCGGTGCATCCTGACTACAAACCGCCACAGGTTAGTGAATATTTTGGTAGTATACAGCTAACTCTCTTGGATTGAATAAGACCACCAGCTAAATAGTCCTTTAAAAATTAAAACCGTAGTAAATGCAATGAAATTGTATTAACATAAAGGTCACAATACGTTCATGAATAATTGATCAAGTGCATTTGCCTTGAATATGGCTATAAATACTTGAATATAGTTGAGAAAACATATATTGAGATCATGAACAACAATTTTGACAAATAAACAGTTCAAACAAAGTTTTTAGATAAGTTTCAAGATTTCAAAGATAGCGCAACAGAGATACATCTACGAGTATAAATTGGATAACATATATATAGAGTTTTTATTACAAGTTTAGTATAGGTATGTTTGTCATAATTTTAGGAATTGAGGAAATCAAGTGGTCGTTTCCGCTAAAGTCGCCTTATGCGTCTTGGTGGTAGTGGGTTGCTGGACTGACGTTGCAAGCGGACATTGCGATGGTTTGTCATAGATTCATGTAGTTGGTGTTATGTACGGGTACATTTCAGAACCTTTATTACTTCCGTGATGAGTTGTAGGTTATTATGGAGTTTACTGTTTCTCATGTGCCATGGGGCTCGCGTTATGACTCTGAGCACTTTGTTCTGAAAGGTTTGGATTCGTTTGACCTGAGAATCAGATGCTGCCCGCCACATTCGACATCCATATAACCGAATGGGGCGTACTACCGTTAAATAAATTAGTCTTTTCACTTGCAAGGATAATGATGAATTTGTGTTCATTTGGAAAGACTTGTCTCAGTCTATGTCTGGCGGTGGTGAGTAGCTCTTTGCAGGATGTCAGTTTTATGAATATTCCAAGTCAGCTTGGAGTCTAGGTGAAAGTAAAGATGTCGCCTAACTTACTTATGTGGATTAGGAACTTGATTCATGGGGATTGCGGGAAGTGGAAGATGTAGGTGAACTGTAAGATAGTGGATTTTGTTAGATTCATTTTTGGCCTATACAGGGTGATTCCCTCGCAGATGCAAAAAAAATTTGGGTAAAACGGCATTAAAAATGGAGTAAAATGCCGCAAACTGCATATTTTTATCTCAATCCGTTCTCGAAATATGATTTTTGAAGGTTTTTTCAGGAAAACCGTGTTTTTTTCCTTTTAAACTCAATTTTCTCCTCTTTACTTCATTTAATTTTAACTTTTGACCACATTTTCGGAATTAGCACTAAATTTACTATAAAAATAAAGTACTTGACTTCTTAAAAAGTACCATCCATAGGCCCCCACATCAGCTCAAACATTGACGATTTTGAAAAAATAATATTTCTGAAAATCTTTAAAACTTTACTACTCTTTTAAAAAGAATCCTGGAAACTGGCAAATCTCATGAAAACTGCTTCATCTAATATGCGCTTTCCAACGGTATTATCAATTTTACTTTTATTTTGTTATTTAGGGGAGAAAATAATATTTTAATGTTAAAAAATGTGGGTTTTTCAATGAAATTGTTGGTTTTCTCGAAAGATGACCATGAACCAACGAGTATGGGGTCGGTTTCTATGTATTTTTTCTAGCTGGATCGAATGGAAACTCTTGCAGATCTCTCAACTACGTCATAATCGAGTTTTACACTTTAATTAACTAGTTTTACCCCATAACACACATAATTTAATCGTAACAACCAAACATTTGCGATTTTAAATGTAAAACTCGGTTATAACGGAGTTGGAGAGATCTACAAATGTTACCATTCGATACAGGGTGAAAAAATACATAGAAAGCGACCCCATACTCGTAGGTTAATGGAGGGTCATCTTTCGAGAAAACCAACAATTTCATTGAAAAACCCACATTTTTAAACATTAAAACATAATTTTCTCCACTAAATTACAAAATGAAAGTAAACCTGATTATACCGTTGAAAAGAGTATTAGACGAAGCAGTTTTCATGAGATTTGCCAGTTTCCAGGATTCTTTTTAAAAGAGTAGTAAAGTTTTAAAGATTTTCAGAAATATTATTTTTTCAAAATCGTCAATGTTTGAGCTGATGTGAGGGTCTTTGGATGGTACTTTTTAAGAACCCAAGTACACTATTCTTATAGGAAATTTAATGCTGATACCGAAAATGAGGTCGGAAGTTAAAATTAAGTGAGGCAAAGTGGAGAAATCCGAGTTTAAAATGAAAAAACACGGTATTCCTGAAAAAACCTTTAAAAAATCATATCTCGAGTACGGATTGAGATAAAAATATGCGGTTGGCGGCATTTTACTCCATTTTTAATGTAGTTTCACCCAATTTTTTTTTTGCATCTGCGAGGGAATCACCCTGTATATATATATATATATATATATATGAAATAGCGCAAAATTCAGGAATTGACTCATAGGTAATGCCTCAAAAGAGATTTCAATTAAGAAATTTTGATTTTACAAACTTTCGAGCCATTGCAATAGTTGCATTTTCAACGAAAATTCGCTAAAACATTGATATAAATTTTTTTTATAGGTCTACAACGACATAGCGCTGTTTCAAATTAACGCAACGGTTGAATTTAGCCGTTTCATCAGGCCGATTTGCCTTCTCTCGTTCCTGCCTGCCGAAAACTCTGCTCTGCTGGCGTCAGGTTGGGGTGCTACGTCTTATGGTGGGTGCCAAGAAAGAATGCCTACTACCAAATATAATTTATTTATTCCGTTCAAGTGTTGGTTTATTATTTTCAATGATGAACCTTTGTAATCTACCAAGAAAAAAAATTGTACCCCCCCCCCCCCCTCAACATTTGTCGTTTTACGTTTCAAGATGCATAGCATCCTAAAATCAAATTTTAAAAAATCTCTCCGTCCGTCGTCCAGTGATTTTCTCGAAAACTACTATAGACCAAATTTTATGAAAAAGACCCTAAATGGAGTCTATGTACGAAAGAACGGGTTTTTAAATCAATTCTTAGGCCTTTTATGGCCCGACGGACATTTCAAATTTGGATTCTACGCACCTTGAAACGTAAAGTGACAAAGTTTGAGGGGGGTTATAAAATTTTTTTGCTATACGATCACATAGGCTTATTATTGGAAATAATAAACCAAAACAACTGATTCGAGCCTCAAAACATCAAAAATTCCTTTTTTTCGAAATCCATTTTTTGACCGAGTGTTTGACAGCCTAAGTTTCGGTTGCACCTGTGATTGACACCCAATGATTGACACAGTAGTTCTTCTCTAATAAAATGATTCCGTATATGAACAAAACATTTATTTTAACATTTTATAAATAAAATGAGCGTTTGAACTTACGTTTTATTAATCTAAATATAAAATTAATATGAGTATTCATATAGACAAAGTTGAAAATACAATGTATTCTCAATACCATAGGTACGATCCATTTCTAACGGTAAATTAGCTGCTTGTGAGTTGATAAGTATGTATTTATATAAATTTAAAAAAAAACGAATATAGAGGGTAGCATCAGTCAATCACTGAGGGGAGCATCAGTTTGTGGACTAGTAATTGACATTTGCATTTTCACATGTTATCTTTGATTATCTCCAAAAAATTAATGCATAAATGCAATCTGCTTGAAAAACTGATTGAGAAAAATAATAGGAACAATCGAATTTGAAAATGTGAAGGGCATGGTGAAGCAAAATAAAACACTTACCTCCTTAGCGAAATCGCAAGAAACAATATCTAAGAAATGACAACACGAGATTCTGTAGGGTAACCTTCTCCAGATTTCACAAAACCCGCCTGAAACCTTTTCCCGCCTTTATACGTTACTGAGAAGGTATTTTGTCTCCAAATTCAAAAGGATCATGCCCGTAAAACACTTTTATGCCTTATTATTTAAACTATTTGGGTCCTTGTCAAGACTGGTCCCTACACCCTAATTCACCAAAATTTATAAATATTTAAATATTTTTATTATTATAAAAAAAATTTTTATTATAAAAATTTTCTTTGTGATCTCGTCACACGCCTCAGTTTAATTCAGGACATGGTTGGTCTCAATGATCAGAATTTAAGTGCTCAATTTAACCCGTCCGCTACCAACCCCCCTTTTGCAACGTGAACTACCAAGTGGGGTGACTGTGTCACCCCACGCGCTTTTTATTAGTATTTTAATAATTACACTTGTTAAACATCAATAAAATTCAAATTCGAATATTTTTTATTTTACAAAATGAATGACACAGCTTTAAAACATTACAGTGAAAAATGAACAAGAAAATTTTAAGAAACAATCAATCAATCAACAAGAACATTTACGAAATTCCGTCCCCCAAAAATTTTTGTCAACCAAAACTTCAATTCCTCTCACTCTTATTTTCACATTCAAGACACTTGACAATGGTTTGTTTGCTTCGGTGGTTAGTACAGACAGGTTTGTGGCAAACACAGCACTTCAGTTTTGATTTTTTATCCATTTTTCTGCTGCAAAAATTGCATCGCACCGCCATAGGCAGAGTTGACGACAGGCTGCTCTGTGTCGGTGCTGGTATTGAAAAGCAACAACTCGTAAATTTCTCTTTCTTCTCCCACTAAATTGTCTGGATCATCCGTCCCAAAAATATCCTGGAGAGTATCTATCAAATACTTTTTCGCTTACATGTTACCGCACTGAAATCTGCCATGCAACTAATTCTAAGGGGTTCAGGTGGGATAAAGACAAATGAAAAGAACTTTTGACTCTGTTGGTAAACAACTAATGGCAACGTAAACGCGCCAAAGCATGAAAACAGACGGACTTTGCCTAGCTGCTACGTTTTTTTTTTTTGTTACACATACTACCGAGCGGGGTGACTGAGGCACAACTCCGTGTTTTAATCGCCTCAAAGTAATTTTTCTGCACTGCAGCTTATTTTTTTCATCAAATTGAGTGTTAATGAGCAAATACAAAAAAGCTTATGCCCATACTGACTTGCATTGTTATCAAACTCAGAAAATTTGGACCGCTGGGTTGACTGAGTCACCCCACTCGGTACCCGACGAGTTAATGTTATCCACAATTTTTCTTAACAAATTGCATGACTGAGTACTTCAATACATTTTACTTTCCGTTAGGTGGGTCTTCGTCGTCGCAACTCCTCAAAGCGGGTCTGGACGTCGTGAGAAACGACGAGTGTCGTCAGATGTACCCCATCACTGCGGCCGGCGTTCGGAAGGTCCTGGCAAACGGGGTCAACGAAGAGACTCAGATCTGTGCCAAGCGTATTGGTAAAGACACGTGTCAGGTGAGTAGTGTCACAAGCTTTCAACATTTTCATAAGAACGGCGGACAGTGAGCCAAAATATGATTCTGGCTGGACAACATTATTTGGTCCCATCTTATAGGACAGTTCACGCTGATTCCATATATACCCATTGCTCTTATACCTCAAATGGCTCCCAATGCTTTTTTCGTGGGAAAAAAAAATCGCCAAAATAACACGTTTTTAAAAATATTTTTCAAATTTTCTACAACAAATACAATTCAAAACGATTTTCGTTCCACAGAAAAGTTATAGAGGATTATGTTCAGTCGATTGATCACCGGAAATTTCTGAATTGATTGATTTGTAAGGGAGTAATATTGTATTTCAAATTTTTCAATACTCGAAAAATACCAGTTATTCGCTTTTTAGGGATAAAAGTTGATATTTAATCAAGTTTCCTATTGAAGGAAAGTTGTAGATAATTCAATTATGCGTCCACTGACCACCTATTTCTTTATTTTCCCCTAAAATGTTAGAGTTATGGTGTTTCAAAAGTTGAGAAAACCTCTGTTTTCCTCTTTATGTTGTTCTGAGGACAGAAAATCGTGTTCTCGAGGAACGAGTTATTTCAACGCATAACAACAACTCATAAGATGCTACATCAATGTGAGGGTGTGAATATGCTCGTTGACAATGTTTGAGTGGGACTTATAGTTTTACATAGTTTGTTACAGTTAGCTACGGTGGTATAGTTTTTACAGTTTTTAAAACTTATTTTTATATTTTTTTATATTTGGAAATGTTTAAAAGGGTATCATCATGCTTCAATCTGCAAACCTCTATAGCTGAAATAATTTTTTTTCGTATATAATATAGGTATATGCTGAATGTAAGTAGGAAGGAATTATAACGTGGTGATTTGTGCAAAAGGATCAATGAAGTACATATATAAGAGGAAAAGCGGGGTTTTCTGAAATTTTAAAACACAATAACTCTCTCAATTGGGGGGGGGGGGGGGGGTGGGAATGTGGTTGATTGCTGCGTGATTGAATTAAATATTTACAACTTTTCTTGAATTATAAATTCTATTAAATACCAACTTTTATCCTTAATTTGTGAATAGCACTTTTTAAGAGGAAAAGGGATCCTACCGTCGGCAATGGTTTGCCCTCAAGGCCACCAATGCAAACAGTACCTTGGTGAAAAACATTACAGGCAAACACCGCAGGTGTCAGTGTAATGCGAGAGGATGCCGTGCAGCGTGCGCTTCGAGAAAAAACACATGAACCTCTCGGCTTCCAGGTTTTCCCAACCGTAGTGCTGTGCATATATGCGTGGGCCCACGAAATTTCAAGCATAATTCTTTGTGAATGTGAACTGAAAATGAACAAAAACAACAGTCTATTGGTCGAACTATATGCGCGAGGTTTGTGCTGACACTGTGCAGCGATCAACTAACCTCATTGCTAGTCCGAATCTCACTGTGGAAATCGACGAATCCGTTTTCAGCCGTCGTAAATACAACCGGGAACGTGCGCTGCCTCAGCCGGTGCCCTACGTTCGGCACTCGTGCCCTAAAAAGCGTTACTTTCGGCACCCGGCTAGTTCAAAATCGAGTTTTACTTTCGGTACCCCGTTACGTCGGGCACCTGCGTCGCGTTGAACACCTTAATTTTATTTTGGATTGTTGCGAACTTCGCCGAGTCAAATTTTCACATTTTCGCAACAAACTAGGAGGATGTAAAACCCTGCTTTCCGCTCAACAGTTGCCCTCAGCAAAACGTCCGCAAAGTCGTCACTCAGCTCGTGAGTGTGCTCATCTTGAGCGAAAACCACCTTCCCATCTAACGTTCTCAAATAGCACTTGCCTTTAAATTTCCTTCGTCCCGGGCAAATCCAGCGAGTTTCACCTGATTTCAGTGTTTCTTGGTAGGTGAAACGGAATTGTTTGTGAAAAAAAAAAAAAAAAAAAAAAAAAAACATTGTGGCTGCTCCTCTGGGAGACTGATAATCTGTCAAGACGTCTAAAAAGACATACATATTGGGATGGGTCGAGGAGAAATTTTCTTTGAAGAGGGCGTGGAAACTCTCAGATGCATTTGTCATTCGAGTGGCCACGGCTAAAACAAAATTTTTCATTATGGGTAATGTGATTAATTGCACCCTCACATCCCAATAAACCCATTAAAGGTTTTCAAATTTACCTGTTTCTGATGCCCACATGTCAGGGGGGAATTGTGCCGCGTCTGATACGTACGTATCATGGGTATATTGAGCGAACCCCCCCCCCCCCCCTGTCGTCAGGTTTGTCCAGCACCCATTCACAAAAGGTCTCAGCCACATCATCACTATTTAAAAGTGGAAAAACAGAGACCCACTTCAGCTACCGTCCAACATCCGTATCAGTTTTGTACTGTGGGACCAAGCCTAAAAACTGTATCTTCCGAAACCTACAACATAGTAAACAGAATTATAGAAGAGAAGGGGATTCCGGTGCACTTTCTCTTATCGTCTACGGGATCACTCGAGACAATCTATTTTCGAGATGGCGAAGGAAAATTTGAAGTACTAGGGATAGTTATATCGCTATATATACCTTTTCTATAAATTGAAACATCATGCTTTTCGTTTACCAAAGAGATGGACAGATCTAAAAAAATTATGTTCATTTCCGCCGAATTCAAAGGTAAATTTGATAAAGGGATCTAATTTATTGATTCTTTCATGAAAAGAATTTAGTTGTCTTTCTGTGCCCTTCCGTAGAATGATAAAATCATTGACATATCTATACCAATGGAATAAATTATTTGTGTTACAAGTTGTAAATATTTGTGGCTCAAGATAATCCATTTAAATATCTGCAAGGAAATGAGATAACGGAGAACCCATAGCAACCCCTGGATGTATAACATTGCCCCTCAAATAAATAGATCCCTTTATCAAATTTACCCTCGAATTTGGCGGGAATAAACTAATTTCGCTGGAGGAGCGCTGGCGTTCGGATGACAGGAAAGATCCATTGAGTCCATTAAAAGGTGAAATATTACAAAAAATAGCTTGGAAGTTGTGTTGCACCTCGTACAAACAGTTTGCTTGTTTCAGGGAGACTCAGGTGGTCCGTTGCAGCGAGTGCTCCGCGAGCCTTATTGCATGTATTCTCTCGTTGGGGTGACGTCCATCGGAAACAAATGCGGCGCCAGGCTCGCCGGCATCTTCACCCGCGTTGACTCCTACCTTCCCTGGATAGAGTCCAAGGTCTGGCCGGAGGCCGCCGCTTCAGCCTCTTCACTGCCACAGGCTGCGTCGACGCCCGCATCACTGCCACCGGTCGTGGCAACTTCAACGTTCCTGCCACAAGCTATGGCGCCTGGGCTGATCCCGCGACCTGCCTCCTCGTCTCAGTTCAACGAAACCAAAAATAGTAATAAGAATGAGCTATCAAATAATCAAGACCGTTTGATATTTAGAGAATAAAAATAGTATGAAACTACGTACACATACATCTATATAGTTATTAAACGTGTTAAATCGAAAACGTCGTAATCTGCAGGAATCATGAGGATCCCATGTTAACTCCGTTATGCTAAAATTCGTATAATAGTATCAGAAGATTTTTGTGATAACAGGTTTGTTAGAGATGTGTGTAGAAGAAGAAGGTGAATACATGCAAGGCACGTGAAAAGAGTACAACAACAATACAGAAGATATCTTACTTGTAGGTTACATTTAAAAACAGTGGGCTTCAGTTTCATTTTGAAATAAACCAAATATGTCTTAGTGTAAAACAACTCCAACCCATCCTATTGGCAGATCGGAGACCTTGTCCACCTGTTCAGAGTGCTTTCACTCTAAAAAGTAGGACTTGGGAGAAGGAAGTCAGCTGATTGTAGGTAGAATGAGTTGGCTGAGTGTGAGCCCCACACTCCTACCCTAGTGTGTGACACCTGACCCACCTGTTACAGTGTCAATTTACTGGCATGGGAACAAGAAAGGAGACAACTCCAACCAACCCTAGTTGCAGGTTTGGGGAACCTAGCCAACCTGTTTCAGAGTGCTTCCCTGTGCTAAAGAGAAGATATTTGGAGGAGCTGGTTGTAATTAGAATGAGTTGACAAAGTAATTTCCCAAAACATGCCTAAAATGAGCCATAAAACTAGAAGCATTGATGCGATAGCTGATCTTTCATTTGTTACACCTGTTGAAGTAACAATGCCGTTTCCTCTTTTCCCCTGTTCAATCTAGGTGCTTTGACTTTCCGCGTTGTTTCCATGGTCACTGAAGTAACTAAGCAACGGAAAGTAACCAATTTGAAAACAAAACGAACTACAAACACTTTGGTACACGAAAAATAAATAAATGAATAACTTATACGACCTATCTTCTTTGTAAGCAAAATATGGAATTTAGCTTTTGGCTTTCCGCCATTTTGTATTGATAAGACATTTAAGGGGGGTTCCAGATATTAGGTATTTTTGCGATTTTTTCAACTTTTCTTGGTCAATAGTGGACCGATTCTGATGATTCTTACGGCTATCTACTAGTTCAGAAATTCCGAATAAATTTGAGCCTCTGAAATTTTCAAACTCCAAATTTTCAAATTTAGAAACTAAGGATGAGTCGATTCCCGATTCCGATTCTCGATACCACCGATTCTTAGGCATTGGTATCGGTATCGAGAATCGATCGCCTAAAGCCGATACCGATACCGCCCGGTGATGGGCGTTTTATTACACTACGGTACTATTGCAACCATTTAACAACGGAGATGGTTGTACCGTGCAACCGTTGTGTGAAGTTAGCAGTTGCGAAACATGAATTGTCCAAAACACAACTTACAATTATAACTTTGTTTACAAGTAGGCTTGTGTTATTTTGTTTGTGACAATAGAAGCATTAGACAAAGCTATGTTTTCCAAGTATAAAAGCGTAGATCCAGTCTTATTTGGGAATACCTTACAGTTACCGACGAAAAACTAAAAAACCAAGTCAGTCTGCTTAACTTGTTTTATTCAGAAAGAAATCAATCCTAGGCAATAAAAGTTGCCTATTAATGATACTTGATAGATAACAAAAAAATATCAAATTTTGTATTTGCACAAATCAAATTAACTAAAGCCTTGAATGAAAATACAATATAAATCTGAAATTTAGAATTTATAATAAGAATTAATCTTTAAAATTTATTTAATTTTAATAAGTAACTAAAGCATTAAAGCTTCATTGGAACAAGAACTCCTAATGACAATAAATAGAGATGGAAAATATATTAGCTAATTAGACTAATAACTTCATCTACGACGGAACGGTAAGCTATTGGTGCCAGTATTCATTGCGAGAGGCTATCGATAGATGTGCAGTAACAACTTGCGGAACGTAACAACTTTGTGTAACCGTCCCACGCTCGTCGTGTAGCCGTTCCAGCCAGGGCCGAAACGTAACAACTTCGCACACCTCTAATAAGCAGTAGTTCTTTTGCATACGTCACCCTGGAACTGCTTCTACAGGTACTTTATGCGCCGATAGTATCGGCATCGAGAATCGGGAATCGATTTTTTAGGTATCGGTATCGGTATCGGGAATCGATAAATTTTGGTATCGACTCATCTCTATTAGAAACCATTAAACAATTTCACTTTCAAATTTTGAGGTCTCTGGGACCTAGAGCTATCGAAAATAGAATGAAGGCTGCAAAAATCATTGAAATCGGTATATATTGCCTGAGAAAAATTTAGTAAACCATTTGGTCGTATTTTGAATTTAGAGGGAGATTTAAGCCATTTCCTGGATCTCACAGAGTTTGCCCGACTTTCGCTAGGGTATCACTACTTTCGAGTCAATCACCTTTCTTGCTCATCATGTTCCCGTGTTGAATATTGATCTGTTGAACTTCCTATATTTACAATTAAAAAAGCGGAGTATGAGAAGGTTGGCTATTGCTATGCAAAGATCAATAAACGAATGAATAAAAAGTATGGAAATATATGAATATAAAATACTTAATATGTACATTTTTTCTCCGATCTTTCAAGTTCTATGTAGTGTCTAAGTAGTAGAAGATGGCAAAACGAAGTGAAAATGAAATTATACATAAAACTATGAGACAATCTTAAATGATCGACACGTAAGCTATATAATTTATGACAAGAATGAAAATCTAAATTGAGGTAACCTTGTGTTGGTCTCCAATGGATGTAAACTAATGATGAGTTCAGTTGATTATGTAGAAGTTTCCATCACATTCTTCCCCACTATAAGATCACAATACATAATCCTTGAGGTGTTCTGGAGGTTTCCTATTTCTTCTTGGCCTCCCATCTTCTACGCCACAACCCGAACTTTTTGATGAAGTGCGGGGTGAAGATGTTATGGGATCACTCAGAAGTTTAGGAGAGTATGGAGGTCCTGGATCGTCAGTAGCTTGGTCTTGCGAGGGTGGAACCATGTTTGTAACTTTAGTTGGTTGGGTCCAGGTTGTGTTACTTGGTGATGGAATTTCGTAGATTGAACTTTCATCCGGTTTTTCATCCAATTCAGTATTTCCACGAGGGAAAAGGTGTTTAAGAGAAACGGTAGATTCTCTCCCATCAGGGAAACGTATTAGAGCGTATTGTGGATTAGCTTCCACAAGCTCAGCTTTGTGAACAATAGGCTCATACTTGCTGCTTCTCACGTTTCGGCGAACAAATACAGGCCCAGGCTGTAGCAACCAGGTTGGGAGTGTCGTGCCGTTAGGCGATCGTCGAGGATGAATAAAAAATCTCTCGTGCGGAGTGCAATTTATCGCAGTACATAGTAAGGAACGGATAGAGTGCATGACTTCAGGGAGAACTGTTTCCCACTGATTTACATTGAGACCCTTGGTTCTGAGGGAAAGGTTAATGGACCTCCAAATTATGCCATTGCACCTTTCAACTAAACCGTTTCCAGCAGGATTGTACGGTGTTGTAGTGCTTGTGGCAATGCCTCGTTCATGAAGGTAGGAGGTAACTTCTTTCGACAGGAACGAAGTTCCTCGATCTGAATTAATATAACTAGGCATCCCGAATACAGAGAATAAGTTATTGAAGCACTGGATGACTGTCTCAGAAGTCATATGAAGGGTATGAAAAAGGAAACCGGGAGTATTCGTCAACAATGTTTAACAAGTAGCGGTTTCGAGTGCATGATGGAAGGGGTCCTTTAAAATCAATATTTAGTATTTCAAAAGGTGATTTGGCTTTAATGAAATGTTGTTCATTGTTTTTGTGAAATTTCGGTTTAATTTCGGCGCATATTGGACAAGAATTTATCATTTTCCTAATGTCTTCGATTCCATATGGTAAGTTTTTGCTTTTGATCCAATGGTACATTCGAGTAATTCCTGGATGACATAGTGATTTATGTAGATCATAAAGTTTATTTGAGAAATGAAGAGCACTACATACACGGGAAAGCGCATCCGCCGATTGGTTTTTCTTACCAGGTCGATATTGAATATCAAAAGAGTATGGAGCTAGCTCAAGTCTCCATCGGAGGATTTTGTCATTCTTTATTTTGCTTGACAGTCGAGAGTTGAATATATGTATATGACAATGCCTCTTGGTCAGTCAATAGTTGGAAGTGTCGACCTAGCAAAAAATGGCGCCATTTCCTCATTGATAGAACGATTGCCAATGCTTCTCTTTCAATTGCTGAATGCCTCTTTTCAGCTTCCGAAAGTGTTTTTGAAAAGAATGCTATAGGACATCCGTTTTGAGTAAGTGAGGCTGCAATAGCGATGCCAGAAGCATCTGTCTCGACTGTTAGGGGCTGGTCATTATCAATAGTAACTAGTGAGGCTTTAGCTATGTCTTCATTTATTTGTTTAAAGTCTTTAGCAGGTTGTGAATTTGATTGAATTGGATAAATTTTGCAGTCCACTAAACTTCTAATTTTGTTAGAGTATTTAGGTACCCATTTTGAATAATGTGAAAATAATCCAAGTGCTCTTTTCATTGCACTGGGGTCAGACGGCAAAGGCATTTCTTTTAGTGGCTTAAGTCTATCTTCATCTGGGCACATCGTTTTGTTAGAAACTTGGTAGCCAAGAAGAGATATAGTTTTTACAGAGAAGTTACATTTATTTTTCCGGAGAGTCGGTACTAGCTGAATTCACATTTTCTCTTGTCTCTGTGCAGTTGCAAATGGAATCTGGAGAATTAGTTGCAGTCGCTTTGTATAGTTCTGCGTTTTTCTGGGCGGATTCGAGTGAGCGGGCAGTTTCTTCAACCTGTTTTAAGGTGAGCGTTATATTTTCTAGGATTCGTTGACGAATTTGATTGGATATGAGGCCACTTATAAAGGCATCCCGAATGTACTCATTACAATATGTTACTGCATCAACAATTTTGAAATTACAGTTTTTGCTGAGCGTTCGTAGAACCTGTAAGTATTGGTCAACTGATTCTCCCGCCTGTTGTTTTCGATTTGATAAAATGTGTCTTGCAAAAAGCTCATTAGGTTGAGGTGAAAAAAGCCCGTTTAAAACTTCTATGGCCTCAGCGAAATTTTTGCAATCGCTGATGTATTCATAATTGTCAAAGGACAAGAAGTTTATAAGAACATTCAGTTTCTTACTGTCAGGAACTTCGGACTCTTCAATGAAACTCGTAAGCGTTCGATAGAAATGCTTCCACTCTTTGAAAGCATTTGGTGAGTCAGGAGATCCGTTGAATTTATCGGGCTTCAAGATAGGGCGTTCATTTGTGAAGAGCTCCAATCGAACGTTTGCTGAATAAATTGTGGGAACATCAACAACCTCGTACAATCGTGAACATTAAGGCTTTATTCAGCAAAACGTAAGCTATAGAATTTATGACAAGAATGAAAATCTAAATTGAGGTAACCATGTGTTGGTCTCCAATGGATGTAAACTAATGATGAGTTCAGTTGATAATGTAGAAGTTTCCACCACAGTGGAAACGAGTAAAACGTCATAATTGGTCAATTAAGAAACGAAAAAATTATACTGATGAACTGATGCGTTGAGAACTATGAAATTGGTACAGAACCGTTCATTTTTAGATCAAAACAGTAATTCAGATATCATATTAGAGAGTTCTTGTTCTTCCCGTACTTTTCTACCCGTGTACGCAAAAAGACTGAAATACCAACTGCGCATGCGCAAATTTACGCGTCAACGCTATCAAGGATCTAGGTAGCCCCCCAGAGGTGCAATGGGGTCCTAAATCCTCGAAAAAGAGGTAGAGGAGAATGACAGTACCTATCCCGTCAGAGAAGTATCCACTCCTACTAATTGCATTAATGAGCTATGTTCGGAGTAGATTGGTTTTTCAGGTCTTGGATCAACCATCCAACGCCAAACTCAGCCTATCAAGAACACGAACAGAGGCGTGCGACGCCCGTTGTTTTCCAACGGAGCGACGGCAGCTCTTTCCCTGGGATTCTGACGGAAACTCTGTCACAACGCGTAAAACTACGCATGTACGGGAAAAAGGCCTACCTACACGTAGGCGGGAAAAATGTTTTCATTGGAATCCCGTCCTACGTGTAGTCGTCATAATCTGACGCAAAGGTGGCCAAAGTTTTAAGAATATTCTAAGTATTCGTTCTCCCTCCAACTGTCGTCTAATACCTAACGTTTCCCTTCCACAATCACTCACCTATTCGAAAAAAGTAAGAACCTGTGATAAATATAATTGTTTTATTAAATCAAATTCCGTTGATTACGTGAACAAAGTACCTACTTCGTCCTACTTCACCTACTTGGGAGTGAATGCAGTCGTTGATACTTTTCCGATTTTAAAGTAGATACCTATTCTTTGTAAGCATTCGCCAGTACATTTCGTACTACAAAGTTGTTCCTACCAACATAAAGATTCAGACAACGAACAGGTACTTGTGTTTAAATAATATGCTTGTGTACAAAATCTGTTGTCAGTTCAATAACAAATTGAGTAGGTTGGTAGCAAAGTTTGTGCTAGGTACCTACCATCTCAGATCCTGGAAATTACCATTCGATAAAGCAGGGGAGGCACTCAAAACGAACTATCCCCCGAGACCTAATTACGTAAATTTGATAAAGTTAGATGGAAAATTGAATAATTAGAAAAAAATAAAAATAAAAAAGATGCCGTAATTGCGGCGCTCCCGGACGGTCACCCATCCAAGTACTAAACAATCCCGATGTTGCTCAACTTCGGTGATCTGGCGAGAAACGATGTTTTCAACGAAATAATGCGTTAGCGAATACTATTTTTTCTTGGGTCGAAGCTAGTTATTCGATGCCTGTGAAGATAACTGATAAAGCAGAGTGTAAAATGATTTCAAACTTCTTCAAGTCGATCTCGAATTCAAGAGAATCGATCACTTTGAAATACTAGAGAGACTAGCGTGACGATAGCGTTTGGTTAGTCGTGTACATACGGGTGAAAAACGTGTAGAAAGACGCGAAGAAAACGAGAAAATTCGTGGGAAAAAATCGAGAAAACTATGGGAAATAAGCTTGGTACGACACACACACACACACACTCGAAACCAAAGTTGTTCAGAATGGTCTAAAACGTCAAATGCGGGTAGAAATTTTGATTTTGGAGACCAAAATTTTTTTTCTTTTGAAATTGAAAATGCTTCCGCTACCTTTAGGTAGACTCGGAAGCAAAATATTTTCGTAGTTTCATTTTTGGGGTTTGAGCACATTTTTGTGCGTTTGTTCGATGTGGGTGGGTTGGAGTGGGTTGCCCGTGGGCTGTGCGTGGCCTGGGTTCAATATGTGGCGGCTCTCAAGGTTGCCATTATCTAATATCACCTACCCAACGTTTTTAGTACAGATACAAAGAAATTAATAAATTCCCTACGATAACCCCTTGACGTGAAATCTACGAAAGTTCACAGCTCAAGGAAGCTATAGATAAAATTATCACCGAGATGCAATAAAATCCCGGTTCCATAGAAGGAAAACCCGATCCTTAAATCGGTTCAGGGAACTGGGAACCTGTTAGTCTTTGTGTCTTCGTAGAAACTTCAAGAAGACTTCGAGGTCAACTCACTTCTGGGTACCCACCAACCAGTCGCTTCTCAGCTTTTCGACCTTCATCACGATACTGTTCTATTTTGTAAACTGAATCATCGTAACAACAACTAGCCATAGGTAAACCATGAGTAACGGGTGATTCGTGTGGTTTTGAACTTGAAATCCTTATTTTTTGAAATAAGCAATATCGTTAATATTGTAAAAAACTTAGTCATCCGGGACAAGATACGGAAATGGATTGTATACGGCAATACATTTTCGGCACATGCCTGGTCCTGGTTGCAGCAGTTGCTCAGGCTGAGAATTCACCAGTAGTAGATCGCATGGAGAAACGTAAGTATTTTAATCTTAAATGAGTAAAAAAAATTATACATCTTATCATACCTCATTTTTTCTATGACAGTTTGAGAGATATCACAAATTTGATAGTGTTCGGTGATTAAGATACTATTGATGATTTCACCGGTGAAATTACACGCTATTCTCTTCGGCATCGAGATTTGTGCAATAGTAGGTAGGTACTACACGATTTGAAGACCGCCATAAAAACAACCCAAGTGCCATTTATATAATAGCCCAGCAGACCCAAAAAACTGTTCATAGCCGAGCAAAAAAATGAATGAAATGTCTTTTTTAGTTTTTCATGTCTGTTGTACATTTTATTATTGTTTAATTAGTAAATAAATCAACAACTGAAATTAACCATCCTATTATTATTTTGTACGAATTAGTCGGGATGCGGCCCAGGGAAAAAATAAATTAAATTACTTCATTTATTATTTTATTTGATGACGTTCCGTCCTCTATCTGAGGACATCTTCTGATTTCTACACGGACAAAAACAGGCATTATATGTTACATAGGAAACACAAAACAAAAAATAAATAAAAATTAATTTAAACAAAAAACTTACTGTAGTGACCAGGAAAAAATGTATAAACATCCGAATAACGGATTTGTCAGAAACATATAGAGGTTCACCTAAGGAAAACAAACCAAACATAAAAAGTAAAAATATAGATAAAACGTTAAAATATAATTATACATTTTTATACATTTTTTCCTGGTCACACCAGTAAGTTTTTTGTTTAAATTAATTTTTATTTATTTTTTGTTTTGTGTTTCCTATGTAACATATTATGCCTGTTTTTGTCCGTGTAGAAATCTGAAGATGTCCTCAGTTAGAGGACAAAACGTCATCAAATAAAATAATGAATGAAGTAATTTCATTTATTTTTTCCCTGGGCCGCATTCCGACTAATTCGTACAAAACAATAAGTACTTACGGCCGACCAAACTACCAATATCATCCTATTATTAGCGAATTCAAACCAAAACATCCCAAGTGCCCAAGGTAACTTAAGTGTCCTTGCATAACTTATTTTGGTTACCAGGGAGGTCAAATTTTAGTTTATTTTAATACATTTCAGCCTGCGTTCTGATTCTTATATCACAAAATGTTGAAGAAAGGGTTGAATATGAAGTAGGTAGGTAATTAAAACTTTTATTGCACCAACTGTATTCAAAAGAGGTAATTGATACGTAAGGAAAGCATGAGACGTAAAACAGTTTGAAAAAATAAAAACCTACAATTTCTCTAATTTTTTGCATAATCTGTACTATTAGGTACCTATATAAAAATCTAATGGTGTTTATGTTTGTGTTCCTCTATCACGTAAAAACTACTGGACCCATTGAGCTAACATTGTACATGGTCATTCATAGGGTCCCTGGTTAATGCAAATACTATAATATTAAAATCCTCTAGACTTACTCCTTCATAACTCGGCTTTCCCGGTAAGAACGAAAACAACTTTGTAATAAAGGAAAAATCAGACATGCGTCGAACTTACGTCAAAGTAGGATAAGGCGGGTTCACGGATAAAGAACTCGATAACGAATTCGACGATACCAAAACGATTTTGGTGGGTTGAACCCAGCATTTTTTATTCGTAAGATACCTGTTCAAAAACTGATATTCAAAACGACTTATCAACAGCAGCAATGTTGGTCGGGAAAAGTAACGTAACTGAGGTTATAATGAGTTGGTTCTATTGACGGGACATTTAGTTTAATGATTAATTAGGTACAACTTGAAACTTGATTGCTGAAATTTTAGTTGAAGCGTCTTGGGGACTGCTTGATGGGGACTGAATGACAAGGTACCTGGTAAAAATGACCGACAGATGTGGGTCCGTCCGTTGCACGGGTAACCGGATGATTTTAATACAATTTCTGATTTTTTGGTGATATCCATGGAATCATGATTTCAACGCCCAAATTTTTTTCTCAATTTTTCTGTTTATAATTTAGTAAATTCGAATTTTATCGAAGTATGCCCAAAAAAATGGGCTACTTAGCACAAACTGGAGGAGGTCTATTGTAGCAAGGGTTCCTATTACGAAAAAAATGAAGGTAATTTCCAAAAAGTTTTGATTTTTTAAGGCGTTTTCCCTTCAAACATCAGTATGGACCAAGCCATATACTCGTGAAATGTCAAAGTTTAAAAAAAGTGTAGTTTTCCAACTTTCAATTGTAAGGAACAAAAAAGTATGTAACAACATTTTATTTTATTGAATTTCTTCCATTAAGTGCTTACATCCATGAAGTTATATCTGGGTTATGGCTTTCCTTAGGATTCTTTTAATAATTATTTATTGACCAGTCTTCATAGAAAAGCCTAAATAAGAGGATAAAAAGCATAAAAACAGAAAACGATTTTTGAAGTAAGAAAATGATTCATTTAAAAATTGAGGATTGATACACATTCTTGATCTGTACCTCACGGACCATTGGGTTCGCAAACCTTGGTTAAGGGTACCCGCATGTCGATTTTTTCAAAATTTTTCGATTTTCTGTTTTTGATTGTTTTAATAACTACACTACACTGCCGTCAATTTGGCGTAAAATTTTTGAAAATCCGATCGGTAGAAGTGGTTAAAATTTGGATTCAAAGTTGGACTCACCACCCGCTTGCGGGGCACTTAGCGCTCAAATGAAGAGAGGTGTACTTCAAACATAAGACGATATAAAAGTAATTATTTTATTCATAAAATGTACAATGTCATACTCCTTATTACAATTGTAGTTCTTACATTCATCAAGATGAGAATTAATTTTGACGGAGGACGCAGACGATCTGGCAGATTTTGAGGCAGTAGAAGCAAAGGAAGTTGACGGCTGAACTTGATTTGAAGTAGTGGGAGTAGTCGGTTCTGGAATGTTTTGAGCTAAACGGAGTTACGCAGGCGTTTTTCTCGTAAAAACTTTCTTTCTCTTCTTGAAACACCCTTTTGGTTTCGTCATTTTGCAAAAAAAAAAAACACACGAAAACAATAAAAAACGGCACGGAAACGAACCGGAAATGCGGCACGGCAACAACAAACGAACAAACTGAAAGCAACCAGTAGAAAAGGTAACGAATAAGGTTGGGTTGAGAAAAACGATGCAATATATCGAAGAAAAGTAAGAATCGATAAATAACATCGATTTGTGGGACCCAGGTAACTTGAAAACCCTAACAACCTTGAAGACAATCGATAGAACATCGATTATCGGCCGGTTCCCACCTTTTTTCAAACAAACCGCTCTCCTCTAAAATCGTGTTTTTTTTTACAAATGACCCATTTTCTTCCAGACCGCTTGACCGATTTCGATTTTAAAAAAACCAGTGTATTCCTCGAATGCTGACGAGTAAAAAGAGCACAGGAAATTTTGATATTTCAACTGAAAAAAAAAATTACAAATTTTTGAAAAAAAAAAAAATTTTTAATTTTTTTTTTTAAAAATTGTTTTTTCTTGTTTTTCTCAAAACTCTCTGCTCTATTGGTGCATAAACATGTTATTATCGTCGTGTAAAAATTGGGAGTCGATACTTCAAGTAGTTTTTGAGAAAACGGGTCTTTTGTGTCAAAATCCTGTGTTGCGGGTTGTGACTTTGGGATGAAGTAGAACTTTACCAACTCGCCAGAAATTAACCAAACTTACAGAAAACGTCAATTACACGATAAAAAATAATCCCTCCAAGTTTCAAAAAGTTTGGATTAGTATTTACGGAGATATGACGATTTAACTTAAAATGCGCTTTTTTAAAGAAATCGACATGCGGGTACCCTTAAGGACCACGGCTCTAAAACGTCGCAATAATTGTTAAGAATTTGTTGATAGGACCATAAAAAATAAATCGTTTAATATGATGAATATTAATTATATTGATTTTATAATTTTACTATCGACAGACAGGCAATAAATTGTACTGATATAAGGTTGTAGGGAGTATGCGGAGTATGTGTACGAAACAGTGGAAGACCCGATACTTCTACCAGGAGCAGAGGCAAAAAGAACTGACACTTGCAGAATCAGCACGCAAACAACAATTGTAGGCGGCACGAAAGCTGGTCCTCAAGAATTTCCTCATATGGTAGGTAAGAATAGTAAGGTTTCTTTATTTGGACAGTTCAAATTATAACAAGGCTTTACAAAAAAAAAAAAAAAAGCAAAAAAGCCTTTCTGTCTTTAAATTGGTTTTTGCTTCCGAATCTACCTAAAGGTAGCGGAAGAATTGTTTTCACTTTCGGGGGAGAAAAAAATTTTAGTCTCCAAATTCAAAATTTCACTCACATTTTGCGTTTTAGTCCATTCTGAACAACTTTGGTTTCGTGTCTGTCTGACTGTGTGTGTTTCTGTTAGTGTGTGTATCTGTCGTGTGTCAGCAAATCCTTGTAACTAACTTATTTTCCACAGTTTTTATCCGATTTGGAGAGGCAATTTATGCTCCCTAGCGGCCAATTTTAGCACTAGGATAAAAAGGGTCAGCTCTGCTTGTAGAGCTCGTCTTCCTGATTTTGATAGGGGCATACAAAATAAAATACAAATCGATTTTTCAAGTTATACCTCTTTCATTCTACTCGTGCTATGTTTGTGAGCGTTGAAAAATGTCTGCCGAGTTGGGTGAGCAGTATAAATTATTCACTCAATGTAACACGGATTTACACAATCAGTTAATTACAAAGTTTGACACAATGGGTCTCCGAACTGACACGATCCACCGATAGGAGAACTAGGGAGTGATGTACCCTAGAAACATGGTTCTTGGCATGACTTTCACTGTAGTTGATAACTTTTGTTACCCTTTTCGCTCTACAATTCGTTCCCCGCACCAACACCCCCTTCAATATTGGCCAAAAGTGAGAATTATATTACCTAGTAACTTATAAATTAATACAAAAACTAAACACATATAAACAAAAAAAAACCTGGAAAAAAAGTCTGCCAAGTTGAAAGCGGCACATAGCTTCCTCGTACCCTTAACATGCATGTACAGATCATTATGTTTTAAATTATCTTATGATTCCATAGCTTGTTCCTATGGTTGAGGGAAATGGTAACTTAAGATGAAATATGTTTTCAGACGAGTAGCTTGAGAAAATTATGCTTGATGGAATTTACGTTTGCGCATGCGCTGAGTAAAATATTCATTTGGAATCAACGAAACGCAGGGCATACGAAAATTATGCTTGATGGAATTTACGTTTGCGCATGCACAGAGTGAAGCATTTAGTTGGAATCGATGTGACTGATAGGGAGGGGATCATGTATAAATGAGACTGACAGGGGATGTACAATCTAAGCCGCACATTCCCAAACGATCTTAACTCTCGGAGATAGCTCAATTCTCTTAACTCCGAGAGTTTGTTATCCCCCATTTTAGCTCTTAGATGGTGAAACCCGCTCTAAGAATTTTATCAATGAACCAAGTATACCTACTAATGATTTTGTTCGAGGCTAAGATAGATCACAAACAGAATGGTACAGAACTCAAGTTACTCAGAAAGCTGTGAAATACCAAAGGCAAATGCAATTTTTCATTTGGAATTACAAAGATTTTTTCAATCCCCCCCACGAATGCGCTAGCATTCCTATATGTGAAGGTGAGGATGCAAAAACAGCTGGAACAGTTGTAATGGACTCATAAACACTTTAATGTCGTCATTGGTTTAATAGCTATTTATTTCTTCATGTAAAAAGGGATTGTTGTCTTTTTATTGTTAATCTCAATTTGGCACCCCTCCTTTCCAGGCTCTTATCGGCTATGGCAACGGCCCAACGACATATTGGAGATGCGGTGGTAGTTTGATCAGCGAACAGTGGGTTCTATCAGCTGCTCATTGCGTTGCAACTTCAGACACGTGAGTACCGGTGCACAGGGGTTCAGAACCCCAATCTCGCTAGACAAAATTCAATTTCCAAGTTGAAAGTTGTGGCCCTAGTAGCCTATAGAAACGGCGGTGCATTCTGATAGCTTTGGACTACAACTAATTCATGTCCATTATCACATGTTTACAACCTGGCGTGTAAGTCTATTCACAGGAATGCGGAAAAACTGCGATTTATAGCAACGTTACCAGTTTGGTTCAACAGATCAAGGAGTGCATTAGTTATTCCGAATTAATTGGGATACGGGAAATCATCCACGATTATCTATATAAATAGAGGTAAGGAAAAAATCATTGATTTTTTAGATCACTTTTAGCATGAAAATAAGTACATTTTTGGGATGTTTCTTACTATAAAGTCCTAGTCTCCTAGAGTCACTCATATCTGGAACATGGTATACATAGGTGGGATGCCTTCAAAAAGAATCAGAACAAAATCGTTTGCCTCTTTTTGCCATTAGTAAGGTTATGTGTTTTTTCGTAGGAGAAGAAAACACGATTTCATTGTTAGTTTACCACTTATCTTCGCAAACGAGTCAGATGTGTGTTTCCCAATACTGAATCAAATAAGATTTAGCAGATCTGAATCAGACCAATATTGAGGTCGCCATGGGTTTTTGAAGGTCAAAAGTCTATAATCTTTCTTCTTTACAGATAATAATCTAAATAATCTTTTACAGAAAATAAGATAAATCTTAAAGTCAATGTCTTCTTAATGTGGATAATGTCTTAATGTTCAAAAACCCCTAGCGACCTCAATATTGGTTTGATTCAGGTCCGCCAAACCTCATTTGGTTCAGGGTTAAATACTTTCAAAAATTCGATTCGACCAAGTTTTCTTTCAGGCCGTTTCCCATTCAAGTTCAGAGTAAAAGGCCGTTTTTGCAAACTTTAATTGTAAAATGACCTACAGTTCATAAGTTCGACTGTAAGGCAATGGGGTACGGTCTCAGCTAAAATATGCTCGATATAAACTTTGGAAAGTATTTAATCTTGAGTACAAAGAGCTATGACAGACTGAAATCAGACCATTATTAACGCCACTAGGTGATTTTGAATGGCAAATGTCTAGATCGGGGGGTGGAATGGACTGGCCCCAAATTAGTCCGATTTTCAATATTATATGTAAATCGGTTATTTCAAAAAATAATTCAGAGTTTTGGGATCGAATCATTTTGTTTTTTATGCTCTATAACTTTGCTGCGTATAAAAATTCCCGCAGCACTTACGGCTTAGGAATTATTAGAGAAAAAAATTTAAATGGGCAAATTAATCCATCTTTATGAGGCCGCCATTTTGTATTCCACCAATGTTGAGATGGCAATCAAAGATTTTCTTACTCATAACGGACTAAATTTCCAAAATCTAATGTCAAACCATCTCCTTAAATCACTACCTACTTGCGGCTCTCGCCCCTAGACTAGCAAGGTTCGTCTTTTTTACTAGACTACTTTCTAGTAAAGTTAGTGCTTAGTTGCAATTACGTTCCATCGTCCACTTCAAAATTTATGTCAGATATGAATTCAAATAAATTATGAAATCGCTAACTAATTAGCAAATTATTATATTGAAAACCCTGAGTATGAGTTTCCAACAGTTTATCCTATTACTCCCCCATTACCAAAGGTGCGGAAGCATTGTATTTGTCTTAGCAGTGACAAAAAAAAATGGCTTCTAAAATCAAAATTTTTACTTATTTTTTGGGTTTCAGAGCTTGTTTTGATCAATTGAATATTTTAATATTAACTTTTAGTTAATAGAATTGATGAATCACAGCTTTGTAATTTCGAATTAGCCTGTATACACTCAATATTACTGTTTTATTTTGCGTTCAACCAAATTGGCTCGTACTTTGATTTTCAACTATAATTTGTTACACTAGGTAATGAAGTTTCTGTTCATCCAACTTTGCAGACGTTTCTTGTTTGTTCATGTGTTCTTGTTTCTTGTGTACTACATTTCTTGTTAATGTGTTCTTGTTGTGTTAATGTGTTCTTGTTATTTGTGGGGCTGAGCAGTATTAATTGCAATCAAAGAGAGGTCTAAACGATTCATGTTTCTGCTTCAGTAACGAGTTAGCCAAATACGCACGATTGGGAGATCTGGACGTTCTGTCGTCGAAGGACGAAGAAAGCTTCAGCGCCGATCCGCAGGTCTTTAGGATCATCAAGAGAATCAGGCACCCAGACTACAAAAGGCCTAAGGTAAATAATTTAACTAGAATCAATAAACCACATGATTAGGTAATGCATAAAATAGGGGAAAAAACAAAATGTGGTATAGGTGCACAGAAAATGCGAATAATCAATACTTTCCGAAGTGCAACTGTTGCTTTTATCAACATGGCTTCAGGGAATTATACTTACCAAACTTGGGCAGTATTCGTAACCTCAACGGTATAGGTACTCGAGACATGCATATTAACAATTTGACTAAGATAATTATCTGGATACCTTCGCAGAAGTGAAAGAAGCCACAAACCAATCGTTATTATGGTGATTTATAGACTAGTAGACTATAAGTAGACTATAGTACATTAGTTTTTTGTCCAAAGGGAGGTATGTTGAATGTACTTGAAAAATCATCAAAAGTGACAGATCGGATAAATGTTTAAATGAGGATATCCCTCAATATATTTCACCACTGATAACTCCATTTCTATAAAGATTTGAATTATCTCTTCAAACTGTTGAAACCAGTAATTCTTCCACTCCTTTCACTTCATTAGCTATAATCCCCCTTCACTTTGCTTGCACTTGATTGGTTGTAACTCCAGCCCCCTTTTCTATCTCTCGACCAATGGGATTAAATCTCCCTTCACCTGTGACTATATTAGCTGTGTAATTTCTGATGTGTGTTCAGTTATTGTTTGTTACTGATGATGGCCCAACCGTCGAAATCGATTTAACATTGCATCTCTTTATTTTTCGTGGAAATAGACAACGTTTTTTCACTAACTTCCGTTTTTGAAATGGGTTTCCACAACTTCGTTGCCCGTGATTTAGTTCGGACTAGTAAACTTTTAGATTGTAAATATCAACTCAAAGTAAATGTGTGGCCGTATGGCGCAATCTGATGGCAAATAAAGAAGAGGCATTCTTTTTCTTGATTTATGGGCATGGCATAGGGCTATTCCAATTTTTTTTTTTTTTTTTCGACACAAAAGAAAATTCACGGTTATTTCCGCTTAGAACGGAGCCGTTCCCAAGGACCGTAACTCCTTCAACTTCCATCCGACTGAAATGGTTCACCATAAAATCAGCTGAGCTACACACAAAGAGCCTTACCTATAAACAATCCTCTAGATATGAACACGGGGAACCGGCGATTCCTTCCCGTCAAAGTGAAAGTTGGACCTTGCGACCCGAGGGAGATGGCGATTCCTACCGGTGTGAGGCCGGCCAGTGAGCCGTGGTTCGGCGATTCCTTCCCCTCCAATCTCTAAGTGATAAGGCCCTAATTTATAATAATATTAATAATAATGGATTTAATAATATTTTGATATCTATTTATTTAAAAAATCGCATTTATGTAGTTATTTTGTCCATGTTTCTGAAGAAATCTTGTGTACTGTCGCTCAGGACCAAATGTAAGAAACTTCCAACCCTTCCGAAGTCCATTGATGAGTTGTTGTCTACTCTTCCTACAATGAATATCCACACTGCCAAAGGAGAGGACTTCTTGTTAGTGGTGAATGAAACGTACAAGGTGAAAATGAAACTTTCATTCACCTCAACCCCACATTTTTAGTTTCGTAGATGGTTTAATAGCTTTTCAAACCGAAATCTACATTAAGACCTATGACATTGACCAACATACCTACTCTCAAGAGTTAAAAAAAAAAAAAAAAAAAAAAAAAACCGGCAAACTCCCGACGATTACCCATACCAATTTGCTAAAAGGGTCATTGTTAAATTTGGGGGGATTTTTGAACAATGAAATTGAGACGTGAACTTTACGACGGATTTTTTATTTTGTGGTTATTGTGATTTTAATACTTGGTGATTGTGATACTTTGATTTGGGTTTTAAGTAATTACTTGTTCAATTAAGGGTTTAGTCCTATAAAGAGTTAATTTTTGCTTCAAAACTAACCAACACCTGGCCGGGAAGCAATTGAGTATCGCCGATTGCACGGCGGAAGGAGTTGAGTAACCGGAAGGAATCGCCAACACTTAGAGAGGAAGGAATCGCCATGCTTTTTGGAGGTCGGGAATCGCCGGTCCCCGATTGATACGATATGGTAAGAACCAGGCTAATTACTCGTTTCATGAAAGAAGAGGAAATTGAAGCTGCGCGCCCTGCAAAAAGCTGAGACCCTTGACCCCGCTGGGGAGACCCCAGACCTCCTCTTGTTTTCACCATGAGCCTCGTCTTAACATTAATGGAACGTGGTACAGGCTCCATTTCGAAGTTCAGCTTCACAGGTTGAATAGCAAAGAATTTGGTAGGTACTTTTCCTTTATACCCCCCTCCCCCCCAGTCAATTTGTCTTCAACACGCCCACCCGATGTTTCTAGGCATTCCTCTCTACTTAGATTACATATTTACGTAGAATTGGTGACAATTTCAAGCTGTGGGAAGAAATTATATTATTTAAAAAAAAAAAAAAAAAAAAAAAAGAATTACCGTGTTTTCAGAAGTTGCCGATGTCGGTGAGGATTTGTTGAAACAAATTGGCGTGGTTGTGGTTTTATTGCTTCCACATGAATTCGCACAATTAGAATGCAAATGAATTAGCAAAAACAAATCAGAATGCTGTGTACAGGTTGGTAGTCTGGATGCTCGCAAGCTCGCATCTCAAAATTACGTAACGTCAAGTAGACAATCCCTTAGTAAAAATACAGATTAGTTGGACTTGTAGGTCAGAATTATGGCGGTCGAGATACTCGCATGCTCGCATCTCAAAAATACATAACATAACATAACATAATCTAAGTAAGAAGTAATGCCTAGATACATCGGATGGGCGTGTTGAAGACAATTTGACTGGGGGGGGGGGGGGGGGTATTACGAAAAACTACCGAATTTAGCTCCGCAAAGAACTCAGCTGACCTGGGTGGCTGTAGATGTTACTGATTCGTTTTTAGAAGTCTCAAGGGGCATCCATTTCAAATTTCATTTTCATGTTGATTAGTAAATAAATAAGGTCTGGAGCTCACCCAGCTGACCTAAGGAGCCTCAGACTTTACGATAAGTTTCTAGATTTCTAGACGTCCTAAGAGGCCTCCATCTCATAGTTCAGCTTCATAGGTTGGCTAGCAAAGAAATTTACTCCGGATCTTACCTCAGCTGACCTTGTGGGGGGGGGGGCTGTAGACGTTAATGATTCGTTTCTCGATCTCTCAAGGGGCCGCCATTTCAAATTTCAGTTTCAAAGTTTGAATAGTGAATATTAGCTTCGGAGCTCACCCAACTGATCTAGAGAGCTTCAGACTTTACGATTCCCCAAAAAAGACGCTTCGCGTACAAAACATGCCAGCCACAAAATGCACGATATAGCATTTTTTAGTCAAATGAAACCTTGTTGCAATCAAATGCAACTTCGTACCTACCAAATAAAATCGTACACCAATCAGATGAAACTTCTTTTTAAGCAAATGAAACTTTTTTTTTTTTTTTAAACAAATGAAATCTCATTTCAATCAATTGAAGCTCTTTGATCACAGCTCTTTGATTGTTGATCACCGCGGCAGACTGCTCCAACTTCGTCATAAACATAATGATGAAAGTGCTGCCACACCGCTTCATTAGTTTGTAGTGACTGTATTAACTTGTTTAGCGAAAATCTGAAATAAAAAATGTTATCTTTTTCTGGATGATTCGAAAAAGTTACATTTGATTGAAGTAAGGTTTCATTGGTATGAAGAAAAAAAAGGGTAATTTGTTTGATAAGAGGTTTTGTTTGGTTGGTAAGTGGTTTCGTATGATTGGTATATGGTTTCATTTGGTAGGTACGAGGTTTCATTTGATTGGATCAAGGTTTCATTTAGTCGGTACGAAGTTTCATTTAGAAAAAAGGTTTCATTTGACTGAAAATGGCTATATCATCCAATTTGTGCCAAGTACACGCCTAGGGATAACAGCATACCACTTGCGGTCCACCTATTCACCACCTTTACAGTTCAACCACTCCCGAACGGTTTAGCCGATTTTCGTGGTTATTCAAATCGCAATAATTTGTAAGGGTTTGTACAGATAGACTTCCTTCAACGGAAGGGGGTGATCAGACTAACACGAGGGCTCAAAGATTTGTGTGTGTGTTTGTTGCATAAAGGTCCGTTAGGACGGCATTTCAACAATATGGTGCAAATCAGGAGTTGTGTTCGAATAATAACGAAAATCGGCCAAGCCAAGGAGTGGCTGAACTGTAAAGTTGATGAATAGGTGGACCGCAAGTGGTGAACTGTTATTCCTAGGCGATATATCGTCACTTAAGTTCTGATACCACCCAATCCACATTGACTCATTTTTCAGGAGAGACAAAAAACTGTTTATTTTCGAAATTTCACGTGAGTCTTTCTAAAAATTCAGTTTCTGCTAAACTTTGCAAACTTGCTAAAACCTACAGAAACTAACTTTTTAGAAAGACTCTCGTGGAAATTTCGAAAATAAACAGTTTTTTGTCTCTCCTGAAAAATGAGTCAATGTGGATATCAAAACTTGAATGACGATATGCATCTATATGAAAAAGCGTTAAACTCTTGGATTCGTTTCGGAATGCATCAAAAAGGATTTCAACGAAGTCATTTTTCGAAATTTTTGATTTTGACGAAGACCACAGGTTTAAGGATATGGAACACCTAGACCACCATTTTCACCCACAGCTAGGTGGGACGTGGGATAGGGCTTGTGGGACTTTCTTATTTGAAAATCGGGGAGGTCTGAAAGTGTCACCATTTGATTCAGCGTGAATAATACATTGGATACGATGTAAAACTCAGTTTTACGAGGCGAGTTCATTTCCAGTAAAACAACCCCCGAAAACCATCGATTTTCCCTTGGTATCGACGTTTTACTTCACTCAACCCTCATTTTCTCCCCTTAATTCCACGTAAAATTGCTTTCATTATACCGTTGAAAAGCTAATATCTTGGGCCAGTTTTACGGATGAGGTACACGAATAACAGTACAGATATGTGACACTTACAGCCGGTTCAAAAATTGGAATTTCTCATACTCGTGGAAACTTCATACTGAAGCAGTTTTTTCACCAGATGAATCCTATTAAAAAGTTTTGGTTTGGCATTTGATAGGAAGGAAATTTAACGCTCTTTCCAACGGTATCCTCAAATTTAAACTTACTGTTTTATTAATTTTAGTTATGGCCTTTTCAGTGATTGAAGATCAAAAACTCGAAAATATCTCAAAAATAAATCACTCAAAAACTAAGCTAACTTTTGATAAGAAAAGAGCTCTAGAATCACCCCTTAAAGTACTGACCACCTTATTCTCGACACGCTGTATAACCACAATAATAAACAAAAATAGATATAGACTAATTGAAGAGAAATACGTTCTTAACTGGGAATAAAACCTATAAACCGTCACAATACTCCGTTGTCCAGTTCTTGCAATAAAACACTATTTATGTAAACACAGTTGATAAATCTATGAATCGTAGATAATAGAGCACCCTAACAATGTGATGGATCTTACAATTAATTAGGACGCTATACTGCCCACCCAACTTGGCAGAATTCTTTTACAAAGGTTGTTCTCCTCCAACAATTCATTATTACATATGTTATTAAACAAGTCATTGAAGAACTAAGAAACTTGTGAGTTCCGGAATTTATGCTATACAAGACATGGAATGTTAACAGGGATATGTAACGACCACAAGAAATATGTATTTAGGTATGCAATAGATATCATAGAAATGAAACAGAAAACTCTAAAACTTACCTTATGATAGACAAGGAATGGTGATATAAATATCAGAATTCGGTTATTGACTCAACTATCACATCACCTTTGTGGGTGTACGAGTAATTTCAACAGCGTGAAGTTTAATTCGATCGGGGAAAAGTTTTATTCATTTTGTGAAAGATTCAATTCAAAGTTCGAATGATAAAAAATTCCAAATATCAAAATTTTCATTTATTAACAGTATTTATGGGACTAATGAGCATAATATGTTACTTTTCCCCTCCTATTACTTTTATTACCTATCACTCATAGGATTCCAAAGTGTTACGTTACCTACTTCTTTAAACAATGATATCGAACAATAAATCCTTTCGTTGTTCTTTCAAATGAAGAGTACAGGGGCAGAACGGGCTAACTCGATTTTTCGTCAAAAGTGAGTTGAGAATGGTACCTGTGACAGAGTTCCCGTCAGAATCCCAGAGAAAGCGCTGATGTCGCTCCGTTGGAAAACAACGGGCGTCGCACGCCTCTCCTCGTGTGCTTGAGAGGCTGAGTTTGGCGTTGGTTGGGTGATCCAGGTCCTGGAAACCCAATCTACTCCGAACATAGCACATTAATGCAATTAGTAGGAGTGGGGGGCTCTGACGGGATACTGTCATCCTCCTCTACCTCTTTGTCGAGGATTTAGGACCCCATTGCACCTCTGGGGGGCTACCTAGATCCTTGATATACCTTATGTATATGGTAGCCGACACAATAGTGTGGTCAAAACAGGTAGGTAAACGAGTCTAAATACTTCAAAACAGTGGGTGAGTATTTCGTATACAGCGAAAGAACGGGCTTATGTGAGCGGTCCAGAGAAAGAACGGGCTAACTTAGAGCTGCCACTTCCCCATCCTTGTTAGTTCATTACCCCGCCTTTCAATCACAGCAGGTTAGCTGTGTTTCATATTTGACATTCTTCCACTTTTCCGTTCTGTTGCTGTCTCTATTCAATATTCATCGTTCGGTCCTGTGTTATACATTAATTTCTTGGCCTGATCAAAATCAGATATATTGATTGGGGCGGGATTTCTTGACACAAAATATACCTATTCCTAAAGCTCCAATGAAGACGAGGCAGCTGAGAGAAGTAAAATTTCATGATGATTACCATTGGCTAATTTACTATGGTTAGAGATATAATGCAGAATTTACTAGCAAGTTTTTGACGCCGAACCTGCCAAAAAAAGAAAATATCTGGCTCAGAAGCCACTTTGTCCATCAGAATTTCACTTCCCATCAAGTTCCTAGAAAATGTCGATCTCTTCGAAAAATCCAGGGATTTGATTCATTCAAAAATATTCTGTACTGAGAAAACCAGGAGGAATTTCAAGAAATTAACCTACAAGTGAGTAAGTAAATCACTCTCTGTCAAGGGAGTTATCCCGTTCTTTCTGTGTTTTTTTTTTATGATCGAGTTTTTCCCGTTATATTTCAATAAAATTAATTTCGTGAGGTAATTTGGCAGTTTTATTACTTTTGCCTGTACTTACGTTGACATTATAATTTCAAAATTTCAAATTTCATTGAGTTTTTGCATTAAAATTAGTTTTTCTTGAAACTAGGAAAAAACATGATAGCCCGTTCTTCTCTTATACTCTAAATAATATGCATTTGCAATCTGACCTGATAGGAACCTGTATTTATTGTAATTATAGTCCTACAATGACATTGCCCTCTTCAAACTGAGCAGTGAAGTCGAGTTCACACCTTTTGTTCGACCTATCTGCCTCCACGGGATGCTATCTCCAAAAAACAACACCGTGCTCGCCTCAGGATGGGGTGCGACCGCATTCAGTACGTTGTCTACATACCAAATAATTTGATTGTATCTTTGCATCATACAATAGCGAATGCATGTGTGCACAGAAGTATTTACAATGAACTACAGTTCTTTACAATTATATTTCCCTAAATATAATATCATAGTCTTGTTCAAAATTCGTTGCAGAAGGTTTGTCATCTTCACACTTGCTTAAAGTCGGACTGGATGTAGTGGACAGTTCTGAATGCGACAGGCAGTGGCGCGAAACTGTTGCTAAACTCGAACCAGCTAACTTCAAGGCGGTGATCTCAAACGGAGTCAGTGATCAGATTCAGGTCTGCGCCTGGGCTGACGGCAAGGATTCTTGTCAGGTGAGCTCTTCAAGTGTTGAGTACTAATAAAATATCATTTTTCTACACTCTAAGTGAATGTATGATGCGTACACTCTGTAAACGTTACGTGATATTGACGCCGAGTCATGCTGCGTACATCTTTGGACTGTGTCAGTCACTGCATGTTGGACCGTCATGCAGGATATTCTTGATGCGAGTGATGCTTTATAACGCACAACAAACAAAACTGCATATCTGCAGCTTGATGATACTTGTACGGCCCTTTCAGGTTAGTTGACATGGTAACCATGGATACGGAAATTTTAACGTTCAGATTCTCGTTTGACTCTTCAGTATCACTCGTATCACCCTTCAGTTCAGCAAAATGTGCACTCACACTACACAAATCTTGGACTCGGGTACATCATGGTATATGTATAACGTAGCATGTCCTGGTGGGTGCCTAATATCTAGTACAAGAAATGAATCTACCAACAACATATTGCTTTTCTCCTAGCCCTCCGATTTCATTCGGTGGGGCAACCGTCGATATCGTACTGTGTACAACGTGTGAGACTGAAGTTAGAAATATTTACTCTTTTAATACGGTAAATGACGCAGCAGACACTTCACGTTAGTCCAAGTGAGTGTTTACACATCGAGGAATATCACATTTACGTTAGCTTCTCGTATCTCGTAAGTATCAATAGTATGGTAAACCTGTACACTTACATTCGAACGCTCATTAAAATTGACGTCATCATCCTGGAGCTGTTTTTCTCGCATAAAAACGCACGAAAGTAACTGAGATATGGTTGATTTTAAGCTCCAAACCGGCCTACCCTGAAGCTTTTTATCTTGGAAACGCACACACACAGTAAAATTACATGATGCCTGCTTTTTAGTTAGTAAAAAAGGAACAAAAAAACCATATTGACCGGGAAAAGTTTAAAATGCAGTATACCTATATACCATCCGGCTTCCCTTTAATTGCTTCTTTCGGGGGCTCTCACTGGAAAGATAATAGACTTCTAGAATCACTGAATGAAATGTTACCATTTAAGTTCATCAACATACAAGTGAACAAAATAATTGAATCTTTATTTGTTTTAGGGTGATTCGGGCGGCCCAATACAGCAAGTGTTGTCTGACCCATACTGCATGTACACCATCATCGGCGTTACATCTATTGGTAATAAGTGCGGTGGCCAAGTTCCTAGCGTTTACACCCGCGTGCATCACTACTTGCCCTGGATAGAGTCTCATGTATGGCCCAAATCATGAGTCATTCGTCAACGTTCTTTTTAATTTATTTTAGTAACTTTTAAACCTATCATGCATTTTTATGTACATAATTTGTAATTATCAAGACTTACCCACTTCATTTTATGTCGTACTATGATAAAAGTAATCTTCGATTAAACTAGTATTAGCAAATTTTTGTAAAAAATGAAGCTACAGCAATGGCTGTAGAATTTTCTTCATTGAAATCAGTTTTGAGGCACTCTGAAACGAAGCCTAAAGTCCATCCGTTCTTGCGCCAAAAATCAAGCTCTCCAAATGAAAGGATGATTTCGTTGGCCAGTACTTTTTGAGCTCATTAAATTGGTCACATTTCAAAAATTGTACCGAAAAAATCACTAGGAATAGCTAAAGCGGCAAAAAATTATTAAATTTATATTTGTTTTGGAAGGATTTTGCTCGGATAAAGTTTAATAGCTATAAATAAAGCTTGTAAAATTTATTTACAAAATTATAATCGATAAAAACTCCAAAAAAATCTAAAAAACCTAAATCTCTTTTTAATAGCAGATTTTATTTAGAATGCTTTTTTTTTTTTTTTTTTTTTTTTTTTTGTTAAAATAAATAGTCAACGATTTCTTTTCCCTCAAAAAGCTCAAATTTCAAAACAGCTTAACATAACACAATAGGATAATTTACGAAAATTTGCTCAAACGATCATGCTACATGACTGGAACTTTATTTTTGTAATTTGTACACCTAAAATGCATTATTCATATAACTAATAATTGCTAAGACTTACGTACTTCATTGTATGTCGCAAATAATACAATCACGAAATTTGATCCTAGATTGAACTGGTATTTAATTTGTATTGTCTCCCAGTCAGCTTGCATAGCAGAAATTGGTTGCAATGTTGCATTCGGCCACATAATTTCTAGTAAGAGAAAACGTTTTTTGTTGTTTAAAATGAAAATTTCAACTCACATTTAGCGATTTAGATCCCAAAGGTCACAATTTGTCTAATGTCTGACTGCATCTTTTGTTCACGAATTTTTGTACCGAGTATCAATATTTAACTGGTACCTTGAAACTTTGAAACTATGAAAATCTCATCAGATAAGAAGTAAATACGTATACATATCTCTACTTCTCAATAGGAAACCTATTGGTAAATCGGGTTATCAAACTTGGTTTGGTACCTAACAAGATAGTAAGTTACAAATATATGGTGGATGAGCCAAAGCATTATGGCAACATCGGTTTTCATAGAGCTCTAGAATTCTTTTCCTTGTGACTCGGGGTCGTCACTTGGATAACATTCAAAATGAGCAAACGAAACAAGTTGTGAAGCAACCCTAAAGAGCTGTGATCTTTGATTTTTTCTAATTTTTCAACTAACGTCAGTACTGCTGGCGTTTCATACTTCTTTGATATCAATGCGAAACGAGCTTGTACGGGAAATTTGAAATGTTGCGTCTTATTGAAAACGATCCCATCACCTACAAGCTCGTCAACGGAGGCAGAGGTTAGGTGAGTTAGTATTATTTTTCTGAAGTGACTGGTGGCCGTTCGTGAAACAATGTTGAACATAAATGTTTAATATAATTAAATATTACCTATTATATTTTTGGAAATTAAAATGTAGAAATTGAAGGCTCCGTACACAGACAACTTGATGGTAATCATCCGTTAACCTCTTAATTCCTCGAGGGTCGGGTAGTTACCCATTTTATCAGCTTTGATAATCCGATCGCCTAGTTTTTACGGACGAGATAGCCAACGATGTGTGTTGGTGGAAGAAAACTCGCTCTAACGTCTGATTAAGCTCAAATAACATAATGCCGCGTTAGCGCTAATTCTTGAGTTAACTCAAACTGTGAAATTGGCCCGTATAACCCTAATTGGCCCTCAGGGCCGGTTGCACAATCAACAACCAACAATCCCTAACCATGATTAAAGCAGATAATTGTTTTACGGAACCAGAGTTTTGAACGTTGATTTAAAACAAATGGGTTTCACCAATGTAATCAATGGTTACGTTGTTATCAGTAAACATCGATCAGCAGCGTTTCCCTAAAACGTCGATTTAAAGTTTAAACGTAGATTTAGACGATATCTGAGAGGTATTTTAGCGCAAAATGAGGGTGATAACGAGATAATAGTGAGAGATAAGCTGTTACCAACCTGAAATCTTCAATGCTTCTATCTTTTCTAAGCCATCATAATGTTTTACAAACTCGTTGGCGTAGTCCTTCACTGCCCCATCATTTAGAAACTAGCGCAGCGATGGTAATACATCGGATTTTTTTCAAGAATTTCAGATTTGAATTTGAAGTAAAAGCGCGAAATTTCCAACCACTGGAATATTCCATCCAAACACGATTTCATTTCGCCTCCATTGGGAATTTCGGGAGTCAGTCTCCTAAAAAGTGGTAGGTAACTAGGTATTCGATGGATTTTATAACTGTAGCCGCTGTAGAATCCGAGATTCCAAATTATTTTAACTCAAAAAGTGCAGGAAACAGGCAACAGTTTTATCAGAATGCTTATATTATGATCAAGTTCCATAACCTAGATATTTTTATGTTAGTCTCCCATCACTCAAATGACAACAGCCTACGACACCACTTAGGCACGTTGTGTCATTTCAAATCGTACTGAGCCGTTGGCTATTTTATAACACAATTTAACAACTGTATTTCTACATTCCATGTATGTACCTTCATATACCTATGCTTACCCGTGACTTGTGTATTCGATGCTATCATCAATTCGTTCACGGACTGTAAAACAGTAGTTTTTGAAATTCGGTACCTACCTCCTCAGAAAATCAATTTCATTGAGATTGAATTCCGCAGTAATCTCTCTAATCTAACGAGGATGGTGAATAGTGAATTCATAAGTTTTCATCATCCTCGCCAAATTCGTTCTCAAAAACCAATGCTCTAATCTATCCTCTGTGGCTAATTTTCATCCATGTAGGAAATAGCAAAAGAGATGGGAAAACGTGACAGAAAAAGATTTTGGTCTTGTAGACTTGGACTTTTGGTCATATGGTGGCGGAAAGAAATACCTACCTAAAATCGTTAATTGGATTGCTAACCACCCAAACTCGGCTGGTTGGTTTTGATCGTTGATTTAGCGCATTTGATTTATCTAAACCGGAGTTGGTGAAACCGAATATCGTTGTATAACAGCTGGGGCCTATTTAATAAAGCAACAAGTCAAGTTACAAGCCGATTTTATGCACAAGTTGTAAAAAATGAGTGTGCAAGAGCTTCATAAAGGTACACAAGTGTAGACTTGTAATGCACTGTGGAAATTAACAAGTGTACAGGCGAATTTGGACAAGCTACAAGTGTCTCCCCATTATTTTGTACAATTCGTAGTTTTGCAGTTTCTAAAAATGGCCGATTTTTAACCAACGTCCATTCACCTGTAAACTTGTAATTTTCCAGCATTGGTAGTTGACCATTTTCCGGCGTTTAATATGTGGGAATTATTTTCTGCTGAAGAATACAGACAAGAAAGAAGCATTCAGCGTAGAAGAGGCCAACGATTTTTTCTTTCATGAATAAACGCTTTTTTTAGGGTATTTTCGAGTTTAACGAGAGATTTAGGATGCCTTCCAAAACTTGAATGATTCAAATGCTGCGTGACCCTGTGCAATTTTTCCTGATCGGGTATTGAGGATCTCCCTTTCGTTGAAGAACTAAGTGAAGATAATTTCGAAGTTACACATGACATTCCTTACCCAGCAGCATTAGCTTGATGAATTGATTAATCATTTCAGCTGAATGAAGAGGAAAAATCCGATTATGCCAGCCATCAGAATAAGTTGAAATCAAATACACACTTATTCCACTTTTCAGTTTATAATTTGACTGTCTTCCAATCATTACACTTAGTCATGTACGATTAACATCCTATTTGTACCGTTTACTTCATGATTCGCTGACAAAACTTCAATTTCAGCATCCCGCTTGACGTTGTTCATTTCGTAAGTTCCCTCACGCCATTTTTCATTTCTGCTACACTTGTAAACTTATCTTCTACAAGTGTAACTTTTCTATACTTGTACTCTTTGTTTTGATGAAACACTTGTTCTAGTTTACCGTGTATTACAAGTATGTACCTGTACTTGTTAACTTGTAACTTGTTGTTTTATGAAATGGACCCCTGGGATTTAATGAGTACCTAAACGTTGATTAAAACTGGTGAACAAGCCCTTAATCAGCAGTAGTATCCATGAATCAATCCCGCCAAATCTCTCAACACTCGCACTACCTATTACAATCCACGCCTCAATCGATTTTTCTCAGCACCTCCTGCCGTCAACTCCGCGAACCATCCACGTTCTTCAGGATCCTCGACAGAGCGCTCCACCGTCCTCCTCTCCCTTTGATTGGATATTTGGAAGCCTTCGCATCCTGCCCATCAAAAACCTCCCTCGCCCATCGCAGGGAAACACTCTCCTTGCACGCTCCGTAGTTGTTAGTGCCCTTTTTTCGAGCCTGTCCCTTTAATTCCCGTGCTCGTGTCGTTACTTTCTTCCCGTTCTGTACACCGCGCATTACTTTCCACTTTCCGAACTCGCGAACTCGAACCGTGCGACCCTTAAAAAATGAACGCTCCTTTAGAATCCTGGCTGTTCAGACTCCCCAAAGTCAAGTGGTGTGTTGTGAAAGGATCTTGAACTTGACATTGCAACTTGTTTTGTTGTGAAAGCCTTTTCAGTGCTCTGCTGTGATCGTAAGTCTTGTTTTCGCACTGCCATAGCTGTAATATCTCAATAAATAACTAATAAATGCATCGAAAATGTGAATTACAGCTCAAATTGACAAAATAACATTGTGTTCATATTGTCCAATTCGTACGTACTGTTTACAAAAAACGTTGATGGATTACACTTCTGCTATCGACTGGAATGAAGATGTTTGACGTCATTATTCGGACGCTATAACGTAAACCTTTCGACAATTTGTGTTGATTGAGAGAACAATATTTGACTAACATGTCAAAACAAGGTAAAGGCGGTAATCAAGACAGCTCCCCGGACCTGAGCTTGAAGCTCCGGAGGGGATCTTCGGATTCGCGGGACAGTTTTTATATGGATTTCGCTCAGGGGATCGACTCCGACATAGAGGAAGTCGCTGCGACGGGTTCGGGCGGGTTCCCGCACCAGGATATCACGGATGACGCGTCCACGCCCACAGCCACGACTGTCAAAGACGAAGGGTGAGTATATACTACAGTATACTGTAATGTACCTAGTGTACTGTAGTGTAGTGTAGTAGTGTAGTGTAAGTAGTGTAGTATAGTGTAGTGTAGTGTAAGTATGTATAGTGTGTTTTGGATCAAATATCCGTGATTTGTCATGATATCCGTTATTATTAAGTAATATCCCCTGTAATTATTGTCAAAATCTCACATTTAACTGTAGTCAATTTTATTTTTACTTTACTAAATGGAGGAGAAAACTATATTTTAATGTAAAAAAAAAAAAAAAAAAATCCGAAGAAAACTAGGATTTTTGTAAAGATGGAATTCTATAAAATTGAGCTCTAGGGTTTGTTTGAGAGTGAGAAATAGGTTAGATTCTCGTATTGGTTGCGATGAGGGACGCATGGACGACGGGATCATCATTCCAGAAGACACCAACCAAGTAGATACACCAGTATAAAGCAACAAGAGGATGATTTAGTTTTAGTTATCTTGTTATTGTTCGATTGTTCTGTTAATGAATTTTGTAAAAAAACTGAATAAAAATAAACTATCAAAAAAAAAAAAAAAAAAAAAAAAAAAAAAGAGATGACGTAGGATGACCGAGGAAAGACAGATTCATTCCAGCTCTAAAATCATAAGAGTGTCGGTGCAGTTTCATGAAATTTGCCCTTCTACTAAGAATCACCCGTGTTGATTTCGGCAATTCAATAAATCGTTTTCTATTTTCCAAGGAAAAAAAAAAAAAAAAAAAAAAAAAAAAAAAAAAAAAATAAATAAAATTAAAAAAAAAAAAAAAAAAAAAAAAAAACAAGAGGATGGGTCCCCCTAATGATTGAAATAAAAAAGACCTATATTGAGACTACAGTATTAGAAGACAAACTCAAATTATCTACCCCATGGAAATTGTAACATCCAAACGACCCTCGCATATACAATAAGCTCTAAGAAGGCCATTAAGGCGAAACGCCAAGCAACAGTAAACAAATACGAGAAGCTAACCCATTTCTCACCCTCAAACAAACCCTAGGATGTATTCCTTGAAGCCTACTTACTACACCAAATATAAAATTGAGTTTGGGGTCGGTTACTCCGTATTTTTCTTACGCTGAATCAAATGGTAGGTCAACTCTTGCCTATATATCTCCCAACCCCGTTATTACCAAGTTTTGAGTTCATTTGATAAATGTTATGTATTTAGGGGTGAAACTAGTTAGAAAAGTGTAGGTATAACTCCAGGGGTTTCCAAAAAACTTATTCTAAAATTATTCAAGATTAATAGCTTGTTCAGCAGTTTTTGTTGATTTTTAGTACATATTAATGAAATTAAAGGACATTGTTTTCGGTATAATTTTGTGCATACATTTTTTAATGTTCTAATTGATGGTTGATAGACTTTATTTGAGTAATATTCCGCTAAAAATATAAATTTAACGATTTTCAAACGTTTTTGCCATTTTTGGTGCTTATCAAGCTCTTTTTTTTTTCTAGATTTGACCTCAAAATCTGCTGTCCAACGAACTAATCCTTTCTAATGAAATAGCTCATTTTTTATTTGAAAATTCGCTAAAATGACGAGAAAAAAAAAAAAAATTTTTTTGACTTTGATATTTTTTGTCAGGGAAATCTGAAGTTTGGTCAGGGAAATGTCAGGGAATTTTAAATTTTCCATTTGGGGGCCACCCTGAACTCGGTTATAACGGGGAGATTCGCAAGTGTTGCGATTTGATTTACCGCAAATTAAAACATAAATAAATAAACGACGTTAATATAGAAGGTCGACTTTTCACCAAAAACCCTCGATTTCTTCGGAAAAACAATGTTTTTCAACATTGAATTATTGTTTTCTCCTGAGATGTTCTTGGCAGCTTTTACTGTTCTTGCATCTTGAAAAAGTATTGGTTCTCTTACTTCAATTTCCGATGAAAAAAACTCGGTTTCCCAAATATATTTAAAAAAAAAGTCAGGCATCTATCCAATAGAAAATGTAATGATCTTTCCAACGGTATGCTCAAATTTGGAGTCAAAGTCAATATAATTTGGCAACCGAAAGTGCAAATTTTATAACGATGTTCATAGGTATGTATGTAGGTATAGGTATGTGATACGTTTGTGTTAGTTCGCTTATTTTTCTTGAAAATAGTATTTCTGTATTTTGTGAAATGCAGTGAGTTTCTGTTTCGCGAAAAACAAGTAAAACCTTTCATTTTACGGATAATTTCATACAATTAGGTTAGAAAAATTACTTTAATATTGCTATGTATAGAAAATTGTTCCAGCTTTGCGGTCGTTCAATAGAAAAGATCCCAAATTGTAAGTTCCAGTCATGCAGCATGATCGTATGAGCGAATTTTCATAGCCTATCTATCGTACTATAATATGTTAAATTGTATTGAAATTTGATATATTTCAATATAAAGAAATTGTTAAAAACCAATTTTTGATTTAAAAAAAAACATAAGAAAACAAAACTCACGATAAATAAAATTCGGTGATCAATAGAAATTTTGAATTTTCAGTTTTTTTTTCCAGTTTTTATAGATTTTTTATCAAATATTAATGAAATTCAAGTACGTTTTTCTGCATAATTTTGAGCAAAATTTTTTAAATATCCTATATGGTTATTGAAAATTTAGTTTTGACTAAAATTCTGCTAAAATATATACTAAATTTCACGATTTTTGGCCGTTATTAACCATTTTTAGTGATTTTTTAGTTCATTTTTCGAAATTGACCAGTTTAATGTTTTCAAAAATTGTTGGCCAACCAACTAAGTAATCCTTTTGTTTGGAATGCTTGATTGTTTGGCACAAGAACGGTAATATTTACCTCAATCCTAAGGAGAGTTATCGTCTGGAATGACATTATATATATATATATATATATATATATATATATATATATATATATATATATATATATATATATGGTATTTCATATATGTATGATATACATATTTATATGAAAAAGCGTTAAACTCTAGAACTCGTTTCAGAATGCCTCAAAACGGATTTCAAAATGAAGAAATTTTAAATTTTGATTTTTAAATTTTCCAAGCCATTACAATAGCTTTACGTAGCAATTTTCTACGTTCGTTAAAATCGGCTCGTGCAGTTTGGCTGACCTGTTTTTAGAACACCCAATATAACGAAGCGTGTACCTTAGACTTCTGAGGGGGGTTAAGGAAGGAGAAATCTGCCCATTAAAATGTGGAGCCGTATGTAATAAACTCACAGTTTTCAAACGAGTGTTAAACCTTTTATTGTGGGATGGAAAATCAGGAAGTTTAGTCCTCCCCAGCAGCGATTGGTTGTACGTGACCTATTACGAATAATAAACGTGTCATTTTCTCCGAGGGACGAAAATTTCAAAGACCACCTGAACTATGTCAAAAAGTTTCTTATGTCAAAAGCCTCTTATCGTCGGAAAGTGCAGTAGGTGACTGTCCCCTTGGAATTTCATCAGCATTCATAAATAAAATATACATGAAGATACATCCTTATTAGTTTTTTTCTTAGAGTTTGACGTAAAATGATAGCTTTCTTATTAAATTAGTTCATTAGTTAATCATTTGTTCAAAATTTGAAGTTAGAAAGTACTCAAGTCGTAAGAAAAAATTTGCTCCGGTTTCTTGTGTTCACTATTTCCAGAGCCATGTTGCGATATAATGGAGTGGCTAAATCCAATCAAATCATGATATATTCGCTAATATAACCAAAAATACAAACCAGACCTTTATGGACGTCCTTGTAATGGATCCATTATTTACCAATATGTTTATCCTATAACAGTGAAAGTGTGATTCTTGACTATACACCAGTGATCTGCGAAAAAAACAATACATACAAACCTGAAGCGTTCGTTACGAGAACTAGCAATGGGAATTTGGTAGAATTTAATTATAAGCTGATAGTTCATATTGTATCACCTTGATAAAAGGACAGCACAAGTCATGACAAATGCTCCAATGAACTGTAGAGTGGCCTGCGGTGGACAACAAGGGAAAAACGTCTGCCAAAGTTGGGTGTGGCAATTAGCTTCGTTAACGTATCATGAATGTATAGATCTTTCAAAAGTTTTAAATGATCTTAAAACATTCCATAGCGAAAAAGAGTACCTGAATCAAGAAGTAGCGAGATACGTCATAATTGGTCAATTAAGAAACGAAAAAATGATACTCAATGTAATTTACATTCGCGCATACGCACAATGAACTGATTAGTTGGAACAATGAAACAGGTTCGGGACCATCTGAAACCTAACCCTCGTATTCACTGACCATTTCGTCAAAATCAGATGAAAACTGTGGAAATTAAGGTCGTTACCAATATATCACATTGGCGGATGCACAGTTGCTATAAATGATACAATCATGTTGAAACTGATATGGGGTAATCAAATCGTCTTCTCCCAACTATTATCCAAATTTAAACGAAATCGAACGACTAGGGTGTAAAAAAAGAGCATAGTGGAATATACATTTTTATACATTTGCGTAGAGTGAAGTATTGATTCGACAACAATGAAACTGAAAGGGAACCATCTACAACCCAGCTCGCCCATTCCCTGAAAATTTCATCCAAATCGGATGAGAACTGTGGAGAATAAGGTTGTTAGAAGGATTTCTCATTGGCGCATGCGCAGTAGCTATTGATGATACAATCATAAGAGATGCTAATGCTATGTACGAAAACAGTAATATGAGACGCTATGTATAATAAGATATGCTAAAATCCTAATTTTCCAAATATCATCCGAATTTGGGACTAGGGCGTGAGAAAATAATGCTTGGTAGAACTTGCGTTAGCGCATGCGCAGAATTATGTATTGAGTCAGGAACCATGAAACTTATAGGGGACCGTCTACACCGTAGCCCGCTCATTCCCTAAAAATTTCATTCACCTCGGATGAAAACTGTAAAAAGTGACCTTGTTAGAAGGATTCCCAGACACAGGAGACACACACACACACACACACACACAAAGACAGACAGACACGGATCCAAAGTCTAAAACGTGAAACGCGAGTGGAAATTTTGATTTTGGAGACCAACGATTTTTCTTGTCCCGAAAGTGAAAACAATGCTTCCGCTACCTATAGGTTGACTCGTAAGCAAACATTCCTAATAGAGATCGTCCACACACGCATGGATGTAGAGAATCAGTCTAAATCTTTCAGTCAATGCGCCCGTACGAGAGTGTTGAATTTTCTCAAAGCATGGACCAATAGGTGTAGTAAGAATAGTACTAGGTATTTTAAATTAGTTGGCTAATTAGACCACAATGCGAATTAATTGCAATCAGAGCTATTAATTAATATCAATAAATTAATTTGCTGTTCGAAGTCGTTAGCGTTCTAATTGTGCAGCTGACGCGAGTGGACTTACTCTCCCTTTCAACGGTTTTAATTTGCTTCTCATGAAGGCGCCCTTATCCGATAATGCAATTGAAGAGCCCCCACACTCGACCTCTATATTTTATGGTATGGTGAATCCGCCTGGTCGTACTGCACAATGTATGTTCTCATAAGGTCTAATCGAATGCACCACAATACGAATACCAACATGTAGCCTCCCGAATTATTTATTATTTTATAAATAATAAAATTGCCTATAGCAAACTTGCATGATAGAGCACAATCGACTCTTTTCTAGAGCAAGCAAACCAGAAACTAACCACTGCGTCGTACTGTACGAATTGGGAATCGTTGTAAAATTGAACGAAACGATTCAAAAGCCACAGTAACGTGACTACACGCTACTCCAAATCATCATAATTGAGCCCGAGTCATAGATTACCCAACGTGTAATGAATTCTTTCATAATGGAAGAAGTATCAAATTAGCAACAACTTCATCTGTGGTTTAATTTTTTCACTAGAAATACATTTACCTAATAGAAGAAGGAAGGGAACTTGGAAGGGTAGGTAGGTAACACCGAAATTCGCCGAGTCCTTTCAATAATTTGGTTTTTTCTATAACTAATTGCTAATATCTGAGTGGTACATTCGTGAAAGTTATCTACGTTGCAAAAAACGAGATTACCGTATACTCGTTGGTAAGATACCATCTTAAAACGGAAATGGCCAATACCACGAATAAACTTGTATCTCAATACATTTCTTTGCTTCGACCACACCTAGCTTAATTTTGATTCAATTCATGCGAAACGGTATTGTAAATGACACGGATAAGTGGTGAAAGTACTCGGGTATAATAGCCTTAAATTCCGCGGCATTGATTTCCACCAAGCCAATACGATGACTTCCACGTGCATTGTTGATTTTACTACGAGAATGTCGAGTGGGCTCTGTAATATACTCGTATATTGAAACGAAAGAAAAACGGTAGAAATCTAAGTGTTTCTTGCATAATGTATTGTTGCATTCATCGCGCAAGCGTCGGATCGATACCCGAACGACATGAGCTGGGAACGATGAAACACCTGCTTTGCTTAATTGGGATATTATTCTTCATATTCATGAACAAATATGAATTGTGATTTTTTCAATAGGTACTGGTTTTATACACAAGAATAATCTATTCGTGAAATTAGAATGATTGAGAAATCAAGGTGCCAGAAGCGCTAATTACAAGTTTTTAGTTTATTTGTTATGCCCGATTTTATGTATTTTATCGATTTTTATGGGTAAAACTAGTTAATTAAATTGAAAAAACTCGGTTATAACGGAGGGATATCTGGTACGCGACCATTCGATTCAGGGTGAAAAAATGCATAAAAACCGGTTCCGAAATCGAATTTCCTTAGATTGTCATTTTTCACGAAATCCCTCGATTTCATAGGAAAAACCCACGTTTTTCAACATACAAACATATTTTTCTCCTCCAATTAGCAAAGTAAAAGTAAAATTGGCTAGACCGTTAAAAAGCTGACAGTTCGCGAAAGTTTTTCCAGTAGCAGGAACGAGAATTTTGTGGGATTATCCATGCCATCTCGCGGTGTTAAAAAACACATAGTTTCTCATTTTTGAAATATTTCGACTTCGGGGTGCATTTCTATTTGACCTGTATAATCTAGCACGTTAGGTAGCTATCCGAACGTAAATTTAACGATCTTTCCAAAGGCATCCTCAATGTTTTGTTTACTCCAAAATCGAAAGAGGTTATGGTCATTAATAACATGAGGTCAAAAAACTGAATAAATTCTTAAAAATTAATCACTCGGAATCTAAGCATTAAGAAAAAAAGTCTGTCAAGTTGGGAGTGGCACATTGCTTCCTCGTTCACATCATCTCCTTCCAACTATCATCCAAATTTCAGCGAACTCGAACGACTAGAGAGTGAATGGAACATAATGGGATTTACGTTGGCGCATACGCAGAATGAAGTATTGATTTGGCAACAATGAAACTGATATGAGACCATCTACAACGTAACCCGAGCAATATCTGACAATTTCATTGAAATCGGATGAAAACCGTGGAAATTTAGGTTGTTACAAGGATTTCACATTGGCGCATGCACAGTAGTTGTTGATGATAGAATCATGTTGAAATTGATGTAAGATGGTCAAATTGTCATCCCCCAACAACTATCATCCAAATTAGATCGAGATCAAACGACTAGGGTGTGAGAAAATGCTGGCTCGTAGAATTTACGTTTACGCATGCGCAGAGTGAGGTATTGTGTTAAGAACGATGAAACTGATAGGAGACGGTCTACCTCTTTGCCCGTACATTCTCTGTAAATTGCATCCAAATCGGATGAAATATGTGGAAAATAATCCTGTTACAAGGATTTGCGGACACACGACATACACACACACACACACACACACACACACACACACACACACACACACACACACACACACACACACAACACACAGACAGACAGAGAGACACACACGGAACCAAAGTTGTTCAGACTGGTTTAAAACTTAAAATGCGAGTGGAAATTTTGATTTCGGAGACCGACAATATTTTTCTCCCGAAAGTGGAAACAATGGTTCTGCTACTTTTAGGTAGACTCGGAAGCATAATCGCAAGGAAGAAATTTCGATTGAAAATTAGTTGCGAAATACGTGGGTGAAGTTTTCCGGATATAACGTGCGACACCCTGTATTTTATGTTACATTGTCTGTCACATTGCCTTCGGTAGTGAGGAAGCAATTTATTTCTCTATGCATTACACGTTTACATGTTTAATATTCATTAGTCGTAATTTGAGGAAACCTCTTATTCGCTGAAGAACAAGTTCGTTACCTCACGAGAATGCCGGAGGCTTGAACAAGTGCACTCCACCTAGCATACACTTTGTATTGTCAGCAAAAGTTCACTTTTAATTGGCCTCTTTTCTAGACCCAGAATGCATAGCTCACGAGAGGCTGCCTAGTTTGAAGATCCCATTATTCATAGACATGAAACCTCCCTCTGGACCAAGTTGTTGGGGCTAACTGGGCGTCTCTTCTGAGAACGCACCAGAATCCCGTTATAAAATCAAATCAAATCGATAGAAAAATATAGTGGACTGTAAAAATTAAAGCAACATAGAATGTGGGTGCTTGACGGAAAAAATAAAAACAAACGTTAAAATGATGAACATAAATGATAATATTCTGTTTATTCATAAAAAATGCAAGTATATGCGAGTATGTAGTGTTCCTACCTATGTCATGCCGAGGAAATACAATGTAGATTTAGAAAAAATATCTAATACAAAATAAAGGCTGAAACTTCTATCAGGAAATAATAGAATTTTCGAAAGGGGGAAACTTTGGTTGGTGTCGATCTTGTTCCGCGGTGTTTTCCAGAAGGTAAGGCTGATTTAATGATATCCAAGAATGAAGATGGAATTGGTAAAGTTACCACACTAGGGTGGTTCAAAAAAAAAAAAAAAAAAAAAAAGTTCTGGGGTTTCTTGTCCCCATTGTTTTTTTGCTTCCTTGGTATGTCAGGATGACAATCCTAAATCCTCCTAAACTTTTAGCAAAAAATATTAATCCTAACCACTTTACCTGGGTCGATTTCGGCCAGTTACCGACCGCTATCGTAAACCAACCTCTAAATTGGTGCCGAGGTGATGAAGGACGGATTTCAATTTTTTGGGGTCAATTTATAGGTTTTTGCATACGCTGAACACGATGAACTTTTTTATTTTTCGCTCCGTCCACTAGTTATCCGGTAAACTGGCAGAAGGCGCTGCTTGAAGACAAGTAAAAATCGTAAACTTCACCGAAAATGCTGTCACCTGGTTATGAATTGTACTAGAAACATGATATTATGGTCGGATAATATGCTTTGGCACGTTCCGAACATGATCCCGTTTTTTAGTATACTTTTCCGCCAACGATTGCTTCTTTATCGGCCATAAACCTCAAATTAATTGTACGGTAATAGAGAAATCGCCCTAATTTCACCGGAAATTATGGCGCGTTGATAATTTAAGGTCCCAAAATACCTTGTGTCGATAAAATTTGGTATTTTCCAGGATACTCGGTACAAAGTCGTTGGTAATTTGGCAAGGACTTGAACCGGCATTGTACTTATTAGCCAAATATAGCGGCAAAATGGAGAAAATAGCTAAACTTCCCCATCTTTCTGTAAAATTCCTTAGTTTCTATCGGTTTTCCGGGGTCAAATTCGTAGTTCTGAATTGTCTGAACTGTGATTGGATCGTTTGAGCGTAGGGTTAGCTATTGTCAGCGGCATCGGTCACGTGTAAAAGCTTGTACAATGGTATCGGGTCGTTAAGCGAATAAGTACAATGCCGGTTCAAGTCCTTGCCAAATAACCAACGGCTTTGTACCGAGTATCCTGGAAAATACCAAATTTTATCGACACAAGGTATTTCGGGACCTTAAATTATCAACGCGACATAATGTCCGGTGAAATTAGGGTGAATTTGTTTATTACCCTACAATTAATTTGAGGTTTATGGCCGATAAACGAAGCAATCATCAGCGGAAAAGTATAGTAAAAAACGGAATCATGTTCAGAACATGGCAAAGCATATTATCCGACCATAATAGCATGTTTCTAGAACAATTCTGAACTAGGCGACAGCATTTTCGGTGAAATTTTCGATTTTTACTTATCTTCAAGCAGCGCCCTCTGCCAGTTTACCGGATAACTAGTGGACGGAGGGTAAAATAAATAAGTTCATCGTGTTCAACGCATGTGGAAACCTTTAAATTGACCCCAAAAAATTGAAATCCGTCCTTCAAATCGTCACCTCGCCACCAATTTAGTGGTTGGTTTACGATAGCGGTCGATAACTGGCCGAAATCGACCCAGGTAAAGTGGTTAGGATTAAAATTTTTTCTAAAAATTTAGGAAGGTCATCCTGACATACCGAGGAATCAAAAATGCACCACGTGGTTTCCATTGACTTCGAGAAGAAAAATTGGCGATATGAAAAGCAGGGGCTACCGCCCCTGCTCAAGAAGATTTGGTTGGACACTGGGGGTAGAACGAGAGCGACGTCGGAAAGTTGAAGAGGAGGTGAAGTGGTGATGCGGGAGAGGGCTGAGAGTGATCGTGAGATTATATAATGAACTTTGGGGTTGTTTGTCTCATGGGTTCGCGGCAGGCACGTAGGTTGCTCTATAAAAAGCTTCCATATCTCTCCAGCTACCTTGCTTCCTACCTAGTCGATCGAGTTACTAAACACAGGTATATAATGTTGTCAAATTATGGGGATAAGGGTCAAAAACGAATAAAAGTCCTTATCGCCGAGCTTTCGGTTTATATAAAACCATCTTCAGGGCTCAAGGATCTTTCACGGTGTCGAAATATAGGACACGGTCATGGATTTAGAAGTCAATTGTCATATAACAAAAACAAGAAATGGTTGCAGCTGAGGCTGACAAGGGTTGGCACATGAACAGGACTCAAAAAACTAGAGGCTAAAATTGTAAAATATTGAAAAAACTTTGAAAAAACAAACTGCTGGCAATCATACAAAACTAAACTAAACTAAAATCCCATTTTTAGTATTTTTAGTGCACGGACCTGTGCATGTTGGGGGTACCAACTGGCACGCCGTTCCATTGAACGAATCGCCGTAACAGTTATCGATAGCTGTAACAACCGGTGTCTTGTTTATGGAAACGTTGACTATCTACTAAATCTCGTTCACTTTGCAAATGATTTCCATGGGCGAACGATGTAAAATATAATTTTTCGAATATATTTGAAACGTGCCTACAGACCCCTTTTAAATGATTATTAGGGTTTATCTTTGGTGGATTGTATATTCAACTCAATATGGCAAAAACAATGAAAGTTCGATTTTTCTCCTAATTTTTAAGAATATACCTATTCACCTCAACCAATTTTAGAGGGTTTAGATTCTCGACTCGGTGGTCTAGGGAGAGGGTTAGTGCTGAAAAATAAAACACAGGAAGTTTCATTCTTTTACGAAAAGGTACCAACCTTTGATACAGGAATTGTAACGTATGAAAAACTCAACAATAGGTTGGTAACATCACCCGAAACCACCGAGATGACCTTATTCATATGTTTTAACAAGGAGTTTTGTTCAGGAATTGATGGCCTTCCAACTGAGTATGAAAAGAGACGAGAAACGCCGAAGCAGTTAGCAGTTCAATTTAGTTCGTTGAGCGAAAATGAGATTTGAACGCTTCCAGAGATGGTTTCGCGGCGGATGACGGGGTGCTATTGTCAGTCGCGTCCAGTTTTCATCCCCCTCTGCAGTGAATTGTTGCGGTCAATTGTGACACGTCAGGGGGGACACAGTGAAGGGGTTTGAAAGACCGTGGGGGGATATTATGGGAGTAAGCTTTTCTGGGGACAATGGCGATACCATCGAATAGTTTCACTGTTTCGAGAGACCAGGCAAGGATAGTGATGCCTATTAAATGTACAGATAACGCGGCCGCTGCTCCCTAGAGGGTGCGAAGATAGTGAGGTGTACAGGTACACATAACCATTTGCATTCCCATTCATGCAACTCTCATAAACAAATGCATAGTGTCAATATCATTTCAAAGGTTGTAATACTTTTGAATGATTTTCTAGGTCGTTCTCCCTCTTGAAAACACCAGTTTCTTATGGATGCGGTGTTTTTTTTTTTTTTTTTTTTTTTTCCCCTGCCAAAACCTATCCCTTCTGCAGTGAATTGTTGCGTTCAGAGGTCAAAACGAAGACATTTTTCATTTTCCTTGAAAATGCCCGATCATAACTGAATTTAGATTGAAATACAGTGATACCTGGATAATTCTAACTTCTTTCATTCGAAATCTTCTTTAATTCGAATATTTCTCTTGGTCCCTAGCATGTTACTGTATGTACTTTACTTCGTACTGTAGTTCCTTAAAAGATAATTTATTATAATTTATTAAAAACTTCTTTAATTCGAATTTTTGGTTAGTTCGAAGTTTTTGACTGGTCCCTTGAGGTTCGAATTATCCAAGTTTCAATGTACTTTGGTAAACGCTTTTTTGATGGTCCGGAATTAATGGATATAATAAAGGGAATTATTTTATTTAATAAATTTTCAACAAATGCAAGATCCTATAGAAGTTTATTGGTGGCCGAATTCAATTATGTACTAGTTAGTTTCATTTATTTATTTTGTGTGAGATTCTGTGAGATCTATTGTTGTGAGATTAAGTGGATGATTGAATTTGGTTGCTGATTGATAAATGAAATTATGTGGACATATAGACTATTTAACGTGATTAATAGAGACAAGTATGATTTAGGATTGCCGGATCCAAGATGTAAAACGTTCAATATGCATCGCAAGTCAAGCGCAGAAATCTTTCATTTCCTAACAAATGCGTTTTTGTAATAGTGTGTGTAAGAGGAGATTGAATGAATAATGATAGATGGGGATTGGTTTGATGTATTTAGAGTAAATATAATTGATAATTAAATAATTAATTTTTTTTCTTCTCATTCTGAAGGGTTAACATTTTTCTTCCGAATCTACCTAAAGGTAGCGGAAGCATTGTTTTCACTTTCGGGGGAAACAAACATTTTTAGTCCCCAAAATCAAAATGTACACGTTTTAGACCATTCTGAACAACTTTGGTTCCGTGTCTGTGTGTGTATGTGTCTGTCTGTCTGTCTGTCGTGTGTCGGCAAATCCTTGTAACAAGCTTATTTTCCACAGTTTTCATCCGATTTGGATGCAATTTTCAGGGGATGTGCGAGCTAGGGGGTAGACGGTCCAGTCAGTTGCATTGTTGCCAAATCAATACTTCAATCTGTGCATGTGTAAATGTAAAATCCATCAGCCCCATTTTATCACTCCCTAGTCGCCCGATCTCGCATAAATTTGGGTGATAGTTGGGAAATGACAATTTGATCATGTTATATAACTTTCAACATGGTTGTATCATGAATAGATACTACGCATGCGCCAATATGATATCCTTTAATTTCAAGAAAACCATAAATTCAAGACTCAAAATACATCAAATGTTCTGGTACATGTACCTCACGTTTTACAACCAATCAACGAAAGAAATAAAAGTTGACACCTCAGCTATTTACGATTTGAAACGTTAATAACTGATGTCTGTATTGCTTAGGAACCCAACCCCATTAATGGCTAACTCGGTATTCGTCGTCATACTTGGTCTCGCTATAATATCAGAGGGGAAAGCAAAATCTCAAGTGGCATCTTGAAGGAAATGGCCAAACTTTGCTGACTGCTCCCACTTGGAGTTGCCGTAAACGACCACAACACAGAGAAGGTCTGCGGCTGTCCCCATCAATATCGTATAAGGGCATCTGTATTGCGGTAGCAGATGCTTACAAGCTGCAGAACGAGAGCGGATCCCAACTGTGCATGCAATTATTACAATTATTATTACGGGATGATAAATATAATTGCATCGTTCATTACTCAGCTTTTGTATGGTGAGTTGCGCATTTCGTTGATACATAAGTAAAACCAGAGACAACCATTTCAACCCAATATAAAATTAATCGATGTTAGAAGAATCAATTGCACATAACATTTTATTTTCACATATTCCCTATTCTTGCTTAATCGCGGGTGCATAATATAATCGTGAAGTTTTTGAAAAACATGAGTTCCGTCTGGTTTTTTTTTTATTATTATTTTTTAACACAGAATGTGTTTTAGCCATGGACTAACTAGCCGAAAATGGAACGCGGGATGGTAACGAAATGTGTGACGGATGATTTTCACGTACAACCGAGTCGTTGCTAGGGATATGGTACTTCGTCGTTTTTCATCCCACAAAATTCGTTGACCATTCGTTCGAAAGCTCTCGATTTATCCAACAATATTATGTTAACTACTGCGAAGTGCGTGTCCAACAAACTGAGTTATGAGCATGGTTATATAAATAATTGTTTACACACAGGTGATCATTCTCAATAATTGATATTGTGAACATGATTGCAACCGCTTGTTAATTTCTGATGATTTCATTGAGCTTGTGTTTCGATGATTTGATTCATAGCAGGTGATCTGAGTATTACGAAAACGGTTTGATTTGTGAAGCGGAGGTTAAATAATTTGAATAGGTAATTTCTATACTTTACACTCTAGGAAGCTGTAATTTCGTTTGTAGCCTCTTTAGGACATTTACTTGACGATGCTCAGGGTCCGGATCAGATGTGTGGCTCTTAAAGCTAATTTCTATGCTTTACACTCTAGGAAGCTGTAATTTCGTATGTAGCATCTTTAGGACATTTACTTGACGATGCTCAGGGTCCGGATCAGATGTGTGGCTCTTAAAGCTAATTTCTATGCTTTACACTCTAGGAAGCTGTAATTTCGTATGTAGCCTCTTTAGGACATTTACTTGACGATGTCCAGGGTCCGGATCAGATGAGTGGCTTTTAAAGCTAATTTCTATACTTTACACTCTAGGAAGCTGTAATTTCGTATGTAGCCTCTTTAGGACATTTACTTGATAAATCGCTCTTGATTTATCACGAATTTATTTCGTTTTTTTTTTTTTTTTTTGTAGTTTCATACTATAACTATATAAATTGATGTTATAAATGAATAGTAAACAATGACGCTTGTTTGGTTGTCACTTGGTTGCGCGACAACGCAAACACATTCTGTGTTTCAATAATTTCGTCCGAAGTATGTAAATAGAGGTAACCGGGGGTCCAGGGGGCTTGCCCCCTGGCGAGGCGCGGAGCGCCGAGTTTTTTTTTTTTTTTTTTTTTTTTGGAGGGGGGGACCTCCAGGATTGATTCATATTATGACGGACTTCGTGAATTCTGTTACAACTGAATCATGATTACTATGCATGCGCAACCGTGATATGTTTATAAAGTGCATTAACCCTCGAAATATTTACACTATTCGAATGATTTTTAAGGTTAGGTATTCTCCCCTCTAGGGACCCATAAGATTTTTATGGATACGAGGGGGGTCTGTCGAAACCTATAGAAACGAAGCATCGATGGGCGACATGAACTGTGGTGGGACAACGCTCAAGTTCTATAACTGATGCGATGCTAGAATATCATTCTTTCAGTGAAATGCATAATCGAATATCATATTTTTGCAAGATTGTGAGTATATTCTCGTGGACTTCGAAGGTGGTGATTATGAAGAGTTCAGAGTTGAGGGCCGATAACTCGGCAGATAACTTCAGATAACTCGGGTGAAGATAAAACTTCGTAGTAATTCACTGCGGATTCACTGAGCGAAGATGATATTATAAATTAAAACTTCGCTAGTTAGTTTAAAAACACAGCTACTCAGTTTGTCTCTTAGTTACTGCTTAATTATTCAAAAATGAACCATTTCAATCGCTAAGGAAAAACGATACTGGTTCATGTTAAGAAGTACGCAGAATTAGAGTAAACGAGAAAATATAAACAGGTAGAAATATGCGAGAGCCTTTCAATGTACGCCACGCATGGTACAGAACTTTTCGTCAAACTTGAAAAAAAAAAAAAAAAAAAAAAAAAAACCTAAATAAATAAATTGGTTGTAATAAAAGTTTGGCCATCCCCTGCTCCTAGCATCAGCTTATCGTTAACATTACACGATAATCCAAAAGAGCCTTCCGTAGGTACCAAATTTCAATATATTAGATTGAAAAGGATTCAGAATGATTTTTGATTGTAACCAGGCACTAAACTAATACTTTTCCTGTGAGATTGTTTGGAGCGCAAGTGTGTGTAACACTAGCTAGTTTTTGAAGTTTTCGAAAAATTTGGTCAAGGCTCCATGATTAAAGAATATGTGATCCTCAGCAATTCTTATAGGTCATCGTTTGAGGATACACCCCCTCCCCCCTTCCACTGAAAATAACTAATAATAATATGAAATGGTATATAACATTTTGCCATCTGCTTTCCGCCCTCCGTATTTTTTTCCTAAAACTACTGGACCAAATGTTGGACTGAAAAATTTACCTACATAAACTGAGCTTTCATACACTGAATCTTTCACTATCACTTCAAAGAATTGAATTCATGAGTTAAACAATTCAAAGTGCATTCTTCTTTTCTTCTTTTTTGTTTGTTTGTTGTAAAATGTGATAACACATGTGTGATTGTACCAATCGATTGAAACAACCCAGGGGTTCCGTACCAAAATAAATTACGACCTTTCTTATACGCTGTGCTACTTTTTTTACTTTGTTTATTTCAAGGAACACATCTTTTGTTGAAATAAGCTAATCACCATTAGGTTCGCCGTTGAAATCATCTCATGTCCCATTCTTTTATTTTGATCATGATTCCATTTGGCTTGGTGTAGTTTTGTCTCATCGAACGAGTAACACGGGGGGAATAGTTTTGATATTTAGCAAGGCATACTATACGGAAACCTGTAGGTACTACTTAGCTTCGGTTTTTTAAACATGAATTTAGAGAGCACAGTGAAACAGGAGATTGAGGTAGAATTGTGTCTCCATTCCAATTTGTACGGATAGATGGGCACTGCTGTTCAATACTATAATATTACTGGTGGGTGGCTTCAACAGTGAAGTCAAAATAGATTTACTAAATTGAATAATTCATGGATGCTACACGTGCAGACATATGAAGACTACAGGGGAAAAAGGGATAACTGTAATTTTTTCTCGAAATGAGCTAGTGACGGATTCTTATAGATTTTTGTATGGCGAACACGATAGGCACTTCAGAACTGGGAAAAAACGAGTCCAAAGAGCCGAAAGTCGCTGGCGAAAAAAAGTGTACAGGGGAAGAACGGAGGGTAACTTCAGCGCCTCGAGAATTGAACGTGGACATAAACCATCCCAGACCGACGTACCATCGAGATACCTACAATGGAGCCTGGGCCAGCTCTATTGTAATTCCCAATCCTCCAAGGAATAACAAAAATATGAAAAAACGATTTTCGAAGACATTACCACGAACCAAACAGTAGCTCCGTGACAATGAATTTCACTTCCCAATCCGAGCTGACAAGAAATCACTTACGATCACGAGGGAAAAATATGATGATCTCAAACAGTTGATGCAGTTTTGTTTTTCAAAAACGAGTGTATATTTCAGCAAAGAACTGAAACCGTAGCCCTAGAAGCGTAAATTGTGACTATCCCGGCTTCAGAATTTCCGAATAAATAAATTACAACATTTAGTTTCTAAACATTTATTTTCAACAACAATAAAGTATTGTATTTTCTTAAGTTTTGAATGTTTTATAAATAAAATGTGTTTTGGGACTGAAAATATTATGTTCACTCTCCTTTTTAGACTGAGAATACCATGGAGAAAACCGGCAATGCATCGATACCCCCTTTTTCCCCAGTATAATTGGGACTTTCGGTGTTAGCTGGTTTCTTGGCCCCTAACAATGAATTAATTGTAGAAATTTGAGATACAGTTACATTCTATAGTACTTGAACAACGTGTTGGTATATTTTTTGAATTTTTAAATTCCATACGCGAACAACAGTGGCCTTTTCCCCTGTAGTCTTCATATTTCACGTCATACACCTAATGTGACGTAAATTTTCACTTTTGAATTTCCTTGGATGAACGTGTGGAAAAGGGGTTTTGCGTGGCAGCCAAGGCTAGGTATAGGTGCCAGGGCCTGCGATTACGGTTTAAATTGAAGTAATTTATTTTGATTGGTCGGGGAAGGGAGTCGGTCGTTCGGCAAATGGAGTTGCATCCAGCTCTTTGGAGCATGCGGACCCCACCGGTAGATCACGTACTATGTCAATAGTCACAATATACGAAGCGATCACACTAAACCATACATATCGTGCTATAAATCACATCCGTACGTCCACATTACTCAAAGTCACGTCCAAAAACTGCAGCTAAGAACTCAGGTTTCAGGGATGAAGATAAAAGAAATGGAAGAAGGGTGAGTTGAATTGTTGGCATGATATTTGACCTGGTGCATGAAATCGGCTTTAGGAACCTTGGCAATGAAGTGATTTGATGACGCAAATCACTGTGTGTGACCTTTGCAATTGGAATGCCCTTCATGATCTCTTGAACAGATTGGCTCCCTGCCGGTCTGCACTTTCCTCATCAACCTATGTCCGCCGCAAAATAAGTGGACCTTGAACATACGTGGGTAGACAAATCAGTGATTGGCTTTGAAGGAAAATTACAGCATTTGAAAATAGAATGAAAAAAGGGGTGTGGCACTAAAGGGAGGAGTTACCTATCCGTGACAGCTATGAATTGGTTGTAATCTGCAGTACTTCGATTTTTATTACCTTGACATATAAGTCAAATCCAGGATTGTACGTAAGATTGGAGCGCATAAAATTACAAGCTACTTCTTCACCAGATATTTTAAGGTTAAAAAATATATTAGTTCTACTGATGTGTTAATGAACTGAGTAACAGAAATTCGATCTATTTTGGACAGTAATGTCTGTTTCTCATACATCTGAAACAATTAACCTCCCATTTCATTTAGCATATTTCTGCTAATATCCAAGATTATTCGTATGATGTATTTTCTACACTATGATTTTTTTGCGTTATAACGTGTTCATGAAATTCCCCCTAAGGCAGTTTCATATTTTCACATGACCTGAGGTTCGTGATTGATGTAGGTATGGTGATTATCATGTTGTAGTCGTTTTTTTCTGAACCACGAAGAAGTTTACCTATACGACACACAAAATAAAACTACGACATGAACAGAACAACAAGTTCGAAAGAAATGCGTGATAAATTGAGAGCTTTCCAACGAGTGGAGAACGATTTTTGTCCGGTGAAAACTGAAGAAGTTTCATTTCCCCAGCAACTGCTTGGTTGTACGTGAAAATCAAAAGAAAATTTCAAGCATTTCAATTTCTCCCTTGATGGGAAAAACAAAAGATCATGGATATGTCTAGTACCTACTGCTTACCAGTAGGTACCTACTACTCAATTGTATACCTACCATGTAGTGCCTTCTTTTCACAAGATTATTCCATTATGGTTACAAAACAAAATTAGTTTATAACTTAGAGTAATAAATCAGCATTCCTTGACACTACAATGACCATGAGACGTTGTGATAAAACGAGAGCATTAAGAAAAGAGGCGAACGATTTTCCTAATATGAAAACTATGGCAGTTACTCTTCCCTAGTAACTCAGTTACTCGTCCCTAGCCTTCACTTTTCGAGTTAATCATAATCTAAAGTGTCGGGTCGTCAAAATTTTAGTGTCGTTACGCTAATTTTAGAATGACCCCCAGCCCAAAAACATATCCATGTTAAAACATGGCAGAAGAAACGAAGTTAGTTTCGAAACCTGTTTCTTATTATTTCGTTGACTGGTGACAACTATCTTTGAGTCAACCATCATAGTTGAATTTATTTTTATCATGGTAACACCGGAAATTCCCTCAATTCGTCAATACTTTCAATGTGTAGAACTAATGTTTTTGCTTCCTCACTATAGAAGGTAAGAAAGCTTTGTGCTCGTGATAAAAGTCTAAAAAAATTTCTGTATCTTTCTGTGGTAAAACCTTGTCACGCCCAAAACTATACCAAGTTTCAGCCCGATTCCGATGAAATTCTCAGGATTGTGCGGATTCGCTCCTATACGGTCTCCTATAATTTTCAATGCCGTATAGAATCAACAGTAGCCCCTGCGTCTGCACAAACGTGAATTTCTCATAACGTAGATTTCTTATCATCGTTTGGTCCGATTTCGTTCAAATTCGGTAGGTAGTTGGTATATGTTTTATAAAAATGACCTACAAATTATATTGTGATTGGCCGAGATATAACCATTGCGCATACGCGAAACTAATATCGATTGATACACGCAAAACTCCAGAGTCTAATGAACGATTTTGATGACATTTTTAGGAATTGTGCGGGATAGCTTCTAGACGGTCCCTTATCTATTTCATTGCCGTCACATAAATAGTAGTCTGTGCACATCCACAAACGCTAGTTTATTGTTTCCAGTGCACCAATGCTAACTTTGTGTTCCACGTACCTTTACTAGAATTAACTTTCATTTTTTCTCCACACTGAGTCTTGTGAATTTCGTCCTCAAACCGTATTATGTAGTTCGAGTCCAAACCGTAGTGCGGTGAATAATTTACAGTGCGTAGATCCCAGTGACCTCCTGTGTGCACATACAAACGCCCCATTTTTCTTCCTACTTTGATGACGTTTGGTTTTAAATAACAGATATCACGACTCCTAGATTAGACTGTAGTGGCTGCATGTGTGGATGAATTTAATGACTAAACAAGAAGTTGAGTAGTGGATTTATCATCTAAAGTGATAAGCCTGTAAATGGACATGAACCCCATTTGGCCGGCATTAAGCCGTAACCCTCTGCCAAATAGCCTAATGACCTTTTCTTCGCAGGGCATTCTACATGTAGCACTAACTACCGTAAAGCCAAACCTAATAGTAATGTCGATGGAATAACATAATACTAAATGGTAAGCTGAAAGAATGAACTGAATAAGTAAATCGCCGGGTCAAAGAAACCGTAACATATCGTAGGTATGGTGCGTATCGTATACGTAACGCAGGTTGTTTGTTAGTAGATACAACGATCAGAATGGAAGTCTGGCCGGTGAGCAGAAGTTTTACAAGGTATGGTACAAGGAATGGTAGTGGGCCGGTTGGGTGAGGGGTTGGTTATGAGTTGGTTTTGGAATGTTTGTGGAAGGTTGATCAGCTGTTTCTGAATGTCTCGACTCACTTAGTGGATGTTGGGAAATTAGATCGATTGGTTCTGTGTGTTTCATGTGGTTACCCTCATTGGGGATTCTCCTTTTCCTAGCACGTCTCTCCAATCTGTTACTAGGAGGTAATAGAAATGTAGTAGTTACTTCTTCAAAAGGAGGCGCAATAAACCTGCTACACTCAGAGGATAACCTGAAGGTTGAATAACCTCAGGTATATCACCAGTTGCAACATTTTCAAGAATCGAGAAGGATCAACTACTCCTATCCTCACGCATCTCCATGTTCTGCTCGACAGCCTGGCTCTATACCTGATTTATTCGAGAAACTGAATAAGGGACATGGTCGGACGCATTGGAGCACGAATTCTAATCTGAAGGTAAAGTTCTTGTAACATGGAAAACTCCAATAATACTAAATTTTGGGTCAGGTGGGTTCAGTAGTAGAATCTCCAACTCAAAGTCAATTTTTCATGAGTTGATAGAGGTTATTGCGCGTTTAAATTCATCAAAAACGTAATATCATATTTCTCTGCTGCCACTTGCAGGATAATATGACAATTTCTGACACCCAAACCATATTTGAAGTTATTGAAAGAAAAAAATTTTGTTTGGTCTCCAAAATCAAAACTTCCACTCGCATTTTTCGTTTCAGACCATTCTAAACACATTTGGTTCCGTGCCTGTCTGTCGTTGTCCGCAAATCCTTGTAACAAGCTTATTTTCCACAGTTTTCATCCGATTTGGATGCAATTTTCAGGGAATCTGCCGGCTAGGGTGTAGACGGTCCCCTATCAGTTTCCTTGTAGGGAAATCAATACTCGAATCTGCGCATGCGCAAATGTAAATTCCATTATGCTCCATTTTTTCACGCCGTAGTCGTCCGATCTCGCTCAAATTTGGATGATAGTTGGAGGATGATTTGGTCATCCCATATCGATTTCAAAATTATTGTATCATTGATAGCTACTGCGCATGCGCCTATGTGAAATCCTTGTAAAGACCTTAATTTTGACTGTTTTCATTCGATTTCGATGAATTGTCAGAGAATGCGCGGGTTAGGTTGTTGATGGTCCCCTATCAGTTTCATTTTTGTCAAATCAATACTTCATTCGGCTCATGCGCCAACGTAAATTCCATCATGTTCCATCTTTCAACTCTCTAGTCGTTTGAGTTCGCTTAAATTTGAATGATAGTTGGAAGAAGATGATAGGTAAATGAGGAAGCTATGTGCCACACCCAACTTGGCACACGTTTTTTTCATATTATTCATCTCACTAATACTTCATGAAATAAAACCCACGTACAATTTATGAGTATCAACGTAATTATATTTCAGTATATCTATCTATACAAGCTCGTAATGCACACGAAGAATCTATATTATCCCATACTTCTTGTGTTTCTTTTCCCTCCGGCATCTTACTGGTCATGTTCTCCTTCTTGAGTTTCACTCACCATCACAAAGTTGGAATTTCTCATCGTTGGTCCCTCTTCTTCCTTCTTTGAATCCCGCCCTCCGGCAATAGCTTCTTTTTTCCGGGCCCTTCAGGAAACGAACCGGGCGCCACGTTTTCCGCTGAAGTAGAGCCGTCGTTGTCGTTCCACCCCTCTGCGCTTTGCTATCGTTTTTCAAATCTTCGACGCTCGAACTGGTTTTTCGAACCCCTCTTTCTGACGCAAGTCTCGTGCTATTTCGCAACACTGTGCCCTATATATTCAAATTCAAATAATTTTATTTGTAATATACATTGTGGGACTAGTGTCCCTATTTATAATGTGCACAAAGGTAATTACAGAAAGATTTTGCGTAGGGTGGCTGTAAATAACATAAGGAAAATAAAATAAAAAATATTGCTTAGCATTACAGGGACGTCCTTATCAATGGATGTTCTATAATTATGGTGAAAGTTAGATAAGAGAAAAAACAAACATGTTATGACTTTTCGGACTCCCCCCCCCCCCCCCCACCATTAAATCCCTCCATCGACAACGAATTCCTACCATAAGCATGAAATTTGAAACGCCTGACATAATTTCCAAAACTAGAGCAAATGGAACAGAATAAGAATCACGAGATGCGGCCTGAGAGAATCGGTAATTATCTAGACAGTAAATACGGGACTAAAATTTTAATCGAACCAAATAAGAATGATGAAAATCGGTTGAGAATTGTAGCCTGGGCGGCGTCGACAGAATTTGCCATTTTTCGGCTTTACCCCCTCCCTTCCCCCTCTTCCACCACGGAATGCAAAATTTCCAATGTTTATTGCACAACTAGACTAATATTGAGATCGAACAAAGAAAGAATCTCGAAAATTGGTCGAGGTGGCCTGGGCAGCTTCGACAAAATTTGTCACACACACAACCACCACAGACATACCCATACACAGACATACACCTACGGTGACATCAGCATATATAAAAAATGGAATCGCAAGTGCTCTAATGAGTCTAAGACGAATTGGGCCAGAAACAAAGTACTTGACCTAATAGAGTGAATGGTGTGTGGAAAATACTCTAAGACAAATCAAGACAACGTGATTTGACCCTCCGAGGTCACAGTATATTAATACTCCTAAATTTTTGACTAGGCAAGATTATGAAATAATATAATCAGCCATCCTGATAGGAGGAAGGAAATATGTGGAGATACATACATAATATTCTTCCATCTTTGTTTCGATATATCATGATTTGGGTAACGAGATGAATGGATATTTTTGACAGTTATACTGCCTCACGCCAAGTAAGTAATAAGGCCAAATGAATAAGCAAGCCTTCTTCCCATTTTATATATTTTTCTACGGTTGACTATTTTTTCTCAGTTTATCCAAACAGCTTCTTCTGAGACTGGTGATTAAATCTAAGATGTATTAGGTTCATACTAATTACAGTTTTGACGAATGTTGTCAAATTGATCCATGTTGTACCTTTGCAATAAGTAACTGTTAGATATGTGGACTTGTTAGGTTCTTAAGTTATTAATAAATACATTTAAAATTTTCCTTCATTCGTTCCTTAAATGATTAGATTCTGTTGCTACAGAACGCAGAATAAATATAATAGAATATTCTGTGTTCTGTTACTGTACCTACCATTACATCTTGGAGCGTAGATTTGACTGAGTTTTGGCAAAAGAGTCTTAAAGCTACGTAAATTCCATCGGCACAGAAGTGAAGTAGAAAACAGATGACACCTGCGCATTTAAGCTGTTTCCTCACCCAGCAATTTAGGGCTAAAATCTGCAAGACAATTTGTTGAGCATTGTGGGATACATCCCTACTTCAACGTCACTTAAGGTATGGAAGTTAGTGAAAAACGTAGTCTATTTCCCCGAAAAAATACAGAGTTACAATGTTAAATCGATTTCGATGGTTTGGCTATCATCAGCAAAAAAATGATAATAATAAATAAATAAATAAATGAATAAATAAAATTAAAAATAATAATAACAACAACACACATTAGAAAGGACACAGCTAATATAGTCACAGGTGACGGGAGATTGAATCCCATTGGTCGAGAGAAAGGAAAGGGGGCAGGAGGTACAACCAATTAGGTGCAAGCAAAAGGAAGGGGGATTATAGCTAATGAAGTGAAAGGAGGGGAAGAATTACTGGTTTCAACAGTTTGAGGGGATAATTCCAAGCTTTACAGAAATGGACTTATAAGTGGTGAAATATATTGAGGGATATCCTCATTTAAACATCTACCACATCTGTCACTTTTGATCATTTCGAATTTTTAGTTTAAATGAGAATTTCCCTCAATACATTTCACCTCTGATAAGTCCATTTCTATATAGATTTGAACTATCCCTGCAAACTGTTGAAACCAGTAATTCATCCTCTCCTTCCACTTCATCTGATTAGCTATAATCCCCCTGCACTTTGCTTGCACTTAATTGTACCTCCAGCCCCTTTCCTTTCTCTTGACCAATGCGATTCAATCTCCCTTCACCTGTGACTATATAAGCAGTGTCCTTTGTAATGTATGTTCATTATTGTTTGTTACCGATGATGGCCTAATCGTCGAAATCGATTTAACATTGTAACTCCTTATTTTTTCGTGGAAATAAACAACGTTTTTCACCATCTTCCGTTTTGAAAAAGGTTTCCACAACTTCGTCGCGAGTGATTTAGTTCGTGTCACTTAAGAAATTCCACGACAATTTGGAAGAAATTGCCTCTAATAGATATGTAATATCTATTGTATCATTTTATTCGTGTGCGCAACTGGATATTTACATCGTTCATACGCATTATTATTCTGAAGAAAACGCAAAATTTAATTATGATAAAAATAGACGAAGAGAAACATAAGAATGATGTAGTACAATATTGGTTTGTATTTTCTGGCAATGGACTGATGAATTTGACAAGTTTGCGAAACGTTACAACAGTCTCAAGGTGGTTGAGTGCTGGTTATGGCTCTTTTCTACAGATTCCAAGAGCTTCTAAAGGAAACTATGTTCTAATTGTTGAAATAGTCGGAAACGGATTTGAAGGTTGTGATTTTTTTCCCACCATTAATTTTTTAACTCTTCCATCCCGAATTCAAAAATCTGAAGCTGTTCCTGACTGCGAGAAACGTCAATAACACCACTCAGTGGCTAGTATTGATTAGGGCATCATGTTTTCTTCCTTTAAAATAAACAACTGTTCTCTCTGCGTTCAACCGATGCCGTTGGGAAGAGTGTTTCCTACGTTTTCTGTTGGGGGCGTAATTTAAATTATTGGAACACTCTTATCCGAAAAGTTAAATGGCTTGGAACCGCAAAGCCGACCCTCTCGAAAGCTGCGTGGCTCCTCATCCAACCACTCCCTTTTCAGTCAATGTTGAACTCGATGTACATCGAATTTAAAAAAAATTGCCTCTCCATTTAAAATTCAGTTTTAGCAATTTCTCGTAGAAAATGAGGCTATAGCAATGGATCCAAAAAAATTTAAAATCAAAATTATCGAAAATTTTACCATTGAAATCCGTTTTGAGACGTTCTGAGACGAATCCTAGAGCTTAACGCTTTTTCATATAATATACATGTCTTTCAACGGATTTCAAAGAAGAAATTTTTCGAAAATTTTGATTTTAAAATTTTTGGACCAATTGCAGTAGCTTCATTTTCTACGAAAATTCGCTGAAATTATTGGGAATACCTGCGCTAAAGCAGCTGTATTTGGAGAGTATGTTTGGAAAATTCTGTAAAATACAAAAATGTGTTGGAGGGCTGCGCGACTGGGAATTTTTTTTGTTTTTTTTTTTTTTTTGCAATTAAGAGGTGCTGGCGGGAAGCCAAACGAAGTTAGGTGATGGGGCGCATTGGATTTGATTGTGGAAAGAAACACCCCCGTGCTCTTTCTGGTCGATACAGCAAGTTACTTTGAATCTTTCTACTTCTCCTTCACAAGTTCCACCAAAAATATCGTTGAAGGACACTGGTTTTAAGTTTTTACTTTCAAGAATTCAAGTTTAATTTAGATCAACAATATGTTTCTCTGACACGTTTCCGTTCTCAAAGCATCTGTTTTTGTATCACGTTTTCACCCTGACTATCTCGATTTACAGTACCTGATTGAACCCGGTGGGGTAATTCACTAGTGAAATATGATAAAGTAGCTACATTTACCAATTACCGGAGTTCCTTTTCAGATCTTATAATAGTTTTTTCTTCTTTATTTTATTTGGCATTATACATGGTGTATACAGGCATATAAGTGCGTCATAAAAGTAATTATTGATCTAGACTCATTTTCTAATCAAACGATGTACAATAGTAATATGGTTTTGTTTATTTCTATAATAAATTCATACAGGCGGTGGATAATTGTTGAAGATTTCAATAAATCCTTATAATGAAAAGGTAAGGTCAGTTTTGGAATAATATCGTCGAAAAACATTCTTCGAGCTCGAGAGTTCCATCTTCTATCTGACAGTCGTGACACACTGCAGAGTGCTCTTCTCCTAGAAATCAATTCTTGTACAAATCGCACAGTCCGTGGAGTTACTCCTGATTCGGCATATAGTAGAAATTTCCCGACGGTTGGGTGTTGTCCCCAGGAACCAGGGTCTTTGTAGAGGGGCTGGCTGAATACTTTTGTAGAAACTTGCATTGTCTGACATTCTATATGCTTCAGTCCATAGGCCGCGATAGTATTGGTTAATCGGACGATAGAAATCTTCCTTAGGGACCAGATCAAGGTCAACCACTCCTTGTTCAGCTCCTCTTTTTGCCAGCTCATTCACTACTTCATTCAAGTGAATCCCACTGTGTCCCTTCACCCAAATCAGCGTGACCTCCACCTCAACGTCTCTCAGCTCAGCTAGGATAGTTAAAACATTCGCAAATATGGAGTGCCTGGCTCGCTTTCGTCCTCCTATTTTAAGAAATTTGACTGCACTCAAGGAATCGGTGAACAACGCCCGAGTGGACAGATTTGGGTTTCTATGCTTCAGGTCTATTGCATAACGTAATGCTTTCAGTATCCCAAACGCCTCTGCTGTGTAGCTAGAACAAGGCCCAGGAAGCTTGTACGCCATCGAGAAATCATTAGTGATATCCAAGAAAGCGTTGTTCCCATTCTTGGATCCGTCGGTGAAAAGGATCACATGCCGTGTCCAATAGGAGAAATTCCAAAAATTGCAGAGTTATGATAGATAAATATATTCGATGAACCACTCTCAGGAAAAATAGTGTCCACAGTCTTCCAGAAAAAATGTGCTCCACTCTCAAGAATTTTATTATTTCTCAATTTAAAAGAAAATTGACATTAACCAAACAACCTAAAACGTTTGCACCTACCAAAAGCTTTGATGAGGCCAACAGGCGAAAGTAATTAGCACTTATTACTTATAAATACTAATTTATAATTGCTAAGTACTAATTTATAATTACTTAGTACAGGAGCGTTTGGGGTTACACCACGCAGGCCGCTTTGCGAGCGCTACTAACCCATCAAACCACGAACTAATCGTGTACCTCTCCTTTTTCAAAAGCTTTTCCGCCGTGTGGAGGCTTGCTTTTCCTACTAAGCAAACCTTGCACTGTTTTTCGCTTCTTTTTAGAAAGCTTTTCTAGTTTAATGATGCATACCTAATGAAGATGGTTATTTTTGAAAAGTAAACACCCAGTGCAGTAAAGTCAACGAAAAACTGTTTAATGCATAGACTTGTACGAGTATTACCTATTCAGGCCAATTCCAGTTGAACAAGAGAGCGAATTTACTTACCTATTCAGACCAAGTGCACCTGTATATATATATACTGTTATGAACACTGGTCATAAGTGACATAAAGGCAGTCTGAAACCTTGAAAATTTGAATAGGAATAATTTTTGGAACGTAAACACTTCCTATCGGTTTGACGTTGGGGCCTACTCTTTTCAAGGGTTTATAAATTATAACGGGAGAATGGAGGGGGTAACTAATAGTAATAAATCATTGTTTTCACTATTCCCATCCGATTTCCGTGAATGATTTTTGTTCAATCCAGATTTCTGCCCAGTTATTCTATAAACTTGGGAAAATTTACCAACTGTGTGGGGTAAATGGAGGGGGTGATTCCGATGTTGAGTTCCAATTAGGTAGCCGAGCCGAACGCACGTGTTTTTTTTTCGAGCTTCATATTAAGTATTGATTTAGCAGGGTTGTATTGTGAATTTCGGTTCAGTTTTTGTTTTTTGTGGTTGCTCTTTGATTAACTCTCAGAAATAACAATTTTCATAAATTTTTAACGGGTAGATTTCTGGTAAAGGTCATTTTTGCGAGTGTCGTTGGTGATTTGTTGTTCACCGAAGGGAAAGGACTATCCACTCGACCGAATACCGTATTCCTTAGTCAGCAGCTCTCGAAGAGCCGATCGGTGTCGCGTCGTATAATTGCAACTACGAGAATGTCGACCTCCGAGTTACATCAGGTAATTCAATGCCTTGACGTAATCACAATCAAACTTCAAAACTGCGACTGCATTTTGAAGGAACATACAAATGTTTTCAATACACTGGTGCATGCTCTGACGCAAGAAATTGCAAACAGCCAAGAAATTATCTTGCAGATACAAAAAATTAATAAGAGAATTGACAGTATAGAAGAAAATCTAGCATTATCTGAAAAAAATAATACGAAATAGAACCGGCACACGGACAACAGAAACGATCTAATTCTTCATAACGTTCTAGAAGGGAAAGAAAACATGAATATCCTCAAGAGGAAGGTGGTGGGCATTTTTAGAACGGAATTAAATTGCGTTGATGAGGGTTATGAAGTTATAGGTGTAAGACGTTTAGTCACCATCCAACCTTCTAGGAGTAGACCAGCTCACATTCATTTCGCTAATAATTTCTCCAAATCTAAAGTACGCCAGAGCATTTACAAGTGCAAAGGATCCCAATTTAATACATCTACGTCAGACTGTCTTCTAAGACAGACGAACACGGGAATTTAGGAAGCATCTCTTGCCCAACTTCTTTCAAGCAAGAAAAGACGGAAAGCATGTCGTCTTGGATTGAGATGAACTATTTACTGGTTGACTGAAAAATCTTATCATTCACTATGGACGAAGTGCGTTGGAGGATTTTACAGCTACTGGGTCAGAAGTGGAGATTAATCTGAATACTCCTCATCCGTCCCCTCTCAACAATTCCAGAAAACATGTCAAGAAAAAGATGAAAATCTGCTAGAGATTGAACGAACATCATTACCGATTTGGAAATTTTGGCAATGGCTCGGGATTATTATTGAAATTTGGCAGTGGAGTGTAGGTATTATTGATTGTTATCTATGTTAACTATGCAGTGCTTATTTATTATATGTAAATTATGTAGACCTATATAAGTAATTATTTGATACATAAGACGTAAACGTCTAACATTGTTTGTTTTGGCAAGATATCATGTGCTATTTTTTAATATATATTTAATTAAAACCACCTTTTTACCACCTACACCTTTTTTTATTTATTCATTCATTTAAGTATTTATTTTCTGTTCGAAACGCCAAACTTAAATTCCGGAAATCCAAAATGTCAACTCCTAAAAACCGATTGTGCGGAGAGGGGATTTTCGGGAGTTCATAAATGATAACTTCAGAGCACGATTAATTACTTCTGTTTAATATAAAAACATCTCGGGGTTATATTGGTAGGTAGGAAGGTAGCGGGGCGGAGAAGGGAGAGGAGTGGGAGCGGACCAAGGCGGGAACACCGTACACAGCTGACGCGGCCTCGATCTTCCAACTCCATGATCGCAAGCCTGCGTCTAGCTTATATTGTTACAGTTAGGTAGTACAAAACAAAAATGGCCACTTTTGTTTATTAAAAAAAAAGTAATAAAAATATAGATGAATAACAACCAATCAAACGTTAAAAGTTCCAAATTATCAAATAAAATGAATCAGGTACAATTAAATCCGTAGTGGTATATATGAGTAGTTTTACATATAATAAACTTATTGTTGATACGGTCGTTGCGAAACTCATGTGGGATAATCAAATCGTCATTTCCCAACTATCCTCCGAAAATGAGTGAGATCAGACGAATAGGCCTTGAGAAAATGATGCTTGATGGAATTTACGTTGCGCATGCCTCGATAAAAGTATCGATAAGGTGAAAAATGAACTGATAGCTGACCATCTACAGCCTAACCCGTGCATTCTCTGCAGTTCATCAAAATCAGATGAAAACTGGAAATTGAAATTGTAAAAAGGATTACACGCCCGTGCAGCGGCTACTAATGATACAAATGTGTTAAAATTGGTAGGTTATGATAAAATCACTGTCCTCCAAATTAGAAAGAAACCAGACTACCTACCAGTGCTTGGGAAAATTATGCTTGATTAAATTTACAATGAATTGCTGATGCACAGAGTGAAATGTTGCGATGTGAGAACAATGAACAGCTACACCCGCACATCCCGTGAGAATTTCTTCAAAGTCGGATGAAATCTGTGAAAATCAAGCTTGTTACAAGGAGTTGCGAACACAGACACACACTCACATACTGATACAATACGAAAGTTATTACGAATGTCTGAAACTTAAAATGCAAGTGGAGATTTCGACTTTGGAGTAAAGAAATGAACTGACATCTCCCAAAAGTGAAAACAAAGCTTCCGCTATGTAGATTCTCTTGGGGCACGAAGCACATTGTTATAGGTACAGTTCTTCCGGACACGTCTATTTGGGGAACCGGCGATTTCTTCCCGTAAAGTGAAAGTTGGATCTTGCGACCCGAGGGAGATGGCGATTCCTACCGGTGTGAGGCCGGCCAGTGAGGCGAAGTTCGGCAATTCCTTCCCCTCCAATCACAATGTGATAAGGCCCGTCAGGAGGAGTCGCAAAACAACAAGATGCAAGTTTAGTGTAGTTATAATAGATGATCGATGATGGATCCTGGTGCTGCCGACACTGTTTTTGTCACGGGAGGTAGCGAGAAAAATCGCACCATTATATTTAGATATAGTTTTAAATTTACTTTTCATAAAGACCTGGTTAACTGCCTTTCGGAAAATGTAAAGCCAAGCGAGCTACTTCAGCATACTGCTAGCTGGAGGCAATGCCCACTGGCACTAAGAGCACAAGAAACATACGAAAAAGCTATTGGTGTTCCCAATCCTACTTCAGTAACAGAACAGAAGTCTACCTTCAAGGTGAAAACATCTATCTTGAACAATTACAGAGTTCCGATTGACTTTGCAGACCCGAACTTGAGATCATTCGCCAATGTAGCTCGAAACGCTAGGGAAAACCTAAATCAGATTCAAACTCCAGCTCTGCAGGGAGAAATCACCCTCTTGTCGATTTTGAACGAAATCAAAAGTATGAACAAACACCTCATGGCACTTGAAAGTAAATTAGGCTTAAGCCATCAGAGAAAACCGCTATGAAAAAGGCAATACGTAATATGAGTTGGAATGCCAATGGATTGAATCAGCTATCAAAGGAATTAGAGATAGCTTGAATATTAACAATATTGAATGACGTGAACTTTATTTTGTAATACTTTGATTTAGGTTTTAAATACTTAATTGTGCAATTAAGGGTTTAGTCCTATAAAGAGTTAATTTTTGCTTCAAAATCAACCAAACCTGGGCGGGAAGCAATTGAGTAACTGGAAGAAATCGCCAACACTTTAAGGGGAAGGGATCGCCATGCTTTTTGGAGGTCGGGAAGGAATCGCCGGTCCCCGGTCTATTTAATTTAGGTACCAACTGTATTGAGACACACGCAAAACACTAACAAATTAATGAATTCTTTACATGTTGCAAAAAATATAAGCAAAATAATTATAGGCAAAATTAATTATACGCAAAATAAAATAATACAGATAGTTCAAGGTTTGCTAGGAAGGCAGCGCTAACGAAGCGGCCTGCGGGGTATAACTCCAGACGCTCCTTACTTAGTACTTTTAAATCTACCAAAGAGAAGCCTAACGAAAATTCTCTCCCCCCCAACCTACCTACCTATTCAATATTTTTGTTCTCCTTGAATGCAGCCGTACTGTAATTTTTACAGAAATTCATTCGAAATATCAAAAATTCTAACGTGGCGCATCTAATATGATAAAAAGTGATGGCACATAAAACCGTCGATGAACAGCATTGAAACCTTCCATAACTGGTCAAGATGTTTCGCTTCCGACACGTGTCTTACACGTGTAATATTGGAGCAACTTCAACGTCACTTTGTCAGCAAGAGGACGATATAACCTCACCAAGGCTATCTGTTTGCTGGTGGTTTACTCTCAATTGATTGATTTAAGGGATCGTGGAGGAAAAGACCTGTCGTCCTGTAGAGCGGATCCCCCATGGCCAGACAGTTCGGGAAACGCCATTTTTCATTGAATTAGTTTCGATAGGGTCTTGACATTCTATTCATCAAAGGAGAATCTCCACAATTCATCCCTTCAGGATGAAATTTATTTCCATTCATTTCCCTTCAGAAAAAAACCACTATCAAAGCCTTTTTTGAGTCAATGCTGGCCCCAATTGATGCACGTTCTATAAAAATGGTCTGCATTTACCTTCAAGTGAGAGTCTCGCACAAATAAATTCACACTATGTACACTTTCCAAGCATTTTTGGAAACAGCCAGCCAGTATATAGTGATAGTACTCTATGTATAGTTAATACACAGCGATTAAATATTTTTATTATACCAGTTAGTAATTTGTGTTATAAAGGTGATTATTCATTGTCGTACGGTTTTTCGTAGCCTGTCATGTATATCACGACTTTGAAATAAGATGTGGACGCCACTATCTATCAATTTATGAAAAACAAATCTAACACTAGCATGAGGTGACACTTAATCATTAAAATTGATTGAAACAATAATAAAGTGCTCCCGCCATACGCTAAACCACTGAACTCAATGGGTTTTTTCCCTTCTGAAGAGCTCCTTTAGCGTTGGTTTTACATTTAGCGAAATTTCGGAGAAAATGAAGCTTTTGCAATGGCTAAGAAATTTTTGAAATCGAAAATTCTGAAAAAATTCTTCATTTAAATCCGTTTTGAGGCATTCTGAAACGAATCCCAGAGTTTAACACTTAACAAACACAGCAAATTTAAGGACTCTCCCTTGTGGTCTCACTTTTTGGAAGGAGATATTGGATTCTTCTGTCCAACATAGACTGCTGGCTTTCTGCAATTTGAATTATGGAAAGTAACTCTGGATTGTGAAGGTTTATCTAATAGATTCGTATATAAGTGGAGAGTTATGACCATTCCATGTTAGCATCCCTCAGTAGACAGTAGGCATATATGTATGAACGTACATTAATTCAGAAGTAGTTGAATCCTGACCAATTCAGTCTGTTGGTTTCCCGTAATTTTAATGTTGCAACAGAACTATAGATTATGAAGATCTATCTGATAGATCTGCTGATAAGTTGAGAGTTATGGCCATTCCATGTTAACATCCCTCGATAAGACAGTAGGTATTTATGCGTGAACGTTCTTTAATTCAAAAGTAGTTGATTACTGACCAACTAAGTCTGCTGGTTTCCCGCAATTTGAATATTGGAACGGTGAAGATCTATCTAATAGATCCGTTGACAAGTTAAGAGTTATGGCCATTCCATGTTAACATCCCTCGATAAGACAGTAGGTATTTATGCGTGAACGTTCTTTAATTCAAAAGTAGTTGATTACTGACCAACTCAGTCTGCTGGTTTCCCGCAATTTGAATATTGGAACGGAACTATAGATTGCGAAGATCTATCTAATAGATCCTTTGATAAGTTGAGAGTTATGGCCATTCCACGTTACCATCCCTCGATAAGACAGTAGGTATTTATGCGTGAACGTACTTCAATTCAAAAGTAGTTGATTACTGACCAAGTCAGTCTACTGGTTTCCCGCAATCAGAATATTGGAACGGTGATTATCTATCTAATAAATCCGTTGACAAGTTAAGAGTTATGGCCATTCCATGTTAACATACCTCGATAAGACAGTAGGTATTTATGCGTGAACGTACTTTAATTCAAAAGTAGTTGATTACTGACCAACTCAGTCGGCTGGTTTCCCGCAATTTGAATATTGGAACGGTGTAGATCTATCTAATAGATCCGTTGACAAGTTAAGAGTTATGGCCATTCCATGTTAACAGCCCTCGGTAAGACAGTAGGTATTTATTCGTGAACGTTCTTTAATTCAAAAGTAGTTGATTACTGACCAACTCAGTCGGCTGGTTTCCCGCAATTTGAATATTGGAACGGTGAAGATCTATTTAATAGATCCGTTGACAAGTTAAGAGTTATGGCCATTCCATGTTAACATACCTCGATAAGACAATAGGTATTTATTCGTGAACGTTCTTTAATTCAAAAGTAGTTGATTACTGACCAACTCAGTCTGTTGGTTTCCCGTAATTTTAATGTTGGAACAGAACTATAGATTGTGAAGATCTATCTGATAGATCCGTTGATAAGTTGAGAGTTATGGCCAATCCATGTTAACATCCCTCGATAAGACAGTAGGTATTTATGCGTGAACGTTCTTTAATTCAAAAGTAGTTTATTACTGACCAACTCAGCCTGTTGGTTTCCCGTAATTTTAATGTTGGAACAGAACTATAGATTGTGAAGATCTATCTGGTAGATCCGCTGATAAGTTGAGAGTTATGGCCATTCCATGTTAACATCCCTCGATAAGACAGTAGGTATTTATGCGTGAACGTACTTTAATTCAGAAGTAGTTGATTACTGACCAACTCAGTCTGTTGGTTTCCCGTAATTTTAATGTGGGAACAGAACTATAGATTGTGAAGATCTATCTGATAGATCCGTTGACAAGTTAAGAGTTATGGCCATTCCATGTTAACATCCCTCGATAAGACAGTAGGTATCTATGCGTGAACGTACTTTAATTCAAAAGGAGTTGATTACTAACCAACTCAGTCTGCTGGTTTCCCGCAATTTGAATATTGGAACGGTGAAGATCTATCTAATAGATCCGTTGACAAGTTAAGAGTTATGGCCATTCCATGTTAACAGCCCTCGATAAGACAGTAGGTATTTATGCGTGAACGTTCTTTAATTCAAAAGTAGTTGATTACTAACCAACTCAGTCTGCTGGTTTCCCGCAATTTGAATATTGGAACGGTGAAGATCTATCTAATAAATCCGTTGACAAGTTAAGAGTTATGGCCATTCCATGTTAACATCCCTCGATAAGACAGTAGGTATTTATGCGTGAACGTACTTTAATTCAAAAGGAGTTGATTACTAACCAACTCAGTCTGCTGGTTTCCCGCAATTTGAATATTGGAACGGTGAAGATCTATCTAATAGATCCGTTGACAAGTTAAGAGTTATGGCCATTCCATGTTAACAGCCCTCGATAATACAGTAGGTATTTATGCGTGAACGTTCTTTAATTCAAAAGTAGTTGATTACTGACCAACTCAGTCTATTGGTTTCCCGTAATTTTAATGTTGGAACAGAACTATAGATTGTGAAGATCTATCTGATAGATCCGCTGATAAGTTGAGAGTTATGGCCATTCCATGTCAACATCCCTCGATAAGACAGTAGGTATTTATGCGTGAACGTACTTTAATTCAAAAGTAGTTGATTACTAACCAACTCAGTCTGCTGGTTTCCCGCAATTTGAATATTGGAACGGTGAAGATCTATCTAATAAATCCGTTGACAAGTTAAGAGTTATGGCCATTCCATGTTAACATCCCTCGATAAGACAGTAGGTATTTATGCGTGAACGTACTTTAATTCAAAAGGAGTTGATTACTAACCAACTCAGTCTGCTGGTTTCCCGCAATTTGAATATTGGAACGGTGAAGATCTATCTAATAGATCCGTTGACAAGTTAAGAGTTATGGCCATTCCATGTTAACATCCCTCGATAAGACAGTAGGTATTTATGCGTGAACGTTCTTTAATTCAAAAGTAGTTTATTACTGACCAACTCAGCCTGTTGGTTTCCCGTAATTTTAATGTTGGAACAGAACTATAGATTGTGAAGATCTATCTGGTAGATCCGCTGATAAGTTGAGAGTTATGGCCATTCCATGTTAACATCCCTCGATAAGACAGTAGGTATTTATGCGTGAACGTACTTTAATTCAGAAGTAGTTGATTACTGACCAACTCAGTCTGTTGGTTTCCCGTAATTTTAATGTTGCAACAGAACTATAGATTGTGAAGATCTATCTGATAGATCCGCTGATAAGTTGAGAGTTATGGCCATTCCATGTTAACATCCCTCGATAAGACAGTAGGTATTTATGCGTGAACGTACTTCAATTCAAAAGTAGTTGATTACTGAAAAACTTAGTCTGTTGGTTTCCCGTAATTTTAATGTTGGAACAGAACTATAGATTGTGAAGATCTATCTGGTAGATCCGCTGATAAGTTGAGAGTTATGGCCATTCCATGTTAACATCCCTCGATAAGACAGTAGGTATTTATGCGTGAACGTACTTTAATTCAGAAGTAGTTGATTACTGACCAACTCAGTCTGTTGGTTTCCCGTAATTTTAATGTGGGAACAGAACTATAGATTGTGAAGATCTATCTGATAGATCCGTTGATAAGTTGAGAGTTATGGCCATTCCATGTTAACATACCTCGATAAGACAGTAGGTATTTATGCGTGAACGTTCTTTAATTCAAAAGTAGTTGATTACTGACCAACTAAGTCTGCTGGTTTCCCGCAATTTGAATATTGGAACGGTGAAGATCTGTCTAATAGATCCGTTGACAAGTTAAGAGTTATGGCCATTAAATGTTAACATTCCTCGATAAGACAGTAGGTATTTATGCGTGAACGTACTTTAATTCAAAAGTAGTTGATTACTAACCAACTCAGTCTGCTGGTTTCCCACAATTTGAATATTGGAACGGTGAAGATCTATATAATAGATCCGTTGACAAGTTAAGAGTTATGGCCATTAAATGTTAACATCCCTCGATAAGACAGTAGGTATTTATGCGTGAACGTTCTTTAATTCAACAGTAGTTTATTACTGACCAACTCAGTCTGTTGGTTTCCCGTAATTTTAATGTTGGAACAGAACTATAGATTTTGAAGATCCATCTGATAGATCCGCTGATAAGTTGAGGGTTATGGCCATTCCATGTGAACATCCCTCGATGAGACAGTAGGTATTTATGCGTGAACGTACTTTAATTCAAAAGTAGTTGATTACTAACCAACTCAGTCTGCTGGTTTCCCGCAATTTGAATATTGGAACGGTGAAGATCTATCTCATAGATCCGTTGATAAGTTGAGAGTTATGGCCATTCCATGTTAACATCCCTCGATAAGACAGTAGGTATTTATGCGTGAACGTTCTTTAATTCAAAAGTAGTTGATTACTGACCAACTTAGTCTGCTGGTTTCCCGCAATTTGAATATTGGAGCATAACTTCACATTCTGAAGATCTATCTGATAGATCCGATAGAGTGAGAATTATGGTCATTCCATGTTAGTATCCTACAATATCCTATCATCAGGCATGATAAGCACGGGCAGTTCATCCCATCTCTGTTCGTAAGATTGGATGGCTTCCTTACAAATACTTCTGTTAAATTTGCCTTCTGAACAACGCGCACATATCGATCCCTTAAAGACGAGCTCGATCGCAACAGTGGAAAGCTCGTAAATGGAGCTATAATCCGCTGGGAAGGGAGTAATTGCAGGTATCGCGGAGGGGAGTTTATGGCTATGAATCTTGATGCGTGCGATCGATGCAACAGCACGAACTCACCTGGATGCCTCCCCATCCCCCTTAAATGTTTTTACCGCGCATCAGATTATCCAGATTATCATCAACTTAAAGTATAGGTAATATATATTTAACTGAATACACATATAATCCCCCCTCCACGAGATCTACTTGCCAATCTTTTTGACATGTTTCATGTCTTTAGGATGGCCCCTGATATGATTTTTGCAGAACCGCATTTCTTGCTGGGCTGCGAGAGGAGCAAACTTAGTCATTGTTGTAACATGTGGATAGTTAATAACATGTGGAGGAGAGACAATAAAATAATTACCTAATTGAAAACAATTGAAGTTTCTATTATCATCTGAGTGAGCTCCGGAGCGAATTTCTTTGCTATTCAACCTATGAATATTGAATTTTGTAGACACACACATGATCCGTTTTAGCGAATTTTTGAAGAAAATTAAGCTATTGCTCTCGCATCAAAATTTGGAGAATGTGAATTTTTGAAAAAAATTTATGCAGAAATCCGTTTCAGGCTATTCTGATTCATATTCTGAAGTTTAACGCATTTTATCGAATTTTCTTAGAAAATAAAGCTATTGCAATGGCTCCAAAAATTTTAAAATAAAAATGTTCAACAATTTTCTTCATCGAAATCTGTTTTGAGGCATTCTAAAACGATTCCTGGATTTTAACGCTTTTTCATATGTATATATATATATATATATATATATATATATATATATATATATATATATGTGTGTATATGTATATGTATATGTATGTGTCATTCCAGACGATAACTCTCGATAGAATTGAGATAAAAACTTCGTTCTTTCGCCAAAAAAACAAGCATTTCAAAAGAAAGGATGAGTTTGTTGGACAACACTTTTTGAGCACATTAAATTGGTCAAATTTCAAAAAATGTAGGTACTTAAAAAATCACTAAAAAAGGCAAAAACCGCTAAAATCTAACAAATTTATAGTTTTTAGCAGAATTCTACTCGAAAAAAATTAATCGAACATGAACTAGGACATTTAAAAATTTAAGCACAAAATTGTACTGAAAAATGTACTTAAATTTCATTAAAATTAGCTAAAAATCGATCGGAGTACTTGAAAAAATTGTAAAAATCCACTAAATCGTTTGTTCCTTGGAATATTACTGACAAAAAGTCAATTTGCTATAAAATTTATAATGAAATGTTTATCTGTCCCCAAAGTGCTCAAATTTCAACAGAATTTAACATAAATGTAATACGACCGTTTATGAAAATTCGCTCATACGATCATGCTGCATGACTGGAACTTTTTTTATGTATGTATGTATGTATGTATGTGTCATTCCAGACGATAACTGTCCGTAGAATTGTGCTAGAAACTTCAAACAAATTTTAAAATGTTAAGGATACAAAACGAAAGTTCAAGTTCGTTGGCCAGCATGATCGGATTACATCTTCGGGTTGAAATTTTCAAAAATGTAGTCAAAAATTTCAAAATAGCCTGTTTTTTGCGATTTGTTGTGCGAAATAATTTTTTCAGCATACTAACATGTGGTATATTTGGAATCAGCGTAAAATTTCCTATAAGAATATTAATCAAGTTTTTAAAAATTTCAAAGTTGAAAAATCAGTCAAAAATTGAAATAATGCCGTTCGCTAGCTGTTAAAATCGGTAATATTTTCATGAAACATTTTCCAAATTCAGATTGCCATGCTGTTTAAACCGTAGGTAGTAGGTAGGTGCTTGTTTAGAAGAAGAAAAAAAAAAAGTAATCAAAACTGATGAGTTTACTCTGTGAAATCCATGTTTGTCTATCAAAATCATTAACTAAAATTTCTCTACACGATCAACGATCAATAGCGACTGAAATTTCGAAGATTTCTTCAAAAATTTGCTCATGGGGTCACGATTCTTCAGTAGATAGGTAGGTATCCCAACAGATAAATACTCGTAGACGTCCTTGGTGATATTAAAAAAGTTAACCTCTATTTTTCAAATAGAGGATGTTTATTTCGTTGTTTATCGATATTTGATGTTTATTAATATTAGTTGTTCTCAGACAAAGTATTCACGTTCTATGTAACTGATTTTTATTCTGTCTTATACTTTTGGCAATATATAAATATCGTAAGAGATAAATAAATATATGTATGTAGAAAAAGTAAACAAAGAAAAGTAAAGTAAGCAACCATTGCAGGTTGGGGCTTTTCGTCCGACTGCCTCGAGCGTCACGAACATCATCAACTGTCCTGAAAGGAGGATCAGAATTTGTTCTGATGATCTGGCTTAACCCTGGAATGTCCCGGCTAAATTTCCAACACTTAACTCCCCGGTGGGGTGTGTCAAACCCCAACTTTGAAAAATGATAGAAAATTCAAAAATAACTTACACTTGAATAAAATTTTATTTTTATTCTGTTATCAAGAGTGTAAAGAAACACTTAGGGAAATATAAGCCATTAGGCCTGGGATTTCTTTCTACGGAAGCCCTATGCAGTCAGGTACTTAAACTCATGACGAAAAAAGTAATAATAAGGCAAACCTCACGCTCTGAAGAAAAAAATAATAGCAGAAAGGTACCTCATTGTAACATAATTCCAATATAAAATTAGCACATTCTCATTTAAAAACAAAAATAAATAAATGAATAAAATCTACTAAACAATTTTCTGAGATTAGTTTGATACCACTTACAAAACCCAAGAAGTAGAATGCAAAGGTAACATAAAATTGGCACCTAGCAATAGGATCAACAGTCTCAACACTTTGAAGATCTAGGTATGATGTTCACAGAAGGAACATAAACTAGTGTCTCCAAAACTGCCACTTTTGACGCTTCTTCATCGGAGGCAACTTCTTGTAACTCGACATTATCTTCCGCGTTTGAATTTTCTCCTCCAAAATATACATCTTCTTCCTCCAACTGTTCCAACATGGATCTAATGTCTTCAGGATCCGAAAACTTGCGTTTTTCAGCCATTTCTAACGATGAGCCAATAACAAAACTGTGGGAACGCCCACAAAAATAACACTTGCTGTAGAGAAAATCACTAGCGGTTAACTCCCCGGTGGGGTTTGTCAAACCCCAGGCACAAGAAAGTACCACACTACACAGGAGTCTTGAACGTACTAAACTGGAAAAAGGCCTGGGAACTGGAAGCCTTTAGGGTAGAAGTGGGGGGTGATATAGAAGGGGGCGAGAAGAGCCAGACGTGCGGGATTCAACATGATAAACTGACTTCAAATCACGATTGGGGTTTGACAAACCCCACGGGGCATTACAGGGTTAAACCTACTCATTGCCTCGCCCCCTTGAGTGGAGAGGGGTTCGCCGTACAGAAGCGTGAAAATTACTTGGACGTCTAACCCATCCTAGTACTCACCACGCTCGACCACGGTCCGATGCGTCCGTGTGTCTTATAGTCAGCAATGACACAAACTCAGTTACAAATAAAAATGATAAATATGAAATGCTATGAAAATATGAGGAGTTTGTTTCCAAAACCTGACATATCCACTTTAGTCAATTTTGCAGAAAAACAAATTTTAATATTTTATTTGTAATATTAAAATTTGAAGATCCATTTTGACATGGATATGTCTTTGCTCTGTGGGGTCAACCAAAATTGACATGGATATGTCTTTGCTCTGGGGGGTCAACCAAAAATTTCCGTGACGCAAAATTTGTGTCACAATTTCAGTGTTTTTCACGTACAACCCAGCCGTTGCTAGGGGAATGGAACTTCCGCAGTTTTCATCGCACAGAAATCGTTCGCCACTCGTTGGAAAGCGCTTGTTTTAGGTGATTAATGTTCACATCTCAAGCTACCAATTTCCCCCTCCTTACGTACCTGGCAACATTCCTAAACTAAGTTGATTGGACTATAAACATTTTTAATAAGCCGGTTACAATATTCTTAACGTAAAGCAATAGCATCATTTACTCCACTCCATAGGAAACATTTTCATCCTCTTGACAACAGTCGACTGTTAACAACAACTCATTGTAGTGGCTTCTCTCCACAGTTATTTTCAACATTTCTATAAGTAAACCGTTGTTTTGTTGGAATTAGTCGGGATGCGGCCCAGGGAAAACAAATGAAATTATTTTATTTATTGTTTTATTTGATAACGTTTCGTCCTCTTACTGAGGACATCTTCAGATGTTGGTGTGTCCAGGAAAAAATGTATTAACATCCGAATATAACGGATTTGTCAAATAAAACAGTGGGCCACCAAGTCAACTCAATGTCAAGAAAGCAAGATCTGAAGATGTCCTCAGTAAGAGAACGAAGCGATAAATGATATAATTTCATTTATTAATGAAAAATCAGGCTATCATGAACATAAAAATGATAGCGCCTGTATTGGAGAAATAACCTTATTAGTATGTATAGTATGCTTTTTCTGCCTCCAAGAATAATAAAACAAATTCTTTATCCTACATTTCGTCGCCTACAGTAAAAAGTTAAAGGATTTTTTTACAACTCTCGAGGACAACCGTTATGAAATCCCCAATCAAAGACATATCCATGTAACATGGTATCTGCTTGTAAAGCAGATAGTGGAACTCGTTTACGAGTTTATAAGTAGGTATTTAGTTCTTCAAATTTTTTTCTATGCTTCATTCCTTGTTTCCTTCCATTAATGTTCAGTCAAAGAAGATCCAGAGAAACTATTCAAAGTCATATATTTATTTAAATTTTGGATATACCAGGTTTTGGTACAAAACGTTCAGAAAAATCATTTTTACATTCGTCTATTTGGAACATACAAGTAAATTTCTTTAAAAAAAAAAAAAAAAAAAAAAAAAAAAGTTGCTTTAAAAAACAGTGTTTTGAAAACGTTTACAAACTTTGTTGTATAACAAATATAATATAGTTTCGACGTTTTTTGCCGGCACTTTACAATACTCTTCATCTTCAGAGTCGGACATAATTAAAATCTATGCGAAAAGCTCACAGGAAATTCAGAAAATAACTCGAAACTAAAACAACAGAAGCTAACTGACACTAAACAACAAATAAAATCAGCTGACCAGACTCAAGAAGGTTATTTGTAGAAGCTCTAAGGAAAACAAGAAGCGCTAAATGACAAAAAAAAAACTGCTTCCGATTGGCCGTAGCTGGAAGTCAGGTTTTGACACAAAACTTCAAATGTAGATATTTTAGCAGCAATCCAGACTTTCGTTATTAGTTTACGGTGAGATATGTCAGGTTTTGGACTGAAAACGCTTTACTTAGCTATGGGAAACCATTTCAAGAACATTTCCCGCTCAAAATCTCATTTTTTTTTTTCAAAAAACTGATATGTCAGGTTCTGGATACAAACTCCTCATATATTTATGCATGTAGATTTGCTACATCGCGAACTTCGTTCTTAGATGATAAAGGATGCATTTTTCATTGAAAATTGTAATTATTAGACAAGTTCATGATTCGTGTAACAGATCACTATTCTGATATAGATCGGAACTAAAATATGACATAGATTTCCTCTAAGATTCACGAGTCAGTCTTCGTGGACGGGAGAGAGGGCATTGCTGTGATTTTATACCTCATACGAGTTCATGATTCGTGTTAGAGATCACTACTTGTCAACAGTACTGCTCTAGTGGTTCTGTGAGAGACAAAATCCTTCTGTGTGCAGATGAGATGGTAAACTAGTTTCTGATGGAATTCGTCGAAGCGGCCCTTTCAGAGTTTGTTGGTTGTACGCCTCGTGGCTTAAGCGGAAATCCATCGCTAATCTTCGGGTGGGATTCCAATAATCCAGAGGCAAAACCATCGCACAGCCTTTCATCCTTTCACAGATTATCTGTTCCCATCCAATCAATCATCTCCATTGATTGTTCTAGATTCTTCGGAATTTCAACTCACAAAGCGTAAGTCATGAGAAGGTGGAGACAGAGTGCACTGCAGCATATCTCACCGAACTCTGCCTGTATTGTGTTGCTGATCCACATCATTCCATTCTCTCAAGTTATGTCATCCAATAAGGAAGCTTCTTCCAACTTTACTGTATTACCATTTCCATACACAACTTATCATGGGAAACGTATACGAATTAACTATGAAGATTGAAAACGAAATAATAATGAAAAACGTAGCAAATCTTTGCAAAAGATTTATTCTTTCCGTGTTGTATAACCTTATTACGCAGATCACTGGTATGTGATTATTAAAAACTGCTGAGAATGAGTGAATAGTACTGTAAAGTAGTACAGTAAGTAATAAATTAGTAAGTACAGTATCTTCATAGGTTGAATGGCAAAGAAATTAGCTACGGGTCTTACTTAGCTGATTTAGGGGGCTTTCGATTTCATAATTTATTTATATATGTTCCAATAGGCCTCCATTTCAAATTTCAGCTTTATATGTTGAATAGCAAAGAACATAGTAGCTTCAGATCTCACTAAGCTGACGACATCATGATTCGTTCCCAGATGTCTCAAGGAGCCTCCATTCCGAAACTCAGCATCATACGTTGAGAAGTTAGATCCGCCGGTACATTAGTCTCGTTTTTCGTGTCAATATTTTGTATCATTTTTCAGTATTGAGATTCCAGTAAAAGCGTGTTCTACGCTTAAAAAAAACTCGGCGCTCCGCGTCTCGCCAGGGGGCAAGCCCCCTGGACCCCCGGTTACCTCTATTTACATACTTCGGACGAAATTATTGAAACACAGAATGTGTTTGCGTTGTCGCGCAACCAAGTGACAACCAAACAAGCGTCATTGTTTACTATTCATTTATAACATCAATTTATATAGTTATAGTATGAAACTACGAAAATTGCGTTGTCGCGCAACCAAGTGACAACCAAACAAGCGTCATTGTTTACTATTCATTTATAACATCAATTTATATAGTTATAGTATGAAACTACGAAAAAAAACGAAATAAATTCGTGATAAATCAAGAGCTTTCCAACGAATGGTGAACGATTTCTGTGCGATTAAAATGGCGGAAATTCCATTTCCCTACCAACGGCTCGGTTGTACGTGAAAATCATCCGTCACACATTTCGTTCCCATCCCGCGTTCCATTTTCGGCTAGTTAGTCCATGGCTAAAACACATTCTGTGTTAAAAAAAATCCGGCCGAGGATTGTTCAGTAATATCACCATTACATTTAATTAACCCTGAAGGGTAGAAAATCGAGATCTCGAAAACTATCTAGGTAATAGTAGAGGTTTTTAGTGTACCATATAGATATCATCCCGAAGATCCGTTTGCTCTCTCTAAGGCTAGAACGATGGCATGAAAAATATACATCAACACGGGAGTGAATCGCAACTGGTGAAACATCGAAAAACCCCATTTAAAAACTACGACGGTCTTTTTAGGTGATATACTCGTGATTTTATTCCGATGTAATTCCCACTTCACGTAATCGAGTTTATTATAACTTCCGTCACTCCACAGATGAACTTTCAAAGCGTAGGTAGGTGATTTATTTTACCTCACTAATATTTAGTTACAAGTCCGTTCGTGTTAAATACGGGAGGATATTTTAATTAACTGATTTCGCATACGTTGCTATTTACTGACGTACTATTTACAGTACTTGCTCCACCCCATAATATAATACCATATTCAATAATGTAATAAGCTGAACCATAATAAATCATACGTATTTGTTCCTTGGATAGAAAATTTCTTGCTTCATTAAATACATAAAATAGTTTCCGCAAACGAGTTATTAAATAATCAACATGTGACTTAAAATTTAATTGATGATCTACTCTCACGCCAAGGTATTTACGTTCCTCAGAAAGAGGTATGGGATAACAAGCACACTCCCCATCATGACTAGCATGTATGAAAGCCCCATTGATTCCGAGCTATGATATTATAAGCATTTAAAAAATTCATCAACCGAGACTTGATACATTTTTCGAGAATTTTAGACAAAGAAAGTGTGAGAGTGTATTTATTTGACGTCAAAAATATTTATCCAACGTTCAATGTTTTGGTCACGGTGCAATGTTTTTTTTTTTTTTTTTTTTTTTCCCTACCGTGCGAAGTATTTTCTAACTGTGAATGTTTTTCCCGGCCGTGGTTTCAAAAAAATATACCGTGTGCTCATTTTATTTAACCGTAAAATTATATATTCCCCTTCAATTAATGCCTCCTCGGTAGGCGTCTACGTCTACGCAGTTTCGTTTAGATATTGTATAATGCATTAGGTACGTTTAATGATTACTGATAAGTGTTCTTTGTAGAAGAGATATCCACTACCAAAATAATAAAACTTTGTGTAATAATTTGCAGCGTTAGGTGTATTTTCAATTTAATTAGTTAAAAAAAAAATATATATATAATAATATACCCAACCAGAGAAGTTGATGTCAAAATGAGAAAACTTTAGTTGGCTGGACAATGTTTTTTCTCTCTACGGACCGCCACAATGAATCGCGGGTATATAAATATTCATTATCAAATTAAAATTCTCCGTTCAGATAATCTCACGTGAACGCAGCTCTTGGTGTGGGAGGCATAAATTACAAGGGGTTTGGAGGGGAAGGTTTTACGACCGTGGCGGGGGAGTTGAACAGAAGGGAGAGAGAACGGGCCATGTGTAAAACGGAGAGAAATAACACAAACTTCTCTGCAAAGGACGTTTCGTCAAACAAAAAGTCCCGTAATAGAACCGGCAACTAGGTCCTCCGAGATGAACTATTTCGAGACTAGTTAACATCTGTCTAATCTCTAGCAGCCACTTATTCTCGTGGGTGGAGGGTGTTTTGTGAGAAGAAGAGGGGTGTTGATGAGTTTTAGTAAACAACCAACAACGACAGAGTTTGGGAAAATTCAAAATCTTAATGCTGAGGGGAGATTGCTTTACTATGACCGAATTATACGATAAACATAAGTATACTACGTGGGAGTCGTGGGATTCCAACAACCTAGAGGTGAAACTATCGCACAGCCATGATCCCTTCACAGTTTATCTGTTCCCATCCAATCAGTCATGTCTCTATTGATTGCTCTTGATTCTTCGTAACTCATAAAGCCTAAGTCAGTGTTGGGCATAATCTTATCGTCGAATACGAATGCGATTGTAAACGCGATAGTTATTCGTTGATTCTAAGTCAACTGCGATTATATTCGCAAATTTGAGTGCGCGAATACGATTGCGCGAATACAAATATTCGTATTTGCGTAATCGAATGAATGAATGAATTTTTTAGTGTCCATGAATGAATGAATGCATTTTTTACTGTCCATGAATGAATGAATGAATTTTTTATTTTCCATATTTATAGTTATATATTTACAACAAATAAACTAAAATGAAAATAAAATAAAATAGTTTCTTCTTTTTTTACGTTGTAATGGACCGTGCTAGAAAGCATACAAAATGCTGAGCTCTAGCACGGAGTTGTTTATTTGCTGTTCACGGTTAATTAGTACAAAGTTTAAGTTGGTATTGGTAGATAAGATCATAGTATATAAGTATAGATAAGATCACATTATATAAGTATTTTCAGTTGATAAAATAATCAAATTTCCCACTGTTAATCAAGTTACTTATTTATCTTTTATATAGATTTATATTGTTTATTTTTAGCATATCAGTTATTATTTGAAGTCTTTATTTATAATTTGGATGCCTCGTTTATAATCGTGTTCGTCAGCCAGCAATTACACGAATACAACCCATAAAAATTCGTCACGGTCATCAATTTCAATAGGTCATCCCTCCTGTAATATGCGTAGCCTTGGTAATATTATCTAGCTTCAGAGGGACGTCCGCGAATTCAACGATCGGAACCCAGCCTATTTGTCTCAAAACTATTTCAAGAAATGAAATTGAGATTAGTATTATCCATCTTCGTGCATTATTGGTTTATTGTTTTCAATAATGAACCTTTGTGATTCTGTTCATATTTGAAACATAAGCTTCGAATTTTGAGGGTTGTTAAATACATTTTATCATTTATTATTGATTAACAGGACATTTCCATTTCCGACCGTCACGTCACGGTCACCAATTTATGATGCTTACAACTGAGTCGTTGCTTGGGAAATAATACTTCGTCTTTTTTCACTCCACAAAATTCGTTGAACAATCGTTCGAAAGCTCTCGTTTTATCCAACCATACTATTATTATTATTAGTGCGTGGCCAACAAGCTGAGTTATGAGCATGTCTATCTGAATAATCGTTCACACACAGGTGATCATTCTCAATAATTGATATTGTGAACATGATTGCTACCGCTTGTAAAATTAATCATTATTAGGTAAATGATCTGACTGTAGGATCTGTAGACTCTGACAACGAAGTTCATGGCCACACTTAGGCAGCTGTGATAGTCGATACAACTAAGATGAAATTCATAGTAAATTACTTCAGGATAGAATTACCCCTACAGTATTACCGTATTACCACTCATCCACAAACCCATTGAACCCATTTCTCTGAAACAAGTACCTTAATGTCATATACCTATGTATATATACATAGTGAAATTTATACGAGGAAAACATACAGGTTACATTCATTAGGTAAACGTAGAACCTCCGTGTTTGTTTAAGAAGGTTAAAAATTGAATATTATTCGTTGCGTTAACTCTTAAAATCCCAGGACTGTTTCAACAAAACTCTCCTGTCTCACCAAACTATAGACTTCTACGTGTTTTTGAAGTTTTCATCCAGGTGGAGGAAATCAATTTTCGCTGTTTAAAATCAACGACGGTGTCCTCACACAATCGAAGAAATAATGTAAGATGCTGTTGGGTAATACTGAGACATTCTCTGATCTGTCTACTTTTTCCACTTGATGGGAAATTTCAATATAATTTAACTTAACAGAAATCCACTGAAATGGTTTATTTCGTAAATTCGTTCACTCACAGCAGCTTGTTCTCTGGTAGATACCACCATAAATAAGTAACCATAAATTGCATTATAAGTAATTCAATCACATTGATCATGTTTTGGTAGATTGGTACTGTACACTTCCTAGTTCACCTAATCACACATCACGTATGTCAATCACTATCGCACGTTTGTAAGCATGTTGACGTTTGCGTTTACAGCTGGACGACCGTCGGGATCAGCGAGCCAGTCCTCCTCCCGTCGCCGGCGTCGCCGAGCGCCGTCATCGTTAGTCCAGAAACCCTGTCGCACCATTCGCACCACTCCTCACCCGTTAGACAACCAAGAAGCACGTCTAGAGCAACCACGTCTTCTGTTAAACCGCACCCCCTTTCCGCCTCCTACTCTGGGTGAGTTTGAGAAAATTTTGTACCTAATTCGATTAAATGACTGGTGTCAAGACTGGCTCAGAATATTATTGATAAGTATTAGAGACGGGATTGCTGGAAAAGCTATCGCAGTTGTAGTTAGAGCCAGGCATGTACATAGACCTCCATCAAAACCCTCATGAACACTGTCAACAAGCTCGGTTAGGAGAGTGGTACAGCTAATTAGCTAATACAGCTAATTAGGATCGCAGTAGCACAATGGTCCTACAGGTCTGACGTCAGGACGAATTAACTCCCGTAGTAGGTTTTAGCTGGGAGTCGATAACAACAAATAGGCAAACGTAATGAAGCTGTATTTAGTATTGATTGAAATACGAGTAGGTATGCAAAGAAAACTTCAGTTTGTGTAAACTCCAGGGATCGACTGTAGAGCTTATTACTGAACGAAAGTTCATCGTAAACATTTTCGTTCATCATTTTCAATAATAAAACTTTGACTTTGTAATTGACCAAGAAACAAATTTTGTTCGAAAACGTGCCTCTATTTTTGTGAACGAAACTTCTCTCAGCTCCTGCACTAGCAATGAGGCTGCATTTAGGAATGATAGATTTAGGCAGGTTTGCAAGGCCAACGGCTATTGAGATTTATTTTTAAAAAACCCTCTTCTTTAGAGTCGTTTATGTTTTTCGACTCTCTTAATAATAATAAATGAGTAAATACATTTGAAAAAGAAGACGGTCCCCTATAACTCTCATTGCCGTCACATAAATGGTATACTGCGCGCATGCGCAAACGTTAATATATAATAACGTCGACTTCTTATCATCCATTGGTCCGATTTCCTTCAAACACGGGGATTAAGTGTGTAGGTATATGTTCCAGGAAAATTCCCTATGAATTACATCGCTATTGGTGGAGTAATAGGTATAGCGCATGCGGAAAATTAAAATTAATTGACACAGAAAACACTCCGAGACCACTGAACTGTACACACTATTCCATTTTTTTATTTTTTTCCATTAAAATAACAAATACAAGTTATTCGTTTTCCCATTTATCTATTTTTCAATTAATCCATGTTTTACTGAAAATATTGATTTAGGATATTGGTTTATTTTTGAGGTGTGAGCTTGCGAGCACCCAGACCACTGAACTATCCCTACACATCACTCATATTATATACATCCAATTAATCACTTAAAATAATGAATTTTACTTTTGCTAATTGCCAATGCTTGGTCAAATTGCTCCGAATGATGTTTAGTTCGGTGTTCTCGATGCTCCTAAGCTCGCATCTCAAAAATAAACCAATATCCTAAATCAATCTTTTCGGTACAATATGAATTAGTTCAACAAATAGATCACATAGGTAGGTGAGTTGGGGAGGGGGATTCTAGAGAATGGGAGAAACCTCATGTAGAAAAAGCAAAAAAGAACACCCCCAGATGTGAAAGATAAATATGATGATTCGTGAACATGAACCTGTACATAATATAGGGACATCTACTAATCATTAAATTGGCTTCAAAAGTCTCTGCATTCAGCAAGAAATGTACTATGCACTTATAAGTTCTTCGTCGTTTGTTGTTGCACTCGAGGTTGACCGGTCAGTGAGAATTCTGATCGTTTTGTACAATAATGCACATACCAAATTCTAATTCCTGTACTAAATGGATTTAACAGCAAAATGTTCATTACTGAATACAATAGAGTATTTGTGAAACAGCTATCAATAAATATCGTGATGGAGATTCGTTAAAAAAATTATTGCGTACAGTAGGTACTTTAATTTATTCAACTCAGGCATTGCATATTGACGTAACATATTGCAACCAGTCTGTATTAATTGTTAAACATTATCACCTCTGGAGCCAACTGCGAAGGTTTATTAAATTTTTATCGTCCGAAGCGACGCTCCTTTGGGACATCAGAAACTCGCAATAGGGGAGGCAGGAACGCTTAATTACGCCCAGTAATTAGTATCAGTAATTGGACCAGTCAAGCGAAATCCCTTGGGCGGATTATCTAACCTGGGCCGATGGGGGTCGTTCTTATGAGCCCTAAATAACAACTTTGCTAATATAATACAGTTTGTATTTATCACAGCTCAGTACAAACAATACTACAGCTCAGTAAAACAATAATATCCGAACGAATTTTAACTACTGGAATTCCGTGCAAAAGGTATCTATTCAATTAAGAGAAATGGGTAGACTGAAAATCTGAAAAACCAGAAGACCCATAGTGGCGGCAATGTTGGTAAACGGAAAACTCCGCTTGCGCATTGGAATTCAAAAGCATTAGGCATTGGTTAATCCAACTGAAAATGTAAGGTCCGTAATGGGATTATTTTCTGGAGGAAAACGAAGCTGCCCGATTGTAAAAATGGGGAAAGAAGATGTGATAATAAGGAAATAAGGGAGATATTTCCAGAAATGAAAATCGAAGTTCACATCGTCATTTAGGATGATTCATTGGGACAACAGAAGAAAAAAAAAATAAATGAATAAAGTAGCTCAAAAAGTGAAAAACTTGTGGAAATGAAGTTGTTTAATTCGCAGAATGTGCAAAAGATTGTCCACAAGCTGCTTAATCCAGTACGAACTAAATCACTCGCTACGAAGTTGTGGAAACCCATTACAAAACGGAAGTTAGTGAAAAACGTTGTCTATTTCCACGAAAAATAAAGAGTTACAATGTTAAATCGATTTCGACGGTTAGGCCATCATCAGTAGCAAACAACAAATTTAGTTATTTACCCCTTTCACTTCATCTGATTAGCTATAATCCCCTTTCATTTTGTATGCACTTAATTGGTTGTACCTCCTGCCCCTTTCCTTTCTCCCTTCACCTGTCACTATATAAGCTGTGTCCTTTCTAATGTATCTTCAGTTATTGTTTGTTACTTATGATGGCCTAACCGTCGAAATCGATTTAACATTGTAACTCTTTATTTTTCGTGGAAATAGACAACGTTTTTCACTAACTTCCGTTTTCTTAATCCAGTGTTACAAAATCCTTGCAAAAAGAATGGGCGCATCTTCAAAGAGTTGTACAGGGATGTGAGACACAATAAATACTAACCCCTCAAAGAAGCCATTAAGCAACAATTGATGTCAGCAATTTTAGGATGGAACCCTTATCAGAAAGAGAATCACAGCTGATTGGCCGTCATACCAAGCTTGGAGGGAGTATCCAGTACTTTCCACAAGCAATAACTGTGTAACCTCGAGAGACGCAACATCAGTTCTACCGACGTCTGCTGCTATAGGATGCGAATTCTTGGATGAAAACCACACATAATGAGTTTAAATAGTACTGAGAGCAGACGAAAAGGAAACGATTTAAAGAAACAAGGAGAGAAGCCAAGAGGTGATTGAGCATCTTCCCCCCGACATAAAACCATTAAGTGTTTTATACAATGAAATGCTTCACAACGGCTATCTGTGATACCTCTTTCGGCTGAAAACCTTGACCTTTGTGCAACAATTTCTAGATGAAGTTTCAATGGGGTATGGAAAGCCCCAGCTAGTTGTGATGAATGAGAAACGGAAATGTCCCGATAAGAGATGCAGTTGCTGGGATGGCACAGTTGGCATGGAATGGTGTAGTGGTTGAACCCTTAAGCAAGAGAGCAAAGATGGAACACCTGGCCTGATGGCTGACATTAAGTGTCAGACAATAGCTGTGTAGGACCATAGTGTCATTATGGATATCAGACCCCTTGTTTTCCCAAGCATTCTGTGGCAGGCCCATACTGCTCGGGTTCTTTTGTTAAGGACATATTCCAGATATCTGTCCCAATTAAGTTTATGATCAAACATCATTCATAAGTATGTTACTTCATTAAAGAATGAGACCCTGAAGTGTGGGAGATTTTAAGGATATTTTCCTTCTATTACTGTAAGGAACTAGTGTGATTTTCTCTGGGTTCACGTGTAACCTCGCATTCGACCACCACTTTTGGGCGATTTCGAGAGCAACCTGCATCCGTTTGGAAATGACACAGTCATACATGCCCTGACAATGATATTTAGATCATCCGCATAAGCCACAACGTCGGAGCCTACTTGAAGTAATGTGGTCAACAACCAGGTTAGATAAGAGAGTACTCCACCCTAAGGGCATTATCTGTTAGCCAGAGTTACGGTCTCATCCCCCAAATGCTGAGGCTCCATCGGCTTCCTTGAAGTTCCTGAAGAGATTGATAGGCCGAGGAGCTTGACACGGCTAATCCACCAGATTTGGAGGCAGCTGAGTCTTCTTCTGCTTGAGGATCTTGATGAGTTGGTGGTGCTGCTGGGGGATGAGTGTAGTAAGACGACAGATCAGAGCTCCCCCCCTCTTGAGCATGGCGTTGGAATTTCAGAAACTGGTGGTTCTTTTACTGTAAGTGGCACGCGGGGACCAATTACACGAGCAACAAAAGTTGCGCAACTCCAAAAAAATTGCACTAGAAAAGTTGTACACAACACAAAGCAATAAAATTTCCTCGTGTTGCGTCAAGATGTTGCAAGGAATTAATTGCACTGTGTTGCACCAATAAAGTTGAGCAATAGAAATTGCTCAATTGTTTCATTTACACGGGCGACAACAGTTTGCGCCATGGACGGTGAAGAGGGGGTCGTCGCTGCTGCTGCCAACCAAAGGAAAAAGAGAGGAATTTGGCAGCGCCAGTTTCTGAGCCCGAGAGAATGTGGGTTGGCTCTCACCCCTGAAATTTTTTCACGTCAATATTTGCTCATAAGGCCATGCTGCACAAATAAACTCCTATCTTTGCTACGTTAAAATTCTCTCATGGGGCAATGCTGCACCCCACCAGTGCAGTTTTACGTCAATATTTGCTCATAAGGCCATGCTGAACATATCTTTCCTACGTTAAAATTCTCTCATGAGGCAATGCTGCACCCCATCAGTGCAGTTTCACGTCAATATTTGCTCATAAGGCCATGCTGCATACATAAACTTCTATCTTTCCTACGTTAAAATTCTCTCATGAGGCAATGCTGCACCCCATCAGTGCAGTTTCACGTCAATATTTGCTCATAAGGCCATGCTGCACAAATAAACTCTCAATGTGATTGGCTGTTTCGTTCCCTCTCCCGACCCAAAGCCGAAAAATTGCCGCAATAGTGCAATAATTTTCCAAACCACTTGGACTTCATTTCAACACGATGCAACAGTTGCCGAGAGGGCTCGTGGGCCTGAAATGCTGTACAACTCCCGTCAATTAATTGCCTGCAATCTTCGGCAACTTTTTCGAGGAGAGAATACCTAGTTGTCCAACTTTTTTGAAATAGTTGCGCAATACTTTTTTCTGCAATTATTGCTGGAAAAAACCGCTCGTGTGAAAGGGCCTTTAGGTGCTTCAAAACCTTGAAGCAGGAGTTTCAGACCATCTCCTCTGCCACCGCTTCTGCTAAGTCCAGACATATTCGAAAACTAGATAGGAAATTCATCCGTCAACTTTTCCTGATCCGATTTTTTTTTTTTTTTTTCATTGAGCAGGAACACTGAATGCTTCAAAAAGTCAAGCAGAAGGGCCACCTTTGTGTCCCAAATATTCTAAAAACAGTTAAGTTCGAAGTTCTCATAAGCGTTGGTTTCTCTATCAACTTAATACTTGGTGGATGCCAGAACAAGAAAGTATGGCTTGGTCCTAAGTTCATGAAAAAATTTAATGTGCTGGCGGTGTTTTTGAAATAAAAGAAGAAAAATAAATTAATCATATGTGTATTTAACAAACCTCCCTACTGGGATATGCGTGTTCTACTCACACAGTACAGGGAGTATACAGATTGAAAGGAAGTTTTTATTTGTTGACTGTGATCTGGAAATATATTTTTTCTTAATTTGAGCTCTGAGAATGTTTGCCCGCGCATGTGTGTACACCGCATAGTATGAGGAGAAAGTCTTTCGATCGGTGGATGATTTTCGTTCTTATATTTTTGGTTTACTTTCCCGCAATGAATAAGAAAAAAAAATGTAGTTTTCCTTTTCATTGCATTCTAGGAAGGCCGTGTGGTTCCGAGAGTCATACATCCAAAAATGTTTGCCCGCGCATGTACACCTCATAATGTGGGAAAAAAGTAATTTGTAGAAATTGAGGTAGTCAGTAGTTTTTTTTTTTTTTTTTTTTTTACCCAATTTTTTTTTTTTTTTTTTTTATTCACCAATAAGTAATGGTTCATTGACGAAAAATGAGCTAGATAAGTTCTTTTCCTTGTCCTTGTCTTTACCTTTGCTTCCGAGCGTAAGCCGGCTGGCAGCGCCGAAATAGGGAACACCGCTTTACCTTCCAGGAAGGTCATGGTGATTTAAGATGGTAATACTGTCATTAAGGGGAAATAATGAAAAATAAAATAAAATGGGTAGCCTCCCAATGCGGAGCCGGTTAAGAGAGAGTCAACTGTACCCCAATTCCCTCGACTGATATTTCTCCTCAATTCGGTATTAAGCTAATTTGATTTCTTGATTTATCAAGATGAAATCGGACGGAAACTGTGACAAATAAGCTAGTTACAAGGATTTCATATTGGCACATGCGCAGTAGTTAATAATGATACAATCATGTTTGAACTGATATAAGATGATCAAATTGACAAACCCCAACTATCATCCAAATTTGAGCGAGGTCGGACGACTAGGGCGTGGGAAAATGGTGCTTGATACAATTTACGTTTTTGTATGAGCAGAGTGAGGTATTGAGTCAAGAACGATGATAGTAATAGGGGACTGTTTACTTCCTAGCCCGCCCTTTCCCTGAAAATTTCATTCAAATCGGATGAAAAGTGTGGAAAATAGGCTTGTTACCGGGATTCACGAACACACGACAGACAGACACGGAACCAGAGTTGTTCAGAATGGTCTAAAACGTAAAATGCGAGGGGAAATTTTGATTGTGGAGACCAAAAATTTGTTTTGTCTATTTGAAAGTGAAATCAATGCTTCTGCTACCTTTAGGTAGACTCGGAAGCAAAATGAACCTCTCGAACTCATTATCACCTTCACTGCGTTTTAAACCTCGAAAACCTTACGTTTTGGACCCAGCCCGCTCAGAATGTGTTGATTTGAGGCTGTATGAATACAAATAAGTAGTTTTTGGAGTTTCCGAATGACTTTCATTTTTCAGTCGACCATCATCAGATGTCCAGGAATTCTGGTGTTCTGCCCCACTGTGTGACGTCTCGCCACACAAAGTGCACGTGGAGCACTTTAGGGGCTTCCAGTAATTACGCTCAAAGTTTTTGAAAGAGTCAACTCCCTTTTCAAGACGAATGAGGCGAGGGTGGTAATTAAAGCCCAAGTCGGCGACAAAGAGTCCAAACTTTCTGTTTGGTTCGTCCGATGGAAGGCACGTTCTTCTCACCAAAACTAATTCCAAGTTTGTTCAACTCTTTCAGTCATCCCTTCAGAGACGGAAGTTACCAATACTTTATGTATGCAGGTTGGGCAGTGTAATAAAGACGCAAACTTGATAGAGTCTCCAGTTAAAATTTTATAAATTATATAACTATATTGCATTGTATGATTGAATGCAATCGTACTGTGAGTTCTTAAAACCAAGTTCAGTTCGCCGAGTACTTTTGCTGGCTGGATAGCGTAGTATTCTGTTGGGACATAGACTTTTGGGGCTGAAGGCTGACATAATTATGAAGCGAAATTACAGAAAGCAACCCACACTATATCGCTCATTAATCACTGTAATTCCTGCCTTACAAATAATAGTCTGGAAGTGGTCAAACATTTATACGGAACTGCCTGAAAGTTGACGGGAATTTGCCTGATTCTGTTTAGCCATTGAAAAATTTTCAACTTCACACAATATGTGAATTGATTGTTTCTCCCAATCGCGAAAAAGATCTTAAGCAATTTTGTGAAGACATTAGCCTGGAGCTGTTACGATTTTACCGGTATATGTCTTTGCTTGGGGGGTCAACCAAAAATTTCCGTGACGAAAACTTTGTGTCACAATTTCAGTGTTTTTCACGTACAACCCAGCCGTTGCTAGGGGAATGGAACTTCCGCAGTTTTCATCGCACAAAAATCGTTCGCCACTCGTTGGAAAGCGCTTGATTTATGAGATAAATGTTCACATCTCAAGCTACCAATTTTCTCCCACCTTACGTACCTGGTCTTCAACCTGGGCCATCACATTGCGAGATAAATATTTATTATGTTGGTAACTTTTTTTTTTTTTTTTGAAGTGTAAACTTCTATAGGCTAAATCGAAAAATTTAGCGGGGATTGAATACGATTTTAGCGTCACATTACGTTGTTTTTCGACATGGATATGTCTTTGCTCTGGGGGATCAACCAAACATTTCCGTCACGAAAAATTTGTGTCACAATTTCAGTGTTTTTCACGTACAACCCAGCCGTTGCTGGGGAAATGAAACTTCTTTATTTTTCACCGGACAAAAATCGTTCTCCACTCGTTGGAAAGCTCTCCAACGAGCTCTCCATTTATCACACATTTCTTTCGTACTAGTTCTTTTATTTATGTCGTAGTTTTATATTTATTTATGTTATAAATTGATATAGTAAAAAAGTTCCCCAGCAACGGCTTGGTTGTACGTGAAAAACATAAGAAAAAATCTTGTGACACATCCGCGTAACTTTTTTTCCCTAGTTAGTCCAAGGCTAAAGCATGTCCCATGATAATATTCCCGAATTAGCGGGAATAAAGCATGAGCCAAAGGCCCAAAGCAGAAAGTAACCAGGGGGTCCAGGGGGCCGAGTTCTGGCGCAAAATCGGAATTTTTATCTCAATTCTAATGAGATTTATCGTCTGCAAATATCATTATATATGTAAGAAAGAAGCTCAAACTTTAGGAAACATTTCAGAATGGCTCAAAACAGATTTCCTTAAAGGGAATTTTAAAGAATTGAGATTCTTAAATTTTCGGAGTCATTCATTTTTTACGAGAATTCGCTAACAAGCAGGTTAGCACCAGGGTCTTAGAAAAGTTCTGCGATCCCGTCATTTGGTTCTTGTTCAGCCTCACATCTACCTGAAAACATGTCGGCTCACATTCGAGATCACGAAGAGTTGGTCAGTCGTTTGAAACCCGAGTTCGTTGGAAACGCAGTAGCCGGATAGTGTACAGTTACTCACCTATTGTTTCCTTTTAGCCACGGAGCAGAGTTCACCAGCTACATTGCAATTGTTTTGGGTATGCTCGTCACCTGTTTAGATGTATTTCTTATCAATATTTTCCACTTTGTTGCATGTACTACGCTGCCAAATGGCCAATATATAAGTTAGTTTTAGATTTCCTTCGCCAGACAATAGGTTGGCCTTGACAGACAAATCTTGGCCTGATGATGATGTTTGTTTTTACATCAATAGCACTCGCTTCTTTACTTAATTGACAAACTAGTGATGTAGGAATCATCCTTAAGGTCCGTAAATGATAGTTTTTGCCAACCAATATTTTTAACCTAATTTTGTAAGGAGTATAAGAGAGTTTTTGTTCTTCCCGTAATTTTCTACCTGTGTACGCAAAAATACTGAATCACCAACTACTTATGAACGGATCTTCGCGTCGACATGTATTTACTACGCGTGTACGGAAAAGATACCTATCTACGTGTTGGCGGGAAAAATGCTTTTGTTGAAATCCCGTCCTACGCGTAGTCATCATATTCTGACACAAAGGTGACCACAATTTTAAGAATAGGCATTGGTACTCCCTCTGACTGCCGTCTAACCTAACTTTTCTCATTTAATGTTAAACCTATGATGGATATAATCTTACTATAAAATCAAATTCCGTTGTTAATGTGAACGAAGTACCAACCTACATAGTCCAACAGCCAGTATCCTGTTCACCTAATTGGGAGTGCATGCAGTTGTCGATACATTACCGATTTTAATGTGGGTTCCTAGGCTGTTCTTTGTAGGCATCTGCGCGTATATTTCATTCAACAAAGCTGAATCTGCCAACATAAAGATTCAGACAAACAGCAGGTTTGTGTTTAAATAATACTATTTTAGGTATATAAAAGCTGTTGTCAGTTCAATAACAAATTAATTGGGTTGGTAGTAGATTTTTTGTGCTAGATACCCACTCAGATCATGGAACGGACGATTTGATAAAGCAGGGAAGGCACTCAAACTGAACTATTCCACGAGGCCTTGATTAATTAAACTTGATGTTAGTAGATGAAAAATTGAAGATGAGACAAAATATAAAAAAGATACCGGCACCCATCCAAGTACTAACCAAGCCCGACGTTGCTTAACTTCGGTTAATCTGACGAGAAACGATTTATTTGACGACATAAGGGCTTTGTTGAACTCAATCTTTTTCTTGGGTCGTAGGTCTGTATTCGAACCTAGCTATTCGATACCTGTGAGGATATCTGATAAAGTAGCGTGTAAATGTAAAATTAATTCAATCTTCTTCTACTCGATCTCGAATTCAAGAGAATCGTTGACATTGAAATACTAAAGAGACTTTAGCGTGACGATAGCGTTTGGTTATTCGTGTACATACGTGTAGAAATACGCGAAGAGGTAGCATCTCCAGTTGATTGCTCTATACGCTGCACTATGCGTAAACGGGGTAAAATCGTACGTGAAGAACAAAAGGGAGTTTTAGCGGTTTTCCATCTGAGTTGTAGTACGAATGGAGGTTTTCCTAGCGCAAGCAAACCAGAAGCTAACCACGGAATAGGAAATCGTTGTACGATTGAATGAAACGATTCAAAAGTCACACTAACGTGATTACACAACTCCATATTTCCATAATTAAGCCCGAGTCATAGATTACCTAATGTTTAATGTATTTTCTTTCATAATGGGTAAAGTACCTATTAAATTAACTGTAACTTTGTCTACCTGTGTGGTATAATTTTTTCACTAGAAATAGATGTGGTAGAAGAAGGAAGGGAACTTGAAAGGGTAGTTGTTGAGGCAACATTGAAATTCTCCTTGGATTAGGAGAATCTCTTTCGGGAACTTCAACATGATCAACATTCAAGATGTACCAATATTATAAATATGTACCTACCTATACCTATTACCTACTTATGTCCGATATTTTACACTTTCTTCCTTCGGACAATTACGTTTTATTATTGATAATAACGAACCATTTTTGAAGAAGTGGATACCTCCTAATACGTGACTAAGTGCGAAGACAACAGATTCTGTCTGTGTCTAAATCTTCTCTGTTGAGTGGCACAATCCCTACCCACTTCATCAAAATTCTATCAGTAACGGAGCATCGTCTATAACAACCGATTTCAGGTTTGACATATGTGTAATGGTCAACAAAATTAGTAGGATGCCATCCTGAGACTTGTACCTACCCAAATACTAGGGATGGGCATCGATTAATCGATTAATCAAAATAATCGATTAACTGTCCAAATAATTGATTATTGTCTAATCGATTACTTCTAGAATAATTAATCGGATAATCGATTAGTTTGTAACGATTATTCAATAGCGGAACAATATCCAGGGCAAGAAAGTGGACAACACCTCGCCTCACGTTATTGTTATCACTTTTCGGTCTTATCACATACCTATCTACGGCTATCATTATCAGAAACACCTTTTTTCAGTTATCGTTCGTTTGTTGACACGGAACTTGTGCTTCGATCAAGATGCCACCTAAAAGTGCGGTTTGGGAACATTTTGAGAAAGTGGGAAGTTATTTTCTTCCTTTCAGGCGTACCATCTTCGTCTTTGTTTATAAAACATAACAAGAGTATCCACATGATCTGGTCCAAAAGTCGTGTGGAACCTCGTGGCCGAGAAGCTCTTGGCATGAATGAAGAGTTCAGCCTGTATTTGAGATCTCCACAAGACAGAATCCAACAAAACCCTATCATACTCGTATATTGGAAGCAGATGGCCGAGACGTTCCCAGCAGTTTCCAAAATCGCCTTGAGATATGTGCCAGCGGTTGCCACTTGTGTTCCTTCAGAAAGGCTTTTTTCTGAAGCTGGCCAAATTCTGAGGGAACAGAGAAGCCGGCTGACACCAGACATGGCCAATAAACTTATATTCCTAAAAGATATAGATGAATCATTCTGGAACTAACTTTTTTTTTTTTTACATTAAAGTTTTTTTTTTCTTTTAACTTGTTTTCAACAGTTCTAAATTGTGAATTAATTTTTTCTTGTACACAATGACATTATTATATTAACAATTCGATGTTTTTAATGTACCCTCTCTTTTCTCAGCCTTTTCCAAATTAATCGATTATTTAGACCCGATTTATCAATAAATCTGGTTGAAATAATCGTCGATTCCAATAATCGAATAATTGTTAGCCGATGCCCATCCCTACCAAATACCCTCGAACGAAATCAGACTGATGGTAGATCGTGAAGCTTTAGAAACCATTGTAAGGTATCAGCATAATTTAAGTGAGGAGGGATCTTACTAACCAACCACCTTTTTTGAAAGTCACAAATATCACGATATCCATTTCATGCCACCTAGAAATAGGAACAAAAAAATTTGATTATAGGTTATTGTAATGGAAGGTTACATGCGTATTCGGTGCTGTATTCGGCTTCCCTTCAGCTCCGAATAGGATTTTTCTACTCGTACAACGAATGGACCGTTAGCATTTTGCGCGCATGCGCAATGCTCCATTTCTATTCGTAGTTCCTCCCACTATTCTAAGACTCAGCATTGCAAAAACGCCCTAAAAACTCTATATTTTAACACAGAATGTGTTTTAGCCATGGACTAACTAGCCGAAAATGGAACGCGGGATGGTAACGAAATGTGTGACGGATGATTTTCACGTACAACCGAGTCGTTGCTAGGGAAATGGTACTTCGTCGTTTTTCATCCCACAAAATTCGTTGACCATTCGTTCGAAAGCTCTCGATTTATCCAACAATATTATGTTAACTACTGCGAAGTGCGTGTCCAACAAACTGAGTTATGAGCATGGTTATATAAATAATTGTTTACACACAGGTGATCATTCTCAATAATTGATATTGTGAACATGATTGCAACCGCTTGTTAATTTCTGATGATTTCATTGAGCTTGTGTTTCGATGATTTGATTCATAGCAGGTGATCTGAGTATTACGAAAACGGTTTGATTTGTGAAGCGGAGGTTAAATAATTTGAATAGGTAATTTCTATACTTTATACTCTAGGAAGCTGTAATTTCGTTTGTAGCCTCTTTAGGACATTTACTTGACGATGCTCAGGGTCCGGATCAGATGTGTGGCTCTTAAAGCTAATTTCTATGCTTTACACTCTAGGAAGCTGTAATTTCGTATGTAGCCTCTTTAGGACATTTACTTGACGATGCTCAGGGTCCGGATCAGATGTGTGGCTCTTATAGCTAATTTCTATGCTTTACACTCTAGGAAGCTGTAATTTCGTATGTAGCCTCTTTAGGAAATTTACTTGACGATGTCCAGGGTCCGGATCAGATGAGTGGCTTTTAAAGCTAATTTCTATACTTTACACTATAGGAAGCTGTAATTTCGTATGTAGCCTCTTTAGGACATTTACTTGATAAATCGCTCTTGATTTATCACGAATTTATTTCGTATTTTTTTTCGTAGTTTCATACTATAACTATATAAATTGATGTTATAAATGAATAGTAAACAATGACGCTTGTTTGGTTGTCACTTGGTTGCGCGACAACGCAAACACATTCTGTGTTTCAATAATTTCGTCCGAAGTATGTAAATAGAGGTAACCGGGGGTCCAGGGGGCTTGCCCCCTGGCGAGGCGCGGAGCGCCGAGTTTTCATACAAAATGTATCGCACGTGTCATTAAGTAAATAGCCTAGTCCATTAGCTAGCTGTCAAATAATAGATATCTTCTTGTTACAGGCTTCCGCACCCCAGCGCCTCTCATCTGGTCGGCTCCCAGATGATGCTGCAGCCCTGCACCGTCATGTACCCCAACATCAGCATGATGAAGCGACCCTCGAGGATCGACGTCCTGCAAGTGACGTGGAGGAAGATGGGGGCGCAGGCTCTGGCCACCACGCTGTCGGCCCTCTACGGGAAGCTCCTCGTCGTCATGGGGATCGCCTTCCCGATGGCTGAAGTCATTTCCACCCACATACCCCCTTCATTCTACGAGGTAGGCATTTTAACCCCGGGCTCGTGGATACACAGAGGGTTGCCAGTTGTCCGGTTTTGGCCCGGACAGTTCGGTTTTTTATCAAGGAGTCCGGGCGAAAATGGCTCTGAACGCCAAATGTCCTGTTTTCATTGAGCACGCGAAAAGAGACTTTTTTTCTCTCAAAATCCAGCTAAAATGCACCAATCTCCTCATTTGAAACGAAATCACAATGTTGACCAAACCGTTCAAAAGCTTTTCTATTACTTGAGACAGTTGAAATTTGACAGTAGATTTTTTTAGGGAGGTAAAAATTGAATTTTCATAGATTTATATTTATATTATTTATTTTTCAAAGCAGTTCATGTTTATGTTGATATGACGTTTAAGTGATATTATTCGAGAATCAAAATGCACAATTCGTCGTGGGCATCGTCATGGGGATCGCCTTTCCGATGGCTGAAGTCATATCTACCCACATACCCCCTTCATTCTACGAGCTCGACATTTTAAACTCGGGCTCATGGACCTACACTCATAGGCAGGGTTGCCAGTTATCCGGTTTTGGCCCGGACAGTCCGATTTTTTATCAAGGCGTCCAGGCAAAAATTACTCTGAGCGCCAAATGTCCTGTTTTCATTGAAAGAGCGAAAAGTGAGTTTTTTTTTTTTTTTTCTCTCAAAATCCAGCTAAAATGTACCAATCTTCGAATTTGAAACGAAATCACTATGTTGACCAAACTGTTGTTACCTATAATTTGAGACAGTTGAAATTTGACAATGGATTTTTTTAGGGAAGTAAAACTTGAATTTCCATAGATTTTTATCAATATTTATTTTCAAAGCCGTTCATGTTTATGTTGGTATGATGTTTAAATGATATTTTTTGAGAATCAAAATACACAATTCGTGGTGAGGATCGTCATGGGGATCGCCTTTCCGATGGCTGAAGTCATATCCACCCACTTACCCCCTTCATTCTACGAGGTAGGCATTTTAAACTCGGGCCAACACTCATAGGCAGGTTTGCCAGTTGTCCGGTTTTGGCACGGACAGTCCGGTTTTTTATCAAGGCGTCCGGGCAAAAATTACTCTGAGCGCCAAATGTCCTGTTTTCATTGAAAGAGCGAAAAGTGCCCGGTTTTTTGCGTTTTAACCAGGCTCCTTCTCATGTGGGACGTTGTGTCAACCTAGAAATTATCGCGATCATAATAACTTATTTCACGCCCCTTGCCACAACTGACACCACGTTTTTTCTCAAAATTCAGCAAAAATGCACATATCTTCCCATTTGAAATCACAATGTTGACCAAGCTGTTCAAAAGCTTTCCTATCACTTGAGACAGTTGAGATTTGACAATGGATTTGTTTAGGGAAGTAAAACTTGAATTTCCATAGATTTTTATTAGGTAATGTTTATTTTTCAAAGCAGTAGGACATGTTTATGTTGATGTGATATTTAAATGATATTTTTTGAGAATCAAAATACACAATTCGTAGTGGGGATCGTCATGGGGATCGCCTTTCCGATGGCTGAAGTCATATCCCCCCACGTACCCCCTTCATTCTACGAGGTAGCCATTTTAGCCCCGGGCTCGTGGACATACACTCATAGGCAGGGTTGGCAGTTGTCCGGTTTTGGCCCAGACAGTCCGGTTTTTTTTTATCAAGATGTCCAGGTGAAACTGGCTCTGAACGCCAAATATCCTGTTTTCACTGAAAGGGCGAAAAGTGGCCGACTTTTTTCGTTTTAACCACGCTCCTTCTCTTGTGGTACCTACGTTGTGTCAACCTGGAAATGATTGCGATCATAATAACTTATTTCACACCCCTTGCCACAACTAAGACTACGTTTTTTTCTCAAAATCCAGCTAAAATGAACCTACCGAATTAAAACGAAATCACAATGTTGACCAAACCGTTCAAAAGCTTTTCTATTACTTGATACAGTTGAAATTTGACAGTGGATTTTTGTAGGGAGGTCAAAATTGAACTTTCATGGATTTATATTAATATTTATTTTTCAAAGCAGTTCATGTTTATGTTGATATGACATTTAACTGATATTTTTCGAGAATCAAAAGGCACAATTCGTCGAGGGCATCGTCATGGGGATCGCCTTTCCGATGGCTGACGTCATATCCTGACGTCATATCCCCCCACATACCCCCTTCATTCTACGAGGTAGACATTTTAAACTCGGGCCAACACTCATAGGCAGGGATGAGAGTTGTCCGGTTTTGGCCCGGACAGTCCGGTTTTTTATCAAGGCGTCCAGGCGAAAATGACTCTGAGCGCCAAATGTCCTGTTTTCATTGAAAGAGCGAAAAGTGGCCGGTTTTTTGCGTTTTAACCACGCTCCTTCTCTTGTGGGACGTTGAGTCAACGTGGAGCCTTTTTCATAAAACAGCAAGTTACAAGTGTTCATGTTAACAAGTACGGGTACTTGTAATACACGGTAAACTAGAACAAGTGTTTCACCAACACAAAGAGTACAAGTGTAGAAAAGTTACACTTGCAGAAGAAAAGTTTACAAGTGTAGCAGAAAAGAAAAATGGCCTGTGGGAACACACGAAATGAACAACGTATCCGGGATGCCGAAATTGAAGTTTTGTCAGCGAATCATAATATAAAAACGGTTTAGGTACATGATAAGATGTTTATCGTAGATGACAAGGTGTAATGATTGGAAAACAGACAAATTATAAACTGAAAAGTCGAGAAAGTGTGTATTTGATTTCAACTTGTTCTGATGGCTGGCATAAACGGATTTCTCTCCTTCATTCAGCGGAAACGATCACTCAGTTAATTAAGTCTTAATGCTGCTGGGATAGGAATGTCATCTGTAACTTCGAGACGATCTTCACAATTCACTTTGTTCTTCAATGACGAGGAGATCCTCAATACCCGATCAGGACAAAATTTCACAGGGTCACGCACCATTTGAATCTTTCAAGGGTATCGGAAGACATTCTAAATCTCTCGTTATAAACTTAAAAATACCCACGAAATGAGCGTTTATTCGTGGCCGAAAAAATCTTTGGCGTCTTCTACGCTGAATGCTTCTTTCTTGTCTGTATTCTTCAGCAGAAGATGATTCCCACATATTATATGTAGCATGACTCCAAATATTATTATGAAGATCGTTATACACATCACTAAGCAACATATTTGTTACATTTGTAAACTAAAATAAAATTAGAATCTTCTATGTTCTCGATATGAAGATAATTATTCTGAATATTAATACTATTATTTAAATGCAAACGTTTATATATTGTTCAAGCAGAATTTGAACATTATATTATACACCGAAAAATTGTCACCTCACAATGAACAGACGTAGGTTAAAAATCTGCCATTTTTTACAACTGTAAAACAGTGACTTTTTCATAATGATGGGGAAGCACTTGTAACTTGTCCAAATTCGCCTGTACCCTTTTAATTTTCACTGTGCATTACAAGTCTACTCTTGTACCTTTATGAAACGCTTGCACACCCATTTTTTATAACTTGTACATAAAATTGGCTGGTAACTAGTCACTTGTTGTTTTATGAAAAGGCCCCTGGAAATTATTGCGATCATAATAACTTGATTCACACTCCTTACCACAACTCAGACTACGTTTTTTCTCTCAAAATCCAGCTGAAATGCACCTATCTCCCCATTTGAAACGAAATCACAATGTTGAACAAACTGTTCAAAAACTTTCCTATTACTTGAGACAGTTGAGATTATTCGCTATTTATATATGTATTATGATTCGCTAAAATCATACCAATCCAAAAAGTTGGTATTATTGATGGCCCTTAAACCCTGTTTTCAGAGTTTACTTAAGTGATTACACTTTTTTGTACGTCAAAATGCTCTAAATGACGACTTTGCTGGTGTAATTTTTTTGATGATTACGAATACTCCCTCCCCCCACCGCTTTTTAGGGGGTGTTCCATACCCCCAGCCCCCTTCCCACCCCTTCACGAAGATCCATGATCCGCCACTGATAGGATTCACTCCCTTTTAATAATAGTATTTCTCTTGCGTTTTGCAGGGGTTCTACTTGTACCTCTATTTCGGAAGCATGACTTTTCTTTTCTACATGTACATCATGCTGATGAAGGACGATCCCTCAAACAAAACACCGCCGACACCAAAAAAAGGTAAGCATGCAACCTTATACATGTATATTCAATAAACTATATTGAAAATAAAGTGAAATATCCAGTAAACAAAGTCAGTAATGACACACGTAACGTGAACGCCTAAATTTGTTGTCCGTAATTTGCATCTTCATCTTCGAGAAACATATTGATAAGTAATGCATGCATTATCCCTACGAATGGATTGTATATAATTATGGTAAGAGTTAAAATAAACAAAAATATAATGACTTCTCGGAATCATCCGAAAGATATCCATATTTAAACCTTTACCAGATCTGTCACCTTTGATAATTTCGAATTTTTCAATCAACATACCTCTTTTTGGAAAAAAATGAAGAAATTCTACAAACTGTCTATCTGTCAAATCAAAAGTGTAACTATGATTGGATTCCTTAAAATGTTTCGCAAATTTTGACTTACCCTTATTCTTGAATTCCTCCTGATGCTCGTCCATGCCTTCCTTGAATTTCCTACCAGTTTGAACTCAATATTCATAGCAACAAGAGCATTTTAGTTTATAAACCCCAATTTTATCCTGAACATTGATTTTGTCCTTAAAACGGATCCTAGTAATGCTTTAAAACTATTTTTAGTTATGAAACCTACTTTATAACCTCTCGATGATAGGTAGAATTTTGCAGATTTTATCAAAAATGTTCCCATAATAAGGTATACTTATCCATTGCTTTTCTCCTAAATTTACATCTTCCCTAGCCAGATTGGAAACTTTTTCCCTACTCTTTTTCCTAAGAACCTTATCCCATATGGTATCAACGAGATCTCCTCCATATCCGTTACTAGCCGCTATGCTTTTGATAATGGATTTTTCTTTTGATAAATTTTGTTCACTCTTTGGAATAGATAGTGCTCGGTTGATCATACTATGGAAGGCTGCATGCTTTTGGATTAAAGGGTGATTTGAAGTACTATGGATAGTTATATTGCTATATTTATCTTTTCTATAAATTGAAAAATCAATTAGTTCTCTAAATCAAGAATTTCTGTTGACCAAGGCGATTCAATCTCCCTTCACCTGTACCTATAAAAGCTGTGTCCTTTCTAATGTGTCTTCAGTTATTGTTTGTTACTGATAATGGCCTAGCCCTCTAAATCGATTTAGCATTGTAACTCTTCATTTTTCGTAGAAATAGACAACGTTTTTTCTCTAACTTCCATTTCGAAATGGGTTTCCACAACTTCGTCGCGAGTGATTTAGTTCGTTCCATCATTAAAGCTCCGATATGAAATTTGAAACTCCTGACATATTTTCCAAAACTACCAAATCCGAATACATATTGTAGACAAAAATAGAATCACGAATGTCTGACAAGATTAGTTGAAACTTCATATTTAATACTATTACCCCCTCAATTCACTCCGTTTCATAATTAAATGTGAAACTCCTGATATAAAATCCAAAACGACCGAATTCATTGTTGAAAAAAAAAAAGGACGAGAATTGTTAAACACCATGAGTTATCTATCAGTATTACCCCTCCATTCACCCCCTCCCACGATAAGATTTAAAACTCTAGAAATACGTAACATAACTACCTATATTGAATTCGTAACGAAAAAAAAAAAAAAAACGCGGCAAATTATTACATAATGGTTTATTATTTCTGAATCAGATAGCTGGCATAGTAACCAGCTTGCTCTGGGGCTTTTAGTCTCTTTTCTAGTATCCACCTCTGTTCTCGCGTTACAGGCTGCGCTCCCGATGGGGAGCCAATGGATGATCGTACAGCCACCCGAGTGGTCTCATTCAATCCACGGGGCTAATCAAACTAAAACTGTAGGTACACTGGATTCCAAAAGCATCTGGGACCTATCCCAGTCGATTCTGCGTCCGAAATTACTTGGGTGACGACACCCCACTTACCTATGGCAGAAATACAAGTAAACAGCTATTCGTCCAGAGGGCTCAGACTCCAACCTGCCCATGTAATGAAATTTTAATTTAAAAACGATTTGCTTCGAACTATCTCAGAAGATTTTGGGAAGAAGAAAAACCCTTCGTCGATTTTAGATGGGCTGGATCAATTATTTTTGTAACATACTATAGTATGATATTATAATATACTAAATTTACTAGCCCCAACAAGGTGCCGCGGCGCCTCCTCTCACTCCACCCCCTCACCACCCACCGTGCGTGCGTGCGTAAGTCTAACACTCAAAGCCTCGAAAACGACACCTTTTCGCCCGTTTTTGGCCCATAGTATCCATGCGAGTAAAGCGATCGGGATGGTTAAACGTTTGGACCAACTAGACCCCAAATAGAGTCTATGTGCGAAAGAACGGGTTTTTTTAGTCAATTTTTAGGCTTTTATGGCCCGGACGGCGGATGGACATTTCAAATTTATATTCTACGCACCTTGAGACGTAAAGTGACAAAGTTTGAGGGGGGTTATACACATTTTTTTGCTAAACGATCATATAGGCTTATTATTGGAAATAATAAACCAATAAGTGTGTTTAATAAAAATAAGTTCATGTTTTCCGCATTCTTCGGGCTTGAGAGAACTCTTTCCGTAGAGCTCGGAGGGAGGTGGTCCATAGACAGGTGTTTTCGAACTGGTCCGGCGGTTGAAGGACCACCCAATTAGTAAAATCAAAGTGGTCCAATAGCCAGTGCGAGAGATTACAAGGGTCCCTGTCGAAATGACCCGATGGTTATTACAACGTGGTTGGATGATGCGAGCTGGCGAGCATCCAAACCACCAAACTATAGTAGGTGCACATCATTTTGACCTATATCCAACTAATCTGCATTTTTAAGGGATTGACTACTTAATGTTATGTATTTTTGAGATGCGAGCTTGCGACCACCAAACTATATACACATCATTCTGACCTATATGTCCAACTGCCCGTTGTTGAGGATCCTATCAATTTTTTTTTAATTTTACTGTTATTATTTGTTCACTCTCTTCATAAACAAGTGATGTGATACTCATGATTTTGTCAAATTCTGATTTAGCGTTTTCTCTCGCAGAGATGAGGCAACAAAGAGACGCGATATCTTCGAGCGAAAGCGACGAGTGCACTGAGAGCGGTCAAGACACCAACGCGAGCTACGCGACGGAGCGGGACTCATCCACAAGGACGATCAAACACCAAGTGCCTTTTCAACACTACGGCAGCTTCTATTTGAGGATGGGAGCCGTCGGTAAGAACGTAGGGCATGATTAAAACTTCCAAACCCGAGGGCATGATTACACAAAGCGATGATTCAAATCAGTTCGAACGTTTGAAATCAAAACTATTGGATAGTGTGGATAGTGTAGGTAATGGGCCTAATGAGCGTTACCCTCGTATTCATTTTAGTGAATTTTCGTAGAATATGAAACTATTGCAATGGCTCCGAAAGTCATAAAAACCAAATTTCGAAAATTGTCTTCATTGACATCCGTTTTGAGACATTCTGAAACGAGTTTAATATATATATATATATATATATGTGTGTGTGTGTGTGTGTGTGTGTGTGTGTGTGTGTGTGTGTGTGTGTGTGTGTGTGTGTGTGTGTGTGTGTGTGTGTGTGTGTGTGTGTGTGTGTGTGTGTGTGTGTGTGTGTGTGTGTGTGTGTAGGTGTGCGTGTTTGTGTCCTTCCAGACGATAACTCACCTAAGGATTGTGACAAAAATTCCGTTCTTGCACCAAAAAATCAAGCTTTCCAAACGAAAGGACGAGTTCGTTGGCCAGCAGTTTTTGAACGCGCATTAAATTGGTCAAATTTCAAAAAAGCGCTAAAAAAAAAATCACTAAAAATAGCGAAAATGGCTAAAAATCGTTGAAATTATATTTTTTAGCAGAATATTGCTCAAACAAAGTTTAATGACTATAAAATAGAGCATTAAAAATCATGTACCTATAAAATTATGCTGTAAAATGTGCTTACATTTAATTAAAATGTGCTAAAAATCTATAAAAACAGCATGAAAGTTGAAAATCCAAAATCTCTTTTTGAATAGCAGAATACTATTTTGAACGAGTTTTTTGCCATAAAATTGTTAGTTAACAATTTATTTCCCCTGAAATAGTTTAATTTCCAACAATGTAACATAATATAGTACGATAATTTACGAAAATTCGCTCATAAGATCATGCTGCATGACTGGGACTATTATAATAATTATAATAGCTATTAATATTATAATTTTAAATGAAAATAGATCCCATTCCATGAAATTTCACACCATCCGCACTTCCCTACGTACTGCCGGCAGGGGGTCCCGCCCAGGTAGGAGGGTTGAGTTGACGTCACCAGTGAAGCAAACTTGGAAAATTCATAGAATGAAAACAATTCATCGTTGGCCAGTGCGCTTGATGCCAAACTTCTTAAAAACGGGATCTTCTTCCATTTAAAATAGTAAAATCAACTTTTCCGCTCCAATTGGTGACGCTCATCGTTGGACAGGCCCCATAGTTGGACAGCTGGTTACTTTCTCTAAACAAAGAACCTTTTACCGACTGTGTATCCTTTCCTCGGCCAAATGTATTATCACAACATCATGTGAAAAACCTTAGTGTAACCTCTGAATTTGAACTATTGTGTTCAAATTGTTTCCAATTCGGTGGTGTCCGGACGTTTACCTTTACTTCTCGTTTAGGCGAGGTGTCACAGTCATATTCATGAAGTTTTTCTGACTAATCATGATGGTTGCAGTTTATTTCTACTATTGTTCTGTGAAGCTAAGTTAGTTCTCAATTTATCAATCCAGGAAATAGACCGTTAGAGCGCATATTTATTCTACAATAAGACTGTCCGCACTTGAAAACGAAGTGTCCAACTACTGGACCAATGTATGTTTTTACTTCAATAAGTAATTATTTCAAAGTTGAAAGATTTTATCATAACCTGATTTTATAGCGGAGTGCCACTTTAAATGTCCACCTACTGCGACGCAATGAATGTGAAAATACAATCTTTATTGTCAGAAAGCTCAGTATTCAACCGGAAAAAGTGATCATGAAGTCATATAAAAGCGGATTATGTTATATAAAGCTCCTCGCAACTATTGGGGCAAACGCGACGGCTATTGGTGCAACTACGCCCATCTTTATTGAGCACAGTTTGTTGGGTTACAACTGTTTTTTCTCCTTATGTGTAAGGGCATTATTACGAGGTTTATGCATTACTTGAAGGGATTACTTTAGGGGACTTGAAATTCCCTTATACGAGTATATTAACACAGGTCACCTTTACCTAGTAATTTGATATCCCTTACTAAATCAAATAAATCGACACTGACCCTCTTCATCTGTTGATGACTTTCATAAAGGAAAAGAATTCCTGACATGATGCCAAATTCTGGCCTCGCCATTGCCGGAAGACGAATCAGGTGTAACCAGGGCATCGCGCAGGAACTTTGTATTACATCAGTGTAATAGAAAACACACCTAAAACACACATTAGATATACTGTAAAAGCTAGTGTAAAGAACATAGGGTAACGAAGAGCACTTGCATATAACGTGTAATAGAAAAATTTCAAACATAAGGACTTCTTCTTGGAAAATTTTCAACTGCGCAGCTTTGGTGTATGACAGGATCCTATTGCGAGACCTGCAATGGTTTCCACCAAAAAAAAAAAAAAAAAAACATGGAACATGTTCCTTGAGACTTGAGAGAACATGAGAGAATTTAGATCCTTCAGCGGATTAGCAAATAGCGCATCATTTCAATCGTCTTTTAATGTCCCAGAGAGTCTCCCTATCAAATTTCAACTTCCAAGTTTCTAACCAGTCTAATTGTGAGTTCAATTATGTTTACAAAATTAACTGAGAAGGATCACCAGTATGTAAACAATTATTCTGACAATGACGCTCATACTCCAGATTGGTCACCACGCACTGTGCAGTGGTTAAGATAATACGGTTAGGTAAATCGAAAGCCTTCCAATTACTGGCGAACGATTTTCGTACGATAATAAATGCCTAAGATACAGTTCCGTAGCAACGATTAGTGATAATCATCAGAAAATAGGAGCGTAACGCACTAAATGTCACGTAACGGTAATTTTCTCTCATTTTCGGCCGGGTTATGATGGCAAAAACATGTTCCATGTTCAAAAAATGTGGGTAGAAATTCGTACCTTCAAATTTGATAAGTGATCTATTATGCCAAAACTTCCTAAATGGAAACAATATGCTACGAAGTTAATCCATACATACTGGTAATCACGAATACTGGCATAATGCCATGAATTTGTGTGGGTTATCCTTCGTAATTTAACCTTGTGCCTTTCTCAAGTAGAGAGCCTGAAAATAATCCTAGAACATTTTATTCTAATCGCTTTACTTTTGCAAGGGTAGTAGGGTATATACTGCAAAAAAGAAAGTACAAAGAAAGCATTGAATACCATTGCTTGATAAATCAGGTACATAATATTTGAAACATGAATTTTAGCTTAAGATTGAAAAATCAACTAGGGTTTTGTTAAAGCAAAATTGCATGTATATATACGTCAGACTTTCCTAATTCACTCGTACAACCTATCATAATGTGCCTTCATATTGCTGATTAACACATTTCTTATATAATAATTATATTATTTCAAGTATTCTTCGTTTCAGCTTTTGGGATCGGCAGTATGATATACTCGGGGCTCGAATTCGGTCAATACTTTGAGCTTGAAAGAGACACCAAGTGCCATAACGTCTTACTGGCGCTTACACCTGCCACGCGAATGGCCTTCACCTTCATTCAAATGTACTTCATCTTCCTGAACGACGAAGTGAGTGAAATTAATAATATCGTAGATAGCCATAAAAAAATTAAAATATAGAAACAATATAGTTTATACCTAATCAGGTTGGGCATCCATTACGAATGAAGGCTTATTGGCAAAATTAAAGAAAATAATGTCCTTAAAGTCTTATGGAGCCGAATACGAAAGAGCGAAGTCATGTCAATGGGTACAATCTAAGGAACTATGGAAGACACGTTGTTTGAAAACAAATAGCCGGTCATTTGCTACTCTTTCTGCAAAAACCGGACATTTGGCGTCCAGAGCGGTTTCCCGATTCGGATCGGACAGCTTAGAGAAAAACTGGACTGTCCTGGCCATAACCAGACACCTGGCAACCCTGAGTCCAGGGTATCAGAGTCACTCCATCTGGCAGTTTCCCATCCTCTCGCAAGAGGCCTGACGGCTCCAAGCGCACAGGGATGCCTGCTGAAGCAAAAGCTCGCTGCAGTAAGGTGTTCATTTCTGTGTGGTGAGAGAACCTACCCGAATTCTGCTTGCAGCATAACTTAGGCCGACCAAACGGGTCAATAAGAGTTCAACACCGGTTTATTATTAGTTTTTATTATTATTTTTGTTGTCGTTATTATCACGAGAAAACTATTGTTTGTGATAATAAAGATGTCAATCGTTGTAAAAATACTCCCATTACCCAATTAATAATTTACGATTTCTTGATTTTATATTACTTTGTTTAATTAATCACTTTATCGGAACAATATGATTGGAAATTTTTAATTTAAGGAGACATTTTATAATTTCCTGATAATATAAATCAATGTGTTGTTGGTTTTTAGCAACAAATGAGAGTCACGAGGCACAAAGTTTTAGCCAGGTTTGGGCTCATGCACATGATCGGGACAAATCTTAGCGTTTGGCTCAACGTTTTGGTTCAGGAGACGAAACACGAGATCCTCACCTTCTACAATCCTGAGAACAACACCATCGAGGTGCACTCGAAAACATCAGCACATGGGGGTGAGAAAATTATGTTCTTGTCAGATTGAATAAGTAGATACCTATATCACTTTGTAAGACATCAAACAATAGAATTGAGCCAGCAACATTTAGTATATGATGTGAAAGAGTATATATATGTACCTGTGTATATGTATTCTGAGAACAACACCATCGAGGAGCACTCGAAAAGATCTGTACATGGAGGTGAGAAAAGGATATTCCCATAAGATTGAATAAGCACCTTTATCACTTTGTATAACATCAAACAATATCATTCAGCCAACATGTTTAAATGGTGGGAAAGAGAATATGTAACAACTCACCCGCACCAAGAATAGGAAGTCTTCAGAAATCATCTAACTTAACCTTCCACTCGATCATTTTTAATCCAGAAGGGGTTTTTTTAACGTAGAAACGACCTTGGTAGAAAACATTCCTTGATTGTATAGTGGAAAATCAGGACTGTTCTTTATTAAATGTCCATTCCTCAATTCATTGTGAGCTGCAGTAATAAGCTCTTAACATTGTTTGATGTATGCAGGGTGTCTCACGAGTTATGCACGAACGGCTTATCTCCGTTAATATGTATACCTACTTATTTAGTATATTGACAAGTTGGAAAAAAAAAGTTTCTCCCATGATTTTTTGGAAGGAATCCATCCATGGCATTTCCGTGCACCGCAACATTGTGCATAAATGTACAATCAACACCAACTTTGCTTTTTCAAGTGTGAACCTCTATTTTTTATTGCAGGTTTGGGTTTTACTGCTACTTTTTACTATTGCAAAATATCGAGATGTTGAGTGATACATGTGATACATAATTTTAGGGTATTTTTCACGCTTATTCCCCTAGCGGTGTTCATGTGTTGATATTGTGATAGCAAGTCGAGAAAATATTGAAAAACAGTCAGCACATTCCAAGCAATTAACCCCCACCCATTTCAACACAGCACAAAGCTTACTAAAACTTTGTTTAATCGGACTTTTTCATAGTAGGTGTAGCAAATATCATATCTTCACGTGATTCAGCGCATAAATTAAGCCAAAATCATGTATCACATAGTATGACAATTGAATATCTTCAAAAACTCTATGTTTCACTACTTATTATTTATTTGCGTGTGGTTGTGCTTGGTTTTAAGCATTCAAAAATTAAAATAATGGGTATTTTTTCTTGAAATTATACGTGAACTCCAAATCTACAATTAAAAATATTCATTTGAAAAAAAGTTGTAATCCTCACAAAAAGTATTTTAATTTTTTTAAACTTGAATATTGACGGAGCTATGCCGTTGCTACCTAACTCCTGAGACACCCTGTGTACTGACACAAATGTACTGGACCTGGACAGGAAGGATTTTTGGATGTTTGAATGACAGTCTACACGAATATTTGTGTACTAGTTCTCAAATTTTGTGAGGAAAATTACCCCACCTTTCGCTATACTCAAGATATGTGGGGTTCGACAGTCGCAAAGTATATATATGCGCGAAAGCAACGAACAAAATTCGATAAAACATTAGGAAATGGTGCGGGATAATCATCGAGATTACTGAAAACTTGTAGGTGAAAATGCAATCAGCAAGATATTTGCAAATGAACGAGGAAAACTCAATGGATGTATTGTTTGGATAATGTAGGACACAGTGGATATTTTCACACTTGGCAAGGGCCTTACTACTTTACAAGTGTAAAATTGCATCTCATATAAATCTCATGGTTCTTGACCTAGATGCATTAGAAATGCACCATAGGAATTGAATTAAGAGAATGTTTTTAAACGATCTCCTCAACTCTATATATTCACCTACTTCCATCCTTTTCAATTTTTAAAATTTGGAGTTGCTCAGAACTTCACTAATCGGTGTAGGTTTGCAACCTGAGAATCTCACACAAATATACTTAAACAGAGTCGTAAGTGAATATGTTTATTATCTAATCAATCCAAATCTAATACAATGAACCACACCTAGTGGATCAATGACAATTTAAATCTACCATGAATTCATTCCCTCATGATTCGAATAAGAATGATATCTAAGACATGAAATTGAATTGTTATGTAGCATTATATAATATGTAGTATATTAAGAGTACAGGGGAAGGACGGGCTATCTTGGTTTTTCCTAGTTTGGAGAAAAACTAATTTTAATGAAAAACGCAATAAAATGTATATCATGCGTTCAAAAAATCTGAAAATTTGAAATTATAATGCCAACGTACAGGTAAAAGTAATAAAAATGTCAATATACCTCACAAAATTGATTTTATTGAAATATAACGGAAAAAAAGGCCAAACATCACAAAAAACAGCGAAAGAACGGAATAACGCCCTCAACAACTATTGATTGCCTCACTTGTGGGGTGATACCTCCTGGTTTTGTCTGTACATAATATTTTTAAATGAATTAAATCCCTGAATTTTTCAGAAGCGATCGGAATTTTTCTTGTGTATGTTCTTAATGAAAAGTGGAATTTTAATGGACGAAATCAAAAATCTGCTGAAATTTGTGCAGCCGTCACAAGTCTTTCTTCTTTTTTAGAGGATTCGGTGTCACAAACTTGCTATTGAATTCTCAATTATATCTCTTTTGATAGGGAGCTAGCCGAGGGTAATTAACATGAAATTTCACATCTCTCAGCCGCCTTGTCTGCATTGAGCTTTAGGAATATATCTTGTGTCAATGAAAAATATCCGATTTTTATCAGGCCAAAAAATTAATGAACTACACAGGACCAAACGATGAATATTGAATAGAGACCAACAGATGGGAAAAATTGAAGAATGTGAAATTTGAACCACAGCACGGGGAAAGCAAGGATAGGTGAAGCGGCAGCTCTACGTTAGCCCGTTCTTTCCCTGGAGCGCTCCCATAAGCCCATTCTTTCGCTGTATACGAAATACTCACCCGCTGTTTTGAAGCATTTAGACCCGTTCTTTCCCCATTTTTACAACACCATCGTGTTCGGGTACCCCCAATAAGGTACAATTCTCAACTCACTTTTGACAAAAAATCGAGTTAGTCCGTTCTTTCAGTTTACTCTTCATATGATAAATTGCCAATGTTTGAAGAAACGGCACATGGGTATAACGATCTGTACCTTTGCAGTCTACACCAAAATCACGACCACATCGCACCACCGGGTCGCCCGGGGTCTGATGGGCCCCCACCACATCTACGAGTGCCGACGAACGAACATTATGGGCTCCCTGGTCCAAGACGCCAGCCCGTTCCTGTTCCCCTGTACCATAGAGTACAGCCTGATCTGTGCCGCCATACTCTACGTCATGTGGAAGAACATCTCCAGGCAAGCATTGAGGTTGTCCGTTAGTGTATCTGACATCAATTGATTCCCATACATTGTAGCAATGAACCTGTAAGTACACACATACAATTACAAAGGAGGTCCCCCAAAACATACATTTGTGGGTAATAGTTGGTGCTACGATGATAATGGGGCTCGAACTAACAAGGGCTCTCAAAAACGGCTTACATCTATCGCATTAACTACGTTTTGGTTCGACTTACTAATGAAAAACCCGTAACCCGGTAGTGTGTCGGTTTTGGTCAGATACGGGATCTGTTCTTATTACAGCAGTATATTATGCCAACTTATTATAACAAGTTGATTCCTATTTGAAACTAAATATTCGAATGTAACATTTTTATGAAACAAAGTGTTCTTAATAAGAGCTTTCAACGTTGTAAAGCGACCCTGAACTTGATGGGATATCGGTATTCAACCAACAACCAATAACTGTCATTGGATCCATATTTAATTTGCCATTAAGTCATGTGAAGAGGGATCATCAATCCAACACATCTCTAAGAGCATTGGAATAAGCTCAACTTTCCGCCAAGGGCGCCCTAAAACTGTGGAAGGTAACTTTATGGTATATTCCAGCTTAGATGTCATCCTAATTCACAGATAATTAAATTAAATATGAAATAACAATAAAAAACACAAATACAAACACTTACCTATCTAACAAACCTATCACTTATTAACATAAATAAGAACTGCATTCAATAAGAATAAATATAAGGGCCCGTTCCACCACGGAGGATTACGAACTAATCCGGAATTAATCCAGTTATGTCACTGCCATTTTAGAGACTCACGAGTCGGGATTAACCCCCTATGGTGGAACGCGCCCTTAATGTACTAAATTGGCACTTACTAAGAAATAATCACAATCATTACGCACTTTGGTAACTGAAGATTAGTTAAATTGCATAGGTAAGTCAAAAGTAGGTAGATGAAGACTAGTCATCTTGAGCATTAAAAAGTAATTTGAAAAATACTTACTTCGGGAATATAACGCTGAAATACTAATACATTTTTAAAAATTGAAAAGCATGAAAATCCATACGGTTAAGTTCATATTAGGAACTAAAATCATCAGGAATCATTAAAATCTTTAGAGTTGTCTCAGGTCTGTTATAAAAATTTTTAATAACATACGACTCACGAAAAACGAGTACTGGAAAGAAAAACGAGAACAAAACTGTTATTTTCACGAATATTTTACCGATTAAACCAAATAGATTTGTATTTCGGTTTACCCCGAAGAATTTTTGTAGAAAGTTAACTCTTAGTGAACTCATTTTTAAAGTGTTTCATTTTGCTAAATTAGTTGACCTTTTCTTGTATATGGGTTGAAACACGATAACTGTGAAACATAATAAAATGATTGCCTATTTGTCAATAAAGTTAAAGGATGTAATGGAACCTAAGGCGTTATCGCTGCAAGAAGAAGAAGGTACTGATTATTGTATTGTCTCCAGGATATCCGAACCCGTTCAAAGCTCTCCAGAGAAAATGGACAAAGTTCCTCCTTTCCACTACAAACGCTCGCCCCATCACTACTCGGTGGACTGCGCGCAGGCGCACAAAGGTCTCTTTGGCGGCATCCTCGTCCTGGTCCTCACCATGATCTCTCTCATCCTGTTTTTCGTGTTGATTTCGAGACCGGAGCTGGTCAGCTTTGCCGTCATGGAGCTCACGATTTGCGAGTTGACTCTCTACATTATGGCGATTCTGGCAACACTAATCGGGATGATACAGGTAACACCGGCATTTGCTTCTTTCAGAAACCACTCTATCAATACCCGTGCTTATTTTCATTTTGGGAAAACTCCGATTAAGAATAGAGTTCATCATTGGTTCAAAAGAGTCTGTGCAAATAGGTCTTAGTTAAGTTTCGCCACCTCAAAGAAAACCAAAACAATAAGGAAAATTCATGTTGTGTTATCATTCACATACCTTTGGGAGGGGTCCATCTTCACTAACAAGGCGAGTACAGGGAGATAATTTTACACTTACTACTAGTAGAAATAACCCTTTAGATTTCATGTTGTGTTATTGGTGGCATTTAATAATAATAAAAATAGCTCTATTCAGAAGAAATATTTCAATACAAGATTACATTATATACTGTACAAAACCATAATGAAGCATGGACTTGTAAATCCGTCTGCCCGGAGTTCATTGCCTTGTATTAGGTACGAACACTTAGTAGTCATGTGGCAATTAGGTGATAGTATACAAGTAATAAACACGTCTAGTAGTACAAGTAATTATTATCATAATTGGAAATAAACATGTATAAACTCACAGAGACAAAAAAGGGGAAAAGACACGAAATAGTTAATAACAGAGATTTTCAATCAAAATTAAATTCGGCTACCAGAAAAGATCGGTATTTCCAACCATTCTAGAAAACTTAATCAAATTATCCCATTCCCTTGGGTTATTTAGTAAAATTAACAATTCATCTCTGGATATGGACATTTTTTTAGAAACCACAAACCTAAATTCTGAAAGTACGGGGTACTCCCCCAAGAAATGAATTACATCCTCCTAAACCTGTAAGTTACAAAGCGAACAATTCTTCCGATTCGTATGGGACAACGGTGCACCATTGAGGTCCAATAAGTCCCCTCTCAATTTGAAAATCCAACCCGAAACGTACAATATTAATTCATTCTTAGCCGATGCAGTCATGTCCATACAACCAAATCTTTCAAGGGACTGATATAAAGAAAATCTCTCAGTCTCTGCTACTCGAAGGCGAAATACATCTCGGTATTTGCTCTCAACCATGCCGATGATTTGGTCAACATTTTTACCAATATCGTCAATACTGAACAATGCCTCAGGAATCTCAAACCTACTAGCCAAACTCGTCCATGAATCAGTCCAGTAGATCTCACGAGAACTAAATTCCCTCAAAACCACTTTTGGAAATTGTGAGTCATCCATTTTCAAGATCTTTGCAACATAGTAAATGTCGTTTCAAGGTTTAACAAAATATAGGGAGTAGATAAGTTTCGAATCTTGAAACGTTAAAACTCTTTCAGCAGGCTCAAACTCATCACAACCCCACATTTGTGCTGCGTAACAAAGAACTGACCGAGAGACGGCACTTGTGGCACTTTTTGTATCAGAACTATGTTATAGGAAATAAAAATTCCTCCTTCCAGCGACACAACATATTCTCACTATCTAATCATCCGAAATTTGAATGTGACTAGTTGTAGATTTGAACTTGTTTGATCTTTAATTCCACCAACCACGCTAAAACTTATGAACTCAACTACTTATTGGTATCGCCATGCGCGAACGTAGGCAGCAATTGGTTGCCAGAAGCAAAAATCAAAATTTTAGGTCAATTTTTATGGAATCTTGAGGAATGTTAGCTCCTTGAAGATCTCTTCTAGGATTTATTGCAACTCCTATTTGTCAAGGTTTAATGGCTTCAATTTCGCTCAACTGGTTCACAATTTCAATGAGATTCGATAAGATCTGGCCACAGCGTAAATACCTAAAATATGTTAGATGCAAAGTTATGAATGGCTCTCTTTAGCGATTACCGGAGTTGGTAACGCCCAACTCTGACCATTAATATGTCTTCTTAATCATTCATAAATTTGAATTTATGAACTCTGTCTGTTAAAAAGGTTCGGCAGTTGAAATATGACGGGCTCCGGAACTTGGAGTTGGACAACATTCTCCTCATCGGTGCTCAGACAGGGATGTTCATCTACAGCACGTTCACCATAATCGGCGGTCATTTTACGTTGGAGAAGAACACTGTCCTCGTACTGGGCACCGCTCTGGCCTCGCTCGTCCAGACCTTGTGCCAAACTATGTTCGTTTTGGATGCATCTAGAAGGTTTGTTTTAACGTATTTAGATACTAAATAAACCTAAATTAAACGGCCAATAAACGTTAATAGCTACAAGAATTCCGTTACAGAGCTCCCAGAATTGAACCTTGAATGTTAACACTTTTCGTTGTACCGTACAGTGGGTAAGAGTATTAAATAAAGCAGTTTTCATGAGATTTACCAGTTTCGAGATTTTTCATTTTTATAAATATTAAAGTTTTAATGATTTTTGGAAATTTCATTTTTTGTACATCGTATATGGTTGAGCTGATGTGAAGGTCATTGGACGGTACTTTTTGAGAACCTAGGTACACTAGTCTTTTTCAAAATTTGACATTGATTTTGAAAATGAGGTCAAAAGTTAAAATTGACTGAGATAAAGAGATGAAATTTGATTTTAAAGAAAAAATCACGGTTTTCCTGAAAAACCTTTAATAAATCATATCTTGAGTACCTAGTATTGAGATAAAAGGACGCAGTTGGCGGTATTTTGCTACATTTTTGATGCGGACTAACAGAAAAAATTGTCGTCCACCCTGTACAGTTGGTGTGATGATCCGCATAATAGGTTCCCGTCGATTAATATTCGTAGGTGACTTTCGTATTCATTTCATGATTCTCGATGGCGGTCAGCGACCTGCGAAACGTACCTACCACTTCCATATTTAGGGCGGTGGTACCTCACGATCAAGTTGAGAATCACGAACAGCAAACCAAAGACGCAGATGTACGCTCGATATCATTTTAATTCACAGATCAAACTATAAATATTATCAATACAAAATAACGTGACCTGGCATACGACGAATCTAAGATAGTAAACTTCTATATAAACATATGTAATTATGATTATTAAACCAGGGAGAGCTTTATTCTAATGAAGTTCTTTTTAAGGATCCAATTACTGATTGTTTGAGGGTGCAAAATATTATTATGAAGTACGAACAAGCATTCCCATGCCAATGCATTAGCTCCACGTAAAATTTATGCGCTTAACTTATGTTAAATAAAAATTGCTAACGGCATTTTGACAGTTTCCCAATTTAAGAGAGGATTTGAGTGCGAATATGCAATTGTGTTTTCAGGAATAGTTACCACTATATGCCTACGCAGGCAGTTTTGTTGATATGCCCAGGAGGAAATAGATACCTTGGCCGATGGCGATAGGTTTGCCCAGAGTGATTTGCTAACCTTGCCATAAGGCGATAAGTTTGCTCAAAGGGCAGTAAGCATCATAACCTTGCCAATGGCGATGGATTTACCCATAAGGCGGAAATATGCCCAGAATGACGATAAGTACACCCAAAAGGACGGAAAGATGCACAAAGGGCGAAAAGAATGCCCAAAGAGCGGAAAGATGCCTAAGAGCGCGGTAGGTATGCTCAGGAGTCGATAAATTTGAAAATAAAACTTACTAAAATTCGACGAGTGGACCTAACAGCACTGATAGAGTGCAGTGTGCTTTGAGCAGAGTGGACTGTATTAACGTGAAAATGATGATGAAATAGATAAATATGTAGGCTTCATATTGTTAGTTGTAATAATGGCGGTTTTCTAAAGGTGATAGCGGAATTTGATTTAGTACAAATTCTAAAAATTTTTCAAACGACCGTAATCCTAATAGGAATATGTACATACTCGCCAGCGTGTATTGAAACCTACTTAGTACTGAAATTAGTTGATACCGATACACAAATTACATTTAAATGTGTCCAGTAATCGTGTATAATCAAATGGGTTGTTATCCCATGAATAATTACTCGAAGCTTATGTTCACATTCCTAAAATAGATAATTGCGAAATAATTCCATAAAAGTTGCGGATGCACATTATACAACTTTAAATCCAAGTTGCAGAATGATATTGAGCGGTTAAGTATAATCCTACCGAAATATCACAGTTAATTAGGAAGGGGCAAGACCCTATCAGGCTTGTGGAAGTAAATAATATATCGCCTCCACCATAAACTATACAGCAATATTCTAGGGATTTAAGGAGTCCACAAACCAAATCTCAAATCGGTAGCTCTAAAATTCTGGTCTGTAGCGTGGAACACATACATATACGGACCGAGTGAAATAGAGTCTCTCTTGTTCTTCGAAATCACTAGGGCTGTCAGTATCTCCAGATGGGTTGCTAATAGAATTGAAATCAGCTTCTTTGTGGTCGTCGGGCTTGTTATACAATACTACTAAAGTATTGGATACAAGAATACCTAGATACATATTGAAGGGCAATTTCGAAAGTAAATAATCTTTCATTTCAAAAATAGGTACCTATGTGTGCGAAAAAGTTGATAGTTTCAACATAAATGCGAAAACGGGGGAAAAATCGGTTCATGTGCCGAATGTTTCATGTTCCCTATGTTACCTGTTCCTCTGAACGGCGAAAGAAACATTGATAGTAATTTTCTTCTAATTTTTTGATCTGATCAACACTACTTTCCCTATATATATTTTGATTCAAAGTTGATTTAAAAAAAAATTACTCTTGTAAGTACTCTCAATAGTAGGTACCTACCTACACCTATACATCGAGCACGCGATGAACCATGTGACTCGAACGATTCATCACCTCTTGTATTTTCTTGGATATCAAACTCTTGCCCCACTCATAAATTTCAAAAATTTTCTCGAGATCCATAACTTCTATGAAAGCCACTATATATACACACTATACGAAAACCCATTTGGAAGGATGAACTGATGGATTCTCACTAAGCAAATGCCTTGGTTTTTCTGCTCATTTGAGGGGGAAAAACTTAAGCATTTGCTTGGTTTTCTGTTTATGAATCTCACTTAGGAAATGCTTAAGCGCTTAAGCGAATGCTCGAGCAATCGCTTGAGCAATTACTTAGTCACTGACCATGAATAGGTTAAGTTGCCACCAGCTACTCAGAGCGTCACTTAAGCATCTCCTTTCAACTAAGTGATGACTATGAATTCCGCCCTTAATGTCTATGATGAAACAGGTCCAAACTCCACGGCACCAAATTATTTGTTTACCAGTGTTATAACTAACTTTTTTTTTTTTTTTTTTTAGATCCTGCGTCACTCCAGAGCAGATACGGCACAAACCCGGGAGGGAGATCGTCACTTTCCTCCTTGTGACGAACCTGGCGATGTGGGCGATCAACACGCTGGAGAAATCCCGAGCCGAATCTCACCCCATTCAACTCCACTTCTACGGCCTTTGGGCCTGGACGATCATCACGCACGTGTCGATGCCTCTGGCCATATTCTACAGGTTCCACTCGACCGTTTGCCTCTGCGAGATATGGAAGCGGGCTTACAAGATCAAACCGACCTTCATGTAACGGTGGACTCCTCGTACTGCCCGACCAGGGCGGTATTAGAGGACAAGTCCTGTTTTTTACTAAAGCTCTGGTTTGCTAAAAAGAAGCTAAATTTCTTTAGATGTACATGCAAGACCAAAGAAGACTGGGGGAAATACACTATACGGAATCCCCCCCCCCCCCACCCCCCTCATTCCTGGAGAGATTTTAATACTCTATACTCTACTTGTAAACTGACTGTCCTGGCTTTGGAATTAGGTAACATTGCTCTTGTTAAACTATTTATTATTGTATTACTGATGTTCAATCGAAATTTAAGTATTACCCTCTAAGCCGCAAATGATATTATTGAAATTGAATTCTCGCGGTTTCCCACATCATTCAATTCCAGCAATTCCAGATAAGCAATCCTTCATTCTTGTTGTTGCACTACCAAAAAAATGCCATAACGCTTCGAAACTGTATGTTACAGACATACTGATACGCTGGACATTTCTGCTTGCTAACATGATTGCAAGAGTCACGCAAATATTTCATAACTTTTTAGTGGATTAGGTGAACTAGGAAACAGTTTTGCCGCTTCTGGAAACTAAATTTGCAGCAAGAAAAAAAAAAACAAAAAAACTGGCGAAAAGCTCTGCTAAAATTTCAGATTCCCACAATTAAAAAATATATATATCATTACTAACGTAGTGAGCCATATGTTACATAAGTGCATTTTCTTTTAAGTATATTTAGTGTTTCGCATACAATGACGAAATGAGAATTTCGGGGAGGTCCAACGATTGAACGGAGAAATTAGCGTTAAGTGCTCACTCAGCTGATGAGTTGCTTCGGTAAGTTAAAATCCCACTCTACCTGTCTCACAGAGGTGCAGTTCCGAATTTCAGCTTGTGTGGATAAATTGCATAGACATTAGCGTTAAGAGTTCACTCAGCTTATTGGGGGGGTTGGCAAGTTGAAACCCGGTTTTGCTTGGCTCAAAGGGGCTCCGTTCCAAATTTCGGCTTCGTAAGATAAATAGCATAGACATTGGATTTTGTTGAATCACGAAATCAGCTCACGCTGGTTATTATTAATGACGATTTTTGGAACCACTTTATTTTCATTTATTTATTTTGACTAGCTGATCATTTTGCGACCCACCCTGTCAAATTCGGTCCACTCGTTCTCGATTTAATGTGCTTTCACGAGGATACAGATACATACATACATGTCATAAACGGACAAAGTGAATACAATAGTTTTTTCTAATAATAAGAAAAAGCGCTGAAAATATAAAATCTTCAGAACTTCAAGAAACCCTGAATTTTTTCCATCTAGTTCGGATAATTACCGCTTCAGTCCAAATTCGTTGACTAAAAAAAGCGCTCCATTTTAAGGCAATAAACCTATACAACATATACAATCTTCAAATATACATCAAATCTTTCTACCAAACATATAAATCAGCATGAGCTCAGTGTAAGTCTTTTCTCCAAGTTACTTCCAATGGCTGGTTCAGTCATCAGCAGCGACTATTGGAAATACTTACTACAATAATCATACGCCGACTCCGTTTTTCTCTTTCTTTTCCTATAAGAAAAACATTTAGCGGGAAAGTATATCATCAAACTTCAATTCTCATTTAGAGGATCACTTTGATTCCATGATAAGTGCTAGAAATTGTAATTAACTGTATTTTACTATACACCTGATCGTTTTCGTTCGTTTTAAGCTATTCCGCCATTTTATCCTATAGACATAGCCTGGCAACGAGCTATTGATATTAAAACAAATTTTCAAGAAAAAAAATAACGTAGACTACTATTGTATCAGTAATGCTTCAAACAGTTCTTGTGATCAATCTCAGAAATATATTTTAACATATTTATCTATGTTTTTGGCTGGGGTCTTGCGAAAATTTTCGTCTCATATTTGAAACAGGATAACCAATCAAAAACTTCCTTCAGTTTCGTTACATTTATAATGATTTTCCTTTAACAACCGATCCCAATAATGGTTCACTATTATTGAACGTGGTAACGAGGTAATCGCTGTTGGGGTTTCATCTTATCACATTAACAACAATGAGTTTTTATTTGTATTATCTTCTATTTCCAAATGAAGCCATTCCGTTTCAAATGATAATAATTTGAAGCGTGGAAGTGCAAAAGGGTCTAAGTGCCAAAAAAGACTCGTGTTTTTACATTTTACAGGTTTATGTGCCAAGGCCAGTGATATGGTGCAGATAAAGTGCCTTCGGAACCGTTATATAGTTCCTACTATATAGTTTCTGTTTGCTAAAATGTTGAATGTCTATGACTGCTGCAGTACAAACTACATTACACTATAAACTTGGTCTAAGTGTTCATCTAGTCATAGGTTATCAGAGGAAAAAGTTTTTCTTTAATTCAGTTATGCTCCTTTAATATTCACGTCTAAATATTTGAATTGGCCAGCTGAAAAATTTGGCAGAAGGCACTTATGCACTTCCACGCTTCATTTGTCAAATCAACCAACAACAGTGGCTCGACATGGCCCTGATCACCGCTGATGAATCAATTACCTACCTCTATGATTGCCCGCATGTTCTCATCAACTGGCTCACACAGTAAAGACATGTTTTGTTAAAAGGGGAACCACTGGTTTTTTCATAGCCCAAAAGCATGTTCAATGTTCTCCCGTGCTAGTGGAGAAATGTTTTTCTCTAACAGCTCAGTGCATAGAGCCTGGATGAAGTCACATTCGTGTGATCTAGAAAGGAACACACCTGCTCCAGTCAATTATTCTTTTCATGGGCACATCTGGCGTTTGGGGGTGAGTTTGATGTAGAGGGGTGGTTTTTACTTCGGGAAGACCATGTGTTTCTACTCGAACTCTCCTAATTCCAGCGAGTATAATATCCTCGTATCAATAGTCCATCAACTTTCAATTTCCTTCCATAACAAAGTATCCACCTTGCTCATTAATTATAGAATTCAAATGAGCCAAATATTAAGAGAGAGATCATGCGATAGTTCAGGCAATTTGATTTTATTCACCACGTTGCTTCAGAAGATGAAATTTATTGTTCTGAATTAATGCACTCACTGCAATTGGGAGTACCTCTTTAGATGAATAGTAAGTAGCTGAATTATTCACGCCTTGATAGATGTTTTCCTACTTGATTAAGACTTCGTGAATACTAGTTCTGATTATAGGATAACAACGAGATCAGCCAACAAAAAATATTATTATTCCTTGTTCAATAAACTTATAAATGCATATTGTAGGCAATTACCCGACTAGGAGTTTGATGAGATGGACCATTTGAGGGTATGTCTCCAAATTCATAATTATTCAAACCATATTTTTTTAAATTGATTACTGGTAGGTAATCATCAGTGTTTATTGACTCTCAATTATGCTGATGCCACGATAGGTAAAAATAAAACTGAAATATGACCAAATTTTACAGACTCGGTAGCATTTTACCACAATCTTATTATAATTCTCGTTATAATCTCGAATAATGAATAATGAGGAATTTCAGGGATATTTTTTATTTGCTCAAAAGATATATATAAGTGAGAGCTTTCCGAAATGGTGTCATATATGGATATCTGACCGGTAAAATAGCTTTCGAAATTCATTTGCCATATGACGTCACTGCCCCGGCCCACCAGCCTGAGGGGAACCCTTAGCTCATTTGTCCTGGTACGTCACGCGCGATATTCCTAGCCGTTGATTCGCAAAGCCAAACGGTATTTTACGATGCAAATTGCTACTTGGAGGTTTTCAAATGCGCTGAATCCGAATCTGAGGCCAAAAGAGTGAAATTCCAGCAGATTAAGGTTACCCATTGGTACGATACATACCACGTCAAACATAATGGCGAATCACTCGGTGTCGTAACCTGGGAATTGTGATTTCATCTGGGAATAACAGATATTAGTACCAGGTAGAATCAAGTTTTGGAAATTCAGAAACAATTTTAACCAAATCATCAAGAAACATGTGAAATTGCTCAGGGTTGACTACTTTGTGTCTTACCGTAGTTTTATCTATTTCTCTCTTCCCAAAATAAAAACTAAAGAAATTCCACCCATGCGGAATGACCTTATGAACAAATTTTCGGAAGGTATCGCATTGGATTATGTGTCATTTGAAAATTATGCATTATGAGTGCAAACAAATTGTTAACTACCAATTTGATAGCACAAAAAAAAAGTTCTAAATAATATCCACCGATTCAAAAAATGATTTTTAGCGTATCTTCAGTTTTATACTTTTATAGGTTTTCCAGCAAACAATAATGAAATTAAAAGTTCAGCTTTCAGTAAATTTTTGTGTATGAATTGTTTAACGTTATAGTCCATTGCTGATCAATTTCTTATACATACCCTAGACTATATCCTAGACTAGCTAGGATCCGGATTAATCTCTAGGATTCGTTTCAGATTGCCTCAAAACGAATTTTCAATTAACACTTCGGCCGGGATATGAATGAAATTACGGTTCGGAGGGATACCTGCCTGTAAGGCATACACTAAACCTACACTCCAAAGGACATCTGCATTTTAGGCATTCCTCTCGTAATTTAGGTACGAACTCTTAGAGGGATATATGCCTTTCAAGCGTGTGAATTAAAAATAAGGAACCCATACCAAAAACGTCACCAAACTACCTGGCAGAGCAATGCTACGTGATTTTCATGTTCAGATATTGGCTGATAATATTGAAGCTGAGGCGTTCCTTGGAAGATTTTAAGATGGAACAAAACAAAATTATTTTTAAATTAATTTCACTTGACGGGACATCTGCTTTTTAGGCATAAAAGACGTGCTCACTCTTAGAGGGACATATGCCTTCTCAGCATTGAATCCCCCTTGAAAGAGATGTATGCCTAAAAATCATACAATTCGTACTACACTTAGAGGACACATGCCTAAAAAGCAGGAAATCCATGTACACACAGCGGGATGTATGCCAAAAAGGCAGGGTATGTTCTGGTAAAATGAAACTTACCGCGGAATGGAGGGAGAACGTCGTTTCCCGATGGTTCCTATTACACACTAGATAGTCGACTGACAATGTCCTAGGAGGAGAGAGGACCCGTTGCAGTAGAACCGCCCGATGCTGCAAAAATGTGAACCAAGCATGCCTAAAAGGCATATGTCCCGGCCGAAGTGTTAAGAACATGCTCGAAAATGTTCATTAATAAAGTTTTGGAGCCATTGAAATAGGTAGCTTAATTTTCTACAAACATTCGCTAAAAGAAAAAAACGTATGTACCTATTATTCCGTAATGCAAGCTGAATAGTCACTACAGTGGAGACTAGGCCATATTTTCATTATGGTACCCTCAATATACTTTGTTTACTGAAAAATATATTTTCTTAATAATGTTGAAGCCTGAACTAGACTCTATACTAGTACTAGTACAACTCGTACTATGTAATGATTCCAGAAGTAGTCTGTTCAGTTTATGATGGATAAATGCAGTAATAAGATCCTCCATCTGTTTCCATCAACGGCAAATAGAAGATAGCCTCACAGTACTGTATTTCTTTATAAATCATATGTCATAGGCGTGAAACCTAACGTACATGTAAGAGGTCAGTTTTCTGTCATGAGGATGAGGTATGAAACGACTGCAACACTTTCCCGTGGATTTTTGGGGGAAGGTAGATCCGCTATTTCCGAGTTTCTCAATTCACTCTAGTAGGAATCAGTGATTAATTTCGAGGAAATGTTGAGCGTTGCACACAAAAATATAAGTGGGATGTTTCAAAAGCTGTAAATAATTAAACGAATCCGATCAAAAAAATATGGCCGTAGTTCTCCAATTAGTTCTTCACACATTTCTCAGAATCGGCATCACACCGTGGCTCAAAATTTTACTTTCCAATAAATCTCAATCAGTTGGAAGAGGAACTTAGTTTTGATTGGCTTCAGTTACCTATTGCTATCCTCTTAACTGATGCACTTTTCGCGTTGGTAGACTAAACGAAAACTATCAAAAGGTGAGTTAACCAATGGTATATATATATATATATATATATATATATATATATATATATATATATATATGTATATAAATATATATTGCAACATTTTGGCACCCATACAACATTGAAGATAGGAGGCACCCTCCTTATCCGCTGGTGTATATATGTATTTTATGGTGTATATTGCTTCAAATGACCTCTAAAAACAGCAAGGTATACTTTTTATTTCATTTCAATGGTTATTTACTGAATCCCATAATGCTATACTTGTGGCACCATTCTTGAGAATTTCAAGTCACCGTCTGATGTGGCAACCATACAATATTGAAGTAATGTGGCACCCTCATTATTCCCTGGTGTATATGTATATAAATAAATATTCTAACATTGTGGCACCCATACAATATTGAAGTTAGGAGGCACCCTCATTATTCCCTGGTGTATATATTTATTTTATGGTGTATATTGATTCGAATGACATTTAAAAACAGCAAGGATATTTTTATTTCATTTTAATGGTTATTTACTGAATCCCACAATGCTATACCTGTGGCAATCTTCCAGAAAATTTCATATCACTATATATATGTGCCAACCGAGATATACAATTACAAATCACGGACTAAGTGGCGACCACTTTGATATCTGCGACGTTGCCAAACCACCTTCAGAACAGCAGACAAATCAACCATTTTATAATAGCGGACAAACAAGAGCGAACCAAGAATTTCACAACTTCCATTGGTCTTCCTGGGTTCTGTTGAGGTAAACAAACTATGGTCAAAGATCCAGAGACTGAGCTTCAGGGAAGGAGAATGTTTAAATCTCGTAGACTTTTAGTTTTGCCAGCAGATTAGGTACCTAGATAATTTAATTTTGTAATTCTATATCTTCTTTTGTTAGTGCAGGTACTAAACACGCTGAATGTGGATATTGAAAAAACAACAACCAGCAAGCAAAATTTTTAATAAGCTTTGAAAAGGCGTAGGTATTAAATGTGCTCCAATTTTCTCAACAAAATGTGAATTATTTTTCCCACAGAAATCGTTTTGGGTTCTATGAAACCTGGATAAAAATTTCTTTTTGTGGAGCTACAGCCAGTAAGCGAAGGGTCTTTTTATACCTTCCACAGTTACGGCCAGATATAAGCAACTTTCGTTGTTAAGAATGGCCCAGAACACCACGGAGATCACTCCGGAGGATTGACCAGTGCAGATTGTGTTTTCGAGTCGAAATGGGGGGGTATGTATCCCCTGATGATTTATACAAGAATTTCTCGTTTAAGAGTATAGGATAAGTGAAACAGTCGCGAAAGTCGTGAAGCAGTTGGGGGGGGGGGGGGGGGGGGGGGGGGGGGGGATAACGGAATAGCACCTGAGTACAATACTATGTAATCAATGTTATTTCTTGGTGTCATTCACCATAATAATTATCACTTATCAACTCCCTACCTATCTATTAAACCGTCTTTATGCGTTTTTCAGAAAAACATTATCTCGTTTAAGAGAATCGTTATTTTTTACGCGGAACCATCGTTGTATCACCATATAGTACATTGGTGCACAACTAAGTGCCGTCCTTCTCACCGGAGAGAAAGAGTTCATCCCCATCATTATGGCTCCAGATGTTTTCCATGGATCTCACAGGCATGTTTTTTACCTTGGTAATATGAACATTCCTCTTAAACGATGGAAATGGTAGCGCAACTACGAGGTTCTACCTCGGCCAAAAATTCTCTTACCCCAGCCCATCATTACACTTGCAATTTGTGTGTATTGCACAAAAGGTGAGAAGAAACATTCTCCTCCGTAACTTCAAGATGTCTAAAGAAATGGAAGTTTTAGTGGACAAAATCCTAACTTTTCAATTTGGAGTACACGACCTCATAACGAAAATGAAATAGTATATTTGTGGGTAGTTCTTGGTTGCTTAAGAACTAGTAGGTAACACTTAACCAGATATACGAAAGAAAATTGTCTATACGTTTCGAGACACTCGTTTGAAATTCCAAAAACACGTTCTGACATTGTAAAAAAAATATTTCAGTTCCACCTTTGCCGAATTCCCATCAATACAATCGTCCGTAGAACGTGATCAGCAATTTCTAACCCACAGGGGCTCCTAGAAAATCATCAAATCTATGAAAAAAACTGGAAGACACAAATAAAATAAAATGAGCAGTTCTAAAATTCCAATTCTTATCCGACCTTAAATATCCATGCCCCTTTTGTAAGAAGCCCTATGGAGCGAGAAAATGTCCCAGTTTCAAGGTATCAAGGTCATGATTAACGTAGTCAAGTGACCCTTTTGTATGGTTAATGTAAAAGCCGTCTACCGGCTGCCCACAAACTCGAAAACTGTCCTTCACTGACCGTTTGCATGTATTGTAAACAGTTCCGCAACTTCCACCTTCAATATCATCCTGGACAAAAAAATGGAGATCGGCGTTTTTGACTTCGCTATCAGGGTTCAAGTTGATAACTGACACACCGTTTCGATCCGAATTTAAATCTGCATAACCATCGGAAGCAAAACTCATGGATCCCTCCAATTTCCCGTCTGGTTTGGATGCTAAGGACCAACCTCGATCGGGAGCATCTCCAACCTCATCTGCCCGTAATGCCAACATCTCCGGATGCAAAATCAGGCTCGACAAAGTTCATATATCTACTAAATTCTACGACGCACGATGTTATCTCCTTCAGCTAGAGAGAGAGAGAGAGAGAGAGAGAGAGAGAGAGAGAGAGAGAGAGAGAGAGAGAGAGAGAGAGAGAGAGAGAGAGAGAGAGAGAGAGATTGATTGATTGATTGATTGATTGATTTTTTATTTATTAATCTGTACAAAAATAGGACCTATTGGTCCTCTCTTACTTTTTGACAGAATATACTAATATATAAATGAAAATAACAAAGTCAGACTCTTAATACTATTAAATTTAAAAAATATATATATACTCGTAGGATGTCGTGTGTTGCTCCAAATCTAACATAAGGTATACTTGAATTTGCATAGAAAAACTATACATAAACATTTTTTATAAAGGGTAATCATGTGTGCAATGTATTGATTCTGAGGTTTACCAAATTGAAAGTATAGAACGGCACTTGAAGGCACAACTCCAATACAAATTGTACAAAAAAAAAAAAAATAATCAGTACTTTTTAGGCATACAAAAAAAAAAAAAAAAAAAAAAAAAAAAAAAAAAAAAACAATTATTCAATAAACTAAAAATTTTCACAATTCACGCCTATCCATATTTTAAAAGTAATTTCTCTTTCAGACGTTTCTTAAAATTAATGAGTGAAATAGTTAGGTCAAAAATCTCGTTGTTATCATTAAACAGGCGTGCACACGTCACGTGAAATGATCTACTATATACACCAGTCCTATGCTTAGGAATTTGAATCAAATTTGACGCATTGCGCGTATTTATACTGTGCACTTGACCCATGAATTTAAATTTTTCATACAAAAATGAAGGCCTTCCAGTTTTCAGTATTTTGAACAATAGTGTACCTTTTCGAAACTCACGCCATTCCTTTACCTTCAACCATTTGCTTCTCTTATAATAAGGAGTTACGTGTTCGAAAATAGGGAATCTAAAAATAAACCTCATACAGGCGTTCTGAGCCAGCTGCAATTTATCGTACATTTCACATGTCATATCGCTATACGCTACTGCACTATAATCTATTAACGGGAATAGCAAAGATTGTACGAGTTTCTGTCTAATATCCTGAGGAAAATGATAAGCTAGCCGCCTTAATTGATACAAGCCTTTGTACACCTTGTTACAAACTGCTGTAATTTGTTCTTTCCATTTCAGTCCATCATCTACCATCAAGCCAAGATTCTTTAAACATTTTTCATATTTAATTTGCTTAGATTCGATCATAACAGGAGGAATGCTATCTAAATTAATTTTACTAAGGTGCCCTACAGTATCCATGAGCATAACTACATTTCACTGGATTTATTGCTATGCAATGTTGCTCACACCATTTTAGCAGTCGACACAAATCGTCATTTAGCAATGAAACACCAGATCAAATATTTGTTAGATCTACATGCGCGAAAATCTGCAAATTGTCAGCATACAACTGTCACAATACTTAAAGCATGCTGAGATCCTATTGATATAAATTATGAAAATTTATGCGGAAATCACTGATCCTTGAGGAGTACCTACTGTTACAGGACTCCACGACGATTCCTGACCTTCTCCAGTCTTAATCTTCTGCGCTCGACCAAACAGTAATGAACCAAACCAGCTAGCAATGTTTTCACTTACATTAATTGATCTCAAAATTGATAATAGTAGGCAATGATTTAATGAATCAAACGCTCGAGAAAAATCTATCAGACATAGTAAGGTAAGCTTCTTATTGTCCATTCCTAAGCGTACATCATCGAGAACTCTGATGAGTGCAGTTTCAGTACCACTTCCAGAACGAAAGCCAGCTTGAAACTTATCTAGGATACTTTTCTCCTCGACAAACTCTACGAATCTGTTGTAAACACAAGTCTCGAATACCTTAGCTAATACACACAGGTTATTAATTGCACGAAAGTCATCCAAAGTCAAAGGATTCTCTACTTTATTCAGCGGTAGCACTATTGCCTTTTTCCATTCAGTAGGGTAAACACCAGCTACCAGCGAGAACGAAAATATGTAACTCAGAATAGGACTGATTATATGTCCAACAATTTTCAAAAAATCGATAGGAATTAAGTCAATTCCCATTGCACCAGATGTTATTCTGTTTATAGCCTTCATGACCTCTTGAGAACTAATATTATCAATTTTGAATTGTTCTACTCTTGTGTCCCTCAAACCATCATAAAAATCAATAACTTCTTTCCTAGCAATCATGTTCGATGGCCTACAGAAATGTTGATTCAAACTATCCACGTTTATTCCCGCTAAATTACATTTAGATTTATTGCTAATAATACCATAATTTCTTATAATATTCCACAATTCTATAGGTCTAGGTACTTCTTTAAATAATGAACGGAAATGTCTATTCCTAGCATTTCTTAACATCTGCTTTGATTTATTTCGAAGTTGTCTATAAATTCTTTCATTTTCCTCCGACTTTAGGTTTACTCTGCGTTTGGATGCTTTGTCCCTTTTTCCAAATAGTTCTCTGATCTGATCAGTAATCCAAGGAGCAGGTGGTCGTTTTATTTTAATTTCCTTGAAAGGCATGTATTTATCTAATAAAGGTCAAGAGAGAGAGAGAGAGAGAGAGAGAGAGAGAGAGAGAGAGAGAGAGAGAGAGAGAGAGAGAGAGAGAGAGAGAGAGAGAGAGAGAGAGAGAGAGAGAGAGAGAGAGAGAGAGAGAGAGGGAGAGAGAGAGAGAGAGAGAGAGAGAGAGAGAGAGAGAGAGAGAGAGAGAGAGAGAGATTGATTGATTGATTGATTGATTGATTGATTGATTGATTTGTTTATTTAGTAAATCAGGGTTACATTAGGGCCATGAGGCCCTCTCTTACTGTGACCCTGAAAGGGTTATTACATTCATTCCTCGATCAATCGCATCTTATACATTTATATAACTTTATACTACAAAGTAAATTTGTGAACTAAATTTCTTCTTCTACAATTACCTGTTTATTAGGAATGATACCACTGTTAATAATATAATACTATTGACATATAATACATTTCTGGATACATTCCATATGAATTAGTTTAATGCTCCTTTCACAATAATATTTTTAGCCTATAACTTTCTTTGCATAACTGTTATCTCAAATGATATTGCACTTGCAATAAACAACAAAACTAAATAAAATAAAATAAATAAATAAAATAGCATTCCATTTCTCTTTTTTCGTCATTAATATGATACTATTGTAACTCGTACTCAATAAATTAGTCCTAATTAAACCATATCTTCAAACAACTTCTTTGAAAAGCCATTCTTAAAAGCCGTAACTGACTTATTTGTATCAAATAGGTCTTTGTAAATATTGAACAATCTTATCGCATTTACACAGTAGGATTTGTTGTAAATACTAGTCCTATGTAAAGGAACTTGCAGCAACTCATTTCGAGTATTCCGGGTATGAACTGTCTTCAAAAAAGTGAAATCCTGGGCCAGGTATTCAGGAGTGCCAAACTTCAAGTTCTTAAATAGCATTGTGGCTACCGCTAATTTAAACTTTTCTTTCATTTTTAGCCACCCTAGTTTTTTGTAATATGGTGAAACATGCTCATCTATTTTCAACCTATAGACAAACCTTACGACTGCATTTTGAGCCTTTTGTAGTTTGTCTATATCTTCCCCCGTCATGTCACAGATAGCAGCTAATGAATAGTCAAAATTATGCAAAACCAAAGATTGAACAAGCTGCAACCGCACATGAAAAGGGAAGTCGACAACTAGTCGTCTAAGTTGGTAAAGCGCACCAAAAACATTATTACATGTCTTTGCAGCATGTACAGTCCACGATAGAGTGGAGGTCATCCAAACACCCAAGTTTTTCACTTCATGAGTGTACTCAATAGGTTGCCCATCAATTTCTATTTTCGGAACCTCGCCCATATCAATGCCAGACATCAAACGCTGATAACCTATCACCATTGCAACACATTTTCGGTTATTAATGGCCATTCCATGCCCCGTGCACCATGCAACTAATCTGCCAAGTTCTTGATTAACAGCAGCTACCGACTCCGCCAAGCCACTGCGTGGTGAAGACAAATATATTTGCAAATCATCCGCATATAGCATATGCTGACAGTTCCGCAGGACTTTTGGCAAGGAACTAATAAAAACCGAAAAAAACATCGCCGATAAAATTGATCCCTGGGGTACACCAACCTCAGAGCTCAAAACAGCTGACTTTTAGCGAATTTTTTAAGAAAATTAAGCTATTGCTCTCGCCTCAAAATTTGTAGAATGTGAATTTTTGAAAACATTTTATGCAGAAATCCGTTTCAGGCTATTCTGAATCATATTCTGAAGTTTAACGCATTTTTTTATGTATGTATGTATGTATGTATATATGTATGTATGTATGTATGTATATATGTATGTATGTATATATGTGTCATTCCAGACGATAACTGTCCGTAGAATTGTGCTAGAAACTTCAAACAAATTTTAAAATGTTAAGGACACAAAACGAAAGTTCAAGTTCGTTGGCCAGCATGATCGGATTACATCTTCGGGTTGAAATTTTCAAAAATGTAGTCAAAAATTTCAAAATAGCCTGTTTTTTGCAATTTGTTGTGCGAAATAATTTTTTCAGCATACTAACATGTGGTATATTCGGAATCAGCGTAAAATTTCCTATAAGAATATGTATCAAGTTTTCAAAAATTTCAAAGTTGAAAAATCAGTCAAAAATCGAAATAATGCCGTTCGCTAGTTGTAAAAATCGGTAATATTTGCATGAAACATTGTCCAAATTCAGATTGAACTACTCTTATGGAAGTATCCCTGTATAATCAATCCTAGAACCATGCTGTTTAAAACGTAGGTAGTATCAAAATCATAAACTAAAATTTCTCTACACGATCAATAGCGACTGAAATGTCGAAGATTTCTTCAAAAATTCGCTCATGGGGTCATGCTGCATGACTGGACTTTTCTCCATCCGGTCCTTTTGTGTATTGCGTTCTGTCGGACAGGTACGACTCGAACCAATTTAACAAATGAGCAGAAATTCCTACTGATTGAAGAACGGCAAGCAAGATATGGTGCTGAACTCTGTCAAAAGCTCGGGAAAGGTCCACCAGGACCAGTATTGTGACAAGGCGACCATCCATTGCCCTCCTGACGTCATCAAACACCCTAACAAGTGCTGTCTCCGTGCTGTGCCCAACCCGATACGCCGACTGCCTCTCATCAATGATATGATTGTGCAGCAGATATTGGTTCAGCTGTAGGTATACTATTTTATCGAAAATCTTACCTGCTGCACATAAAATATTAATTGCTCGAAACTCATCTACTCTTGTTGGCTTATCTACTTTCTTTAATGGTAAAACTATGCTCTGTTTCCAACTTTTCGGGTACCTTGCAATTTCCAGCGAATAATTATAAATATGACACAGCACAGGGGAGACAACGTCAGAAAGCATGCGGAGCACCTCAACCGAGATATCATCACATCCAATGGATGTCGATGTAACCGACATAAGCGTTTGTTTGACTAAATCAATAGTTATCGGACCCATATCAAAATGTGTAGAACAACACGCTGCTATGTTTTTATATTCCTGAATTATATTTAAGTCACATGGAGCCACTACACTCTGGCAAAAATGATTATTCAGCTCATCTACTGTTACTGGCAATGTCACCGAAACAGACTTCTCCTTCCCCACCCCATAGTTACGGATTATTTTCCAGAATTCTTTCGGCTGCCGCGTACACTTGAAGAGTTCATGAAAATGCCTAATTTTCGCATTCCTAATCAACTGCTTAACTTTATTACGTAGTGATTTATATTTATTTCTATTTTCAACAGTTTTGCTCTTTTTATAAATTTTATACGCCTTATCCCTGCTGACCATTAAAGCTCTAATCCCATCCGAAATCCAGGGGGCTGGGGGTCTTTTATGCTTTACCTTTACTACAGGGCAGTGCTTATCATACAACTTGGATATCATTTTATTAAGAAGCTCTACTTTACGATCAATATCAGATTCTTCTTCAATCATCCCCCAAGGAAGAGATGCAGCTTCACACAAAAAACGCTTTTTATCAAAACTCCTCTTGGCCCGCACGTAAACGAATTTTTTACATAACTTGATCTTAGGCTGTTTCACAACACAATAGATAAGATCATGACACGAGAGCCCCGACACACTCACTTGACCATACAAATTCACAAAATTTAAATCATTGACTAGAGCCAAATCAATCAAAGTAGCTGAGTGAAGTGTATGGTGCGTTGCATTGAATGGAATAAAAAACAAACTATGCACATGTAGTAAATTCGAGAACTGCCTTTTTAAATAATCGTTGGCGAGCATATTTGTATTGAAGTCCCCCAAAACCACTATATTCTGATACACAGCCTGAATCTTACTAATCACCTCAAAAACTTCCGTGATTCTTCCATGTTTAGGAGGTCTATACACAACCCCTACAACAACCTGTGTTTTCCCCGACTTCAATTCCACAAAAATATATTCCGGACCTCTCGAGTACATAGCAGGTGATCGTGCGAGCACTTTAACTTTAAAACCAGATTTGATTAGCAGAGCTACCCCCCCGCGCGCTTTGCCTGTTCTGTCATTACGCACCCATTCATATTCCGGAACCGATACAGCAGATGAGGGTATATCGGGCTTTAAAAATGTTTCCGATAATGCAATAACATCAAACAGCTGACCAGATACAATCTCGCGAAATTCGTCCAGGTGCGCTACAACCGACTCGATGTTAACATGTCCCAATTTCACCCCAGTACTACTACCAAGTTGCTCCTTCAGATATGAATTTACACTACACATAATACTTCACATAAGAAAAAATTATCTACATTACACCCTAACTTTCCTACTTGAATACTCTCGATTACAAAAATCAATAACATAAAATGGCTTTTGTTAATTTCACAACATAATGCAGCAAGACAAAAATAGACTATTTGAAAGGCTTTCACCCTGAACAGTGACAAGACGATTACTATTTTGACTATATACACAATCATTGACAACCAGCATTTAATTACATTACAATAATTTATGCTCCCAATTACCAGTCCGAATCCAGTCCAAACTACTCCCAGATTATCCGACCACATCCTCACACAAATCAGGTTATGGGGGAAGCCGAAAGCGATCCGCCGTTTTTTGATCTAATACCACCAATATCTTCCGTCGAGTGAATCTCGATCGCGTCCGAATTTTCGTCCTTCTTCAACATAACTCGACCATTACGTATCCACACAAATTTGAAATGGTAAAGAGAGAGAGAGAGAGAGAGAGAGAGAGAGAGAGAGAGAGAGAGAGAGAGAGAGATTGATCGTTTTATTTACATAACCAGGGAGAGATTAGGGCCATGAGGCCCTCTCTTCCATCTCCCCTGGCGAACATAGTGTTTAACATACCTCGATATTGTTAATTTAAAAAACAAAATCTAACATAATAAAATACAAAATTACACTTCTTATATAATCGCCTTCATACTTTATTTTTCGTTAAAAAAGTTCTGTATTTGTTGCTGTCCTTTGCACTATAATCACTCTTAAATTACTACCCATATTTTCTTCTACTGTATTAACTATTTACAAAATTTACACTTTCTCAACTTAATTATTATATTACCAATTGATTTACTTTAATTTTCACATTTCCTTGTTCTTCTCTCATTTACAAGGCTTATCATGAACATTGGACATGAAATTAATTTTATTATATAGGTAGGTAGGTGTTTTAAATTTAAGTAACTTGAACATCATCACTGCCAACGCTAGTTTCTTCTTTTCTTTAAATTTCAAAATTCCCAGTTTCTTGTAGTAAGGAGTGACATGTTCATCTATTGGTAACCTTAAAATAAACCTAATGGCTGCATTTTGTGCTACCTGTATCCTATTCGTCAATTCTCCATTCAAATCGCAATGTGCCAAAATTGCATAATCTAACACTGGCATCAAAAGCGTTTGCACTAAATTCAGACGTACGAACTGTGGAAAATCTATCGCCATTCTCCTTAGTTGGTAAATTCCTTTAAATATCGTATTACTCATTGATGTAATTTGAGATTCCTACGTCAGCGTATCTTGAATAAAAACTCCTAGGTCCTTTATTTCTCGTTCGTATTTGATAGGTATCCCTTCAATTAGTAATTTTGGAATTCTATCATACTCGATATTAATTAGAAGTTTGCTGTACCCTAGAATCATACCTTTGCTCTTAAGCGGATTGATCTGCATGCCGTGTACGTTGCACCACTCTACAATTTGTTCCAGATCGTAATTCATTTTTTCGATGCATGTTTCTAGGTCTTCAATTTTACACGATAAATATATTTGAAAATCATCTGCATAACTCATATGCTCACAATATATAAGAACATTAGGTATCGAGTTGATAAAAAGGGAAAACAACGTAGCCGAGAGAATAGAACCTTGAGGAGTACCTGAAACATTGGCATGCCAACTCGATTTCGAACCATCAGGCCCTTTGGTGCATTGTTCTCGATTGTGTAGGTACGATCTAAACCAATCTAGTTCTTTACCTATCACTCCATAGGATTCCAACACTGCCACAAGAATATTATGATTCACCGTATCGTATGCTCGGGAGAAATCTATCATTGTTAATACAGTTACCATTTTTTCATCCATAGCTTTACGAACATCGTCTAATACTCCTACTAGCGCAGTTTCTGTACTGTGTCCTACTCTATATCCCGATTGTTTAGAATCTAGAAAATTATTTTCACATATATATAGATTAAATTCGTAATGTACAATCCTATCTAAAATTTTTCCTCCTGCGCACAACAAATTGATTCCTCTGAAATCAGCGCAGTACTTCGGTTGATCTACTTTCTTTAGAGGTACTACCAATGCTTTCTTCCAAAGTTCAGGATATATACCATTGGTCATAGAACACTGATATATGTTACAGAGAACAGGTACAATTACATCCGCTAAAATCTGGAGAATATTGACTGGAATTCCATCTGTTCCTACTGAATCGGATTTTACGGCAAATAAATGTTTTCTTACTATTTCATCAGTGATTGCACACATTTTAAATTTTTGTAACCGTGAATCACCTATTATTTTATATTTATGAATAATGTCATCGGTATTAGTTCTATTTACTTCTCTACAGAAGAAATTATTTAATTCATCCAGTTCTATTGGCAACGATGGGGTTTCTCCAGGCTTACTCTCAGTCACCCCAAAATTTCTTACGATTTTCCAGAAATCTTTTGGGGGCATATTCACACCAAACAATTGCTGAAAATACCTAATTTTAGAATTACGCATTTGTTGTTTGACTTTATTTCTGATCTTTTTGTATATATTTTTATTTTCGTTTGATTTTGATGATTTCCAGACCTTATAAGCTTTGTCACGTTCACTGATCATATTCCGAATTTCATTTGTAATCCAAGGAGCTGGCGAATGTTTAGGATTCATCTGAACAAGTGGACAGTGTTTGTCATATAAATCTAGCAACAATTTGGTAAACATCTCTACTTTTTTATTAACAGATGGTTCATTTATCACTGCGCTCCAATCCATCTCATTCGCTTCCTTGAAAAATGCCTTTTCATCAAAATTTCTTCTATCTCTTACAAGAATTTTTCGCTTCCTGGATTTTGGAATTTTGAAATTAAGCCTACAGTAAATGAAATCATGTTTCGAAAGGCCAGGAGCTACAGTTTGCCCGAATTTCGCTACCAGATTCATATCATTTACAAGTATGAGATCGATCAAGGAGCTGGAGTGTGCTGAGTGGTGTGTAGCTTCAAATTTCAAGTAGTCCATACTGTAAGTTTGAAGTAATCTATCGAATTCTCTTTTATAAGATGAGTCGCTGTTCATGTCAGTGTTAAAATCTCCTAACACTACAACGTGTTGATAAGTGGTCAAAAAATTCGCTAATACGTCAAAAACTGTATGTATTCTGCCAGCTTTCGGTGGTCGATAAACCACACCTACTATAATTTTTTTGTTTCCTGCAAGAATCTCAACAAAAATATATTCCGGACTCTTTGAATATATTGCCGGGGACTTACATATAACATTGAATTTCAAACTCTGCTTAATTAGTAGTGCTACACCTCCTCGCGCTGCTCCAATCCTATCATTTCTCACCCACGTATACCCTGGTATATATATAGAAGAAGATGATAACTCTTCAAAAAGGTTTCCGAAAGGGCTATTATTTCGAAAAAGTTTCCCTTGATCATCTCCTTGAAATCATCCAAATGTGCAGTAACCGATTCAATATTGACATGACCACATCTGAATTCTCTATTTGAACAGCCTAGCTGTTTGAAAAGAAACTTATTGGTCTCTGTCATACTTTACATACATATCTGTGAAAAATTAGCAATCGTGATAACCTGATATGATTGAGTTCTATATAAATTCCATGAATAATGTATATAAAATAGAGAATTATAAGAAAATTAATATAACTGACAATTAGTGAAAATGTATAACAGTAATATAACTTACGTAGATCAAAATGGTGAATGCCAAATAAAACTGTTCTTGAATTATTGGAAATATGTTCTTGAATCAAAAATGAAATTTTATTTATTAAGAGAGAAAACGTTGTTTTGTCGATGTTTTGCTGATATTTCCTTGGTGGGCCGAGTAATAAATTCGTTGACTGATCGGGAAGCATCCAAATTAAGTAGTTGGCGATGGTGTAGTTGGAGCTTGGTCGTTTTTTGACGTTACTTTGGGTAGCTCATTTTCGTTCTTCACTTCGTAGATCTCGGAATTCTCATCCTTCCTTAACATAATTTGACCATTCTTCACCCATACGAATTTGAATCGGTTTACCTTTTTAAATTCCTTTACGCGCATCAAAAGTTGTCGCTTTGCCGCCGTTAAGCTTTGATTAACGTAAATACGGCCCCCTTCTCCATCTGTCATGCCGATATCACGGATCGAGAGGTCCCGTTTAGTACGAATCGATCTATCAAAATCGTCCTTGTCTAGCCGACGGCAGAAAGTGACCGATATTATGCCAGGTACATTGGACCCAATAGGTGGACGCTTGCGATAACAGTTGTCGATAATCGATTCCGTAATCTCGAACCGCACAGCTCTACCAACATCTCGGATGATACCAGTGATAGTCTCATCGGAGCGTTTCGGAATGCCGGTTATTTCTACCGTTTCCTCCAATGTTTTTTGTGAATTTTCCGCGAATTGTGACTCGAGTTGCTTGATGCGTGTTTCCAATGCCAGATTACGTGATTTCAAGAAATCGTTCTCCTCACGTATCCCGACCAATTCATTGTGAAGTGCAGCTATGGCTTCCGTGTTTTGATTGATGTAATCAGAGTAAGTGTTTAGGTGTTCTTTAAGGTTTTTTTATTTCAGCGGAATTAGATTGTAATTGTTTTTTAAGGGATTGATTGTCATTACGCATTTCAGTTCGAAAAGATAGTATGAGGTCTCGCAAATCTGAATCGGAATCAATTTTTTGCTCCTCTTGCCGTGGTGTTGCTACCTTCTCATTACTCCCGTCACTAGATCGATTATTGTCATCACCTAATGAACTACTAGCGATATCATCCGTAATCGATAGCCTTTTCATCTTTAAACAGGCTCCACACAGCCATGTTGTCTTGTTTTCTCTATAATAGTGATACTCATTCTTCGAAAAATTAACACATTCCAGATGAAACATACCTTCACACTTCGCGCATACCATTCTGTAGGCATTGTGGACAAAGCCTTTACAGCAAGTGGCACACTTGGACATGGTTGTTTCCAAAAAAACGCGATGATTGTAGAGAGCACTGAGAGAGAGAGAGAGAGAGAGAGAGAGAGAGAGAGAGAGAGAGAGAGAGAGAGAGAGAGAGAGAGAGAGAGAGAGAGAGAGAGAGAGAGAGAGAGAGAGAGAGAGAGAGAGAGAGAGAGAGAGAGAGGGAGAGAGAGAGAGAGAGAGAGAGAGAGAGAGAGAGAGAGAGAGAGAGAGAGAGAGAGAATTTATTGGCGAACAAAAGACATTTTTTTGATGACCGTGATCGCCCGAGGACAGGCGATATCAAAAGGAGGGACATCAAAGTACTTTTGAGACATTAAAAACTTAAAGAAGAGCATAGAGTTCTATGCTTGGTGTACTGTGGTCGAATGTGAATTACAAATTCATTTTAAACCCACCACAAACTCATAGAAATTATTTTGGCTGTTTCATCTAAATTGCTTTCAAGCATTAAACAGGTATTTCTTATGCCTACTGCAACATCCGCGTCACCTTCCACTTCCACCCTTATCAACTTCTTCACAACTGCGTGTAAATGCGGATGAGGACATGCACAACTAAAGGGAGGAGGCATCTACCGAGCATTTTGCTGGTTCGGGTGTTATCTTGCTGTCGATGCACCGGCCTAATTTTCCCCTTCGACACCGCCTCATCTTTTAATTCAGCCAATGTACAAGATATAGGTGCTAACCGTCAATGCCACTAGGAGCTCGGCTGAAAAGGGGAAACTGATCTATAGAAACGGACCAATTATTGAATTTGTTAGTATTCAATTGAGTTTGTATAAGATATGCACGTCTACTAGTCCAAAACCGATGGCGACAAGAAAAACAGATCTCAAGGTGCGAAAATATGGCTTACAGCTAGAGGAGGAACCATATCGGCCCTTAACACTTTCATCCATGGCCAACTGGACCATGGTCGTCTGCTATCTCAAGGTGGATGGGTGTTACATGCAGATGTGGTTGAAATATAAGAGTTTGAGCGCCCAGAAACGACTGTTTTGTTGATCGCTGAAACTGTGGCCCATCATACCAGGATATTGATAGGTTACGTGAATTCAAGTCTGCTACCTTAGTATCGCTAGGTCTTTGCTACGGACGCAGTCCAAAAACACAAATTTTGGGTCAGCAATCGACTTATTGGTAAATAAATGAAATATGAGTCAGATGTACATGTAGATGTACTGTAGTTATTCAAATCTGCCACTCGAATATCTCCGGTTCGCCAATGTAGACGTCGTTCAAAAACACTGATTTGGATTGGGGTCAAAAAGAAACTCGTAGGTATACATATTACTCAAATTACGGCCAATATTAATTGGTTCAATAGGTAACTTAGAAATACACGTCTGCCATCGAAGCGTCACTGGCTTACTGGTGAAGATGAAGTCAAAACACTGTAAATCCTTGACACAAAGGTTTATTATTTTCCATTACAGATAACAAACCTGAGGCAGAATCCGTTGGTATCCCCCGGTCAAATACTGTGAATCTGATTTCGTACTATTAGAATGATATAATCAGTCGTTATTGTACTATATCTGATCTGATTTATATTTTGATTTGATTTTTAGCGATTTTTCTTTTAAGAAAGAAAAAATGAGCTATTGTGTTCACTTTGTTCGCTGAAGCTGTATGTATGTCCTCTTAAAATCGTTTTAAATTCCACTTCCCGACGTCCGATTTTGATGAAACTTGGTATGGGTGTAATCTGTAACATTGTGGAAATGAAGATGTGCCAGGGGTTGATGACGACTAAGAGGTCATTGATCAGCTGATTGAGCTCCCAAGCCATTTTGTCTCTAATTCAACGCAGGAAACGTCTACTATTTCACGCGGATCTCCTTACAAGAAAATACGCCATCATGTGTCTCATTTTGTGAGCACTGATCTACTTGTTTATTATTTTTTAATAACACTATCCCCCTCCCCCCAAAAAATCAAGGTCATGCCCTCACGACACAGGTACTGGTCCTGGGGGTTAGTATTACACGTCTCCTTCTCAAAAAATAGACGTCTATGTGAAAAACGGGCTTCGGATTCGGGTTCAGTACCTTCAAAAACCCACAGTACCAGCTTCGCCTTCAATTTTTTTTTTTTTTTTTTGCAGTGTAATAATTTAAATAATTTATAGTATTGACATGGGTTTCCACAACTTCACTGCTCTCCAGTCTGTGTGTCTTATCAAATGAAAGTCGTAGGACATCTAATTCTATATCTGAATTTTATATCACATGTCATTTTATTTCATTTTCATGTAATACATGTAATGAATTTCATCTCATATAATACATGTCATTTTATGACGGAAAATTCAAAATTGTCACTAGACCGCTCCTTCTCTAACACGTGATAGTTTTCTAAGGAAATTATTATTTCGTAAAATTATATTTAGGTAATTCACTAATAATAAAATTAGCGAGACTAATTGAATTCTGTATTATAAGGATATTATAATTAAATTGCGTTTAAGATTGAGTAGTCATGCCAAAATTAACCTTATTTAGACGAACCACCTCAGGTGTACGACGGGAGACGTGTGTGGACAATTTGTATTTTTTGTCATAAATGCGCTAAAAATAAATTAAATTTCCTATGTTTGGTACCCATTAGTTACAAAGTTAGTCTATTTACGACTTTCATCTAATGTTTTTCAATTGGTGTGACAGTTTCTGAGACTAAAGCTCTTAAAAAATCCAAGTGAAACATTTCACCCAAATTGAAAAAAGTGCCGTTTTTTACAAGCGGTTTCATGATTACTCATATTTCAAATTTTAATAGGTTATTCTACGTAGAATTTAACTGCCGTGAATATTGCGAGTAGTAATAGATGTTTCCTTGCTAACTAGCTTAGTTTTGGCGTAAGATCAAAAATATAGAAAACAGTTCGAAAGTTGCGATGTTTTTTCGCAATAGCTTAGGTCGCCCAAGTAACTGGAATAAGCACACTTGGGTTTTTGCTATACATGTTGACTCTAAAACTACGAAAATCGAAACAATCCGACCTTATGTTGAATGTCGCATTTGGATTTATTATTTTCAATAATGAACCTTTGTATTTGAAGATAAATCAACTTTTTTTCTCCTCTATTTACTAGACAATTTACTAGTAATGTGACATTTTCGGTTGTTTAAACATTATTATTACCTATACCTATTTATTTATTTATAATTTTCATCACCATTTTTTATCACATTCATTTGAAATTCCCAAATCTCGAGAAAAATAGGCAAGGAGACTAATAATTCCATACCACTTGACGATGAGAAACAAAAGAAATTGAATCTCAACTCAAACTCAAATATTCATAAGGCATTCATAAGACTTCAGATGTATAGATCCTGTAAAGTTAAGTTGGATCACATCCATCGAACTATAGGTATATCGAGGTATGTCGAATTATAGGTAGGTATCAACACATAATTGAAGAAATAGTAAGAGCAGCTATGATCAAGTAGGCACTGCACAGGTACCTACATACCGACATTTCTTAAAGTATTGTTATACATTTTAGTAACATTTTAAAATTGTATTTATATTATTCTTTTCCCCAAAATTTCAGAATTGAAACATTATTTGGAGCACTGACACAGTACAAAGCATGAAACGTCACTTGTCCGATAAGTGCAATCGACCGTTCCATCACACATTCCTTTGCACAAACAAGACGGTATGGAGTCTTTGGGCATTGCTGATTTCGTCACGAAACGAGGTGATAAGTTGCCGTTTTTGATTTACTATTTATTCAAAAGCGGCAGGATCCAATTTTGAGTGTAGTCCCAACTGCCAACACAAAAACGTGTTATTTTTAATACATCGCTTTTCATTAATTTCTCTTCTCATGTTCACAGAATAGCTTTTGTTTTTGACTGGTACGATGAATTGTCCATAAAATATTTTGAGTTCAAATTATGATCGAAAGGCTACGAAAGTAAATAAGTAAAAATAGTAAACCCACGTAGAAAATCCCTAAAATCATTAGTTCATTTCTATATACTTAGCGAGTGAACAGAACTTGACCCGGTGAATCGTGACAGTTAGTACCTACTCGGAAACCAGGGACAAAGTGAAAAGTCACGGATCCAGGGGTCTATCGTTAAATATCAAAACCACGAGTGATTGGCTGCTACATCGTTACTGAAAGCTTATGCCGCACAGCTCACAGCGGTCAGGAACTTGACAAAAGTTCGGCTGCGATGCCGACGAAAACCCATGGTGAATAACGATAAGAACTTCGCCTAAGAACCAACCACGGTATATGTGACGCCTATTTGTTCAAAATCGGACAACGGGAATCCCCACAATGTGGAAAATGTGGTCATCCAGATGGAACTCTACGTCACCTGATAATGGATTGTCCAGACCATGAACGGGAGAGACACCTTTTTTTAAATATTTTAGCCACGAAAACAAATGTAAATTTGGAATTTTGTATCCATTTTATCATCAAGGAATATCATAATTTATAAAGAACTTTTTAAATTTATGTTAAATTGTAGTATTAATATATGAAAGAAAATTGTTTTACTTACTACAAGCCTTGAATTGTAAATAAAAATATGTATGGCTGTATACAGAACGTAATGCCAAATAAATAAAATTAAAAAAAAAAAAAAAAAAAAAGTACCAGAAAACCAAAAATTCAAACCCCAAAATCAAAGCGGTGCATTTCCAAAAACGGCGCATGAATTGAGAATGTATCGGTTACAACATTTTTTGACGTTCGATTATGACCCAAGCACAACGATAGGGTGGTTCAAAAAAAAAAAAAAAAAAGTTCTGGGATTTCTTGTCCCCATTGTTTTTTTTTTTTTTTTTTTTTTTTTTTTTGCTTCCTCGGTATGTCAGGATGGCACTCCTAAATTTTTAACAACAAATATTAATCCTAATCACTTTACCTGGGTCGATTTTGGCCAGTTATCGACCGCTATCGTAAATCAACCTCTAAATTGGTGGCGAGGTGATGATTTGAAGGACGGATTTCAATTTTTTTTTTAGGTCAATTTATGGGTTTTCGCATGCGTTGAACACGATGAACTTATTTATTTTACGCTCCGTCCACTAGTTATCCGGTAAACTGGCAGAGGGCGCTGCTTGAAGATGAGTAAAAATCGAAAATTTCACCGAAAATACTGTCCCCTGGTTAAGAATTGTACTAGAAACATGCTATTATGGTCGGACAATATGCTTTGGCATGTTCTGAACATGATTCCGTTTTTTACTATACTTTTCCGCCGATGATTGCTTCGTTTATCGGCCATAAATCTCAAATTAATAGTAGGGTAATAGACAAATTCACCCTAATTTCACCGGAAATTATGTCGCGTTGATAATTTAAGGTTCTGAAATACCTTGTGCCGATAAAATTTGGTATTTTCCAGGATACTCGGTACAAAGCCGTTGGTAATTTGGCAAGGACTTGAACCGGCATTGTACTTATTCGCTTAACGACCCGATACCATTGTACAAGCTTTCACACGTGACCGATACCGCTGACAATAGGTAACCCTACGCTCAAACGATCCAATCACAGTTCAGACAATTCAAAACTTCGAATTTGACACCGGAAAACCGATGGAACTAAGGAATTTACAGAAAAATTGGAATTTTTTAAACTATTTTCTCCATTTTGCCGCTATAATTGGCAAATAAGTACAATGCCGGTTCAAGTCCTTGCCAAATTACCAACGGCTTTGTACCGAGTATCCTGGAAAATACCAAATTTTATCGGCGCAAGGTATTTCAGAACCTTAAATTATCAACGCGACATAATTTCCGGTGAAATTAGGGTGAATTTGTCTATGACCCTACTATTAATTTGAGATTTATGGCCGATAAACGAAGCAATCATCGGCGGAAAAGTATAGTAAAAAACGGAATCATGTTCAGAACATGCCAAAGCATATTATCCGACCATCTTACCATGTTTCTAGAACAATTCTTAACCAGGCGACAGCATTTTCGGTGAAATTTTCGGTTTTTACTTATCTTCAAGCAGCGCTCTGGGGACAAGAAATCCCAAAACTTTTTTTTTTTTTTTGAACCACCCTATCGTTGTGCTTGGGTCATAATCGAACGTCAAAAAATGTTGTAACCGATACATTCTCAATTCATGCGCCGTTTTTGGAGATGCACCGCTTTGATTTTAGGGTTTGAATTTTTGGTTTTCTGGTACTTCAGTATCGTTTTTCACCATGGGTTTTCGTCGGCATCGCAGCCGAACCTTTGTCTAGTTCCTGACCGCTGTGAGCTACAGCGGTTTTCCCTGCCCTTCATGCTTTCACAGGGTGTGTGTGACACCACAAGCAAAATTTTGACTAAAATATCTGAGGTGATTACCTTAAAACACTATAAACCAATAGACGCCTAGCCTCACTTGGAGTTGGAAGACAAATTACAGAAACTCGGCTAAAAAATCTTGAGCATTTGTACTTAACGTTGATTTAAAAAAAAAAAAAAAAAAAAAAAAAAAAAGAGAGAGAGAGAGAGAGAGAACAGCGCAGATGAGGCTAGATTCAATTGGCTGACGAACTCTCTCAGTATAATAAATTGTAAACTTTTCCTTTGTAAATTTCCTGTATAAATTGTAAACTTTAGATGCTTCATTGTTTGAGGTAATTATTACTTACATATTTTTGGTTGAGTGCTTTCGATTGTCAACTCTCAAAACTGGATCCTGCCTTGAGTAAATATGAAATCCAAAAAGGCAATTTATCACCACACCACTTTGTTTATGCAAAGGAATGTGTGGAACGTTCTCTTACTCTTGTCGAAAAAGTTACTTTTCATGCGTTTTTCAGCGTCAGTTCTCCGGAGAATGTTTCAATTCTTAAATTTTATTAAAAAGAATCATTTAAATAAAATTTAAAATGTAATTAAAATGTAGAACAATGCTTTACTACATAGTGGCACGTAGACGGTACCTATGCAGTGCCTACTTGAATATTTACAAGCATGTTCTTATTATTTGATCAATTATGTTATGTTGATACCTACCAATGCATGTGGTCGAACTTTCCTATAGGTACTCAGTGAATCCGCATTTTCGGCTAATTGTTCGTCTTGTAAATTTGGATCGGAAAGCGGGGGTCAAACCTGCTTCCTTCGTCAATAACTATTTCATAGCAATTTTCACAGATAAACGCAGTTATATCATTGTCATCAATAAAAGATTTGGTTGATTTGCTACATGCTTTGTGGATACTGGTTCCGCAATTTATCATTTAATAATGATTAACAGGACGTTTCCATTTTTTCCTACCGTTACGTTACGGCGAAAATATTGATTATCATGTACAACCAATGCGTTAGTAGGGAAGTGTAACTCCCTTAGTGATAGCACGAAAACAATCGCCACTTAAAACGGAAGTTAGTGAAAAACGTTATCTATTTCCACGAAAAATAAAGAGTTACAATGTTAAATCGATTTCGACGGTTAGGCCATCATCAGTAACAAACAATAACTGAAAACGCATTAGAAAGGACACAGCTTATATAGAGACAGGTGAAGGGAGATTGAATCCCATTGGTCGAGAGAAAGGAAAGGGGCAGGAGGTACAACCAATCAAGTGCATACAAAGTGAAAGGGAGATTGAATCCCATTGGTCGAGAGAAAGGAAAGGGGCAGGAGGTACAACCAATTAAGTGCATACAAAGTGAAGGGGGATTATAGCTAATCAGATGAAGTGAAAGGGGGAAAATAACTAAATAGGGTTTCAACAGTGTGAAGGGATAATTCCAAGGTTTACAGAAATGGACATATCAGTGGTGAAATATATTGAGGTATATCCTCATTTAAACATTTACCAGACCTGTCACTTTTGATAATTTCGAATTTTTCAAGTACATTCAACATACCTCCCTTTGGGCAAAAATGAAGAAATTCTACAAACTGTCTGTCTGTCAAATCAAAATTGTAACTATGATTAGATTCCTTAAGATGTTTTGAAAATGTAGACTTACCCTTATTTTCCCTGAAATCCTCCATATGCTCGTCTATTCTTTCCCTAAATTTCCTACCAGTCTGACCGCAATATTCGTAGCCACAAGAACATTTTAATTTATAAACTCCACTTTTATCCTGAACACTAATTTTGTCCTTAACGGATCCTAGTAATGCTTTAAGACTATTTTTATTTTTAAAACCTACTTTATAACCTCTCGATGATAGAATTTTGCCAATTTTATCAGAAATTTTCCCATAATAAGGTAAACTTATCCATTGCTTTTCTTCTAAAGTTACATCTTCCCGAGCCAGATTGGAAACTTTTTCCCTACTCTTTTTCCTAAGAACCTTATCCCATATGGTATCAACGAGATCTCCTCCATATCCGTTACTAGCCGCTATGCTTTTGATAATGGATTTTTCTTTTGATAAATTTTGTTCACTCATTGGAATAGATAGTGCTCGGTTGATCATACTATGGAAGGCTGCATGCTTATGTACTAAAGGGTGATTTGAACTACTATGGATCGTTATATCGCTATATGTATCTTTTCTATAGATTGAAAAATCATGCTTCTCATTTACTAAAGAGATGGACAGATCAAGAAAATTGAGTTTATTCCCGCCGAATTCGAGGGTGAATTTGATATAGGGATCTAATTTATTGATTTTTTCGTGAAAAGAATTTAGTTGTCTTTCTGTGCCCTTCCATAGAATGATGATGTCATCGACATATCTATACCAATAGAGAAGATTATTTGTGTTAAAAGTTGTAAATATTTGTTGCTCAAGATAATCCATGTAAATATCTGCAAGCAGAGGAGATAACGGAGAACCCATAGCAACCCCTGGCTGTGTATAGCATTGCCCCTCGAATAAAAAGTAATTTTGATCCATACAGACAGACATCAAATTAAACAATTCATCCTTTTCAAAAATATTAAGTTTAGAGCCGTGAATCAGCCTGCATACCACATCTTTGCAGCTAGCTACATCGATATTGGTGAACAGACTAACCACATCAAAAGAGGCGAGTTTAGCATTTGGAGGCATCTGAATGTCCTTAATTTTGGAGACCAAATCATAAGAATTTAGTACAGTATGTTGAGGCCGAAAGTTGATTTTGTTTCTAAATAAAATATTGAGTTTTTTAGCCAATTTGTAGGCAGGAGCACCAATATAAGACACCACCGGTCTCATCGGCGCTCCTTCCTTATGAATTTTAGGGAGACAGGATAACCTGGGCGCATGAGGGTTCATTTCTACAAAACTTGGAATGTACATATTTTTTAGTAGGCTATCTTCTGATTGTTTAACTACTTTTCGAACTAATCTTTGAAATTTTGAAGTTGGGTCAGATGGGAGATTTGAACAATTATTATCTTCTAGGAATTTTACAGTTTTCGAAACATAATCTTGCTTATTTAAGATGACAGTTGTATTACCTTTATCTGCTTTGAGGGCCACAATATTTTTCTGGGAAAACTTCTTCTTTAGACCAGCTGCAACTGTTCCGGGAAGGAGGAATATAATGGGTTTCCACAACTTCGTCGCGAGTGATTTAGTTCGTAATCGCCACTTTTTGGAATGCTCTCATTTTATCACAACATCTCATGATCCCTCAGCCTCTGTAGTGTCAAGGAAAGCTGATTTATTACGGTAAATTATAAACTAATATTGTTAAGTAACCACATTGAACTAATAATGTGTAAAATTAATCATTATTAAATTATGTGACTGTAGAACCGTAAGTCTATCGTTCGGTTTTTTTTTTTTTTTTTTTTTTATACATGGTTTAATGTCGTTCTTACGTATTCCTTCTGTTATTTTCTGGCAAAAAAGAGTAGGCACTGATCAAGAGTTACATTTCCAGGTTGATCCCTAGGGGGTATTATCACATTAAATCTCAATTTCGGAGAAAATAAATTATCGTGGTTCATAAAAACTATATCCACGATGACCAAACTGTTTTGCAAAAGAAAACCCGTACATTTTATAGAAAAAATGGGAATATTTCGAACTACTTCCGAAAAGTCGACTGCAGATAAACAACATTCACAGCAGGTTAACACAAATGACTGTGATAAATGTGAATGAATAAATTAATGTGGTAATTGGTGATGAGAATTATAAATAACTGATTAAGATATTATTAATAATAATAAAATAATAAAAACGGAAAGTTTCACATTACCTGTCTCTAGTTAACAGAGGAGAAGAAAAAAGGAATTTTTTTCAGTTTTTACCTTATTTTAAATTAAACCTGATAATTTTAAAAGTATTTTGCTAATAACCAAAATATAGCTGGTTTAAAAACGAATAATTTGAGCCTAAAAATGATTGTTTGCGTTGGGCCATTCGTAAACTAGTATCCCCCCTACTTTCCGCGACCACTCGCGGCGCATCATCCATTTTTGAGCAACGTATAACTAGGTACTGGAATAATGCATAAAAGATGTTACTTCATCACGTATGTACCATCTTGAAATACTTCTGTGGAGATGATCTTTAATTTTATTTTACTTTTTGTTACATAACTGGAACTTTCTATTCCATTCCAGATTTTCTAAAGTCCCAAAAATTCGCCTAAATGGATGATATTACGTAAAAGAGGACTATAAAAGATCATCTAGGGTCCCCTAACACTCCTTGAGAGTATTCGGTCAATTAGATTCAGAGTTTCTCGTGTGTTAACCAAGTTGATATCAATAAGGCGATAAAATGCATGGCAAACCTTCCTAGAAACCTCTACCCAACTACCCTCCAAGTTTGAACATAATCAGACCAATAGATCGTAAAAAATCGACGTTGTTAGAATCTGACGTTTGCGAATGCACGCACCCTATTATTGATCCGACAACTATGCAATTTAAAGGGAACCATCAAGAAGCTAACCCACACAAAACCAGAAAATTCCATAAAAATCAGTCCCTTAGTCTCCGAGTTTCACAAGTGTCAAACAATTTTATTTTTGCGCATGTACAATGGTCATTACTCAATCAATCGCAATAAAACTCATAGAGCATATTTCTGATACGTATAGCCAACTACCCTCCGGGTTTGAACAAAATCAAACCTATAGATCGTAAAAAATCGACGTTATTTTATGAATTCACGTTTGAGCTTGCTCACACGTCATTATTGATTCGATTGTAATGAAATTCATAGGGGAACATAAAGAGGCTAACCAACACAATCCCTGAAAATTTCATCAAAATCGAACGAAAATTTAGATTTTCCTGTGCTTTTGACTGAGAGTAGTTGTGTAGTCGTCGAACACATGGTTGGTGAGGCTCTCAAGCCGCCCGACCGCACGCCCAACCCTGAGACAGCGTTCCAGTTGTTTTAGTTCTTTGCTTTTTAAAAGAGAAGAGGTGGGGAGAAGACGAGGTTATTTAGAGCAATGGCCGACCCTGCCAGATCTCCGGTAGCCATTCAGTAAGCAAAATAGAATGTGTATATTATTATGTATATTATAATATACACGAAACACCCGACAGCGGCGAAGCACGCGGAAAAACGATGAACTACAGCTGTATATTTGTGATCCATAATCCATTCAACTGGCACCCACCTCTCAAACTTCAAAGGCTCTTTGTTCGTCACTGAATCAATGTAACATTGTGATTATGAATCCTTATCATCCAGTAGAGCCTAAATTAAATAGAGAAAATCGTTTGTGTGTTTATTGTTGAAGTTAAGGTAAGATATGAGGGGTTGACAATGTGGCACCCTTATACGGGTGCCATAAAAATGAGGGTGCCACTTCGTATGCTGTTTTCATTGTTTCGGGTGCCACAGAGCTGGAATATATATATATATATATATATATATATATATATATATATATATATATATATATGATTCTAAAGAGGTACCGTTGGCGCTGTTCTGGTTGTTCCCCTACAGAAAAAACATCACGTGTGGCTGCCACGTGGGTTCCCACAAAAACAGGTGCTTGGAACTTGCGTAGGCTGCTCCTACGAGGCTAAAGTAGTACGCAAACTATGCTGATCAATCTATAAAATTGTAAGCAATTACTATTATTGCTGACTAGTTGATATTTATAACATTATGTTTTTTTTTTTTTTTTTTCCACTCTGATTATTACAATAAAAGGCGGAAATGGGTGAGCAACGTAGGGGGAGGTGGGGCAGTACCGGATACCGGGGTCATACCGGATACCACCTTGTCTCCTCTGAAGGTGCTAAAATCTTATGCTACCCTCTCCTATCGTGATTCCAAAGTCACGTGAGACAGTGCACTGTTGACCTCTGTCGGACAAAGACGCTTGAACAGTTTATTTGAGTTTTTCATCGATTCGTTAAATTTGTATCGCCTGGAGGATTTCTTCCGTGATAATTTTTGATCACTTAGTGGTAACATTAGGATCAAAATTCAATTCCAACTATTCTTTAAAAAAAAAAAAAAAAAAAAAAAAAAAAAGCGTCCCTTACCCAACTCCTAATGGGTTTAGTTAATTCTGTTTAATTACATTATATCCCTATAATTTACAAAGATCGATAATGTAAGTAATGTGTTCGAAAGTTATGGCATTTTTTCAGTAGCTATGCTTGATATTTTCAGATTACGACGGTAGTGATCCGTTGCAATAGGTCGAAAGATTACGGGACCACTAAAATATTCATAATTGCCTCGTCTTTTACCAGCTGAAGTACTCATACAATCTCCATCCAATCTGGAAATGCTTCTGGGTTTAAATCTTTTTTATACATCTCACTGTGTTCGCAGTGATACACATATGATAAATTGGTCCATTTGTTGAGTTGTAAATCAACAAAATTTCCTGGTAAATTATGTGAATAGCCTCCTAGACTCATGCACATGTCTGGAAATTAATATAAAAATATTAAAATATAAATAAACTACCTATATGAAAACGTCACTCAATACTAAATATTCCTATCTATGATTATAAGAATAATAGGTACTGATTTTCATAAAATACTACACCAATGTGATTCATGCATTTCTCAATAATTTTGGTAGATGTAAAGGTTTTTGCTTACCATGATGTAATCGATTTTTCTAAGACATTTATTAAATACATATTCAGTGCATTTAAGATCACTTTAATATCAGAACACCAAGTATTTTCTCTTCGAATGAAACACTCCTTAGATTGTCCTGGATAGGTGTTGTCATTGTGTTTCATATTTGACCCCTTTGGCTCGATTGTCTTGGATCAACATCGACATTTCGGATTGATAAAAAATGTACATCATGCATTTTGTTTTCAATCTTTCTTTGGTAAACTATTTTAAATTTTTAATTTGATCTGCTTAGAAATTACCCAAGTTTTATGGGATCACAACAAGACAATTTGGATCTGAAGGGGTTAAGGATTCAAAAGGATGATTCAAAACCTTGAAAACTGTTGCTGAATTAGTCCAGTTTGATTCAGATCATTTAGTACAAAATTATGCCGTGATAATTTTTATAGAAGCATGTTTTGAGATATCTATAGATAGTTTAATGTTCTAACGGTAGTAGTCATTATTGATAGCGACAATATTACACTTTGAAGTTCGTTCCTACACTCACTTTGTTCGAAAATCATTTATGGTATCGACTTTTCGACGTCGCTATAATTCACTTTATTATCCCAGGTTGTGATTTTCTCCACCCAGCAATACCCATCATAGACCACTTCACTCGCAAATGCTCGTATATGGTTGTAATATTATTCTTAAGTAACACACACCAAATAAACGTTAAATTTAGTTTATAAATAACAATCTCACGAACCACCGTTATGTATTTGATAACATTGGAAATTAAGAAGTGAAACGGGTAAAATATTCAATAAAATGTTGTCTTCCTTTTTATTTGGTCGTCAATTAAAATGCAAGTTTTGAAATGTTTGAGCTATTTTTATTATTGGTAAGTCAAGTTTTGTACGAGTAGGTACCCATTACGGAGTCTTGAGAAAACCATAGTATTTTTTCCGAGTTTTGTAATACATTTTCGAATATACCTACATAATTTTTAATGAATTGAACATTTTAATAATTTAATGATGACGCCACAAAATCAAAATTTGAAATAGTAGAGTAGGAATGGCGGAGGTCAATTTCTTTCGTTATGCCTTTAGGATTAAAAGCAGCTAAATTTTACAATGGCATTTTAATTATAACTAAATTTGATCAAATTCCTTCTAATTTTCTGGCAATTTACTTCGATTAATGGGATAATGACATTTGGGATGCTGAAAATGGACCATTTCCTCCGACAAAGTTTTGACACATAAACCCATAAGACTGAGATTTCTCTTTGATTAAGAAATGTGTAAATCTTTGTACGCCAATATTTTACTTCTCTGAACAGAAACTCGACCTTACATAGTACCTAGAAAATTTTGTACCTAATCATTTTGTACAGATTATTTTGTTACCTGCAGTAGTGAACAATGAGTGTATTTTATCGCATTATTTCGAACGATCCGGTGTAGAAGGACCAAAATGTACGAAAGGCAGTAAATGCATCATTTTATTTTCGAAAATACGACTTGGGAAGATTGACCTTTGCAGTCAAAAGTTTTTTTGAATATCTCCAAAAAATTTCATCAGAAATTTTCTGACGGCATTTATGAGGTTGAAATATGCTAGATTAGATTAATTCTTCAAAGGTCAGCAGGGCATTTTCTTTCTTATTATTCCAAATTGTTGAAAATATAAAGTAACCGATTATTTTTCAATACACCTTTCTTCTGTAGGTACCAACCACTTTTAGTCCTTGCGTGAGTTCCTAGTCATAAATCATGAAATGTTTTATTTTATGTGAATTCTTGATGAGTTTTTATTTAATTCCACTTCCCTGGTATGCCGTTATTCTTAGAAAACATGGAGTTTTATCTAGGATTTGTGCATGCGCTATTTCTTCTATATTTTACATAGGAGAACAATATTTCAAAATTTTAATAATAATGCTATAGTTGAAAAGTACCTATACAATTAATTGTATTATCATTATTTTCTATCAGAAACTGATACGTTTAATAATCCTCAGAAATGACCAAATATAATAAATTTCAATGTAACATATGTTTACTGATTAGTATTAAAAAACAATAGTGTTTTTTTAAAGTTCCGGAATGCTTAGCCTACTGTTACTGTCTCCCATTGAGTTTTAATTGAATAAATCGACATGGAATTTAGTGATACACTGATTTAAAAAACCATTTTCGGTTGGTTATAATATCTAAAGAATAACTAAATAATAAATGAGCAATTAACCCAAACCCTGTGTATTTTGTGATAATTTATTTCATTGCATTTAATATTATGCAGTAAAAAATACAAGTTCGTAATGCATTTATTGAAAGGTCAAAACTTTTAGGTAGGTCACCTATATATAATTTTACGTTTAATTGAAATGTATTTGTAATCATTATTTACCTACGTGTATGAATCTTTAATTTATCGATAGTGAGATTAAGTGTGAATTAACACATATTCAAAATTTTCTTGTACATATTAACATGTGAATGTATAGTTTCGAATCACATCAATTCTGTGCTTGGTCTACATACCTATATAAAATATGAAATATTAATTTGTTTGGTGTTTTTCGGCAAGCAATAACTGGTGTGAATTGTTCCATTTCAGAGGCCTACATAACTAGTACATAGCATAATAATTAATAATAATCTACATAGATTAAACATTGTTCTAATACTCAGATTTGTTACTCATTAGTAATAATTCATCAAGTTAGTATTATTGTTCTACCCATATGTTTATTATGTATATAAAACGATTACCAGTCCATCACCAGTTATAGTTGTGTTACTTCATACATATGATATAATTGTGTAATTGATTGATTATTATGTTAATTAGTTATTATTAATCACGTTTTTCATGCAACAATCGGTTCCTATAAGTAACAAAGTTTGATAAAAAATAAAAAATTAATTTCTTCTGATGCAGTATAGATTTTGAAATAACTGACTAGATACGTAAGATAAATTATAACTAGCGCGATTATTTAATATCAGCCTGAGTTATTCCAAACAAATCTGATCCTAATGATATTTCAGACTTGAATCAAATTGGTGGTTGTAAACTCTGTTCACTACTTAAAGAATTTCATACAATAATATAAAACATTTTTTGAACAACTCCAGACTGACGCTGATTTATTGTTCGTTGTTTAGCACTCCTCGTTAAAAGAAACTACATTAAATTTTATCTGTTCTTCTAAAACACCAAAAAGTTTTTAGGGTTCTCTTTTTGTTAACCAGTGTATATTATTATTATTATAATTTATTGTTCAGTATTTTACATAATATTGTTAGTTTTATTCTTGTCATAGTTTATTATTGATTATATTAGTAAGCGTAGTTGCCTCTCAGTGTAATCTCATGCTTAACTATTTCGCATATAAATATTCCTGCTATTGTATAGTGTGGCTACAAAGACTATTGTTTGATAAGACATAAGCTTGGTGTACCTGAAAACATGTTGCTTTCATGTTGTGTGTGACAAGTTATATTAATAGGTTTTGCATATTACCAGTTGTTCGTTGATACTTGATGCAGCTAATAATTACCCATTTTAAGTTTGTGTATCACATATTTGGGAGGTTGTCAAGGTTTGGCTTCTTGTGAAAAATAAATTGATTGTGTTGATGAAAGTTAATGCTTCCTAGATAATGTTCTTTTTTAATTATTTATTTATTTTTTTACAATAAGGAGTTTTGTTATTTCAGGCAGGTCAAGAGTAGGCTATAAAATTTGAAAATAGTCACAGCTGATATCGTAGGGATCGTTGGTCATCCTCAGGGTTTCAGTCCATGCTTGGCACTCGACGTTGATTATGGCCAGCCTCCAGCAACATTGAACTGGATGAGCCAAGATTCATTGAAGTGATTTAGAATTAGAACAATTTTGATTTACCTAATTTGATATCTTCATTTTCAATTACATAGCCATTTTTGGTCCTTTGGGGCGGAAAAAGGATAAGTAGTCATAAATGAAGACAGCAAACTAAGAGAATCAGAATCGTTCTATTTCTAAATACTACAATATAACAGAATATTATATTTTATTTCTTTGGGAGAAAAACTACTACGTTCACTTTCATCAACACAATGAATTTATTTTTCACATGAAGCCACACCTTGTCAACCACTCAAACATATGGCACAAACAAACTTAAAATGTTTAATTGATAATTGCATCAAGTATTAAGAATACTATTCTTTGCAGAGCGTAAATTGGAAATCTTGTGCCGTTTTTATTTCAACTGCTTAGCTATCCTAATAAATGATACATTATATATCATCCATTATCCGGGTAATTTATCGTTATTGAGTGTACACTTGCTGGCTGTTTCAATTATTTAGTTTGAATTTTGATATTGAACCATATAATCAGCAAAACCATCATTATAAGTATTGCATGAAATAAAGATTTGTACCCAAATCCATAAAAAGAAAGAAAATGTGGGATTACAACAGTCTGAGATGCAAAGTGATTTTTAAATATCATGGTAAACTCAAAACTGGGACATCTTCAATATAATATAATGGAAAACAGATAATTTACCATTGTTCTTTAGATACCTATAAATCACGAAGTATATTCATTTCAACCAATAAGGGTTGATACAGGATTAATGAAGGGTTAAATATCAGACTTCCATTAAAAATTAAAAAGTTATTTTCAAAAAACTTTATTGATTGAAAAAACTTTATATGATTCTTTTTTATCATGGAAAAATTCGAATCGATTGTAATTTGCGTGCATTAAAGTGAAAAAAATCAACATTCATGAGTGATATTGCGTGTCGTCGTAAAGTGTAGCCACGTATTTTCACTGACCCAGCTCAAAAATTTATGTACAATTAAATGAATCCTCCACGTAATCCTCAAACGTTCTAACAACACGAGACGAAGATGAGGAATTTATCTTTCCTACTCACATGAAATAAACTAAACTGTCAGATTATTACTTTCATCTTAACAATCATTCCGTCGATTAAGTCTAACCAATCAATCCGATTTTGAATCTGTGAGGAAACGCCATTTATAACTGATCAAAACAATTTCTTAAAAACGCAACTTGACATTTTCTAAATCTCAATAAGTAGAATCAAGTTTCCACAATATTTCCATGAATTTTTCAGTAGGTATTATACGGCTTTTTGGCTCACCCGAATTTCATGGTTGTAGTAAGTACAATATTAAATTGAAAATCCATTAACCAAATTAAGAACGATATTTGGGATTGTTTTAGCCATATAGGAACTTTATTTGTTGAAACATTCCTCACCAAATAATTGGATGACGATCCCCAATATAACAACTTCTCGAATTAACTTGAGATTTTCCTCATTAATTATCAATTATCGTTGAATATATAATAATCTACTGACTGATCTAAAATTCATTCCACAAGTAGCGATAAAACTCTCATATATAGTTTTTTTCACAATAATCATTTTTTCGTTCTACCACATTCGATAATATCTGTAGAAAAATAATTACATTATTTTATTTCCTGTGTGGACACCTAGTTATTCCTTTAAGACGACACAAGAATTCCGTTTTTCGCTCTCAATTAAATTCTCAAAATTATAATAGGCACGTCTATATATTGAGCTATTATCACTGCCAGAACAGTGCCATTAAAATTGGAAAAATAATCAGCGTCCCATGACAATTGATTTGATGTGAACTCATATCGTAGGTAAGTGTATCCAATTCCCAAGTTCTGAGAATAATCAAAACCTCGAAATCCTATTTCTAGTTAATATTGATTGTTCGAAAAAAATATGAATTCCGTCTAATGTGACATGTATATTTCGAGTCTATGATCCAAAGAATTGTGGTTGTTATAGAACTTTTAGATGCAGAAATAAATGGCCTGTGTTCTGTCTTGATTTTTTTGTGATTTTTAGTTTTGGTTGCAGCCCAAACTATTTTAGCACCCCCTTTATTACGGTTGCTATACCTAGAAATAGTAGTCTTGTAACATTGCCATATTGATGAACTTTTGCTCGTAAACAGCACATTCCTTAATTCCATTCCACTTAATTATTGAAGTTAGTCATGTTAGCAGGAGCCCTTCGTGGTACCACCACACTCGCCCTTTGTGACCATTACCTCATTCGATGGTCATTCAATAAGAACAGCTCCGTTATTTCCCCTCCCATGAAACGTGACCAGTAAGAACTCGATTGAATTTCATGAACTCATATTTTTTCATTCAAAAAATAAATAAATAAATAATAATAATAAAATTGCTGATTTTAACACGTGTTAGTTTCTAAGCCCTTCCAGTACAAACAGATGGAAGCTAAAATTTAGTAGCCAATATTTGGTACTATAATTATTGTACAAAAGCAACTTGTAATTACCTAAATTTCCATAGTTTTCATCCGATTTTAATGAGATTGCCAGAGAATGCGCGGTTTACGTTGTATATGGTCCCGTACCTATTTAATTGTTTTAAACTCATCACTTCATTCTGATTATTTTGCCTTTGGAGACCCACACATATTTGCAACTCACCTATTTATTGTTTTGACTGAAAAAGCAGGTTTCTTCGGTACGCGGTGAGGTAATCATTGATATACAGAATCCGATGATTGCGGAGGCGTTAATTTTCCACCTTTTTGACACCCGAGTCAATTCCTTCTTGACCTCTTCCGACTCGCAACAATACCTCTAGGGAAGCTCTTCCTAATCTTACCAATGCGGTGAGCAAATTTTGGTTAAATAAGTTCTATGGTCTTTTGGTGTGTTAGAGGATCTTTATCCATTCAACTTCCATGGTGAACAGGAGTGAATCTAGCTCACTCAGCTGATCAAGTTGGGTCTCTTAAATTTATCGTCTCTCATGTCCTTGAAGGCTCCCTACCGAATTTCCACTTTCTTGGATGAACAGGAGACAATTTATATCACTCAGCTGATCAAGATGAGGCCCGTTATTTCATACATCTCTCGCTATCCCAGAAAGGCTCCTTAGAGAGTAATTGTACTTCTCGTATTCATTTTCTCGAATAAGAAAATGGCCGTTCCAAAACGAGAAGAGGTTTTCGTAACGTGGAAACGCTTTTTGGAACGGGAAGAGTCGGCTTCACTCTTGCTCAGCTTTTTCGGAACCGTAATTACGAGATGACAATATGACCTTTCTCTAAAATATCACTCTAGAATAACTTAGCAACTATCATGCAGTTGGCAAGGACAAACACACATACTCACCCTAAAAAATCGCTCGATTTTTCCCCGTGCCGTCTTTTGTTGTTGGTTTAACCTTTGTATTTGTCTTTCTTCCGTGTTTTCTCCCCGCACCTCAACCAGAAGGGCCATTAACGGCATTTGGTCTTGCTTTCGACGTTTTAACGACGATTTCAGCTTTTTCATTCTCAAGATTTCATTTTAAAGTTCATTTTACAAGTTTTAAAGATTAGTGTCCTTCACGGCTGAATCTTTTTTGTATGATATAGAGGTTAGTGGTCGTTTTTTTCTTACTCCATGTTATATTTTGGAAATTGTCAACTGTGACAATTGAGTTTTGAGCAGTGATTCACTACAAGAGTCACGTTAACGTCTTTATAAGATTCCTCTTTCTCTCCGGCTTACAAAAACGCTACGAGAAATTAATGCCGAAAGGTTAGCATTCATAATGCTCGCTCCAACAGCTTGTTTTCGTGTTCACGAGAAATATCAATACGAGAAATACAAAAACTCTTCCTTATCCAGTTTCAACTTCCTTGGTCGATCAGGAGAGAGTTTAGAACGCTCAGCTGATCAGGGTGGTAATATCACTCGAATAAGAGATCGTGGAGAAGCGAAACTCACTGCAAAACTGAATAAGAATCCGTCTATAATGTTTTATTGATAGACCTACCAAAGTGGAGTGTTCTCTGTGTAAGCCGTACCACTCTCTGGAAACTCTGAAGTAAAACAGTCTTTTTTTTATGTATAGAGTCAGGTATGGCTTTGATCAAAATAAATTATTAAAGTGTTTCCCATTTATTGAATACATTGATGGTATCATGATGCATGGCATGGAAGGGAAAAGAAGTAAAAATTACAAAATACAATGATTTGGTATAGTTTCATCAAGAAACGGCGAGAAAAACATATGGGTATTTAAATTAAATACAGGCTATTCTAAAATTGAAAACAGGTAATTTTTACATAGAAAAATTCATCTCATGTCCACATAGATTTCACAGTTTTAATTTGAGAATAAAATTGGGGACATACAAAAATATGAAACAGGGTACCCAAAATACGCTTGGATGGAGTAAAATCATTGTAGAAATACAGATAATACGTAGTAATTCAACAGTTATAAGGTGAAACGGATTAAAAGTTAGATTCGATTAAAATAACATTTTTGACGTGTAAAATGTATCTAAATTAGACGGAATTGTGTTTTTGTGATTTCGTTGAACTTAATACTGTTAGAAGTAACATCACGTTGATACAAAAGGAATTTTCGTATTCAAATTTAAGCTTTTACTTTTTACTAAACCGAAAATTCGTTAATCCATGGATTAAATTTTCGAAGATTGAAGGACGTAGACGACGAACAAGAGTCGGTAACTATCCACCTTGATTTCATCTCACAGACAACAATACTATAAGCTACGATTCTAACAATTGATTAATACAAATTTCAACAACACATACTTACATACCTATTAATTTTGGCGAAGAATTATAAGTGGCAACTATAACAATTAACATTTGATATAAAATAATCAAGCTAGAAACAATTGAATTTCTAGTAGTAAATTTAATCTAGAATTTTCACAAAATAAGACAAAGTAGGTAGAGCTAGGTAGAAAGAAGGTAGAGAGATGTTTGTTACGAAAAATGACAAAAATGATTATAAATATATAACAACCTATTAGAGCTATAACACAACATAATTGACTATTCCTTGAAGTTTCATAACAGAACTCGTAAATCTAAAAAAATCATTCCTGCTCCACGCAAACGGAAAAGTGAAAAGGTATGTATGTTCATTAGTTATGTAATACCAATTTTGATTTTTATTACATCTCAGGATTTTGTGTTGTTCCGATCATGTTTCTAATCAATTCACTATTTGAAACAAAAAATTAAGAGGGAGTTAATCCAACTAAACACATTTTTCGAAATAATTTACATTCTTTTAAGACAACGTAAAGACAATGAAAAGTATTCAGTCTCTATCTTACTTATTCGAGAAATAATAAATTCAGGCTACTCCGTTCAGTTTACGGAAATAAAAATTTTAACCCTGAGGTCAGCTCATCATTATGTGATACCGTTAGGGACACTTCATCACTCCTTGGCGGCAGACAGAGGGCTAAATGACCGATCTAGATGTTCAAAATTATTTTATGATCCCATCATATATATAGGAGATTGATCACAAAATGTTCGAATACCTAAAATTGTTCGATAACTCTGAAATATGAAAATTCTAATCCTAGAATAAGTAGTTATCTTATGAAATAATTAACCCTAGATTACCACCCTTCAAATTTGGTCGTCTATTACCACCCACACGTCAAAACGATGTACGTACTCCTACTTAGTACCTAGAAAATCACATTTTCCGCAGAAATTAGTGTAAAATTAATTCTTGTGGATTCTGACACTAACCACAGCTAACGTAGAATTTTTACAGAATCAGTCAACTGTAGTACGGTGTACTGTGGCACGCCACTGGCTGTGGAACCTTTTTCCTAAAATGCCATTTTGTGCCGTTGTCGCACGCCAAAAAGATTTTCAGTCCATATTTTTCAGGTTTTACGAGCATGTACCTGGGTGAACGCTGACGGGACATCGTCCTAACTGTTCATCAATTGTCAGGTAGGAACCTGAGTTGCAACTTCCTTTACAGTTTCCCACAACTTTGACCAAAATGCTGATATTGGTGCCATTTTACTCTCATGGCACCAACAGAGCCATTGTGGACATGGTGGCTGAGGGCCTGGTGGCTTCTCGTCTTTGGTAGCTCGATCATTGAAACAAATCCCTACAAATTAGGGTCATCATCGGAGATATAGCCTAGGTCAGGGTATCCAATGAAATCTTCTACAGTGCCACTATCGTTATCGATCATTCTTTTGCTTCTACTTTAGTGAGGATTCCTCTTTCTTTTCTTTAAGTTATTTTTGAAAAATAAAAATAAACCTGACGAAATTTGGAAAAAACATACATGAAACGTAGATATTTTGTTACCACCCTACTGTCAAAAGAACGTGTATACGAATGGCACTTCTTACCAAATACACGTCGTTCTGACTTCCTAGGTTTCAAAAAAAAATCAACGCTTACCATGAGAGTGGCGGAGGCACCTTTTCCCACTAAGCAGCCAATAGACAAATAGGTCCAGGTCGCTGATGTGCCCACAGGTGGAAATGTTGCAAACTGAAGACAAATATACTTTGAATCGGCGTAGGGGTCGTAATCTAGGTTAAGACTAGTACACCTTATAGCTCATAGGAAAGTGAGAAATGAGTTGGAAGTCCCTACGTCATATTGTAGTAAACATGATTAAAACGAATTTTTCTCGTAATGAAGGAATGACATGCGCCACTTATCTGACAAAAAAGTGATGAGCCAACACAGGGTTAAATAATATTTCGAAGAATAAAATTAATTAGCTAAGTATTGAAAAAAGCATACACCTAAGAACTCCATATTAACACACTATCTGTGGAATAATAGCAGGTAGAGGGGGATGTGTTTTAAAATTATGATTAAGTCGAGACACAGAGAAAGAAATATGGTAATGTTTGCGGCTATTGCTTGCTTTAAATGATTTATTTGCTTCAAGATATCAAATATCTAGCCAAGAATCGTAAAAAGTGAATGAACTAACACATTTTTAAATTTATATATTAGCATATATGGCAAATGACGACGTGAAGGCGTGGGCTTGAGTCCTTACATATTAGTGAATTTCGGGTCCAGATGAAGAAAGTGGAATTCAACTGATAAATGAAGCACCAAGATATGCAATAAAAGCGTGAAATCTACCTCTTTTTTCACTCACCTGCCTAAGTAAATGGGCTCAAATCGAGAGAACTTACTCCAAATCTGCCAAAAAGCGAAAGAAACCTAAGTAAATGAATTTTTATAGCAGAATAGTTTCGAAAAAGTTTGTAAGTCCTAACTTTTGGAACCTGTTGTCCACAAAAATTTACGACAAAAAAAAAGGTTGAAATTAAGTAAGTAATCTTGGAAAAGTCGTGGTTTTCTTAAAACCAAGTTCTCCATCAGCCAGTTATCGTAAATCAGCAGGTATAATATGAAACGGTAGATAACTAACCTAGCAATTTGGAAATGACAGGTTCAGCAGCACTATCTGCTATGAAATTCCTCTATCACGTTTCATAATACTTAATGAGTTCTAAGCCACGAGGTAACATTTAAACTAGAAATCAAAATGCTACCTAATCAATAACTATCAGGAAGAATCCATACTGGGGTTATAATATTGACCACACAATAGTTTGGTATGATTTAGGAACTAAACGCATATTGTTAGAACATGGTATTGGGAATTGACGAATTTCCAATCTAATTTCATTAATTAGTGTAATAGGGTTTATATTGTTAAAGTACGTGCTTATATGGTTTGGTGCAGTTATTGGTTTTGATGATTCAATTTTTGAGTGAATAATGTGAATCGGATATCAAAGTTCAGTTGGACACCCCCAAGGGGAGTACCTTCTGTTTCATAAATACCGATTTTTGCTATTGAAAATCAACCGCATCGTGACGTCGTAAATTGCGAAGGGCATCAGGATCCAAAGGGGAAGGAGAACGTGGACGACAGTTAGATCAGCGACGACATTTTCGAGTTTCAAACATAAAAGAACGAGGAAGGCAAATTTGAGTAGGAGAGCCACAAGGTAATACAGTTTCCGTCTCACAGTCTGAGATAGTTCTCCGCACCTACTATAAGCTAATATGTAGAAGAAAACGTACAGAAAGACGATTGAATCGTAAAACCACACTGGGATGAACACGATTGACCAGTTCCATTGTATGCGATTGTCGAGTTTGAGAACAAGGAGGATCAAGAACACGAGGACTACAAACCATGTGAATAGAGCTCTATGCAAGAGAGCCATGAAGATCCGATTTCGTCCAAGATCAATCAAATTTTGTTCAAAAAGGTTTGAGTGGACGGAAATAGTTTTGGAGATTCAGCGTCGATGATTTTTGAGTAGTCAGATTTCCGTCATAGCAGTATTTCCATGAAGAAAGTATAGCGGAGTGTGGTTGCCATTTATACGTCTATTTGCTCGGACGCTGCAACAATAAAATATTTCGTTCTTCAGTGAAGCTGCATTTACTATAATATAGGAATACTATTAAATTTGCAGATCCTACCGAATTGCTCAACATTGCTCAACAACTTCTTCGTTTACCTATCATGAGTGAGTAGATCATTGAAAAGTTTTAAATGATCTTGAAAAATTCCATAGCGGAAAATAGTAAATCAAGAATTAGCGTGAAATGTGATAATTGGTCAATTAAGAAACGAAAAAATTATACTCAATGCAATTTACGTTTGCGCATGCGCAAATGAACTGATGAGTTGAGAAATTCAGCTTTCTTTACACCACTGTTTAGGCCTCTTAGATCTTACTGTCGGCAAGACCTATTATATGACAGTATAAAATATAATATAAGAAAAATCCCATTATACTCAACCATTTCAAAACAACTAAACCGTACAACCTTTAAGAAACTATTCAAGTTTGAAAAGAATGCATGGAGTGTTATATAACAAGAAGAAAACGATTGACAAGATGATAGGACGTCACAGAATCTCTGTGTACACTAAGCTATGTTATTACAGTTTATAGGTACAGTTGTAGAAGTATCGTAAAGGTTTATTTTTCAAAGTTCTTCCAAAAACTTCATAAGCGTACCTCTTTCTCTCCTTTTGTTGAAGGATTCACTTATAATTTTTAAAAAGAGTTCCACTATTTTCTTTACAAGCAGATACCATGTTACATGGATATGTCTTCGATTGGGGATTTCATAACGGTTGACCTCGAGAGTTGTTTACAAATCCTTTATCTTTGCACTGTAGGCGACGAAATGTAGGATAAAGAATTTATTTTATTATTCTTGGAGGCACAAAAAGCATATATAAATAATATTATAGTTATTTCTCCAATACAGACGCTATTTAGTTTCCGCCAAACGAAAATTGTTTATAGTCCAATCAACTTAGTCTAGGAATGTAGTCAGGTACGTAAGGAGGGGGAAATCGGTAGGTAGCTTGAGATGTGAAAATTTATCACATAAATGAAGCGCTTCCCAACGAGTGGCGAACGATTTCTGTGCTATGAAAACTGCGAAAGTTCCATTCCCCTACCAACGGCTGGGTTGTACGTGAAAATCATTAGTTTGGAAAATCGAGACATCAACTTTTGCGTGACGAAATTTTTGGTTGACCCCCCAGAGCAAAGACATATCCATGTCAATATATTTGGCGTTACAATGTACAGGAATAAACATTTGAAGTCAACTCTACCTGTGGAGGTTTGAAAACTCGGAACGCTGGGCTACATAATTCGAGCTGCATTGCTTCTAATGTGGTGTCGCGATCTTGCGTCCATACATGCCCTGTAAAATACAAAGGAGTTTTCCCAGTTAACTGATTCCTTCAAACGAAAATACGGAAAAAGAGTTCGGCTAGAATCAATTTGGTAGAGTGTTAAGCCCTGGTAAATATTATTCATTTATTTACTATGACGAGCAATGGTGTTTGTAGAGTAATTTATACGTGTTCAAATGAAATTAAGGTAATACTAAATCACTGATCAGTTATTGCCCTCAAATATTGACGTATATTAAACTATATGTGACTTTCTTCAAGATTTTTACATCGAATACGGATAGAATAAGGATGGTGTTATACTTGTTGCTGGAACTACCAGTTGAATGGCACAAAAAAACTAGTTTCAATTAGTACTCTGCAAGACCAAAGAACAATTTCAGAATTTTCCCCATTTTGTTGTTGTTTTTGTCGATTAGTCAGCAAAAGTTAATGAGTATCTATTTCTAAATCTAAATAAATAAGTACATATTTCAGCATTCTTTTACGCAGAAAAAAGCCCGAATGAAAGGATCAGTTCGTTGGCCCGCACTTTTAAAGAATAAATCGATTTTTCGTTGCAACCAAAAAATTAAATCATGTATCATGTTTTTTGTCGTCAATGTTGCTAAATACCAAATTTCATCTTCCTCCGTATATAGGGAGAGAAATGAGTGAGCTCGGAAGCTAATTTCTCTCCTTATAGACGGAGGAAGATGAAATTTGGTATTTAGCAACATTGACGACAGAAAAAGCTCATTTCTCTTCGAGCTCACTCAGCTGATCAGTAAACAGCAGGCCTAAGGAGGCTCCATACCAAAATTTCGCCTCCAACTTCTATGAGAGAGAAATGAGCTATCGAGCTCACTCATCTGATCTGGGTGGTTCCTCGCTTTGTAGTTTATACACAGCAGGCCTATAGAGAGTGTCCATACCAATTTGGTGTCCATACCAAATTTTGGACAGTTGGTTCAATTAGGAGAGAAATAATCTCCCGAGTTCACTCAGCTGATCTGGATGGTCCGTCAATTTGACAATCGTACTCAGCAGGTCTATAGAGGCTCCACCACCATTTTTCCGACACCAAATTTCAGCCTCCTAGGTCCATTAGGAGAGAAATGAGCTCACGAGCTCACTCAGCTGATCGGCGGACTCCCTCTCTAATTCTATTCTACCTGTCTCATACAGGCCGTATTTCAAATTCTAGCTTCATATATTAAACGGCATAAGAATTAGCTTACGAGCTGAATTGGCATATTACGGGGGTTCCGCACGTTGAAATTCTATTCTACCTGTCTATTATCATAAAAATCAGCTTCATGAGCCAATCAGATGGTTATGCTGGTTAATGCTGGCCATGCATCGTCTAGTACCTACTACTCAATAGTACCTACCGTGTAGTGCCTTCTTTTCACATGATTAGTTCAATGTGGTTACCTAGCAATACTAGTTCATAACGTAGCATAATAAATCAACTTTCCTTCACCCTACAGCGGATTAGGGTTCATGAGATGTTGTGAAAAAATTAGAGCATTCCAAAAAATGGCGAACTTTTTTCCTGATATGAAAACTAAGGGAGTTTCACTTCCCTAGCAACGCATTGTTTGTTCGTAAAAATCAATATAAAACAAGTCGGCTCGCGCTGAATTTCCTAGCGAAAAATCCAGAGGTAAAACATGATACATGTTTAAAATGTGAAATGTTCTAGTTCACTGTCGATAAACTACTTTTGATTATAATTCTGTAGAAAAATATAATCGATTGTTAGCCTTTTTTTTTTAGCCACTTTTAGTTATTTTTTTTTAGCACATTTTTTGAAATTTGACCAATTTAATGTGCTCGAAAAATGTTAGCTAACAAACTCACCCTTCCGTTTGGATAGCCTGATTTTTAGGCGCAAGATCGGAATTTTCATCTCAATCCTAAGGAGAGTTATCGTCTGGGATGGCACATACAATAAAAATAGGTAAATAGTATATATATATATATATATATATATATATATATATATATATATATATATATATATATATATATATATATATATATATATATATACTGAGATTTGTTTCAGAATGCCTCAACACGGATTTTGATGAAGAAATTTTTCGAAAATTCTAATTTTAAAATTCTATGAACCATCACAATAGCTTCATTTTCAACGAAAATTCGCTAAAAGTAATTCATTCTCATTTATTTCAAATTAATTAAAAATATGAGTTAACTCGATATTGATATTCTTACTGTGAAGTTAACGAAGGTAAGATCAAAGGTTTTCTTAGTTATTTTGTCAGGGTTCAGCCAAAGGTATAAACAAAACTTCAACTCAGTAAGTACACCATCTTGATTCTTTGTGCAACGTTTCCAGCCACACCTTGGCCCATCTTCAGGCATGACCTTTAACAGTAGGTACCCCCTCATAACATTGAGATGTTGTTGACAATGTTCTGATTCTAGAACAGGTTTTCACCAAAAAGGACTTTTTTTCCTCCATCGAAGTATGTATTTATTTTTCATATTCTCATATTTAGATTTATTATGGGTTGTTGAATCATGGATTTTACGAGGGGGTACCTACTGTTACAAGTTTTGCGTGAAGATGGGCCAAGGTGTGGCCTGAAACGTTGCATAAAGAATAAAGGTGGTTTAATGAGTTGAGGTTTTGTTTATACCTGATAAAATAACTAATACAATGAATATGCAGCAGACTAATTCCACAATAACAAAGGTTTTTCGTAGGTTAGCTAAGAAAAATTTCTAGTCATGTAGCATGATCGTATGAGCGAATTGTCGTAAATTATAATACTAGAATATGTTACACTGTTTTGAAAATTAAGGACTTTGAGGGAAAATAAATTTTTAGTTACCAATTCTATGGCGAAAAATTCGTTCTAAATAATATTCTGCGATTCAAAACGAGATTTTGGATTTTTAACTTCATTGCAGTTTAAATCAATTTTTCAGCACGTTTTGGAATTTAAGTACATTTTTCAGCATAATTTTGCATATAAATTTTTTTTGTTCTATTTCATAGTTAATAAACTTTACTTGAGCAATATTCTCCTTAACAAATATATATAAATTTAACAATTTTTAGCCGTTTTTGCTATTTTTAGTGATTTTTTTCAGTATTTTTTGAAATTTAACCAATTTAATGTGCTCAAAAAATGTTGGCCAACGAACTCGTCCTTTCGTTTGGGAAGCTTGATTTTTTGGCGCAAGAACTGAATTTTTACCTCAATCCGAAGGAGAGTTATCGTCTGGAAGGACAAGACATACACACTCTTTCATATATATATATATATATATATATATATATATATATATATATATATATATATATATATATATATATATATATCCAAATTTCCATTCGTGATCATGGCAAGTCGCCGAAATATTGAGGTACGTACCTACATATTTTCCCTCTTACCAGAAGTTTTTGTGTACCTATATCTTTCTACACCTATATATGTGTGTGTGTGAATGAAATGGCATTAAACTCTAGGATTCGTTTCAAAATGCATCAAAACGGATTTCAATGTAGACAATTTTCAAAAACTTCGATTTTAACTTTTTTCGAGCCATTGCAATAGCTTAAAAGTCGCTAAAATCACAGATTGAAAGAATTTTGTCCGCTTGAACATAGTTAATAAGAAGTTGATTTACCTGATCACTAGCAGGAAATGATTAGATTTTGTGACAAATGAGAAGAATTCTACACTTGCTATGTGTCGAGAATCTTCTTGCTTATTAGGCAGGTACCAGTGTTGTAGCTATTAAACTATTACATCAACTACCTAGAGGCTAACTAACCTAATCTTTGTAAACTTATCCCAAAACGGCCGCTATATGTCCCAATCAAATTTGTGTTATGCATGCTTAGGTTATGACCACGTATTCAAAATTATGATGTTGCTGGATTTGGAAGGACATTCACATCATTCGCATTACTAAAAGGACCCATTTTGAGGGGGAAGTACCTATAATGAACTCAGAATGGTTCTTGATTGCAATGTGATATAAATTATGAGGCATTCGGCTCTGGAATGGAGGTAGGTAAAATAGAAATGATCAAATATGGCAGTCAGGATGGGGAATCATCCACAGGTTTTGCCTGGCAGAAAGCGTTCAGGGGAGTTTAGTGAGGTTATGTAACCAACAGGTGTAGGTTGGTACCAGCCTACTGAATTATTTAAGTCGCTCTTGATGGCTGGAAAGATGTTGGGAAACAATTACTATCTTTGATAGAGTTATCCGAACGAAATAAGACACGATGCGATCAGTATTGAAGCGATAATTGTGTGGATTGAAATGCGATAGTTGGCAATCGATAGGGAATCTGTGGTTTTGTAGGTTAGGTTTGCGGATAAACATTGGTTGGGAACTGAACGGTTGGTTTCATGCAAAACAGGGGTGGACACGACGGAGAGAGAAAAAAACTAGAACAGAGGCGGAGGGAATGAATGGTTGGTTGTACAGAATGACGGGCATGCTTGGTAAATCGGCAAACCTGTCGAAAGGGCCCGTGAAAACGATATCGTGTTGACGTTGAGGTCCAGGAGGCGTCAATATGAGAGGCTGCCAGCGGTTACCATGGCAGCAAGAGTGGGGGAGAGAGAAACGTCGCCATGGGGACCCATAAATAGAAAAATGGAACGCCCTCATGCTTCCAGGCGGGAAGCCGAAGGATTCTATGAATATAAAACATTTTTCCCATGGCTCGCAATGCAGACAATCCAACATTTCGCCTGCAAAGACTCTTAAAACAAAGGAAAAAAGCTGATGATGACCGACTCACTTAAATCGTCTTTGATTCCTGGCTTTTTAATGACTTGTGATGAGGGTTCTTGGTGAGCAAACACTCCAGAAGACAAAGGGCTTTGCCCCCGCAAGACTGAGTTTCCCTCTTTCCAAGTCGAGCCCTCAGCTGATGGGGTATCGATTGGGCCCAGCGCAGTTGGGCGTCCCCGCATGTTCCAGGAGGGCACTGTTCCGCGTGATGAAACCCCGATGAAAATTCCCCCTTTACACCCTTCCGCTCAGGGAGACGCCCGAAATAGACCGGTCCTAATAAGTTCAAGGAACACTAACGAAACCTTCCCTTAGAAAATTTGAGATTCAATGAATAACCAAATGTCAGCAAGATAAACCTACTGAAATAAAGAAAAAAATGAAAAACAGTACAAAAATAAATTAAATAAATAAATTGTCTATTGCCAAGAGAGGACTATTATTCCAAGGTTAAGATGGCTCATAGAATGGAGTGGCAAAATAGTTCATTTGGGTGTTGTGTAGGATGGGACAAAACAACCATGATGTTTAATATATATAAACATACATGTACATATATGTAATATGTGTACTATGTGTATTAGACTGACAACGAAAAAAACGAAAGTTCGAATTTTTGAGGGGCTCAAAGCTCAGATGATTGCATCAGATGCGAGGAACAACTCCTAAAAATTTCACTCCGAACCGATAACCCCTTGAGGTCTCCCAAAATCTTTTTTTGATAATTGAATTATCGATTTTAGAACACTAGACGCTTAGGACAAAAATACGGTTAGGACATGAAAGATCCATGCTTCTAGACACTTTTTATACTCTATTCCTATGTTTTCGGTGTCGCGGAACACGATGCCGCCATTATTGCAAGCGCAGAAGCTGTATTTCTTTTGATATTCAAGAAATCTGTCCAAATAAGTTGTGGAAAAAAGGCATTTTTCGCCGTTTTTACCTAGTTTTGACTGGGAAAAAAATTGTTTGCGGGTCTTTTCTGCTTCGGACCTTGTTTCCTGGCTTGTTCCGAATGTAACAAGACCAATGTCGTCCTATAATATATTATCCTTCTGAAAATATCTGCTCAAGAGCCGAGTTAGCTTTTTTAATGGTAACCGTTCTATATTCAATAGTGGCTAAAAAATGAAAATTTCACGCGGCGGAACCCTTTTTCTTCTATTGTCTCGTGGTTTCGGGATTGCTGAACATGTTGTTTCTAATATTCTAGCCGTAAACTGATTTTTTGAACATCAAGAAAAATCCACTCTATTCACCGATTTTTGACATCTAGCTCTTGATTATTAACCGAAATACGAGTCCTACGCCTCCAATACTAGCACGTAATGTTCAACGAGCCCAAAAACATAAAATATTGGGATAAAATGGGCTTCAGGGCGTTAAATTTTGATTTCGTACCTACTGGTAAGTATAGAGCGGTTACCATTAAAAAAGCTAACTCGGCTCTTGAGCAGATATTTCCAAAAGGACAGTATATTATAGGACGAAATCGGTCTTGTTACATTCGGAACAAGTCAGAAAACAAGGTCCGAAGCAAAAAAGACCCGCAAACAATTTTTTTCCCAGTCAAAACTAGATAAAACGGCAAAAAATGCCTTTTTTCCATCACTAATTTGGACTGATTTCTTGAATATCAAAAGAAATACAGCTTCTGCGCTTGCAATAATGGCGGCATCGTGTTCTGCGACACCGAAAACATAGGAATAGAGTATAAAAAGTGTCCAGACGCATGGATCTTTCATGTCCTAACCGTCTTTTTGTCCTAAGCGTCTAGTGTTCTAAAATCGATAATTTAATTATCAAAAAATGCGTTTGGGAGACCTCAAGGGGTTATCGGTTCGGAGTGAAATTTTCAGGAGTTGTTCCTCGCATCTGATGCAATCATCTGAGCTTTGAGCCCCTCAAAAATTCGAACTTTCGTTTTTTTCGTTGTCAGTCTAATGTGTATGTATATGCGTGTGTCTCTCGAGTGTCCGCAAATCCTAGTAACAAGCTTATTTTCCACAGTTTTCATTCGATTTGGATTAAAACTTCAGGGGATGTGCGGGCTATTGGATAGACGGTCCCCTATTAGTTTCATCGTTCTTGACTCAATACCTCACTCTGCGCATGCGCAAACGAAAATTCTACCAAGCATCATTTTTTCACGTCTTAGTCGTTTGATCTCGCTCAAATTTGGATGATAGTTGGGGGATGACAATTTGATCAAGTTATATCAATTTCAACATGGTTGTATCACTAATAGCTACTGCGCATTCGCCTATGTGAAATACTTGTAACGACCTCAATTTCCACAGTTTTCATCCGACTTCGAAGAAATTGTCAGAGAATACGCGGGTTAGGTTGTAGATGGTCCCCCATCAGTTTCATTGTTGCCAATTCGATACTTCATTCTGTGCATCCGCAAACTTAAATTCCGTTATGCTCCTTTTTTTCACACTCTAGTCTTCCGGTTTCGCTTGAATTTGGATGATAGGTAGAAGAAAATGGCTTCATTACCTCATAATAATTTCAACACAATTGTATTATCAATAGCTACTGCGCATGCGCCAATATGAAATACTTGTAACGACCTCAATTTCCACTATTTTCATCCGATTTCAATGAAATTGTCAGAGAATGCGTGGGTTAGGTTGTAAATGGTCCCCTATCAGTTTCATTGATGCCAAATCAATACTTTATTCTGCGCATGCGCAAACGTAAATTCCATTATGCCCCATATTTTCACACTCTAGTCGTTTGATCTCGCTCAAATTTGGATGATAGTTGGAAGAAGATGACTTGATTACTTCATATCAATTGCAACACAAATGCATCATTAATAGCTACTGCGCATGCGCAAATGTGGATTACTTGTAATGACCTTAATTTCCACAGTTTTCATCAGATTATGATAAAATTGTCAGCGAATGCTTTCATAGTTTTCAACTCATCAGTTCATTCTGCGCTTGCACAAATGTAAATTACATTGAGTATCATTTTTTCGTTCCTTAGTTGAGCAATTATGACATTTCACGCTAATTCTTGATTTACTGTTTTCCGCTACGTCATTTTTCAAGATCATTTAAAACATTTCAGTGATCTACACATTCATGATAGGTTAACGAGAAAGCTATGTGCCACACCTAATTTGGCAAACTTTTTTCTTAACTTTAATGATTTTATAGTATCAAGTTTATAAAAACTTGTGTTTTGTAACAATTCGGGATTTTGTTGTTTTGTCTGTTGAAGCGCTTCTGCAAAAGTTATAATCAGCTCTGCGTAAACTTAATTTTTCCTCAGCAATAGAGTGATAAAGAAACTGCTAAGAGAAACTGCCACGTTTTGAAAGATTTAGCACAGTGTGTAGGTATTGGCTATAATATATGTGGGCTCAGCTCACCGGTGGGGCTCTTGGTGCCGTCATGGTCTCTAACTCCACACATTTCTAGGACAATAGGGGTCAGGTGGACCTCTAGACAGGAACATAATAATGACGAATGCGTAAACGGTGACTGAGATTTGATCGCAGACCGGCTTTGGTGGAATTCATTACCCATGAAGGCTTATTTTACGTTTCCTCTTTTTTGTTCGAAACTCTAAATCATACCTAGGAACAACCACCATAATGCTGCATAATGTTCATCTGGAATGGCGATGAATAAAGCATTGTTCGTTTGTTCGTTGTTGTTAAATGTGTACCTAAGACTCCAACTTCACCAAACTTTAAAATGGAAGATGCATATACAGGGTGTCTCAACTTGAGTAGGATTCAGGTTATCGATTCTACAAGTAATTTGCAACAAAAAGTGCCTTGTAAGCTTTTTCTTTTAGAGGCTTCGTTTCCGAGTATTTCTTTTTTAAGATTTTTTTCGTGTTTTCAAACTTACATCACAAAAACAGCTCTAACTCCTCAATTTGTCAAGTTTTCTCGAATCTAAGGATACCGTTGGAAAGAGCGTTAAATTTCCTATCATTCTGATGTAAATTAAAATTTTTTTGATTAGTTCTAGTTAGTGAAAAGAATGACCAATGTTTAACATTTGAAAAAATGTAAAAATTGTCTATTTTTCTTCGTTTTTCTGCTCCTCAGTGTGGAAGTTTTCAGCTAGCACTCTTTGGGAAAAACTTTCTTAATCTGTCAGCTTTCCAACAGTTTACTAAGAAAAAAAAAAATTTTTTTTTGGGAAGTTTTGGGAGAAAATAGCGTTTGAATGACAAAAAACGTGATTTTGTCGGTCAAAATAGACGTTTCATTTTTTTTTTTTTTTTTTAATTTAAGTATTTTATTTTTATTTCATTATGCACAGTTGTATTCGACGATAATAAACCAAAAAAATAATAGTGGCTCTACCTAACTCATCTTCCACCTGCCTTATCTACTTGAGCAAAATTAGATAATTATCGGAGGGGCAGGCGGAAAAATACGATAATACGACCGGTTACCTCAGTCAATTGTGCTTCAAAATTATTCCTCGGATACATATCTTTCATTTGAGTGGGTACCTAATAATACGGAGTGGATTACCAATGAAAATGCTGTTGTGTATCATAGATCGCTCGTGTTATAAAAAAATAATAATTACTTCTTAAAAAAAAGGAAAAAAAAATTTTAAAAAGCAGGTTTTCAAAGTGTCTCCCTCCTTCCTGTAATGCAGAATGCACATACCTTACGTAACGTCACACGATCCGCGAGGAAGAGATGCCACAAACGCATACAGGAAGGATGGAAGCACTTTGAGAACCTGCTTTGATTTATGTATTTATTTATTTTTTTTACAGAAGTAATTAATAATTTTTTATAGCACGAGCGATCTCAGATTCACAACAGCATTTTCATTGCCAACCCACCCCGTATTATTAGGTACCTACTCAAGTGAACGATAAGTATCCGAGGAATAATTTTGAAGCACAATTGACTGAAGTAGCCGATCGTATTTTTCTGACGATGATTATCTAATTTTTCTCAGGTAGATGAGGCCGGTGGAAGATGAGTTAAGTAGAGACACTATTTTTTTTTTTTTTTTTTTTTTTTTTTTTTTTGGTCTATTATCATCGAATACAGCTGTGTATCATGAAATATTAAAAAAAAAAAAAAAAAAGTTGATTTTGACCGACAAAATCACGTTTTTTGTCATTCAAACGCTATTTTCTCCCAAAACTTCCCCAAAAAAATTTTTTTTGGTAAACCATTGGAAAGCCGACCGATTGAGGAAGTTTTTCCCGGAAAGCGCTTGTTGAAAAACTTCCATACTGAGGAGCAGAAAAACGAAGAAAAATCGACAGTTATTACATTTTTTTTCAAATGTTAAACATTGGTCATTTTTTTCACTAACTAGAACTAATAAAAAAAAATTTTAATTTACATCAGAATGATAGGAAATTTAACGCTCTTTCCAACGGTATCCTTAGATTCGAGAAAACTTGACAAATTGAGGAGTTAGAGCTGTTTTTGTGATGTAAGTTTGAAAACACGAAAAAAATCTTAAAAAAGAAATAACTCGGAAACGAAGCCTCTAAAAGAAAAAGTTTACAAGGCACTTTTTGTTGCAAATTACTTGTAGAATCGATCCCTGAAGTCTTGCCTACTTAAGTTGAGACACCCTGTATATACCTTTGGAGAATGAGGAAAACGTTTTTCTTTTTCTCTTCACCATGCAAATGCCTTGCAAGTAATAACTTGAAAATTGCATTCTATGCCTATGCATACAGTATCCTTACAGTAGTATAGATTTTTTGGGTGGAGCTTATTCATCAATCTTTCATTCAACAATTTCTTCAACTCTCTTCAAACCATCATCTTTTGCGCATGCGCACAGACTACTATTAATCTAACGGTAATGAAATTTATAGTATATTATTTGGGAGTAGATGGTAGGATCCCCATAATTGTTGGTCCACTAGTCTCGAATTTTCCTGTGTCAATCAATTTTAGTTTTGCGGATTGCAATAGTAATTACTCAACCAATTGCAGTAAATTTCATTGGTCATTTCTCTAAAACATTTAGCCAACTTCCACCCGAATTTGAAAAAATCGGACTGACGAGATTATAAGAAATTGACATTATAAAATATATATGTTAACGAATGCTCACATACTACTTATAGCAATGAAATTCATTCATCTCCCTATTCATATTACGGCGATGAAATTCATAGCGCATCAGTTAGGTGCTATCCCGCATAACCTTGAGGAAAATGTCTTAAAAATCGGTCTATTAGTCTCGGATTTTAACCTGCGTCAATCAATTTTTATTCTGCTCATGCCCAATAGTTATCGCCCAATCAATTGCAATATAATTCATAGGGCACCTTCCTGAAATATATACCCAACAACCCTCCAAGTTTGAATGAAATTGGACCAATAGAAAATGGAGATCTCGACGACACAAGAAATTCTCGTTTCCCATACGCACAGCGATTCCGATCCAACGGCAATGAATGTTATAGGGACCGTTGAAGATACCATTTAGGAGCTAACCAGGACGATCCCTGAACATTTCATTTAATCAAACTCGGATTAAAACTTGGTCTAGTTTTGAAAGTGACAAGGATTTACAGAGACAAACGGACACGAACTAAAATTAATTACCTATCGAGGCACGAAACGCTAAGGCTGTCCGTCCAGTGGACGCGATTTCGCGCGAAGAGGCGAACACGCGAAAAGAGGGGAATTCGCACGAACGGTTCGCCTCCCTTTCAAACACACTGTTTTAACTGAGAGCCCGTCCACTGCAAGACGCGAAGTGGGGCGAAAAGGAGCGAACGCGACGAGAATCAAACCAGTTTGTTTTTCAACGCGCCAACAAGCGAAATGGATGTTGACAGTGTGTTTGAAGGGAGGTGAACCGTTTGCGCGAATTCGCCTCTTTTCGCCTGTTCGCCTCTTCGCGTGAAATCGCATCCACTGGACGGACAGCCTAAAGATAGGACATTTTGGATGTTGGAAGACATCCTCCAAGAAGACGTCTGGTTTATTGACGTCTCTCACGAACCTTTAATGGTGAGAAAAAAAACGGCAAGTTCAAGTGATGAAGAGATTGCTCCTAATAATTTTGCTTCTAATGGTTTTTACTGACAAATCACGGAAGAATAGTTTGGTGAGTACCATCACATGTATCATTATCTTGCAAGATTCTTTCAGTATTTGCTGATGGACGTAATTTGAATATATAGGAGACATAGTTACGCCCAAACTAAAAAACGTTTGCCAAGTTGGGTGTGACACATAGCTTCCTCGTATCATGAATGTGTAAATCATTGAAAAGTTATATGAAAATGATCTTGAAAAATTCCAAAGCGGAAAAGAGTAAATCAAGAAGTAGCGTAGAACGACATAATTGGTCAATTAAGAAACAAAAAAATGATACTCAATATAATTTACGTTCGAGCTTACGAAGAATGAACTGATTAGTTGGAGCAATGAAATAGGAACGGGACTATCTACAACCTAACCCGCATATTCACTGACCATTTTGTCAAAATCGGATGAAAACTGTGGAAATTAAGGTCGTTACCAGTATGTTACATTGGCGGATGGGCAGTAGCTATTAATGATACAATCACGTTGAAATTGATAAGGGGTAATCAAATCGTCTTCGAGTCATGTCAGGAACCATGAAACTTATAGGGGACCGTCTACACCGTAGCCCGCTCATTTCCTGAAAATGTCATCCAAATTCGATGATAACTGTGGAAAATAAGCTTGTTAGAAGAATTTCACATTGGCTCATGCGCAGTAGCTATTAATGATCCAATCATATTGAAATTGATATGAGATGCTATAATCGCCATTCCCCAACTATCATCCAAATTTGAGCGAAGTCGGACTACCAGGGCATGAGAAAATGATGCTTGGTAGAATATACGTTTGCGCATGCGTAGAGTGAAGCATTGAGTCAAGAATGATGAAACGCATAGGGGACACACACACACAACTCAGATACGGAACCAATGTTGTTCAGAATGGCCTAAAACGTTGTCCCGAAAGTGAAAACAATACTTCCGCTACCTATAGGTAGACTCGGAAGCAAAAATCGGCCTAAAAATTAAATAGTGGCAGATTCCCCAATACCTTTATCACCTGTTTCAGAGTGTTTGGGGAAGACAGTTGTGTGGTTGTTGTGTAGTATCAGTTCGATGTGTGTATAAACATTCGGCCTTTAATTCTGCCCGATTAAAGCAACTCGCCTACATGAAATGGGTTGGTAAGGTAACTTTGAAGTTGCCACAAGCGTTTTTACACATTTTAAATTCGAACACGAAGCACAATAGTTCAAAAGATGAACAACATACTCTTGTCGTTACATACTCCATTCACGAAGAGATCTATTGGCTCTCCCCACCGTTATGCGTTCAAGAGGCGGTAAGTGGAACTTACAATGGATATACGGGCTCAGCTGATGAGAGCTCATTTCCCAACGTCTAGAGCTGGATCGGATTTCCTGGGAGAGTTTCATGATTGGGACCACATACTTTTGAGATTATTACAGCTAGCAACTAAGCAACAAAAAATTCCAAATATGATCACCAGTACCACGAAGTTTTTTTCATTTAACTCAATTAATGAAGAAAAAGTTATTGATTATTTTCAAGCGTGTGCGTAAGTGCGTTTGATCCCATTGAATGATCAATTTTGGGAACGAAAAATGGTAAAGCCAAAATTACAACAACATTCCGTTCACGGATCGGAACTGATGAAGAATGAAAAAGAGTAATTTTTCCTTAAAGCGCCAAACGCGAGCTCTATTCCATCATCTGTCAGAGCGTAACAGCTGAACGTATGTATCTATTCCAAGCCCATGATACGGGACGCATCGAGATACGTCGCAGCGTTACCTTTAGTGCGCTACGTTTACGTCCAAGGAATACGGATGAGTTTGCTGATGCGTCGTCGGTTTCGTGCCAATAAAACTCTCTAATTTCTTCAGGCTTAGTGGAACCCTCATCGTTTCACAGCTGATCGACTATCTGTGTGGATGCAACTTGCATTTTGTCAGTGATAGAAGGATTTTTCTCAGAAAAACATAAATCAAAATAAGAGTTTCTTTTTCTTAATAACATAAGTTATGTCTTTTTCGTGAACATTAGAAGGCAAAATACGTCTGTGTTGGTTGAATAAGATTTAATAATCATAATGAACCGAACAGTAGTGAAAATCATGGTATCACTGAGCTACACAATAACATTTATCGGTCGATAAGGTGACCTGGTGATTACTGACATCCAACTGGACACGTACCGAACAACGTGAATATAATGTGAAGCTAAATACTCTACAATAATTAAATAAACATGGGGGATTACAATTTTTTTGTGATTCTATGTTTAATTTTGTTCAAAACGACCCTACTATCAGTGGTTATATTCAAATAACATAATCTACAATAACACAGGCATGTACTTCGCTGACCCGATCCTGAAAATCTAGAGAGTTCTAAAAGCACTACCATATCGTTAAGTCTGAAAATGTCCATAGTACCTGAGCGAGTTGAATTCAAATTGGAACGCGTTATGAAACTGCATACAGGTTCATACTTCTAGCTGAACTTGATAAAAATCTTCCAGTTTGAGGATGTAAAAATTAAATTATCACATAGACGATCCTAATATTCTATTTCCGGAGCGGCACATAGATTTAATCTATACCGTCAATATATATGTACACTCGTGCCTTGTACAGCATGGTATTTAGCATATTCTTACCTACTCTCGATATGTGACAAACGGGTAAGTCCCTGCGTTCTATTAACGGTAATTAGCATCTTCAAACTAACTTGGAGAAGTAGGTGGGTGTGTAAAGAAACTGAGGACTAGAGAAATGCATCTTCGATCTAGTAACACGATTTGAGGAGAAACCCATAACTCTCTCCTTTTTAGCGAAAAGTAGAACTGAAGATGTCGCCATAGTAGAAATATACTTATAGTGTAGGTACCTTGAATTTAAATATTCAATTCCGTCTTATCGAAAGTATCCACTTCAGCAGATTATTATATCTATTTTTGCTTCAGAGTCTACCTAAAGGTAGCGGAAGCATTGTTTTCACTTTTGGGACAAAAAAAGTGTTTGGTCTCCAAAATCAAAATTTCCACTCGAATTTTACTTTTAGACAATTCTTAACAACTTTGGTTTCGTGTCTGTCTGTGTGTGTGTGTGTGTCTGTCTGTCTGTCGTGTGTCCGCAAAACATTGTAACAAACTTATTTTCCACAGTTTTCATCCGATTCGGATGAAATTTTCAGGGAATGAGCGTAGACCATTCTGAACAACTTTGGTTCCGTGTCTGTCTGTCTGTGCGTGTGTTTGTGTGTCTGTCGTGTGTCTTCAAATCCTTGTAACAAACTTATTTTCCACAGTTTTCATCCGATTCGGATGAAATTTTCAGGGAATGAGCGGGCTACGGTGAAGACGGTTCCCTGTAAGTATCATTGTTCTTGATCCAATACCCAACTCTGCGCGCGCGCAAACGTAAATTCTACCAAGCATCATTTTCTCACGCCCTCATAGTTCGATCTCGCTCAAATTTGGGTGATAGTTGGGGGTTGACGATTTTATCATCCCACATCAATTTCTACATGATTGTATCATTAATAATTACTGCGCAGGAGCCTATGTGAAATCATTATAACGACCTTGATTTTCAATGTTTTCATCCGATTTCGATGAAATTGTCAAAGAATGCGCGGGGTAGGTTGTATTTGGTCCCTCATCAGTTTAATTGTTGCCAGATCAATACTTCGTTATGCGCATGCGCAAACGTAAATTCCAAAATGTTCCATCTTTTTACTCTCTAGTCGTTCGAGTTCGCTTAAATTTGGATGATTGTTGGAAGAAGATGATAGGTAAACGAGAAAGCCATGTGCCACATCCAACTTGGCAGACGTTTCTGTGAGTCTTTCAACCAGCACCAAACCTTGAAATCGAGATGGAAACGAGAATTCAGCCAAAGTTTCGTCCATGTATGAATCAAACGCGTGTTGAGTAAGTAAGAAGATATCAAAAATATCTTTTGTGAACGAAAAGAACCTTAGTGAAATAAAGTAAAGTTTCCCATGAGTGTGCTGTAATATTTTTGTCTGCGTATTTATGTTCGATTAGACTTATATCGAATGTGAATTCAGCAGCCGCTGTAAAAGCCTCCAGCAAGATGAGGTTGATATTTTATAGTTTTTTCTCATGCTTAGAAAAACGTATTGAAAATTATGAATTTAAATGAAATTGTTCACCATTGAGTAATTATTTGATATTTTAGCATTACCGAACTGAATTGGGAATTTTCCAAATTAAATCTCTATCGGTAATTTCCAAAGCTAATAGGAGACTATTGCTAACTTTTAATAGGCAATAGGAGTGAGATAAATTTATTGGTAGGACAGTACGTGGTTTTTCGGTTGGAGAGCAAGAGTAAAAGTTCCATTCATGCAGCATGATCGTATGAGCGAATTTTCGTGAATTGTCGTATTATATTATGTTACTTTGTCATTAAATTTGAGTTCTTCAACTTCAAGAAATTATTAACTACCAGTTTTATGGCAGAAAACTAGTTCTAAGTAATATTCTGCGATTCAAATAAGATTTTGGATCTTTTTTGCTGTTACCAGTTATCTATTTTTGGTAAATATTAATGGAATTTAAGTACATTTTTCAACGTAAATTTGTTCATAAATTTTTTAATGTTCGATATATACAAATTTGGCGGTTTTTAGCGGTATTGAACCATTTTTAGTGATTTTTTAACACATTTTTGAAATTCGACCAATCTAATGTAGGTACTAAAAATATGCTGGCCAACGAAATCCTTCTTTCGTTTGAAACCTTCATTTTTTTGCTTAAGAACGAAATTCGTATCACAATCCTAAGGAGAGTTATCGTCCGGAAAGACATTTATATGAAAAAGCGTTAAACTCTAGGATTAATTTCAAAATGTCTCAAGACGGATTTCAATGAAGAAAGGTTTTCGAAAATTCAAATTTTTTAATTTATGGAGCCATTCCAATAGCTCCATTATTTAAGAAAAGTCGCTAAAAGTTTTGATATTACCGATCAGTACGTTTTAGTAACATTAAACGTTAGTCATATTAGGGTGGTAATTACTTCATTGAAGCAAAAATATATAGTGACGATGACCAATAATTCGTTTAACAAAAAGTATTTTTTATTTTATGTCCAAAAAAATCAGGATCTACATAGGAAACTCGCTACATTGCCATTCTATTTCATTTGCCTTGTATACACAATTCCAAAACTCCTCTCAAGCGCATGGTGTCCTAACAACAAATCAACACGCTGAGTTAGAGAAACAAAAAGTTTGGGAAATTCTCAATTGACATGCAAAATTCTTAATTCAGTTTGGGAAATCATGTTTGCAAATTCTGTAGACAATTACATGCTGCTGTACATGCCTATTGCGGGGGAATAACATTTATTAGGAAGGAACCTATATTTACGAATATTTCTTGAATAACTAAGTATTTCAGCTTTTTCATTTCTTCCTCCAGAGTTTCAAATCGTTTTGATGTTCTAGCTGGTCTGGATGAACTTAATAAGGCCATAACGGAAATGGGAAAAAGTAGGATTGCACTTCCCAAGATTGGAATCACTGATGAACTACAGGTGGCGTAAACGGTCCAGATGACGTCAACACCATTTCGGCTCTCGGAGTTCATTGCGTCTTTTCATTTCCCATAATTTTCATTCCCCCTTCAGCAATTTACCCGTCGATCGATACGGAGGTCCCAGTAAGGGGAGCTTCACACGCGAAGCAGGGACGACCGAATCGATATGCACATAAGTAAGTAATGCGTGCAGGCCGATTGATGCAACCGACTCCCAGCAACACGTTATTTTACAGAGTTTACGAAGCGACCCTCGCCCTACTTTCGCGCAGAAAATAACCCGATGCGAAATCAAACCATGCGATCCACCCCTTCCCTACAACCCTTTTGACTGTATTCACTCTCCTCTGACACGCAATAGCCATCCCTTTGATATTTGTTGGAAACACCAGATAATTTAAGTGCTGCATACTATAAATTCACATTTGTTACTTGATTTCGACTGTTGACATTAACGAGAGTTGTATATTGATGAAATAAGAAGTATTTTGGGTCTTTTCTGTTTTACCCCCGCATTTACAAACTATTCTTTATAGAATGAGGATTGATCGGATTTATGATCCCAATCATTTTTACGTCCACTGTGGTAAAATAGATCAGAGTGCTGTATATAGTTTGGTGATCTGGATGCTCGCAAGCTCGCATCTCAAAAATACATAACATCAATTAATCAATCCCTTAGTAAAAATTCAGATTAGTTGGACATTTAGATCAGAATGACGTGTATAGTTTGGTGGTCTGTATGCTCGCAAGCTCGCATCTTAAAAATACATAACATCAAGTAGTCAATCCCTTAGTAAAAATAAAGATTAGTTGGACATACAGGTCAGAATGAATGAATAGTAAAGAATTAACGGAAAAATGCGGGGATATAACAGAAAAGACCCAGTAATTTGCGTTCCCATTCTCCACAGGTTATGGGCCCAGCACCTGTTCAGAAGCTGCAGTTCTGCTTCTTTTGTTCCAAAGAAGTTAGAAAAAATGCAAAATTAGCAGAACCTAAACTCATCTTTTGAATGGAACCTAACGCAGTGTAAGGATGATCTTGGAATGGTAGGGAAAAACTCCGACAACTTCCAGAGCCCTTCAATAAACTATCGTAATGACGCCAATAGTTTGCATCCAAAAGAGAGATCAATAAGATGAGATAAGCAAAATGTGAATGATGTTTATCGGAACTAATTAGTGCGGACTTGAGAGGGACTGGTGAATGTCAAGCCCTTACTTTACTATATATTCACAGATTCTAAGCGATTTTTGTCATTTTTAATTATTTTAAGCACATTTTTGCATAGGTATACGTTAGGAAGGAATACACTGGTACAATGCGATACTTTAAACTCGTGATTGCATTGAATACAACTTGGATTGTACACTGCAACATGACCGAGATCCTCGAATACGTGAAATACCTCTTAAAACTAACCGTATGTAACGTTGTTGTTGTTTAAATTGCGGATGTTGCTGAACTCCACCCCGTTAATTAGTTCAGATCATTTATAAGAAAACTTCCATCTTGATAGAGATCGCTAAGTTCAACTTTTGTAGAATCGAGGTGTTGACCATTTCTCAATAATTAGAACATTCCATTCCGTTAGGGAGGGACTTTTTTCAAATTTTATATCGCAACAGTAATTAACAATATTGTTTTGAAAATACAGATATAAGTATTCAAAAGTAAGAAGCAGCACTGAGTTTTGTTCATTATGACATCATATGCTTTACTTCTCTGCTTCACAATAGGCTAGATTAAGAGGTTTGGTACGCTTTGGTCTTCTTGTGATATCACTTGCGTCAAGGAGATTGGACATCTCCCTCATTGGCGTGATATCTCATAGCCGATGGAGGTGACTCACAGCTTGTCACATTATAGCCTCTCTTACTGTTTCGATTCGAAGTTCGTGATGGAGACGTTAATTTCGAAAGTACCATGGAGCATTGACAATATTTCGTGGTACCTTCATTATTCTGGAATCGTTGGATGATATCTTGGTTTGATTAAGCCGTACAGCCCCACAGCAGGGCTCCAAAGGTCCAGACAGGTTGAAGGGCCTGGTTCTACTGTGCAAGCTTGTTCTGGATCGTTAGCTTCGACTGCCTCACCATTAGTCAATAAATTTTTCTGAATTTGAGTAGGAGTTCTTCCTTCTTTTTCTTTAAATGGGCTCTCCAGATGAGCCTGGTTTGGGCGCCATACCGAGTATTCAGCTTCGTTGGCATAGGAAACCTTAAGATAAACCGGACATAGTCAATTTTTTTCTTTTTTTAGTGAAGTCGGCGTGTACAAATTTAGTTTCTTTTATTCTGATTCTTAATTTCGCTGTCCATTGTATATAGGATAGGGAGCAGTTTAACTTAGTGTTTGACTCAATGTTATTATCACAGACTGTCAGTCAGGTTTGCCGTATCGTCCGGGAAAGTGGCTGTGGTGTTAATTTAGGTTTCTGGGAGATCACTAGTATAGAGGACATACAGGAGGGGGCCAAGTGCGCTCCCTTGTGGACACCTGCAGCGATCAGTTTGAGCTCTGAGAAGGCATCTTCATCCTTTATTCTGAAATAACGATTGGTGAGGTATGATTGAGACAGCACAGTGGCAGAGTTTTGCGCAACTTGTAATTGAGTCCCTCATGCCAAGCTTTGTCAAATGCCTGAGCAACATCAAGGAAGATGGCACAGCAGACTTTCTGTTTCTCTAGTGCTTGTTCGATTATATGTGCTATTCGATGAACTTGATCAATCGTTGAGTCTTCCTGTCGAATGCCAAACTGATGTCTTGGAAACAGCTTACGTCCTTCAATTATGGATGCTAGTCGTTTGTGCATCAGCTTTTCGAATAGTTTTTATAAAATTGGTAGAAGTGAAAAAAGTCAATACGGAATTGGTTCCTAGAGGGGCTTTCCTGGTTTAGGAATCATCATGACCTCAGCGATCTTCCACAGTTGAGGAACGCATCAGAGTTTGATAGCCGCTTTGATAATCAGTTATTTTTGCAATGGCCTTACGTGGAAGATACATACCTAAGGGTTAAGTTTCGGGCTGATTTCCTTATTAGCTATGTGCATTACTTCTTTAATAGTGACAAGTGGAATAACACTCTCTTGATTGAGCTCAATTCTATTCTCTAATTAGGTTAATCTGTCACCGCTGTATTTGGAGTGAATATATTTGATAGGTGGTCTGCATAAGTGATTGCTTTATTTCAATTGCTTCTTGCCCATCAGGGAAGAAGTTTGAAAAAAACTATACATGAGAGAAAATCTTCAATAGGTCATCCGTGTGTGGGAAGGACAGATACTAAAATGTTTTTGAGCATGAAAATATCCTTTGAAAATGTGATGTTTACAGTTACCACCTTAGCTGCCCCACAGAACGTCGTGTGAATCTTGTCAGGGAAAAGGCTCCGTTGTAATGGGCGTCACTAACACGCGTCCGTCATTTCCTTTCCTTTCCCTTCGTCACGATCCCGAAAGATGTTCGAAATAGGTCCATTTAGCGGTATCCGACCGTCAACTGGATTTCTTGGGACTCACGATTTAAATAACCGGCGATAGTTTGTCGTTTTATTCACTATCACGTCACGGAATATTTACCTACCATCGGCTCACAGTCACACACTCATTTTTTTCACGTGACGGAACAACACGGAACACGTGTAACACTTATGAAGGTTCCGTTTCATGTTTTTTGAAGGAGATAAAAATAAACTGAAAATTAACATACAAACTATTTATATTTATCGATTAGATAGGCCTACCAGATTGCACAAACTTGACAAACTTATGCGGGTAGAGTAATAGTCCAATGGATACCAGGACACGCAATGGTAAAAGGAAATTACACAGCTGATTGTGCAACCAAATATGGAAGTGTGTTGACCACAATAGACGGGTATGGGTATGTTGACGGGTAGATGGGTATGTTGACTTTCGTTCCTATACCTGATGCCCTCCGCTTGACAAAGCATGAGATGATGAAGGAATGCAGGAGGAGTATGACATAGTTTCCCTGGATAAGGGCTACAACCACTATCGTATTCAACCCTCTATCTCAAAAACTCCGTGGTTTACGGGTAAACCACTCAAAAGACAGGAAATTGTCCAATTGATAATGATTAGAACTGGACACAGAATGGTAAACCGTTCTCTACATATTATGGTATCTGTCAAGGACACGCCATACTGCGACCATATTCCCGAAGAAGAGGATGATGTGAACATTTATAAATTGATGATCTGCCCATTCTATGCAGAAGGACCCAAGGAATGGATAGATACAATTATAGAATTACAATTCAATCATCTTATATCAATTTCAACATGATGGTATCATTAATAGCTACTGCGCATGCGCCTATGTGAAATCCTTGTAACGACCTTAATTTCCACTGTTTTCTACCGATTTCGATGAAATTGTCAGAGAATGCGCGGGTTAGGTTTTAGGTGGCCCACTATCAGTTTCATTGTTGCCAAATCAATACTTCATTCTGCGCATGCGCAAACGTAAATTCCCTTATATCCCCTATTTGCACACTCTAGTCGTTCGATTTCGCTCAAATTTGGATGATAGTAGGAAGAAAGTGACTTGATTACCTCATAACTATTTCAAAACGATTGTATCATTAATAGCTACTGCGCATACTTGTAATGACCTTAATTTCCACAGTTTGCATCCGATTATGATGAAATTGTTAGAGAATGCGCAGTTTAGGTTGTAGATGGTCCCTTACCTATTTCATAGTTTTCAACTCTTCTATTCATCCTGCGCTTGCAAAAACTTGAATTACATTTGAGTATAATTTTTTCGTTACTAAATTGACCAATAATGACATTTCACGCTACTCTTTTCCGCTATGGCATTTTTCAAGATCATTTAAAACTTTACAATGATCTATACATTCATGATAGGTAAATTTGGAGGCTATGTGCCACTAGGGTGGTTCAAAAAAAAAAAAAAGTTCTGGGATTTTTGGTCCCCATTGCGTTTTTGCTTCCTCGGTATGTCAGGATGACCCTCCTAAAGTATTAGCAAAAAATATTAATCCTAACCACTTTACCTGGGTCGATTTTTGCCAGTTATCGACTGCTATCTTAAACCAACCTCTAAATTGGGGCCGACGTGATGATTTGAAGGACGGATTTCAATTTTTTTAGGTCTATTTATGGGTTTTCGCATGCGCTGAACACGATGAACCTATTTATTTTACGCTCCGTCCACTAGTTATCCGGTAAACTGGCGGAGGGCACTGCTTGAAGATAGTAAAAATCGACAATTTCACCGAAAATGCTGTCGCCTGGTTAAGAATTGTACTAGAAACATGCTATTATGGTCGGATAATATGCTTTGGCATGTTCTGAACATGATTCCGTTTTTTACTATACTTTTTTACTTCGTTTATCGGCCATAAACCTCAAATTACTTGTAGGTAATAGACAAATTCACCCTAATTTCACCAGAAATAATGTCGCGTTGATAATTAAGATCCCAAAATACCTTGTGCCGATAAAATTTGGTATTTTTTTATGTTTCGATATTTCATCGTGTTTAATTTTTTTTTTTTTTTTTTTTTTTTTTTTTTTTTTTTTTTTTTTTTTTTTTTTTATGTTATTCTCGTTAAAATGTTATGTTTTGTGAAACTAAAATTATATTACATATTATTTTCAATTATACTGCATCATTTTTTATTTAACAATCCAATCACAGTTCAGACAATTCAGAACTATGAATTTGACCCCGGAAAACCGATGGAAACTAAGGAATTTTACAGAAAAATGGGAAAATTTTAGCTATTTTCTCCATTTCGCCGCTATATTTGGCGATTAAGTACAATGCCGGTTCAGGTCCTTGCCAAATTACCTACGGCTTTGTATCGAGTATCCTGGAAAATACCAAATTTTATCGGCACAAGGTATTTTGGGACCTTAAATTATCAACGCGACATTATTTCTGGTGAAATTAGGGTGAATTTGTCTATTACCTACAAGTAATTTGAGGTTTATGGCCAATAAACGAAGTAAAAAAGTATAGTAAAAAACGGAATCATGTTCAGAACATGCCAAAGCATATTATCCGACCATAATAGCATGTTTCTAGGACAATTCTTAACCAGGCGACAGCATTTTCGGTGAAATTTTCGATTTTTACTATCTTCAAGCAGTGCCCTCCGCCAGTTTACCGGATAACTAGTGGACGGAGCGTAAAATAAATAGGTTCATCGTGTTCAGCGCATGCGAAAACCCATAAATAGATCTAAAAAAATTGAAATCCGTCCTTCAAATCATCACGTCGGCCCCAATTTAGAGGTTGGTTTACGATAGCAGTCGATAACTGGCAAAAATCGACCCAGGTAAAGTGGTTAGGATTAATATTTTTTGCTAAAAATTTAGGAGAGTCATTCTGACATACCGAGGAAGCAAAAACGCAATGGGGACCAAAAATCCCAGAACTTTTTTTTTTTTGAACCACCCTAATGTGCCACACCCAACTTGGAAGGCTTTTTTTTTCCATGCGTCGTACACCCCTGAGGCCCCTTTGGCCCCTTTCACACCAAACGAATCCGAATCACTCAGAATCACTGCGAATCAAGATGAATCTGACTGACCAAGATTCAGCTTTGAGCGCTCCGTTTAAATGTGAAGGGACTCTTTTCCCGCCTTCAGACAGGACGAATCTGGTTCAATCAGATTTGATTCGAGGTCCCACTTGATTCAACCGGTCAGATTCCTCGTCCGGTCAGTCTTAAATCAACAACCATACGAGATGGACGTGGAATTAGTAATTTTAAAAGTAAAAGAAAATAGTGCGATATATGACGCCAGTGATAAAAATCACAGCAACAGAAATGTCATATCTTCTGTGTGGAGGAAAATTGGCGAAGATTTAAACATTCCAGGTAAGAATTATAGGTATTGTACTCAGTAATAAAAATATGACCGTATTGATTGTATTTTGCAATATTTGAGTTTTTCGGCTATAAATGAAAAGAAATTGTACAACACCACGCTGTGTATCACGAATATTTTAATAAAATAAATGGAAAATCATTTTTTTAAACACTTTTCTTGTTTTCTGTTTCCGCAGTTGCCTCCTACGAAACACAATTGCATATAAAACAACTGCGTCCATGATGATAGCTCAAAAGCAACTAAAAGAAGGAAAACAAAAAGAATATGAAAGGATTTTTATAGATTCAGGTTGATTCAGCTGGTGTGAAAGCGTGGAGATGACGAATCAGATTCAACTTGATTTGGAGCGATCTAGATTGATTCGAATTCGTTCGGTGATCAGGCCGGCCCTGCCTGGATCACTTCTAATAGGCGTCCCTCTTGTTAACGAAGCCTTGCCTATACGACACATGTACCTTAAGAGGGACGTCCTCGAAACTGAGATTTCTAATGATTTGTTTACATTTATAGTTTTCTCTCCGCGATGCGAATGACCCGTCCCTGTTCTTCAGTCCGATCTGCGGCTCATCCATCGACAAAGAATGAAACCCGTTACCTGAAAGACAGACAAACAAAAAAATCCTATAAACGAGCGGACTGAATGAAACGAATCATCGTAAACCGCCGAGATGGAAAAAAAAATCGAACGGGAAGGATGAGAAAAACTGTTCCCCAAACGCTGTTTTTACGATAGGAGTTCGAAACTGGAGGGACCCCTTCGGGTTTTTGTGCAGTGGAGATGGGTAACAGGGCGATGGCGGGGGGTTCTGGCAAATGCCGCTACGATCGTGCGCCTTCAGTTCGGTCGGTGATGCAGGCAGGCGGTCTTCGATCGAAACGTTGAGCTCTCGGAGTTTGTTTTGGTCGGCGTTGAAGAAGGATTTTGCTCCCGCTGTACCGCGGAAGTGAATAAAAACGTATTGTTTTTTTCCCCGCTCAGATTTCTCAACACGGGTAGAAACCCAGTGAACGATTTTTCATTTATCAAAGTAAATCGCGGATAAAACAAAAATACAAACACGAACAAAAGTGCGGGTAAAGATAGCGAAAACAGAAGAGAAGAATTTGGAGGAGGAGGCGTTTTTCATACAATGGGCCGGTGAGTTAACAACACCTTATTACATAATTAATTTCTTACTGGTTTTCTTTATAAACGATTTTTTGTTAAACAACAAAATATATATATATATTATATATATATGAATGAAGCTGTTGCGATGGCTCCAAAAATTTTAAGATGAAAATTTCCTTCACGGAGAGTTTGTATTCCGTTTTTAGGCATTTTAAATAGAATATAATGGAATTTATTTATTGGCAACCGCAAATATTATAAAGCGAAATTAAGAAAAATATTGAAAATTAAACATAATGATAAATTACAAAATTCAATTCAAATAACATTGTTGCCCACCGAGAAATAAGTTCAGATGAACTTGTGCTTCTCGGTGGAGTTCAGTCAATTATCATTCAATATTAAAAAGTAATACATTTAGTAAAATAAATTTTCTCGCCAGCCAATGTGCAATAAAAGAAAAATCAAATAAATAAAAATGAAAAACAAACAAAATCACATTAGAAATACTCGGAAATGATTCCTTGATTTAAACGCTTGTTCGTGTTTAATACAGGGTGTCCCACGGAGAGGTTACACCCCCTTTCATTTCCCCTGAATTCAGCGTAAAAAATCGGGACCAACGCCATTCTTCATAATTTTTTACTTAGATCTCAGAAAAAATACTTCCGTGTACGCCACTCGCGCTAGAAGTGTCGCAAATGACATACACTGTTTTAAACGAACGGGAAACCCTATTTTTTATGGCAGATATGAATTCTACGTGAAATTTTATGAAGAAATGACCCATCTCTCGATTTGCTAAGTGCACGCTAACGGGCACCATTCTAAATAAATAAATAAATAATAATTTATTGTGAAAAGGCCTAGTGACCCATTATACACACAAGAATTAAAGGGTAATTGTTACAAAAAATAAAAAAGTATAAAAAAAGTTAGCTTACGAATTACATAAGTGTTGCGGCAAGGAAGAAATAAAAATGTTAACTATCACGAATTACATAAGACGCGTGTTGCGCCAAGGAAGAGTAATACAAAATGAACTTTATATAAAAGATAATAAATGTTTGGGGAAAATTAAAGTAATAAACCTATAATAATAAAAGATAGAAAAAGGAAATAATAAAATAAAATAGAAGCGGAAAAATATGGAAGAAAGAAAAAGAGGTAGGGAGAATACACCATTCAGTGTTGGCATAAAATTTAATTACGCCACTCTTGAACTGGTTGATCGTGGGGCTAGACCTTAGACGGGGAGGAAGTGCATTCCACAGCCTCGCCCCAACTACCCCAAAGAATTCCGCTCCAAAAGTGCAATAAATGTGAAATAGTGATTATTTTTATGGTAATTGCCACATGAAATTATTAATTTTGGAGTATTTGTTCGTGCTGAACCCAGCAATGATGTTCATTTTTTGATATTTGCTACACCAACTTGGGAAAATACCAATAAACCAACATTTTAGTACGCTATGTGTTTTGTGGAAATTCGTAAGAAAAGTACGAATCAGGTCAGTTTTTCGGTGTTTTTTTCAAGTCGGTTTTGCAAATATCAATAAATGAACATCATTACGAGGGTCAGCAGGAAAAAATACTCCAAACTCATGCATTACATGTGACAAGTGAGAACCTTGAAAAACTCAGTATTTCAAAGCGGAAATACTGCGAAATCACGCGATTTGAAAAATTGAGTGATGGGTCATTTCTTCGTAAAGTCAATAAAATTAATGAAAAAAATGGGGATCCCCATTTGAAATAACGAAGTTGATGTCAATTGCGCACGTTTGCGCACGTGCGCAATTCGCAATTTTGTCATTTTTGGGATTTTTACACAAAAAAACAAGGTTTAAACAATTTTTCTGTCGACTCATTATTAAGGATTTTAGCGGGGAGGAGGGGGGGATTTGGTAACACCCTATATATATATATATATATACCTATATATATATATATATATAAGAAATGGATGTTGTTAATTTAATTTTTTTTCTTCTCACTATTGCTAATTTCCCTTGTATTTTAGATACGCTCCTCTCTATTTGTTCCCTATCTGTCCCTATCTGTAAAGCGCCTAAGTTATTTAGTTTTATTAACGTAGAAGAGGTACCTACCTATTGTATAATTTAATTTTTTCAACATGCCTTTGTTGCGAATTAGATAAAAGTTTTGTACCCTCATTGCATATTGTATTTATTTTTCAATTCACTTTTCTATTATCTATACATTTATGGCATGTATTATCGTTATTTGTGTGCTACTCTTTGTAATATCGCAAGATCTTATAAATAAACGATAACAACACTTTATTTTAAAGAAATTCAAAAGGGTAGGCATATTGGAGGCACTACGTTGGTGTCGTCGGACGTTGTCAGTCTGAAATCAATCTTCAATCAGACAATCTTCAATTCCCGAAGATCGCTGCAGAAATTTATTCTCACAGTAGGGGAGGGGGAGAGGGGGGGGGGGTGCACCATTCTCAAGCTTCATTCTAAGGCTGAATTCACACTGCCCGCGATGCGATGCGATGCGAAGCGAAGCGAATGGAGGCGCGAACTTCCAAGCGATGCGATGCGATGATGTGTTCACACTGCTAGCGATTACAGGCGAGCGAGTAGACGTTAATGTGAAATAAGTAATTCAAAAACAAGATAATTTACAATGCACAACAAACTGGAGAGCGCGAAATCTATTACTCGCACGAATCGCTCGCTTCAAATCGCAACGTTCCTTGCGATTGCGAGAGGCCACTCGCACGAAATCGCTCGCAACCGCCCTCTACCGCTCGCAGTGTGAACACCCGTCGCCTCCTCCCATTTAAAAACCTTACTCGCGCGGCGTTTTGTCTTTTTCGCGCGTAATCGCATCGCTTTGCTTCGCTCAAATCGCGGGCAGTGTGAAAGCCGCCTAATGGTGGGTTCACATCCATCCGGAATTGCGGCAATGCGTTTGCGGTTGGAAGTAGTGGAGGGGAGTGCGGGATTGCGGCTGGCCGTTCACAACCATCCGGTTGTATTATCATTGCGTTATCATTGTTTGTGTCTTCTATTACCATTGCATTCCCCAAACAGACCTGTTTCCGCCTGAATTTCCTACTACCTGTCATTTCACGGACATCAAAGCTCCATAAACGACGTTAAATAATAAACTCATAATACACTCCATAATAAGGGCATACACAAGTGATTTTTATGTAAGCACCTACCTACATTAACTGAAAGGCGGCGACTGTTTGTTAATTATTCGGTCCTTTCATCAACTACTTACCCCAAGATAACATTGTAGGTATTTCTACCAAAAAAATGTGTAAGTTGATGCATTTCAAATCATTTTAATGCATTAATGCACCATAAGAGGTACTTACCTACATATTTAACGCAGCTAATCTGTCCATTTCGTAAGTACAAGTAGGAGTATTTCTATACTTCATATTCGTTTTGCAAAAGCGATATCTCTTCTCAAATACCTACTCATTCGACAAGCAGGGAATTGCTAATCTATTATCAAAAAATGTCTCAAAACAAATGGAATAGGATCATCAGGAAGGTAGGTTGTTTGTGAGATCGCAAAATCGTGTTCAATTTGAGTGTTTTATTAATTCATTATTGTTATTCTTTTACACAAGTACTACAGAAATATATTTTCTATAATTGGAATACAAATCCGAGGACCGTAAAAATACGGACTCGCATTCGACCACAGCCTTTAAATAAGATAACAAAACAACATCAGCTCCGACGGATGGCGTAATTGCGGCAAAATATCTAATTTTTCAGATGTAGACAGTCAGTCTCAAGAGTGCTAGTCTGGCAAGATTCGCCCCACTCTTCCAACTGCGCTAGCCAATCAGAATGCCGAACGCATTGCCGGATCGTCGCATTTCCGCAGTTCCGGACGGATGACATCCATTGGATAGTGAACCCACCTTAAGGCATCGTATTTTGCTTCCGAGAGTGCAAGGCAGCGGAAGTTTTGTTTCACTTTCGAAATGAAAAAACATTTTTTACTCCAAAATCAAAATTTCCACTCGCATTTTGCGTTTCAGAGCCTCCTGAACAAATTTGGTTCCGTGTATGTCTGTCTGTCTGTCTGTCTGTCCGTCCACATTTCCTTGTAACAGCCATAACTTCCACAATTTTGATCCGATTTTAACCAAATTTTAAGGGATCGTGCGGGTTAAGCTCGAGATGGTCCCCTATCAACTTCATCATGATCGAATTAGCGGTAGCTTCTGAGCAGGCGCTAACGTGAATTCCTTGTGACGGTCATAACTCGGTCAATGTTGAACGGATTTCGGTCAGATTCTCAGGGATGATGTGATTAAGGTCCCTTGAGATCCCATAAGACAATAATCGTAATTGCATTAGCGGTACGCTCTGCGCATGCGTGAACGAACTATTCTTGTTACGGTCCTTGCAACAGCCGTAATTTCCACAATTTTGATGCGATTTTATCCAAATTTTTATGGAACGTGCGGGTACAGCTCTACATGGTCCCCTATCAGTTCCGTGATGATCGAATCAACGTTAGCCTCTGCGCAGGCGCAAACAAAATTTTCTTGTTTCGGTCATAACTCAGACAATTGAGAACGGATTTCGGTCAGATTTTCAGGGATGATGCGGGCAAGGTTTCTTGAGGTCCCGTATCACATTCTTCGCTATCATCAGCAGCGGTACGCTAGGCGCATGCGCGAAAGTGATGTTTTTGTTACGGTCACAGCTTAGTTAATTCTATCGGATTTTGTTCAAATTTTCAGAGATGATCCCGGTAGAGTCCCTTGAGGTGCCATACGTATGTGTGTCACCTTTGATTGATCTTCTCAACATTTATTATATGTACCATTCAGCTTCCAATTTCCCACCTTATTAATTCCCTGATGTCAGAACCGGTCGTTTCTAGTTTTCTGGAATTTAATGGTGACGTACTGTGAAGGTCACGAGGAAGCTCATGTGCCATTTCCTTGGCAGTGTATTTTTTCTTGATCCTCGGAGGCGCAATGAGACTGCACGGATAATGAATTTTGCGATTTCGTGCGGACCCATCCTGCTATTTTCGGCCTTGTCTTAGTCCACTTATTGGCTAGTGCAGTGATCAGTCTCATTTGAAAAGCTGCAAATTCACAATGTAAATTTTGGAACAATTTTATGGCAAAATCGTTCTAAATAATCTGCTTTTTGAAACCATTGCCGTTGCTTATTTTTCTACACAAAATCGCTAAATCGAAATAAAATTGCATCTTGAAATGGAGGCCTAATATAGTCGATTTGTGTGGTTGATAACTGCTTCCGTATCTTCCGATCTGCCAGTAGAGTCCGTCTTGACAATCCGTTTAGTGACGGACAGTCAGCATGGCTCCCCTTAGAATCGTGACCGTTGCAGTGTTTGATTGCCGCTAATGACCCTTCCGGTTGAGACACGGCTTAAATTCTTAAATTCTTTTAAAAAAAAGGCTTCTGTGTCAGCCTTGACAAAGTTTGCGGTTAGGTTAAATTTACATGATTCTGATTTGCATAGCTTTCTTGTTTAGCGATGGCTCGTCATGATATTATCGAGATGCGTTAGTGGTCGTCATTTCTTCAATGATTTTTTCTCTCGTCAAAGTGTTGAATATTCGATGAGCCAAACGTTTAAATACGTATTTGTTTTCGTTTTGCCGAACAACACGTTCTTTCGAATTGCGTTTCTAGCCGCCAGATTATCCCCCCAGGAGCTCCGCTGTCAGGCAAAGCGTTTCTTAGGAACGTGATTAATTCTGTATGGACCACTTACGAAAATTAGAGCTTGGACTTGAACGTATTTAATAGTTTATTGGTTCATGCTTTTGACAAAGCCCTTTGACATTTCCCCATATAGGGGAAAGTCGCCTAATATGGGGAGTACAACTTCAATTGCCTCTTATTTTTCGTGTGTCATTGCTAGGAATGTCATTTTAGCATGAATAGTCTTTAGCCGGGACCTAACTGCCGAAAAACGTTATATGAGATTGGAACGAAAGTAGCGCGATACCGATGAACATCCATTGCTAGGGAGTGATGTCCGCTAGCGACCTGGTATAATACACACTCATAATTGGAACGCTTGCATACGAGTCTGCAACAAATTGGGACATTTTATGTCTTTAGTTGCAGACTCAATGAAATCATCAGGAATTAACAAGCGGTTGCAATCATGTTCACAAAATCAATAATGGAGAATGATCACCTGTGTGTAAACAACTATTCATATAACCATGCTCATAACTCAGCTTGTTGGCCACGCACTTCGCAGTAGTTAACATAATATGGTTGGATAAATCGAGAGCTTTCGAACGAATGGTCAACGGATTTTGTGGGATGAAAAACGACAAAGTACCATTTCCCTAGCAACGACTCGGTTGTAAGCGGAAATCATCAGAAAACCAACAGTAACGTTTTTTAACGCTTTTTTCGTTTATGTGCCAAAGTAAAGACATAAAATGTCAATAAAAAGACTAGGAAATTCAATAATGCAAATATTATGAACTTTAGTAAATAATGCCGGACGAATGAGAGCGAATGTGAAGTTAACAAAGAAAGTTACGAAATTATGAGCTGCAGCGGCAAATTCGTTAGACGGAGTACCTTCGTTGATGCGTAGTCAACAATTGGTAACAGTATATTGACTGTATGGTGTGACTCAAGATGAGCCAGGTCTTCAAAGTAGCGTCTTTGAGCAAAACTTTCAGTCGTGTTTATTACCAAACGATAACTGATAGCTGTTAGTCCCACTCATAATAATAAGACAAGACAATACCTACTTCCTTTAAAAGTGGTTCGTCTAAAGTCATTAAGAACTTCTTATACAACGATTTCTTCTAGTTGGAGACACTTTTCAGTGAATCATTTCAAGAGCTCGATGGCGCACTTTCATTTTTGTAGGTACTAGTCCTTCAGTAATTTGCTGACCGCAGCTTTTCGATGTTCCTCTGTCCCGGGCCTGGGTCCATTTTACATTTTACCGTTTGTGTCATTCTTTTTGATAGATTCAAAAATTGGTGCCTGAACAGTATTTGCATAACCTGTCCGTCTGTAGGTATGTTCCCGCATAATTTTTGAACGCCTGCGTCGATTTCCATAATTTTTTTCAATTGTGTTCGGTAGCGTTGAGCGCTCAATATAGCCATTTTAAATTTTGTTTCGTCCGTTTCATTGATTCTAAAATGGGTGCCTGAACAGTAATTGCACAATGCTTTCTCATTGATGGTTCAACGTCACCGATCGATAATTAACGTTCCTGGATCGATGGCTGATTGATACTTGACGTTCTAGGCTAAATAATATTCATGTTTTTTAATTTTGGCCGAAGGCTTTAAGTAGAACTCAAGCAAGGCGCGAAGCGCCGAGTTTGTTGGAATATTTACGTTAGGTATATATGTAAAGTTATATGGATACATTTGAAAAAAGATGTTGGAGAAAAGAAAAAAAAAGGAAATTATTAGAATATTTGCAAAAAGCTAAAACTCGTGTTGAGTATAATACGGGGTGGAGTGGAGTTTAAAATGGGGAATGGAAGCGTAACATGGGGATTTGAAAAATCTGACTGGCAGAACCTTGGGTTGCTACCTACTTTGGGTATGTATCTGCCTACTCATGTTGGTATGCACATTGTGAACCACACGTTGATAAATCAAATCCTCAGAGGAATTATATTAAAGCCCTGCGAATTATTATTCAAAGGCTGATTATTTCTGTATTGGATAATCCTTCTACTCGGAACACTTGTCTGTTAACTATTAAACGAAGAAGGTATTTTGCATTGTATCAAACATAACCTATAAATATAAACATAACCTCTTCATAAACGTCTTGCTGTCTACTGGTTGACTAATCAATTTCTTCATTTCGATATGAAACGCCGATTTTCAATCCTGAATTAGAATTTCATGTTAGTTTCAATAGAAATACGGGCTAATTTCTCATTTTTAGTTTTCAATTCGTAAACAGGGGATAGATAGTAAGCCTCAAGTGTGGAACATCGCGGTTTAGTTGCACTTATAGGTCATTAGTCGTTACGAGCTTCATGTTTTTGGGTTTTCCGTTGGGTAAATTATCAACAAGTATGAAAAAGTATTTATCTCTACAACGATGAACCAGGATTTTACCTGATAATCATCAGTGGAGGCAGCACTTCACGCAATGTTCACGAGAAAATAGCTGAGAGTTCAGGTAAACTAAGAACAATACTGTGAAGAAGTAGTGTCTTAAAACTCAGGTTCCTCATTTAAAATATGTTAAATAATAATAAAAACAAGGCTCTAATTGACCAAATAGAGCCTGTGCGCAAAAGATATTTCGTTCGAGTTGAAGGCTAGTAAAGCTAGACAGCGGAGGCGGACTTCAGATGGCACATTCGGTTTCTACGCGACTTGAAACGTAAAATAACCAAGTTTGAGGGGTGTTCAAAAACCTACCCTCTACATCAACATAATTAGTTGGTAATGAGGCATTTGAAAAGAAAAACTATTATATTTACTTCAGCAGTATTCGAGTAATTTTGAGGTGAGCAGTAGGGTTACATTTACAGGAAGGTTAGGCTGGTGTCGTGTGCCTTTAGGTCCCCAAACGAGTGACGTTAAATGAGCCATTCTAACGTACGACGTTGCTAACGTCCCCTCAAGGTCACGTACTCTTGGGTACGTTAGGGGTACGTCAGTGGTCACCAAAACCTCTCTAATAGAAAGATCTGAATGAGAGCTTTCCAAAAGGGTGCTATATGATTGGTATCTGACCAGTAATACGGCTCTTGAAATTCATTTGCACGATGACGTCATCATTAACATTATACAATAATTTACGAAATTTCGCTCATGCAGTCATGCTGCATTATCCGAACTTTATTTTTCTCTTTTAGCCTAGTAGGCTCTGGGATTCTTTGTTCGGACTCTTTGTCGCGGAGCTGCGTCTCGGACTCATTTTCTTGCATCCGGGACGCTCCGCGACATTGAGTCTTGCATCTCGTGTGTTGAGTTTTAGTATTTTTTGAGTCCCATACGGAATGGGATTCTTTACACAATGTCGCGCAACATTGAGTCAGTGCGAACGTGAATATCGAAAAAAAGTGTAAAAGTTTAAGTGTAAAATTGTTTTTAAAATGTAAATTTGATTTGATGTTTTAATGCACTTACCTAAAAAATTTCAATTTTTGATTTTTTAATGCAATTACTTTAATGCAGTTAATATGAGTTTTTAGTGCAATTACCTGAAATACTTTTTTTTTTTAAATGTAACTTCAGCAATAAATAATAACCAAGAAAATGATATTTCCTTATTTTATTGCTAACTGAGCCAATGATGATGTACCTACTTCATACAAGAAAAAAACTTACCTTAATATACGTTCTCAGCGCAATGTTGATGGTTGTGCAGACCTCAGGAACAAACTCTGATATAACCTACTTTGAAATTTTGAAGGTGTACATTAGGCTTGTGTATGAATCTCCACTTGCGGGGAATCGGAGAGTGACTGCAAGCCTGTTGTTAGCTGAAACTGGCTCCCTGAAGTTGGTCTTCGATTTCGAAATACTTGGTCCAACCATTTTCAGGAGACATCCGAAATCGATTGGACTCATCCGAACAAAATTGCGAAAACCCATTCCATCCTCCAATCTCAGTGTGTCGAGAAGATTGTGCCCATGGTAATTCCGATCCTTGAATAAATCTCTCTTTTATTAGTAGCTTTTTTTTTTTACTCCGTAGAGCTTTGTAAAGTGCTACTGCAATCCCCGAAAGCGCGACCTCGTTCGACATGGCTCAGGTTCAAACTAGATGTGTACACGATTTGCAGAGCGACACAATGTCGCGGGGAAAAGAATCTGAGACATGAATCCGAGCGTCTGCTACGAAGAGTCCGAACAATGAATCCCAGTGCGTACTAGCCTTCATAAGAGAAAACTAGAGTCCGAGATATAAAGTATAAATTGAACTATATATAAAATAAAATAAAAATGAAATTTGAGGTAAAGTTCAGGAAAACAAGTGTGGATTATCTTCCACGATTTTGGTGGTAGGGTTTGGAATCGCGCTTGTTATTGCCATGGCTAAGCGAGTAATAAAAAAATATATATACACCTATATAAAAAATATATATATACCTATCTATACTATTTATAAGAATGAAACTCCGTCTGTTTGTCTGTTTGTCTGTCCGTGCTATGCACGGCCAAACGGCTGAGTGGGCCGGATCTACGAGTGGGGGGATCTTCTTGGGATTTTCCAAAAGTGGGAGCGAGCGAATTTAAAATTGTTTAATCCCACCCGAACCATGGGCCGTAGGGCGGGAGGGGGGTCGAAGTTCCGGTTAATGTGCGCTTTTTGGACTTCCCCGCTTCCCCTACCCCTCTAAACGGCCGTTGACAATTCCGGAAAAATACGGGTTTCGTAGGTTTTCCTACGAAGAAGACGACGGCGCGATCGGATCGCGAAAAAAGTATCGGGAAATGCGTCAAAAAAATGCGAGAGTACGGACCCGTTTTCTCGAAAAGTCCGCCAAAAAACTTGGTTTTTTCCGATTAAAATATACCCCATAAAGGTACGTTTTTCGGAACGGTTTTCGCGGGCGAAATACAGCTTTGGGTCCGCCGAATCTGAATCCGAAATCGGATATCGAAAAAAGTGACGGGCAGTCGGTCAAATTGCGAGGGGAAGCGAGACTAAGCTATTAAAATGAGAAATTATATGTGCTGTGGACGCGAGAAGGCTCTAGGAAGACAGACGTGTTTGGGGTTCGATAACTCAGGTACAGGTTTCGGTGTTTGGGTGTTGCGTGCAGGTACACATAGGTACCTTGCGAGCGAAGCGAGAGCCATGTCAACAGAATAAATTCGGATTTTTTCCTACAAATATACAGCAATACCTTTCGAGCGAAGCGAGCAACATCCCCGAATAAACTTTTTGTGGTTCCACGTAGTTTCATAAGATTTAATTTGTTTGTAAGAATTCCCAACAGAAAAAAACGTCTGCCAAGTTGGGTGGGCAGTATAACTTCCTCAAACGAGCGGAGCGAGCAACATCCCCTACAGAAGTTAAAACTACCCTTAGAGATCTACCGTTTGCGAGCGAAGCGAGCAACATCCCCTACACGTTTCAATTGTAATACATCGCATGTATACAGCCACACTTTGTGATCGAAGCGAGCAACATTCCCTACATGCCACACTTTGCGAGCGAAGCGAGCAACATTCCCTACATGCCACACTTTGCGAGCGAAGCAAGCAATATTCCCTACATGCCACACTTTGCGAGCGAAGCGAGCAATTTAATGGGGGGTCCGGGGGGCTTGCCCCCCGGCTGGACGTGGAGGCGAGCGTAGCGAGCCGGAGCGGCTAGTATAAAATATATGAAATTTAAAATATAAAATACATATAAAATTGATTTACATGAATTGGTTAGAATGTGAGGTAAAGTTCTGGAAAACAAGTGTGGATTATCTTCCACGATCTTGGTGATGGGGTTTGGAATCGCGCTTGTTATTGCCATGGCTACGCGTGTTTTCTCCCTTTCAATCCCTCGCATGATATCAATTATTCATTCAGGAGAACTAGCCGGGATGTGAAAGAGCGGCTGACTCATTGTGAAGCGAGAGGGATCGAAATGGATCAAATTATTTTTAAAAAGCGGGGCCTTACAAGGAGGCATTTGTTGGATGCTTGGTATACAATGGAGATTGACTGGCTAACCAGGATGTTGGGCCGTAGGCTGTTCGAACCACATGATGGTGGTTAGCAAATGAATGAATGGAAACAGGTTGGGGCAGTGAAGTGACATGTTTGAAACGATACACCGAACGGAATGAAATATTTTACGATGGAACAAAATGGATGCATACCCAGTCGCTTATCACAAATTAACATTAGGTAATGCTATCCATAAACAATTGTCAAGTTATGTGATAATTAAAACTATCCAATTGCCGATTAGAGTTAAATAAATATCTACATGAAATGAGTAAGAAGAGAGAGAGAGATCATAAGTAATAATCAGGTTATAGAATAATTAAAAATGCCCGGTTATCGTTCGAAATGAAATAAATATCTACGTGAAAAGAGAAAGTAGCAAGAGAGAAAGGAAGATATTAACGGAGAAGTTGCAAGGTAAACACATATAAATGGGGTCATACGTCATATTCCATGAAATACGAACTATCAAGAACTTCGATTGCAGCCCGGCTGACACATGGGATTGTCTATTGAATCTGGTGTTAATAAGTATTTATCTTGGCGTTAGTATATGGTGTAATACGCATTTACATACAGATCAATTGAGAATACGATATTATAAGAATGAACTCTGTCTGCCTGCCTGTCCTCGCTATGCACGGCCAAACGGCAGAACCGATTCCGTTTACGAGTGGATGGATCTTCTTGGGTGTGTCCGAATGCAATTGTAAGTAATTTTCAAATTTTCCATACCTACCCGAACCATTGGCTGGAGGGCTGCAGGGGGATAAGACCCCGTTTAATGCATGTTTTTTGCGCCTACACACGTCGGATTTCAATGGGGTTCTGTCTACATACCCGGAACGGACTCAACAGTAACATGATCACGTTTCCAATCATTTTACCGATTAAGCATCTGTACATACATCTAGCGAAGTGCGAGCGAGAAAACTTCGCTAGTCAAGAATAATATTCAATCCCCTACGAAGCTCACTGCTGCCAATTTTTAGCTCAACTCTTGAAATGGTTCGGGAAAGAACTGAAAGCAATAAATGAATTTACGTCATAGATAAATGACGCTGAGTTTTTCCCTTTGGTGGGGGCGAGGATATGTGTCCTTCTCGTTGGAAGTCGTATAACTTGATTTCTACTGGTCTTCTGCCCACTTTCAATCGCCACTGTTCATATTATACCTTTTAAGAATGCTCTCATCGAGACCTATCATTTATGGTTTACAATAAAAAATATTAAGTTCCCAGTTCATACCAATTTATCCGTTTTCCTTTGATTTTTCATGAAAATACATGCTAATGTTACTCAGCTCATAATAGGTACTCTGATATCAATATATGAACATAAGCGTCAGAGCACACTCATTGACAAAAATGGCTCCGGATCTTCCCATGGCTTCACAGAGGTTCGGTAATGTTGCATTGAAAATATTAGCATCGTTGGATGAACAGAACTGAATTTTCCTATAGGTTTGATTCAGATGATCAGAACCCTCTGCAATTATGAGAGTTGTCCGGACCTTCACAAAAGGTTTAACATGGTAACTAGTGACTGAGGTTTGAATGAAGCACCTCTCGAACTCGGGCGTGCTTATTGTAAATGTTTATCATATTGAAGATAAGCTAATCCTATAGTGATTAACACGAGTGGACGTCGGCCTCAAATGCCTTAACAGTCTGTCTCAGAGGAAATGGATTGGCATGATATATCTGCCAAATTTGTAGATGAATAACTACACATGTTATGATTTATTCAAATATCAAAACACATCATTTGGGGTATTAAATGACGCCCGAAACTCTCTATTACTTTAAAAGTTACGAGAATAAAGAAAGGAAGTTTAGATTTACATCTCAGTTTGTACTCGTAGAACGTGATATCCCGTAAATTTCATCATTAATAAAAATATACTTTGCTGGAAATAGGACTAGTTTCGATATGCAGATATTGTATCAAACGTAGAAATATTGTGAGGGAAATGTAGTCAAAACTAATCATTGCCATTGAAGATCAACTAGCCATTCTGTTTAAAATCATATACAAATCTATCAAAGGGACATCCCTGTGATGTATGCAATACTTACCGATACATTTATTTTTCGTATTTGACTGCCCGAAATCGACAAAATTATTCCAACCCATGCTTTTTTGTCCAAAGTATACGTTTTGTCGTAGTTTGATTCTTCCAGTGGTTCTTCGAAAACGGTTTATTCTGATTTCCGTTCTCTTCCGTATTTATCCGTTCTGTACTTATTTTTGGGTTTTTAGCTAAAGTGGGTCCCATGAGCTATACAAATATGGAAATTATATATACGGATTAGTTATAATGACCGGAATGTATATTTATTCATTTTAACTCAGCACTCACGTTTAGTTCATAATATTGGAGTGTGGACGGCATTTCCAACAGTTGGTTTTAGTATTTGATTGGACCGAAGTCGCAGAAGAGTGAGATATTGGAGTGTCGAAACGCCGGGGTCATTCAAAGTGTCGGGTTGCTGGCTAATGAGAGAGGCGGACATCTGATCCGTGAATGTGAATCAGTATCAGATGCAGAACCTCGTTCCCAGTACCGCCTGACCCTTAAACTATAAACCATTCCCAACCATCCTCCGGAACTTACGAGTGCAATTGAATAAATGAAATATGTGGTGATTGATTGGGAAAACTGAATAGTCCATCATATTTTATGTGAGATCTACATGATCCTGTATCCATGAATCCAATGTATCCAGAAGGAAAGGGGCGAAAATGTATTTTATTACGAACTAATATATTTTGCTTCCTCACTACCAAAAGGAAGGAAACTTTGTGCTCGTGTGTGAAGTCAAAACATTTTGGTCCTCAAAAATTCAGAATTTCTACTTGATTTTTGTTTTTCAAAGCTTGCTGATCAATTTTGGTTCCATTTCTGTCTGTGGTAAACTCTTGTCACACCGAAGACTATGTAACCTGTTTTAATCCGATTCTAATCAATTTCTCAGGAATTCATGTGCGAGTTAGATCCTAGACAGTTCCTTATAAATTACATTAACGAAATCAATAGTAGTCTGTGTGTAAATTTTTTATAACGTCGAAACCACTTCATCTACTGGTCCGATGTTTAACCTCGGGGGGTAGGAGGGTATATGTTTCAGGAGAATTCCGTATGAAATACATCACGATTGGTGGAGTAATAATCATTGTGCATGCGCGAAACTAAAATTGATTGACACACACAAAACTCCGAGACTAATGAACCGATTTTTATGGAATTTTTAGGAATTATGCTGATTAACTGCATGGGCAAAGAGTTCCACAACTTTCCACACGCAACACGAAATGAATTTTTAAAAGGAGAGATTATAGGCTCTTCCCAAACGCACCGATCGCAATCGAGTAGATGGTCTAAATGAAAGAAAATTCTCCATATATGAAGGGAGGCATATATCAGGATTTAAAATCTTGAAAATCAAAACAAGGCAACGGGTCAGCAAGTATGGTAAGTACTTGCAGCCCAACAGCTCAGTAGAGTGTTGTGAGATGTGGTTCCTAGGCTTCAAGTTACAAACATACCGGGTACAATTATTAATTACCAATAGAAACAATACAAATACAAAACTACAAAAACGAGGTGTGCTATAGCCACACGGGAGAAGTGTAAACTTCTATGACGATTTTCTGCTAAATATAATAAATATAAAATATGTTATGGAAATGATTTTGGTTGCCGAAAAAACTTTCCACTCTGTTGAGATGCTGGGAAAGTAAAATTGGACATTACTTTCCACTCTGTTGGGATGTTGGGAAAGTGAAAGTGGACATTACTTTCCACTCTGATGGAATGTTGGGTAAGTAAAAATGGACATTACTTTCCACTCTGTTGGGATGTTGATAAAGTAAAATTGGACATTACTTTCCACTCTATTGGGATGTTGGGAAAGTAAAATTGGGCATTACTTTCCACTCTGTTGGGATGTTGGGAAAGTAAAAGTGGACAGGCTCCGCCCCTGGACCCTCGGTAATTTTTAAAATGCTCCCAATATCCCAAGGCTCTTCATCAAGAGGCTGATTCGTAAATGTAAATAAATTGGTTACATAAATGTTAAAATTGTTACATAAATGTTTTACTAATCTAAATTAGAACAGAGTTTCTAGGTAGGTAATTTTTGTTATGGTGCACGTCCACAATTACTATAACCAAGATCAACTTCTCAACCAAGTTACAACAAAACAAGCGGCAATGTTTACTTTATCCATTTATAACATAAATACATTTAAAACTACATGAATAAAAGAACAAGTACGAAAGAAATGCGTGATAAATCGAGAGCTTTCCAACGAGTGGAGAACGATTTTTGTCCGGTGAAAAATAAAGAAGTTTCATTTCCCCAGCAACGGCTTGGTTGTACGTGAAAATCAAAAGAAAAAAACAGCGTGACGGAAAAAAACGTGACGGTAAAATCGTATTCACACCCCGCTAAATTTTTCGGCCTATAGAAGTGTACACTTCAAAATAAATAAATACAAACACAAAATCAATAATACAGCGTAGGTACAAACACTAAATGCATTACAATCATAATATTACATGATACTCAAATCTCCAAGTCCCCAAATCCACAACCAGATTTGAGAAAGTAGTCCTCACCCAATAATTCATTCACAGCCGACACCGCGCTAACCATAGCCACTTGCCCGTAGCTACCCGAATTTCATGCCGAGCACGCACCAATTTACATCTCGACCACCCTCTCGAAGGATGCTCCGACACATGACGAAAAGCAGTCCCTCGTGACTTGAATATATTGTGCGTTAATGCGAAAATTGCGCGGAGACGATTAGATCTGATGAAGTTTTATTACTGTGTTGCGCTCCACAAATTGAATCAGTCGACTTTATTTTCTACATTGGCCAACTGCAATCTTTTTTCATCATGGACGTAACAAGCTGATCCTAGCTTCCGACGTTAGACGCCTTTAAAACCATCTTAGTAGCGACGTCGTCATTACTGGACGCATCCTGTGTCGTTGACTCGTTAATACTTCCGGTTTCGCAGCAACATCGTTCCGTTAATCTAGATCGTACACACTAATATCTTCCGATCCTGATCAGCAGCAAATATCGGGGGGTTTCTGGAATTTCTTTCTGCTGTTTTTGCATATTAGGCTTACTAAAGAATACCTATTAGGGGAAAATGGGGTAATATCGCAACCTTAAGCATATTTGTTCACCACAGCCCAGGTTTGCACTTAGGAACTTCAGATTTTGAAGCAAATTATAAAAAACATCTCCAGAGTTGTTGAATTACAACCTTTTGGCTCGTTGTGTAGCAACTTTATATTAGTAAACAACAATTTACGAAACCCTTGTAAATGGCGGTATTACCAGCTGGCCAGTTTGTAGCTGGCTAGCTGGGGAAATACCGCCATGGGGTTAGGGTAATACCGCCATCTTAAAACAAGGGAGAAATGAACTGTCTCGTCAGAACATCGGAATAACGTTTTATTGAATTTCACAAACTCTTCCTGGGTAGCTTCTCACCATAGTGGGAACTTAGTTGACAAAAAAAGGATTCACTAAAGTTTGATAAACCACATCAGAATAGTAAAATTGGAACAAAATAAATATTGGTAAAATAATGTTGGTTCTTCACAGGAACTGAATTATTGACAACGTTCAGCACGGAACTCGTTAAAAAAAGAAATATTATACAGTGAAACTTGGATAATTCGAATCTAGTAACGAAGTTCGATAAGTTCATACAGTAACATTGAATACTGTATTGACCAACAGAATATTGAACAATAAATATAAAGACACCTAGAATGGTACTGTATTTAACTGCAACCATAAAAAATAATATATTGTTAATCAAAAAAGGATATTTTAGTCTGTTTCCCTGGATTAAGTCTCTCGGCCATTATAAAAGATTCCAACGCATTCAAAGAGTTGAAGTATGAATCACTTACATTAATTCGGCTTTCAAAAAACGTCTAAGTTCTTGTACGTGATTCATGGCTTGGACCTTGGACCTGTAACGTGGCTTTGTTTTGGGACGGTCGACGGGCGGTAGGGGAAGGGGAGTTATCAGACTGTACGATTGCACTGACTTGCATTAATTCGGTTTAAGGCAAACCTTTTGCCAAATATCGTTACTAAAACGTATTTCCCGATAAATTTACAATTATTTTGAGTCGCAGCTTAAAATTTACACATTAATTAGCACGCCGGAAATTCGAATTATCCAAAATAAAATTCGAACTATCCACGATTTTTTAGTATTGTTTAAATACAAAATGCTAGGGACCAAGAGAAATATTCGAATTAAAGAAGATTTCGAATGAAAGAAGTTTGAATTATCCAGGTTCCACTGTATAGCATTCCATCTTCCCGGCTTTTACAGTTTCAAATTTGTGCTCTTCTTCAGGTCGCTGTAAAATTCACAAGACTAATGTGCATTGTCAAAATCAAAATGGGAGCATGGAGAGTGGAATCTTACAACGATTATGTTTAATATAGGAAGGAAGTTAGGTAGATAGGTACCTACAGCAAAGTTATTCAGTTGATAGGTAGGCAAATACGAATATAATAAATCACGACTAGGTAAATATAGAGGTCCTTTTGAGATAAGCTAGGTATCACAATATAATTCGTCTTTTAAATATTAATTTATATTTTAATTACTCCGAATCAATAGAAATAGGTGATTATTGCAACAAAAAACGTTGAAAAAATCCAACGAGAATGAGGTAGGGAGCATTGGGACAATACCGCCATGGCGGAATTAGCCTAAATTTTGTGTGGCGATATTTTCGAGATGAAAAAATCATTAAAAACTACAGTTTTCGTTAAAAAGCATGAAGTAATGGTAGGAAATTGAAGATAAATGATTTTCCTACGTCATGTTCAACGATTTACATAAACGTATGAAAAACTGTTACTTACCACGAAAATTCAACAACAGTAAAACTAGAACGCCAAGCTTCAAAAACTGTTTACTCGCTTATCTTTGATAAAAACAAATTATAAACCAAAAACCAATTTTTCAAACATTATTGCTGATCTGAAGATGACGATACTTGGCTACAAGATTTTTCACTCAGGTGGTTAAATAATTATATGGGGTGGCGGTATAACCCCACTCTCCCTTATATCAAGTTTTAATCAATTCATTTAATTTTTAGAAATATTTGTGGAAAATTGAGCTACTCGAATAGTTCAAAGCTGTTTACCAGTTGATTCAAATAGTTTCAAATGTTAAAGTTTCCCTGAGCAAACTTGTGAAACCCTGACTTGTAAAATATAGGTTAAAAACATCTGGTGCGAGGCTTTACACTACTTTCTTCACTTGTATTCATTTTACATGGATGCTATCATGATGGATCACATCTTAGAAGGATCAGGTTGCTATTCGATTGTTTGATTTTCAAGTATAGGACACCATCATTCCAGAAAGTTCTTCAGTTGGCTGTCAGTAAGAGACCGATGAACACCGATTTTAATGACTTTGTATTTACTTTCCGGGCGAGCAGGAAAGTGATAACTGTCTTCTAACCATCCCTAAAAATTGCAACAAACTCCTGGTTTTGGCAGAATATTAAACATGAATAGAGTAAATTCAACATTGAAAACTCTTGCTCGCCTGAGTTGTTGAATTTCGAATTAATTTGAAAAGCCAGCTAAATTACTGTTTTGTCGTACACAAATTCGTTGAATTACGCTTCATTTTTAATGTTTGCTGCGGTAAGTGGTTACTACTTTCCGACCCGCCCAGAGGGTAATATGCAAAAGTGGTGCGATCTATCAGTGATCACCAAACATCATTTTCTCACGCCCTATTCGTCCGATCTCGCTCAAATTCGGATGATTGTTGGGGGATGACAATTTTATCATCTTGTATCTATTTCAACTTGATTGTATCATTAATAGCTACTGCGCATGCACCTATGTAAAATCCTTGTAACAAGCTTATTTTCCACAGTTTTCATCAGATCTGGATGAAAATTTCAGGGAATGTGCTGGCTACGGGGTAAACGGTCCCCTGTCAGTTTCATGGTCATCCGATCTCGCTCAAATTTGGATGATAGTTGGGAATTCAATCATCTTACTTATAGCAATCATTAATAGCTACTGCGCATGCACCTATGTAAAATCCTTGTAACGGACTCAATTTCCACTGTTTTCATCCGATTTCGATGAAATTGTCAGCGAATACGCGGGTTTGGTTGTAGATGGTCCCCTATCAGTTTCATTGTTGCCACATCAATACTTCGTTCTGTGCTTGCGCAAACGTAAATTCCATTATTCTCCATTTTTTCACATTCTACTCGTTTGATTTCGCTTAAATTTGGATGATAGTTGGAAGAAGATGACTTGACTACCTCATAACCTTTTCAACACGATTGTACAATAATAGTTACTGCGCATGCGCCAATGTGAAATACTTGTAATGACCCTAATTTCCACAGTTTTCATCCGATTTTGATGACATTGTCAGCGAATGCGCGATTTAGGTTGTAGATGGCCCCGTACCTATATTATTGTTTCAAACTCATCAGTTCATTCTGCTCTTGCACAAACGTAATTACATTGAACATCATTTTTGACATTTTATGTCTTTACTATGGCACATAACTCAAAAAGTGTGACTTTACGGTGTGACGAAGAAAGCGTTATGAAAAATTGTTGATGATTTCCGCTTACAACCGAGTCGTTGCTAGGGAAATGGTACGTCGTCGTTTTTCATCCCACAAAATTGGTTGACCATTCGTTCGAAAGCTCTCGATTTATCCAACCATATTATGTTAACTACTGCGAAGTGCGTGGCCAACAAGCTGAGTTATGAGCATGGTTATATGAATAATTGTTTACACACAGGTGATCATTCTCAATAATTGATACAGTGAACATGATTGCAACCGCTTGTTAATTTCCGATGATTTCATTGAGTTGGTGTTTCGATGGTTTGATTCATAGTAGGTGATCCGAATATTGCGGATTATAACGGTTTGATTTGTGAAGCGGTGGTTAAATCATTTTAATATTTAATTTCTATACTTTACAGTCTAGGAAGCTGTAATTTCGTATGTAGCCTCTTTAGGAAATTTACTTGACGATGCCCAGGGTGCGGATCAGATGAGTGGCTCTTAAAGCTAATTTCTATGCTTTACACTCTGGGAAGCTGTAATTTCGTATGTAGCCTTTTTGAGACATTTACTTGACGATGCCCAGGGTCATACGAGTCTTTATTTTCAAATCAAATCAAATCAAATCAAATCATCGGTTTATTGTTGACGTACAGCAATGGTACATAACAAACGTCATAAAAGTAGTACAAGTCATGAATAACAACATACGTTAAATGTAATAATGTAAAAAATAAAAGACTTAACCTAATCATAAATAACAAATTCGAAAAAACAGGGACGGCACACCGCGTACAGGTAACACAAACAGAACATACTCTAAAACTCTAAAAACCACAACAACACAGGAAAACAAGCATCACCCAACAACTGCACTGAACCCGCCCACCGAGTATGGCGCAGCAGACACGAGGATTTCCCTGATCCTCCCGCCAAACTGTCGAAGGGGAAGGGACCTGAGGTGCTCCGGAAGACCGTTAAACAATCCGATCCCCACGTAGTCAGGATTCCGCCGTTGAACCAAGGCCAGACGATGGCGCTGAATGGCAAGCCGGTTACGGTTCCTCGTGAAGTGCTCATGACTGTCTCCAAGACGAGGCAAACCATCCTCGCGAGCCTTGATCCTCACCAAGCTGGCCAATATAAACAAGGCCGGCAATGTCAGTAGCCCAAGCTCAACAAAGAGCGGCTTGCAATGGGCATCAGAAGGCACCCCTTTTATGATTCTTATAGCCGCCTTCTGCTGACGGAAGATGGCCTGTGCTCCACTGGAGTTGCCCCATAAGAGAACTCCATACCTCAGACGAGATTCGAACAAACCATAATACATGGTTAAAAGAACTTTGGTGGATATTACTGAGGAAAGTCTTCTGAAGAGGAACAATAACTTCCCCAAATTCTTGGCCAGACCTCGAGTATGGGCTCGCCACGTAATTGCCTCATCTACTCGAAGTCCGAGCAGGGTGACTGCAGCCTCGTCACTGCCCCTCGCCCCAAAAGTCAACATCTGGGTCTTGTCCTCATTTAAAACCAGGTAATTCCCATGGCACCATTCCAAGATCGATGATCTGACCCCGCCCGCTATCTGCCGGAAACCTCCGGACAACGAAGATTTAACCAAGGCAGTTACATCATCTGCGTACATCAACATCTCCACTTCATACTGAGATACAGCGGCTACCGATTCCATGACGGCCCCCAGCATGTCATTGGTAAAGACAATGAACAACAGAGGACCAAGAATTGACCCCTGTCGCACGCCAGTCGTGAGAGGGCGGAAACCCGAAAATTCCCCATCATACTGGATGCACTGCTGCCAACCCACTAAGTACTGTTCAAAGAACGTCACAGCACCATCATCGAAACCGTAGTGCCTCAATTTTAACAGAAGAAGAGCTGGATTTACAATGTCAAAAGCCTTTGACATATCGAAGAGCAAAGCCCCGACGACCTCCCCCTTGTCAAGACCGCTCAGGCACCCAACCACCAGCTCTGTAACGGCTTGCACAGTATTACGTTTTTTCCGGAAGCCAAACTGTGCATCTCCAAGTATCAGATTCCCTTCAAAGTACTTTCGGAGCTCAACGTACAGAACTGACTCAAGCACCTTCAAAAAATAGGGAATTATCGAGACGGGTTGGAAGTGGTTATAGTTGTCCTTGCTGCCCTTTTTGTGGATAGGACTCACAACACTGCTCTTCAAAAACGGAGGCAAATACCCGGAGGATAAACACTTGTTCACCAGTTAGGCTACCGGCTCAGCGACAAAGGGAGCCACCGACTTCATGAGTGCAGAGTTGAAACCATACACATCGGATGCACTTGAGTTCTTCAGCCCCATCATGGCTCCATACACAGCCTCAATCGACACCTCTTTCAGAGTGAAAACAGCATCTGGTCGTTCAGTCTGGTGTAAAAAGGCCAAAGAGCTTGAGTAGTTTTGATCCACCTCAGTGGTGGACAGTGCAGACAGAGTCCCAGTGAAAGCGCCACTGGACTCAAGAAGGTCATTCACGCTTGAGGCAAAGAAGTCGCTGAAACCCTTCGCACTCAGTCCGGGTGAGGGAGCTGATGAAGTGTATTTCAATAGTCCACTATTGACCTGCCTCTTAATCATTTGCCAGGCTGCTTTGCTTGGGTTTGAAGCCAAAGATATCTCCCGATCATTACAGCCAATCACTAGACGCTTTACTCTATATCTATACTCTCTTCTGGCTGCTCCTAAGGCCCTCGCAAGAGAGTCATTATGTGGGTTCAGACGAACACTCTGTGCCAGCTCAATGAGTGCACTCCTATGGGGCTCCAGTTCCGATTCGAATGTCCGGACCCTCTTCACTCTGACCCGCCTCCAGGGACAGGTCGAGTCAGCCGCTCTGAGGAGTCCCCCAAAAAATTCAGACATGCCAGCGTCCACGCCGAGACCGTAGACCTTCAGCCAGGAAGAGCAGCGCAACCAGGCGCCCAGAGCATCCAGATTCTCAGGGAAAAGTCTCCTGCCTGATCTATAGCCACAGTGCTCAGGAATTTCATCTGAGGTGGTCATAACATCTTGCGCTAGATGGTCAGAGAAGACCATATCCGACATCCTGCTCACGGTTCGGCCCGGCAAAATATTAGTGATGACATTATTCCTTTGATAGAGATAACGCTTTGAATGAGAGACTGTTATGAACAAATATTACAGAGCCACATCCAACAGCGGTATCCCGGCAAAACGCAGAGCCAACCACAAAGTTTGAAGGGGTATACAAGGACAACTCATCAGTCCTAAGCCAATGCTCCATAAGACATACGATTTTTATAGCAGGGTTAAGGGCCAGAAACTGATCAAGAATGGAAAATTTATTCCTCAGACTGCTTATATTCGAATGGAAAACTGTGACCCTCTCCACTGTCTCCACCTCTAGTCATTGGGAGTCGCCCCTCTCCAGCTCATTCGGATGGAATGCCTCTTTTCTCGGGACTCCCCTGAACTCCGCGATAATGCAATCAGCTGGCCAAACATCCAAAGAGCTGAGAATAGGAAAAAGTTCCTCACGTGCCTCAATGCAAAACGATGAGTACGTGTCGTACTTTGTGCGGAGCTTCACGCAACGCGTGAATTCTGCGGAGCTTTCCTTAAGGTGTTTTATTATATATCCAACGATGACAAGTCAGGCTGAAGACGAGATACAAAAAGTCGTCTCTGCTTCGCTACAGCTCTCAATGACGAAGACGTGTTTTTCCCAATTTCCACGGGCTTTCTCGCGCGTGCTCCCCGAGTGCTATTACTCCTTTTTCCACGGTCACCACCGAGGGTTACACGGGATTGAGCGTTCTGGGATTGTGCGCTGTTCCGAGCGCGCAGCGCGTTATTCCTCACGGCACCCGCGACCTGCGCCCAAGAACGGTCCGCTGGTTTCCCCGGAATGTGAGGATTCCCTGGACCAGCCCCGTTCACTGCATTTGTCCCAGGCATGCCCACTGCGTCCAAAGAGGAGGGACTACCAACTCCCGACAGCAAGAAACCGTCATTATTAATTGCAGACGCAAACTTTGGTAAATTCCCAATAGCGCCTTCAGAGCCTGAACGCGGCCGTCCCGCATTACTCGAATGCACGCCCGACTGCGTTACGTGCGCCGTTTGGTTGGTCGACGAGTTTGGGTCAGGGGAGACCAGCTTATCACCGTCCACGAACGCCTTATCAGATCCTCCGCTGCTGCGATTGTTTACGTTTCGATATTCGGGATTATTTGTGCAGATTTTCGAATTATTCGCGGAGTATTGTGCTCGACTTGAATCCGAATTCATGCTCGTTGTGTTCAATTGTGTCATCAAATGCTGAATCCTTTGTTCGACGAGAGTGACTCGCCTTTTGAGGAGGTTATTCTCATTTATTACCGACGCACACTCGTCAGATTTATCCTTCAACTGGGTAAGAATCGTCAATATTTGTGATTGCTGTTTCATGAATACGATTAGTAAACCTCGTACGTCCATGGTTTCGATCTCGGTCGCACTAAGTTCTATAACAGGTACACACTTGGGGAGAATTACTTTCGTACTGTTATCAGGTGTTACGCTACATGTAGGGCAGTACCACTGGGTCATATCTACTTGTACTCCCGAATCCGATTCCTTTCCCAAACAAGCCCTATGCACAACTGACGGACATTTCTCAAGATTGCAGTGTAAGAGATTTTCATTGCAACACCTACGAGTCTGCAACTAAAGACATAAAATGTACCAATGTGTTGCAGACTCGTATGCAAGCGTTTCTGATGATTATCAAATACAACCCAATCGTCTTCTGATTTAATTCTTGCTGTAGGTTATTTACCTAAGTTTTGAAAACTGTGAAATTTGTGAACGGGTGTCGGGCGGATAAGCGAATTATCCTTGTAACCGGTTAACATTTTACATTTCAACTTAAAATCATTGAGGAATAAGAGGAAAAACACTTATTTATTTACTCATTTCTTTTCTTAACTGAAAAAGTATGACATTTCACGCTACTTCTTGATTTACTCTTTTCCGATATGGAATTTTTCAAGGTCATTTAAAACTTTTCAATGATCTATACATTCATGATAGATAAAAGAAGAAGCTATGTGCCACACCCAACTTGGCAGACTTTTTTTTCTTCTTTTTTTTGCCAGCCTCTTACGCAGTTGTGGTCCCTCCCGTTTTTAAACGCGGCGAGAGTTCCGTGGCACTGGCAGTGGGTCACTGATTGTGGCTGTGAGGTAGGAAATGTAGATGTTGAGTGCCACACGCTAAAACCGCATACGTTACGGCCTCGTCTAGAGGCTAATTTTCCGATCAATTTTCCACGACGCAGAAACACACACGAAGGCAATTTAGTGAACGTCTATGCAACGATTGAAATTGTTGCGTGGAAATCAAAAGAAACTCATTCAAGAAATCTAGTACTGTATCATGACCACATGAGCACATTTTCGTAATTTTGCATATTCAAAAATTGTCCAAAATGAGTTTGATGCTTCCTCCTTATTGGCTCTTGTCAACTTAAGAGTGCCATCTCGATCAACACGGAATCGTGTCCCGTTGAAAACCTAATCGACTGACTGAACCTCAAGATCCCCCAACTTCAAATTATTTTATGTATATATCATTCGTACACATTATGTACTTGAGGGCGCGCACACCTTTTCTGTAATGGGTAATTAGAAAGATCCATTACTTTCCCAATAAAAAGTAATGATAATTGAAAAAAACCATTACCATTACATGTAATTGGATTGAGTAATTGCTCCAAACCATTTCCATTACATGGATGGCAATGGTAATTGCAATAGCTTTCCTTCTGAAGTAATTAGAAAAAGTAACGGTAATTGCAGTTCCTTTTTTAACAACTCCGGGTAAAATGACAAAAAATTCATGAGTTCGGCTGTAAGTCAATGGGGAAAGGTCTCAGTGAACATACGGTCGATATAAACATTGGGAAGTATTTAATCTTGAGAGGAATGAGGTTTAAAAGACAGAAATCATACCAATATTACTAGGTGATTTTGAAGGGCAAAATTCTAGACTGGAGGAGAAGAGGCCCAAAATTAGTCCGATTTTCAATTCTTTGTAATTCGCTTATTTCAAGAGGTAATTCGGAATTTTGGGATCGACTCGTTTAGTTTAATATGCTCTACAACTTTGCTATCGTATAACAATTTCTGTGGGATGTACGGTTTATGAATTATTAGAGAAAGACTTCAAAATGGGCAAATCAAGCCATCTCTATGAGGCAACCATTTTATATTTCGCCCAATTTCGAGATGTCAGACGAAGATTTTCTAAGTCAGAACGGACTAAATTTTCAAAATCTAATCTAAAACCTTCTTCTGAAATTAGGTACTACTCCTACTTGCCTTTAACTCCTGGACTATGAGGGAGGAAGTTTTGAAAAACTATCGCACGCGTTTACAATTTTCAAACGATAAGTAGTTCAATTTGCTCCAGCAAAGTAGCCCCTAGAATGCAAACGATCTCTGGTCGACCTATAAGAGCATTCAACTCTAAGCGGTTAATTTTTCACGTAACAAAATCGAAGTCCCCGATGACATTACGGAAGATTAAATAACTTTTGGGTATTTGGAGTTATGTGTATCCACTTCCCTAACCGCCGACCCAATCAGTACGTGGGAAACCCGTTCAATCGGTTGAGGGAATAGCGAACTTTCTTTGGCTCTTCTCGACAAACCTGAGAAAGTTTGGGAAGGAAGACGTGAAGGTGCGGATATCCTCTCATCGATTTCCCACGAAAACTTTGAGCGCCACGAAGAAGGTGTTAATCACGATTGGAATGGTTTTATATTGTCTCATCTCTCTGCTTAATTAAATGAGGCATTGAGAAACTGGTTTCGTCCACCTTTATCCCACTGATGCACCTCATACGAAACTTCTGGAAAGCTCTTGCTCATTTCAGTTGAAAAGATGTTGATCTAAATGCAGGTACATCGGTACATGGATATGACTTATTTTTCCCCCGGTGAAATATGTATTCTGTGTCTCAAGTTGAAAATGTCTCAATTAAATTAGCTGATCAGAAAAGACTCAGTCATTTCAGTAGTCTCTAAGGGCGGAATTAATAGACAGGAATTGAGTCTGAGTGGGCCCCTAAGTGTGTCGATAAGGGAATTCATGCACTCTGTGCGATTCATAGACGTGATTTGAGGGCGTCCCTGAGGGTGCACTGAGTGTGCCACCCAAATGCACACTCAACGGGATTCATAAACAGAAAATGGCGTTGAGGTGAGTTTCACCCTCAGCTCAATGGTGTAAAATCCTGAGTGACGGCAGGAGGTCACTTAAGTGCGTCAACTGATAACTTTTATTATTATTTTCACGTAGGTATAGGAAGTGGTAATATAGTATAACATACATCGTTTATTTAGTTCGGAGTTTATTCAAAAACTTCATAAGAGTACGCACACATAAGAGTAGGTAGGCTGTTCCTAAACGGTTGTTAAGTACATGTTTGATGTGACCAACAAATCCCATTTGAATGTCATACAATCAACAACGAAATATTTCGCAAACTATTCCTATTCGGGAAAGAGACAGTCATGGACAACAACGAATCTGAAGGAGCCTAAAATAAATGGAAAGGATTTATAACAACCACAGCTGAAAGTGCTGGTCACTCTTTGATTTTATGCGATACCTACATACCAAGTTTGAAGAGCATGGTTTTCCGATTCATCTTGGTTGGTGTAATGAGTTGGTGGAAGGTACCTTCCATTCATCAGGATGTACAATCAATGAGAATTCCAAGAAAATGTGATTGCTTGAAGCTCTCCCAAAACCTCACGTCTTCTTTTTTTTTTCAACAGTCTTATTATACCTATAACTCTTATTTTCAACTACATATCTGTTCTTCAAAACTAACTGGCGAATCATTGTTTTCTCATTTTCTCACTTCTTTTCCGTCACAACTCTATACATAATCATACAATTCAATACTACAAATCAATAGATAATAAACAAATTATCAGCACTTCAACAAACAAGCAACAAGGATTCAATTCAACTTATGGCTGCCCCGATCCAGGCGGGAGGACCAATAACTTTGGTTTTTGTCTGATAAGGCCTATGTCCTGTCTCCCCAAGGAACAAGGATAATAGCATAAAAAGCAAAAACACAAAGAAAAGAGTTACCTTTGAGAACTGTTATTGATCAGTGCGGAATGTGAGAGGGAATTTTCCCGTCCTTTTTCCCTCAAACCAGGGAAACTTCCCCTACATCATACTGCCAGGGCTGCCAACTTATGTTGAAAAAGCGTTGAGTGTCCCCTGAGTGCACTGTTGAGCTCCTGTAATCTGAGTGCGCCCCTAACTGTTGAGTGAACCACCCCACTCATCTATGAATTTGAACTAGAGAGTTGAGGGTGACCCTCCATTTAGGTGAGTGCGAGTGAACACACACACACAGGCTTTGTCTATGAATTCGACCCTAAGTGTCCCAGAGAGTCTCCATATCAAGTTTCAACTTCCTAGTACGAACAGGAGACAATTTAGCTCACTCAGCTGATTAGGAATGTGCCAATCATTTCAATCTTCTCCCAATATCCCATAATGTCTTCTTAATAAATCTCAACTTCCTAGGATGAACAGAAGATAATTTACCTCACGTAGCTGATTAGGGATAAACCTATGGGTGATATTCTCGAGACTTGGACACAAGCGTATCCTTACATCGAGGCAAGGCGAAATCGAAGTTATTTCACCTTGTTGTCATGGTGACGAGTAAACATATGCGAAAATGCGCCATTTGTAGGCACAGCTGGACAACAGCATAACATAGTCTCACCTAGTTCCGAGTCAATATTTTCATTATTTATAATATGCAAGGTGATAAATTGTATGCAAATTACATCAAGTTATTATCAGGTGTTGACCTCAAACGCTACGAACACAAGATTTGATCTGTGGGGTAGAGATCCATATGAAATGTGGGTTGGGGAGTTGACATACAAGTGTTCTAGAAGATCCAGACATCAGCTGCAAAGATGTTGTGGATTACCTATCTAGTTTTAGAACTGTTCTTTGGATCAATTGAAACTGAAAATCTTTAGAGTACTGTGAAAGTGGTCTTGTGAAAGAATGTGTTATGAGAGCTCTGTTAGGCGGGAATAGTAAGTTTTATCACATGTGGAAAGGTAAGTACCTACCTAGAGGTAAGGTATACCTACATACTTTCCGTATATTATTACTTGTTCATGTAGGTACTTCATTGATCAAAACGAAAGTAGGTACCTACCTACTTACCTTTTTTGTCCATACAATTTGCATAACTGCAAAACTCGCACAATAACTGCACTGCCAATGCTGTCTTTATAAAATCTTACCTTCAGAGGAATGCATTTCAAGGTTTTTTCCTTGCAGCTGATTTTTAATTCATGTTGCATATTCCCTGATTCGATATTTGACAAACCAGCTGTTGTATTCGTCGGCAAAGCAACGACCCACCTACTTTGTTTAGGCACTTTAAACCAACAGCAAATCTGGTAAGACGCACGTACCTACCTAAGTAGTTTCGTTTCTTGGTGTAGCAACAACCTGCCTTGTTTATTTTGACAAACTATCAAATCTCTCCTTTTATTCATTCAATATAACAAGTAAAGCTTCCTCACCCAGAAGCTACATACTAATGATTTCTGCGTAAAAAGAGCATAAAGGCCTTTTTGCTGATTTTTTGAAATGATACCTACTTTTCAACGCGCTCTAGCGGCGGAACGCCTAATCGTAGAGAATGAAGTCAGGAGTGAAAATTGTAGGAAATTTTATGCACTTTAATTCTGGTAATAGTAAACAAGTCGCTAGAACGCTTACTTTTCGAGTTATAGGCAAAAAACCGAAAAAAAGGAGAAAAACACCCCCCCCCCCCTCCTCGAGCTCACCCCTAATACTAGGGGACTTTTGAGATATGATTTACTAGGTGTGAAGGAAGAGCCTGGTGAAGAAATTTCTTTACTATGAATTTTTTCTCCTATTTGCCTCTTTTTGGTCTAATTTGACTGGGCTATTAGTGCCCCAGAGAGTCTCCCCATCAAATTTAAACTTCCTAATTTGAACAGGAGAGAATTTAGCTGGCTCAGCTGGTTGGGAAAGAGCCATCATTTCGTAATGTCCTAGAGTCTCCTTTTATCAAATTTGAACTTCCAAGTTTCTTTCCACTCTAATAGTGGTTGCAATCATGTTTTCAAAATTAACTGATACCTGTATGTAAACAATTATTCTTTATCTCAGATTGTTGGCCAAGCACTGCGCAGTGGTTAGCATAATACGGTTTGGTAAATCGAGAGCTTTCCAACGACTGGTGAATGATTTCTGTCCGTTGAAAACTTAAGAAGTTTCATTTCTCCAAAAACGGCTAGGTTGTACGTGAAAATCATAAGAAATCAACATAAAATAACATAAAATGTCGAAAAATTAATTTGATTTTCAAAAAGATTAACTCTATTTGCAAATACTACGAGTATGTATATAGCATTTCCGAATTGAGTTAAACTTTTTCCATTTCGGTTTAGTTCTTTTCCATTTAGGTTTAAACCTTTTCCACTTAGGTTTAGACCTTTTCCATTTAGATTTAAACCTTTTCCATTTGGATTTAGACCTTTTTCATTTAGATTTAAACCTTTTCCATTTAGATTTAAACCTTTTCCATTTAGATATAAACCTTTTCCATTTGGATTTAAACTCCATCAAAACGTCAGTAGTTAGCCCCATCATAGTAAGTAAGTGCCTACCTACTAAAATTTCATTACCTAGGCTAGAAGTAAAAAAAAAAGGAAACGGTAAGAGAAAATACTAATTATTATATATATTACATTTCTGTGAATAAAAAAACACTTGCATGATTTAATTTTCAAGTTGTGGCATAATAACGTCGGGTTAGAGGTAAAAGTACCGAAGAGGTAAATTCATATTGTGCGAAAATCAAATCAAAATTTCAAAAGTTAGTTTGGTAAATATGATAATGCATTATTTTCTTAGGTTGGATACATAGTTTGATGATATTGATCACCAATAATAACAACAGTTAAATAATCATAATATTCTGCATTTGATTTTCCCACGTGTTGAATTTGTGACTTGGGTACTTTTACCTTCAACTCCACGATAATTTCCTGAATTTAAATCCAAATGGAAAAGGTTTAAATCCGAATGGAAAAAGTCTAAATCTAAGTGGAAAAGGTCTAAATCTGAACGGAAAAGGTTTAAATCTAAATGGAAAAGGTTTAAATCTAAATGGACAAGGTCTAAACCTAAATGGAAAAGGTTTAAACCAAAATGAAAAAGGACTAAACCTAAATGGAAAAAGTTTAACTCAATTCGGAAATGCTATATAAGGGATATCCCAGCAATAGTTGCATACTTTCCAGAAAACAGCTCAAGATCGGTGCTCTCCCGATCCTCTCCTGCCGCCCTTACTGACAACAGGTGGCAACGCAGTGATAACCCCCAGTTCCGACCATCGCCGATAGACGTCCCCACCTCCGAGCCGCCTCCAAGCGATCCCCCCTCCCCCACCCCTGCCTCTAAGCGACTCCTCTCCCCCGCCTCCGAGCGACCCCCCTCACGGCGCTCAACCCGCCCTTCGGCGCGGGGTTCAAAACGCCCTCACAGTCCGACGCTGTCGGTCCTCGCCGAACTGTTTCCGAGGGGGCGATGCCGCCACGCGCCATCTCGTGATCAAATATCGCGGATATAACCGAATCATTTTTCGACACATTTTCACTGGATAGCTGACCCCAACAGGTTGGTGAAATTTCGAATTTCCTAAACGAAACAATAAAATCTGAGATTTGATCTATTTTGATTTGTTTTTCTTCCTTCTCTCTTCGACCTAATCCTCATTCAACCCAATTTTTTCATATTTTTTTTTATTTTATAATTTCATTACTTACAACAGTTTTTAAATTCACCTTAAAAAAAAAAATCAATTTAAAAATATTAGGTAGTTAATCTCCTGCTCATTATCATATTTTTCTAAATTGTGTTTCCTACTTTCCCTATTTTGTTGGTTGTACTCAACTACTACTCTAGAAAAGATAATTGATAAATATCTACGTACGACTCAAATTGTAAATAATTAATTGAGTAATTTAATAATAAATGATTGATTAATGTAATTCCTAAATTGTTCTTCTCAGTAATTTGGCGTTTTTTCGGTACGTTTTCTCAACCCATAATAGATTGATTTTTATGATTTAATTATATTTTGTACTTCTACTTTTTTCTGTTATTGGAGAGTCTAAATGAGGGAGGAGTGAGGTAGTGAGAGGGTTAGAGAGTGAGAGGGGGGTGATATAATATATATATATATATATATATATATATATATATATATATATATATATATATATATATATATATATATATATAGAGAGAGAGAGAGAGAGAGAGAGAGAGAGAGAGAGAGAGAGAGAGAGAGAGAGAGAGAGAGAGAGAGAGAGAGAGAGAGAGAGAGAGAGAGAGAGAGAGAGAGAGAGAGAGAGAGAGAGAGAGAGAGAGAGAGAGAGAGAGAGAGAGAGAGAGAGAGAGAGAGAGAGAGAGAGAGAGAGAGGGAGAGAATTATGCATACTTGTGATTTAGACAAAACCACACAAACATATCATTAATTCAAAAGGCATTAGAATGAAAATATTGCTCGTCGTAGGCAGAGCCAGTGATGAAAACCTAGAGCAAATCTTACTACTTGCCTAGCAGAAATAATGAACAATTGTTGTTGCTTACATTCAGAAATAATATGTTGCTACATACTTTAAACATAAATACCCTTAATAATTGTTTCACATTCGTTGTATTCTGTTTTGATGAACCAACTAATCACCATCTTTTGGGGTTTAAGTATCTGCAATAAAATACAGATTACTTTGGGCTGATCGGGTTGTCAAAATTCTTGGGTTGACTTCATTTTTCGATAGTATTAAATGGGTCGAGTAAAAGTGTGCTGTATACGGGTCACTAAGATGAGGTTTCTAATGGAAATACATTAACATATTTTCAGAGCGAGAGAGAGAGAGAGATAGAGAGAGAGGGGGGTGTGTGTCTCGTCAACAGGTTGGGAGCGTGAAAGAACGAACACCGTTGAACCTTTGACGAAAAACATGTATTAAGGAATAGCTCGGTTGAAGAAAAAGTGCCGCTCGTATAAAGCATAGAGAAAAGAACGAAATGTGGAGCTTCACCTTGAATGAAAAATTGGCTAGGTGCCTACAACGTTCAATCTACGTGATTTTATCCAAAGGAGTTATGCTGGTAAAATAAATATCAAACAACTGCCGTCTGCCCAATCAAGCATACCTTACAGGTTCACCATAGCATTCAATCCACTGTTAGAACCCCTGGCGGTATCATCGCTTCCCCATTCAGCATACCTATATCTCCATCTAGTGCCAGAACTTTCCTTGATGATCTTCTTAGAAAATATCCCAACGCCAATATCGAAAGGAAGGATCGCTCAATGAAAATGGCGTGGGTTGCGCTTTTTTCGATTCCCACTCCCGTAAAAAAGGATCCAATCACGTTTAAATACGGCTGGCCAGCAGGACAGCATGTTGAGAGCTGAACTCCTGGTCTCACACTCTCCCCAGGAACTATAATAAACTAGAGGCCTGTTAGGGCTTGGAAAGCCCTAATCTAGTCCGTATAACAGTACCTAGCACATTATAGTAACGATATAAGTCCTACCTATTTGACCTGGTACAAAATGCGGAAATACTATCTCTATCTCTATCTATACTATTAATAAGAATGAAACTCCGTCTGTTTGTCTGTCTGTTTGTCTGTCTGTCGTGTCTATGCACGGCCAAACGGCTGAGTGGGGGGAGTCTACGAGTGGGGGGATCTTCTTGAGATTTTCCAAAAGTGGGAGCGAGCGAATTTAAAATTGTTTAATCCCACCCGAACCATGGGCCGTAGGGCGGGAGGGGGGTCGAAGTAAGAATTAATGTGCGCTTTTTGGACTTCCCCGCTTCCCCTACCCCTCTAAACGGCCGTTGACAATTCCGGAAAAATACGGGTTTCGTAGGTTTTTGAACGAGGAAGACGACGGCGCGATCGGATCGCGGAAAAAGTATCGGGAAATGCGTCAAAAAAATGCGAGAGTACGGACCCGTTTTCTCGAAAAGTCCGCCGAAAAACTTGGTTTTTTCCGATTAAAATATACCCCATAAAGGTACGTTTTTCGGAACGGTTTTCGCGGGCGAAATAGAGCTTTGATCCCGCCAAATCTGAATCCGAAGTCGGATATCGAAAAAAGTGACGGAAAGTAGGTCAAATTGCGAGCGGAAGCGAGCAAAACGATTAAAATGATTGTGGCGTGGACGAGAGAAGGCTCAAGAATTGACGTGGAGGGTTCGATGTCACAATGTTGCGAGGCGAACAGGTATACATAGGTACCACCTACCTTGCGAGCGAAGCGAGAGCCATTTCAAATAATAAATACGGACTTTGTCCTACACATATACAGGTATACCTTGCGAGCGAAGCGAGCAACATCCCCGAATAAACTTTTCGTGGTTCCACGTAGTTTTATAAGATTTAATTTGTTTGTAAGAATTCCCAACTGAAAAAAACGTCTGCCAAGTTGGGTGGGCAGTACAACATTCCCTAATAAACTTTTCGTGGTTCCACGTAGTTTTATAAGATTTAATTTGTTTGTAAGAATTTCCAACAGAAAAAAACTTCTGCCAAGTTGGGTGGGCAGTATAACTTCCTCAAGCGAGCGAAGCGAGCAGCATCCCCTACAGAAGTTAAACCTACCCTTAGGGATCTACCGTTTGCGAGCGAAGCAAGCAACATCCCCTACATGTTTCAATTGCGAGCGAAGCGAGCAACATTCCCTACATACCACACTTTGCGAGCGAAGCGAGCAACATTCCCCACATACCACACTTTGCGAGCGAAGCGAGCAATTTAATGGGGGGTCCGGGGGGCTTGCCCCCCGGCTGGACGTGGAGGCGAGCGTAGCGAGCCGGAGCGGCTAGTTATTAATAAGAATGAAACTCCGTCTGTCTGTCTGTCTGTCGTGTCTATGCACGGCCAAACGGCTGAGTGGGGGGAGTGTACGAGTGGGGGGATCTTCTTGAGATTCTCCAAAAGTGGGAGCGAGCGAATTTAAAATTGTTTAATCCCACCCGAACCATGGGCCGTAGGGCGGGAGGGGGGTCGAAGTAAGAATTAATGTGCGCTTTTTGGACTTCCCCGCTTCCCCTACCCCTCTAAACGGCCGTTGAAAATTCCGGAAAAATACCGGTTTCGTAGGTTTTCCTACGAGGAAGACAACGGCGCAATCGGATCGCGAAAAAAGTATCGGGAAATGCGTCAAAAAAATGCGAGAGTACGGACCCGTTTTCTCGAAAAGTCCGACGAAAAACTACGTTTTTTTCCGATTAAAATGTACCCCATAAAGGTACGTTTTTCGGAACGGTTTTCGCGGGCGAAATACAGCTTTGGGTCCGCCGAATCTGAATCCGAAATCGGATATCGAAAAAAGTGACGGGCAGTCGGTCAAATTGCGAGCGGAATTGCGAGGGAAGCGTTTAACATCAGAAATTAATCGACCACTGGCCGCCGTTACATAACGTTGCTTACCTGAAAGGGACGCGATGACCCCCAGGGGACTCACTACGCACTTGACTCATTTCAACGGAATTTCATACGGGTACCTGCAGGCCTATTTCAAAAGAATAAATACGGGTTTTTTCCTACCTATATACAGGTATACCTTGCGAGCGAAGCGAGCAACATCCCCGAATAATCTTTTTGTGGTTCCACGTAGTTTTATAAGATTTAATTTGTTTGTAAGAATTTCCAACAGAAAAAAACGTCTGCCAAGTTGGGTGGGCAGTATAACTCCCTCAAGCGAGCGAAGCGAGCAGCATCCCCTACAGAAGTTGAACCTACCCTTAGAGATCTACCGTTTGCGAGCGAAGCGAGCAACATCCCCTACACACGTTAAACCTACCCTTAGGGATCTACCGTTTGCGAGCAAAGCGAGCAACATGCCCTACATGCCACACTTTGCGAGCGAAGCGAGCAAAATTCCCTACATGCCACATTTTGCGAGCGAAGCGAGCAATTTAATGGGGGGTCCGGGGGGCTTGCCCCCCGGCTGGACGTGGAGGCGAGCGTAGCGAGCCGGAGCGGCTAGTACCTAATAAAATAAATATCACCAGTTGAGGTGGTCCTCGCTACTCTGAGACTAAACAAAAAGTTGAATCGGGAAATTCAGAATTAGGGCATGGTGATAAATAACTCTTCGTTCAGAAATAACTCTCCTAGATGTTAGCAACTACACTACGTTCCTTATTTACCGTGAATTGATGGCAACTGTTGTTGCCGCCACAGACTAATAAACAACTCGCGTTGATAAGGACCGCCTAGAACACGATCAAGGCGGGTATAAAGACGAATGGCGGCACTTTTGCAACAAACTTGGGGCTTTGCTGATTCGAATGAGCAGTCTAACACTAAAATCGGACCAAGAAGTACATCACAATTTCAAAGACCGTTCGGAATTATATATAAAGAAGATTGGACCCCAGGGGTTGTTGGAGGATCTTCAGCCCTTGGATCAAAAACATCGGCATCGAAAAACTCGCACTGAGCAGACAAAATGAGCAATATCACCTATTTTATTAAATTCCATCAGCTGACAGATCAGGCTTTTCAAAATAGTGCAATATGAAGGGTATCAGGTCGTTGAAGTGAGCAAAACAATGGCAGCTGGAGATGCCCACCAAGAGTTGACTTAATGTTGTACCAAGGTCACGTTTTTGCAGAGTATCATTCAACATTAACATGGTTGCCATGGTTAAGGAGATAAGACATGGTATTATATTTTATCATTAAACAGTAAAAATGAACAATATCATCGATTCTATTTAATTCCATGAGCTGACAGATCTCGAGCTTTCCTAAAAGGTGCAATATGAAGGGTTTCAGGTGGTTGAAAGTGGCCAAAACAAAGGCAGGTACTGATATTCATAATAGGAGCTAAGGCTGCTCATCAAGCATAAAACTAATGATGAGTCAAGGTCACGTTTTCGACTCGCATCTATATACATTAATAATTTTGCAATCTTCAAACGGAAAATACGGATAAGAGTTTTTATTTTAGCATTAATCGGAGAAAATGAGCAATTTCAGCTATTTCATTTGTGGCAGAGTTCCCGTCAGAATCCCAGAGAAAGCGCTGCCGCCGCTCCGTTGGAAAACAACGGGCGTCGCTCGCCTCTTCTCGTGTTCTTGAAAGGCTGAGTTTGGCGTTGGATGGGTGATCCAGGTTCTGGAACACCAATCTTCTCCGAACGTAGCATATATGCTATTAGTACGAATTGTATCTCTGACGGGATACTGTCATTCTCCTCTACCTCTTTTTCGAGGATTTAGGCCCCCCTTGCACCTCTGGGGAGGTACCTAGATGACTGAAGTGGCCAAAACAATGGCAGATAGGTCCTGATATTTATTAACAGGGGCTGGAATTGCTCTTCGAGGGTTGAATTGATGTTGAATCCAGATACCGTTTTTGCAGTGTATCAATCAACATTATTTTGTTTGCCATTATCAAATGGAGAAAACGTGGTATTATATTTTAGTACTGAGTGGAGGAAATGAATCACCTATTCTATGTAATTCCATGATCTGACAGATCTCGAGCTTTCCAAAAAGGTGCAATATGATGGGTATCAGGGGGTTGAAGTGGGCAAAACAATGTTTGCTAGAGATTCCAAGCGAGAGTTGAATTATTGTTGTATCAAGGTCACGTTTTTGCAGTGTATCATTCAACATTAACATGGTTTCCATGGTTAAGGAGATAAGACATGGTATTATATTTTAGCACTAAGCGGAAATAATGAGCAATACCATATATTTTATTTTATTCTATCAGCTGACCGATCTTGAACATTGCAGAAATATGCAATATGAATGGTGTCAGATGATTGAAAGTGGTCAAAACAATGGCAGGTACTGATATTTAGTACGAGGGGCTGGAGATGCTGATCGAGCGTTAAATTTATGTTAAATTAAGGTCCCGTTTTTGCATTGCATCAATCAACAATAATACGTTTGCTATGGTCAAACGGATAAGATGTGATATTATTTATAAGCCCTGAGCGAAGGTAGTGGGCTAATTCGCCTGTTCTACTTAACTCCATCAGCTGAAAGATCTCTGAGAGATTTCCAAAAAAGGTGCAATATGAAAGGTATCAGATGATTGAGGTGGGCCAAAATAGCGTTGTTAAGAAAATTGGATGACTTCATACGACCCCCCATGTCCGCTTTCATCACTATCGAAGACAGGAAAGCTTTACGTCCACGCAAATAGCGAACAAATTGTTCCCCTCCGAAATTAAATTTCCACTCGCTTTGTGCGTTGCAGAGCTTGCAAATCAAATTTGCTCCTGTATCGGTTTGCCTGTCTGTCCGTCTGTGCTAATTCCTTGTCCTTGTGTGTGTGAGTTCACTCTTAGATGTTTGGATGGGTAGTTTTCCTTGCAATCGGATCGATAATAGCATATACGCTTGCGACAATGTGAATTTCCTATAAGGGAGATTTTTCACGATCTATCGGTCCGGATGATGCCTTTCGAATTTTATTTAGATAGCGTTATTAATTGCGCATGCGCGAAACTAAGGTTGGTTGGCATAGGAAAAAATCCGACATTAATCCGACATTGGTTTTGTTGAAACTTTCAGCCATTGCTTTGGCTTAGGAGGTCCCATATCAACTCTATCGCCGTCTGGTGAATAGTATCTTTCCCGAATGTGTGATTGTTATACGTTCTCGATGCTGCCTGTTATACATTCTGAAAACGCTGTCTATCTAGGTGAGAATTGTGTTGTACATGATACTTTTCAAGTTCGAAAATGTTTTTGGTCGAACCACATTTGGATTGGAATGGGACTCCAGCTAGTCATCACAGGCTCCGCCTATCGACTAGCTAAAATATTCAAAAAGTATTTTCCTATTACGTTCCTGTATGTGTACACTCTTGAATATACTACTATTCTCTCTCTCTACACACAATAGTATAATAAATGACAGACAGTCCGCTTATAAAGCCCACTACGGAACGGAAACGGCTCTTATTAGCGCCCTGAACGGAGTGAGAAGATCAATGGACAACCGCATGATCACAATTTTTGTTGGTATCGACTTTAGCCGTGCATTTGATTTGACTAGACACGATATTTTGCTCTCAATCCTTAGGTACATTGGGGTATCTCCAAATATGTTGCTGTGGTTCGATTCGTATTTGTCTGGTCGCTCACAGAGCACGAAAGCACCTGATGGCACTCTTTCGTCTTGGCAAGATATAGTGATAGGTCTGTGCTCAGGTCAGGGGTCTGTACTATCTGGCTTGCTTTTTCTGTTTTTTTTTTTTTTTTTTTAAATTCAATTCCAGATGTATTTATGTATTGCTCTTATAATATTCACGCTGATGACCTTCAGTTGCAATATTCATGCAAATTAGATGAGTTGGATGAGGCAGTTAACAGAGTGAATGCAGACCTTGCATGCTTAGATGACTGGTGCTCTGAGTACGGCATGATATTGAATGCAGTGAAGAGTAAGGCTATGTTTTTGGGAAATACTAAGCTTTTGGCTAGAATAGATTCCACCTTAATTCACCCAATCATAATAGGAGACTCGGAACTCGACGTAGTTAAACAATTTAAAATGTTAGGCATCTTAGTGGCAGACAACCTGGATTGGGATAATCAAGTGTCAGAAATTTGCAGGAAGATGTATAGGAGCCTATACCAGCTACGTAGGTTAGCAATAGATTTCCCACTATTTGTTAGAGCTCAATTAGCTCAAACTGGTTCCTTCTTTCGAATATGCCGCATCAGCATTTTGTGATCTGACTTCCAAACAAATGGATACTTTACAAGTAGCCATGAACTCCATCGTTCGTTTTGTATTTAGGCTACGTCTTGATGTTCATGTGACACCATCCAGTCTTGTGCGAGAGCTCGTTGGAATAACATCGGAGCGACCTCCCGCGATAAAGGTTTATTACACTGATGTTTCGCTTCGCGTTTGGGAATGTTTATTTAGTGGGATGACTGACAAGGCGGACGCCGCTGGCGAGCAGACGACGCTCCAGGACATTGTTGATCAAACTAAGCAAGAGTTATTGCAACATCGCATAACAACAAGAGCCTTCGCTGACCCCAACGTAAGTGATGCTTTTAATCATCTGTACTCTATTATAACTGACTTATGCGATTACCTCAGTCAAGCTAACGATCATATTGTTAAATTAAATGAAAATCAAAAGGAAAAACAAAGGACATCGGAATTAACTCAACCCAACGTCCCTACATCCTACAGTACGGACGAAGGCGAATTGTCTAGAGAAACTGACTGGATCTTAAAAAGGGCCCGCAAGAAGCGTAAGGCTCGGCGTTCTCCGGAGGTTGAATGGCCTACCAACACGACTAAGACTGACAAGGACGTAACCAAGGTAACCAAGGTAGAAACGATTAAGCCTAAAAAGGACCCTCCTCCACCACCCATAAATGTTGTAGGGCTAAAGAGCTACGCAGCCCTCAAAGATATGTTACTGAATATCCCTAGAGAGCAATACAAGGTCACTGCTCTCAATAATAACGTTTGGAAAATAAATGTAGATACAAGAACCAATTGGAAACTGATTACAGACAAACTACGTTCAGATAAAAAACAGTGGTACACATATCAAGACAAAGCAGACAGACCTATTAAGGTCATGGTTAGAGGATTAAGGTAAGTATGGGTAACTGGGACCGGGATTTACAACATTGAAAAAAGAATTAATGTTTATCTACCCATATAATTTTTTTACTTGAATGAAAATTCAAAATGGCATTTTTGTTTGTTAATGGGGTTTATATAGAATAGGTTTCTACATCAAAACGTTTTTTAATATGATAAATATTATTTATTAAAAATTTTTTTTTTTTCTAAGTTCAGTGGGCCCAGTTACCCGAGGCTCTTGAGGTATCTGGACCACCCCCCTTTATTTTCCGTATGAATCTTAATTCAAACTGTTTAAGCATCTGGGCCCATTCATCAACTATCAAGGTTTTTTATTTATAATTTTTTAAATTTTTTCCTTGAAATTAAAGCAAGGAAACAAGAGATGTAACCAATCCTGGCATACAGACATGAGGGATTCTGAAGAAAAAACTATGAATTAAAGTGCATTAAACTTTGTATTTTAAACAAATATCTTCAAAATTAATTTTAAAAAATTCAAAACCAATGAAATATGCTTTTTTTTTAGAAAATAAAAAAGTACTTAATAGTATTTAATGGATGGTCCATTAGAAAAATCACAATATTTCAAGTTGACTAAAACTAAGTAAGAAGGAACAAAATCCAATACCAATCAGTCTTTAGTAATATTTTATAAGTACTTACTTAATAGTATTTAATGGATGGTCCATTAGAAAAATCACTATATTTCAAGTTGACTAAAACTAAGTAAGAAGGAACAAAATCCAATACCAATCAGTCTTTAGTAATATTTTATAAGTACTTACTTAATAGTATTTAATGGATGGTCCATTAGAAAAATCACTATATTTCAAGTTGTCTAAAACTAAGTAAGAAGGAACAAAATCCAATACCAATCAGTCTTTAGTAAGTAATATTTTATAAGTACTTAGTTTAAAAAAATTAGTACTAGAAGTAAGTAGGCACGTTGTTTGGAGAAAATCCTATCATATCTAGTTTAATAAGTATACTTAGTTGGTAACTACATAGGTACTTGACTAAGTAGGTATCATTTGGTTTTTGTAAGTCTTATTCAAATAATAAACCATGTACGTCAGAGACGCTAAACAATCCTCTTTTATTAATAGGAACCGGGGGTTTTATAATCTTTAGTATCTCGTAGTCGTTATACCACAATATATCCTCTACTTCTGGCCACTTCCAGCTTTTTATCCCAGCACATTTCATGTGTTTTACCCGAACTCTATCCTCTTCAACCTCCAATACCTGTCCTGGATATGTATTGCCCTCATAGTCAACAGCAACAAAATCTCCAGGAATAACAGTTATCGACCCTACAACATTAGTGTCAGAGTCGGAACTGGTCAAACTGAAATTTTCTTCAGAGTTGCTATCTGAATCAGTTTCCTCATCCAGCAAAGTATTCTTTGTAGAGGTACTAGCAGAAATCTTGATTTTCGACTCCTTACTGGTGCTTGCAACATCATGTTGTAACTGGAGGCGTTCTCTTTGTTTCTGATCTTTCTGTTCTTTCTTCTCTTTTTTCTTCTCTTCAGCGAGAGCCAACTTTCTTTTCTTCTCAATAAACTCATCTGTAGTTAAAATCTCTGCCCCTGAGCAAACCCGTTTACGGGATGGTTGATTGTCTTGAACATTTGATGACTTCTTGGAGTGTAACATAGATAAAATCGTCTCCTCAAAATTAATTTTGAGTGGGCTTTTGGCACATGGAATTTCAGGAATTGGAAGATGCTGTTCAGAAGACGGTCCTGGGGAAGGCTGTTCTTCAGAATGCAGAACTACACCATTATTGTTTAGAAGGTTAGTTTCATTAGCAAACCCAGGTCCATCAGTATCTCTGTCGTTGTTGGAGTGTGCATTTTTTTTATATTTTTCATAGGCCAGCACTTCAGATTGTTTGAAATTACATTTCCCACCACCCTTTTCTCTGTTTGGCCCACCCAGTTCATTGTCGTAGATGCCGGTACTCTCGAAACCATTTATTATATTGTTCGTAGGCATCTCCTCAAAAACTTGGCACAGAATAGTAGTAAACTCTAACTTGGGTATCTTTTTTCGAGGATTCATCCTCTGCCATTTTGTGAGATTTCTGTCCCATGAATCTTTCATGCTCTTAAAGACAGCTACATCAAGTGGCTGTAAGACATGAGTTGTGTGTGGAGGGAGCTTAACAAGTATCACATCATTTTGACGAGCGATTTCAATCAATCTTAATGTAATGTGGCTAACATGACCATCGAAAATCAGTACAGCTGGACGTTCAGGAGGAATGTTATGTAAAAACACCTTCTCAAACCAGTTTGCAAATATGATTCCATCCATCCAACCTCTCTGTGTTGCTGCATAGTTCACATGTGAACCACATTCCACATTCACCCAACTTTCGATGATATGTTTCCCCTTGAAAACGCACAGTAGTGGAAGTTTTTGTCCTGATGCAGATACGCACACAAGAACAGTGGTATTTTCACGCCCACTTGAACTAATAGTTCTGTGGGATGCATCACCTTTGGCTCCAACTACTTTTGTTTTGCTGGGATCGTGACAAAATGAGGTTTCATCACAATTGAAAATTAAATGATTTTTCCCTTTCAATCCGTTTTCCTCAAAAATCTTATCCAGCAAATCATAAAAACCATAGACAGAGAATGGGTTTACTTGCGACATTCGGACATATTCTACACCCTGAGGTTTTTTAATTGAAAGGTTGTGTCTGCTTTTGAAATTTTGAAACCATTCAGTTCCAGGACGACCATTTTTGAATCTCGTGTTAATGTCATTTGTACAAACGAATGCTTGCACCACATCAAAAACTTCTTCTCGTGACAATCCGAAACCCCATCTCTCCAAAATTCTCAAACAGTTTGCAAGCTGGGCTTCATACTCAACAGGAATTGAAGTCTTACCTCCTCCACCTCTACCGACACCCGACAAGACGCCTGAGCCCCTGGAACCATCCAAGTAGTGACGAAGTGTTGTTCGAGGAATCCCGTAAAGTCTTGCTGCTTCACGAACATTTCGGTTTAGATTTTTCACATCTTGTACCGCATTATCCAAGTCTTCTCTCGTATAGGATCCTTGGTCCGCACCCCTAGTTGTTTTTCTGGGTTTATTTCTTGGCATTTCTCTGGGGAAAAAAAAGAAAGAAAAATGAATGAATGAACAAAACAATTATTCGACAAATTTATGTTGTATTATTACTACAGTAGGTAATATTATTTACTAGGTACATCTTTTTCTGTGTTTTTTGGGGTAACTGGGATACCGGGTGTCTGGGCCCATCCTTTGGGTAACTGGACCCGGGGGTGGGTCCAGTTACCCAAAGGGTATGGCCCAGTTCCCCCAAACGTGACAAAAACATTGGGTATCCGGGACCCCCCCTCCAAAATCCATGCAACAGGTGGTTCAAGCAAAATACACATCTGCACACAAACAACAATGTCTCCTTAGATAATTCAAACGCTCACATCTTCAATAATTCAAAAAAAAGTACTTACAAGGCTGTGCAGAACTGAGGTTGTTGGAGTATTGTTTCACGGTTTCGAGTAGCAAAACTTTGACGCACCTTCACGAACAGACAAGATGGCTAAACCAAAAATGACCTGTTGTTCTGGAAGCTCCGTCTGGCCAGTGATGCCAACACATCAGCCAAAAATTTCTCTTTCCATTTAGAGAAGAGTGGGGAGGGTATGGCCCAAATACCCCATGGGCCCAGATACCCATACTTACCTTACAGGAAACGTGTGAGAAAACTGACATTATTGGAGACCTTAAGGAGCAAGGTCTTGCCATCCTGGATGTTACCAACATTCTCAAGAAAGAGAAAAGGAAAAATGACAGTGGTGAAATTGTAACCATTCATAAACCTCTTCCTCTCTTTATGTTAACCTTCGACAAAAATGAGGATGTAAATAAAATCTATAGTATTAAGGCCATTCTCAACATAATTGTGAAGATTGAGCCGGTGAAAAAAACTTCTAAACTCATTCCCCAATGTAAGAATTGCCAGTCATACATGCATACCCAATCCTACTGCGGGAAGGAATCTGCTTGTGTGAAATGTGCTGGAAAGCATAAAACTTCTTAATGTACCCTGAACAAAGCGGACTCCCCCAAATGTGTCAACTGCAAAGGGAATCATCCAGCAAATTATCGAGGATGCGAGGTAGCTAAGGAGCTACAAAGAATGAGAAACAAAATTACTAAACCCCAACTGAAAGAACAGACCAAGCGTGATGCTTCAGTTGAGAGGAATTTTAATAGGCGGAAATCGCTTACTTCAACCATTACAGGAGCAACTACTTCAAAGGTTTCATATGCTACAATTGCTAAAAAAGAGATTAATGTGTCGAACACAGAAAAAATGCTGGCACAGATACTGGAAAGACTGGATGAACAAAAACATACCAATAAACAGTTATTTGAAAGAATAACTAAGCTAGAAAAAGGACTTACTAGCCATGGACTGATTTAATGGGACCCACTTTAAGAATAGCAACATGGAATGCGAACGGATTGCTAAATCACATTAAGGAAGTCGAATTATTTCTCCACTCCAACAAGATAGACATCTTACTTATTTCTGAAACCCATTTCACTCGGACGTCATACATCAAAATAAGAGGATACACGTGTTATCATACGTTACACCCAAGTAATAAAGCTAGAGGAGGTTCGGCAATTCTCATTAAAGCTAACATCACTCACCATGAAGAACCAAAAATCGAAGAGGAAAAAATGCAGGTAACTTCGGTCAAGGTACAACTCAATAATAAAAGCTTTAGTATAGCCGCAATATACTGTCCCCCCAGGTTTAACTTAAAGAAAGATGATTATACGGTCCTTCTTAAATCGCTTGGTAACAACTTTATAATAGGAGGTGACTACAATGCCAAAAATACCTTCTGGGGTTCGCGATTAACCACGGCTAAAGGTAAAGAGTTGTATGAAGCAGCAGCTTCTTTCAAGTGCGACTTCCTCTCAACTGGAAGGCCTACATACTGGCCCACAGATGCTAACAAAACCCCAGACCTAATAGACTTCTTTATAAGCAAAGGTATCTCAAGTGGTTACATAAATCTAGAGGACAGCGATGACCTACCCTCTGACCACTCGCCTGTCATAATAACAATCAGTGAAAAAGTAATCATTAGTGAAAATTCTCCGAGTTTATTCAATAGAAATACTTGCTGGTCCTGTTTCCGGCAGCAATTGGAAACATCGATCGACCTTAAAGTTCCTCTGAAAACCCCTAAACAACTGGAAGACGAACTCGACTTATTCATCAATAACATACAACAAGCAGCCTGGTTATGTACCCCAATAAACCAAAACTGTAACTATGACACTAATTCGAAATCATATCCGTTAGAAGTAAGGGATCTCCTGTGCGCCAAACGTAAAGCCAGAAGGAAATGGAAGAATAACAGAACCCCTGAAAACAAAACTATTCTTAATAGACTCGGTAACAAACTTAAATATCTTATTAGATCAATAGATAACCAATCAGTTGAACATTTTTTGAGTAACCTAACTGCAGAGAAAGACACCGAATACTCCCTCTACAAGGTAACCAAAAATATAAATAGACCTAAATAGACCTAAAGTTCATTCTCCTCCAATCAAAAAGGATGACGGGACATGGGCCAGAAGTAACCGAGAGAAAGCTCAACTTTTTGCAGATCATCTCTATGAAACTTTTCAACCTCTTCCAGTGCAGACACCTGAAGAAAACGCAACACTGATAGAAAAAACGGATGAGCTTGATATTCGGCCCGTTACGTTAAAAGAACTCAAAGATGAAATTAAGGGCAACATTAATCCTAAAAAGACCCCAGGCTATGACCAGATAACCGGTCGAATTGTGAAAGAGCTCCCTGAAAAGGCTATAACAAAACTACTTCATATCATCAACGCCACGTTCAGGTTACGACATGTACCTTCCCAGTGGAAAGTAGCGGAAGTCATAATGATCTCCAAACCAGGAAAATCACCAAATGAGAAGACGGGGTACCGACCCATATCCCTCCTCCCTGTCTTATCAAAACTGTTCGAAAAATTGTTGCTCAAACGGCTTAAACCAATTATTGAAGACAGAAAATTGATTCCAGACCACCAATTCGGTTTCAGGCAACGCCACTCTACGCTAGATCAAGTTCATAGAATCACTAACATAATAGAAAAGGCTCTAGAAGGTAAAAAAATATGTGCCAGTATCTTCCTGGACGTGGCCCAGGCATTTGACAAGGTCTGGCACAAGGGACTTGAGTATAAACTGCACAGGGATCTCCCAAAACAGTTTTACTTACTCCTAAAATCCTACCTAGCGAACAGACACTTCAGGGTAAAGCAGGGTGACCAGTACTCTGTCTTGAAGCCTATAAAAGCAGGGGTACCGCAAGGTAGTGTCCTGGGCCCAGTACTTTACCTGCTGTACACACGAGATCTTCCACAACAGGAAAACACAACTGTAGCTACTTTTGCAGATGATACTGCCATCCTCTCTGTTGGAGATGACGCTGAAACTGCAACTCGCAATCTACAGACGTCCACTAACAAGGTTGTCAATTGGACCAAGATGTGGAGAATGAAACTAAATGAAACAAAGTCAGTGCATATCAACTTTACTAATAGAAAAATCATAGCCCCAGAAGTTGAGATCAACTCAAATAAAATTCCATACTCTGACACTGTAAAATACTTAGGGATGCACCTTGATTCCAAACTTAACTGGAAATATCACATTGAAAAAAAGAATCAGGAACTAAAAATCAAGTTCAGAAAGATGTACTGGTTGATGGGAAGGAACTCCCATCTCTCACTACACAATAAATTACTCATATACAAACAGATACTGCGCCCTATCTGGACCTATGGGATTCAGCTTTGGGGTTGTGCGAAAAAATCAAATATTAAAACAATCCAAACCCGACAAAATGTAATACTGAGAAGTATAGTTCAGGCCCCCTGGTTCATGCGGAATGATGATATTCATCGAGACTTGAGGGTAGAAACGGTCACCGAAATTATCGCCAAATATGCAAGGAAGCACGAACATCGCCTCCACAAACACGAGAACCTGGAGATGCTCAACGTTTTAAACAACGAAGGAGAACTTCGGCGACTCAAGAGAAATAAACCTCTGGACCTAACTGTGCTGTGCAAATAGTGCAAGTGTAATCCAGTGTTCTTTTAACTGTACTTGATACAAGTATGGGCCAGGTTTTGCTGTAAACCTCCCCCCTTAGTGAGCCTAACATGAAATGTAATATTGCTAGATGAGATGTATATGTTTCAGTTGCAATAAATAAATCACGAAAAAAAAAAAAAAAAAAAAAAAAAAAAAATGTGACACCATATTACTTAAAGTTAGGTTGGCTGAAAATACGCGAAAGGAAAAAAACTTGCTATAGCCTCTATGCTTTTTTAAATTTTGAAATTTCGAAAGGCTTTTTGATCAATATCAATTCCGTCAAGATGTTCATTCTGTTCCCACTCGCAACGCAGCCTCACTTCTTCAGATCCCAAAGCACAATACAGTCCTATACAGTAAATCGTTTCATATGCAATCAATAAAACTTTTTAATATGAACCCACATATTTTTAATCTAAACAAGTCAGTTAGTAGCTTTAGAAATGAATATAAGAAAAATCTATTAGAAATGTATAAAGAAGAAAAAACCAATTATATTATGTAACAATTATATGATGTAACACTGATTACAAAGATATTCCATGATTTGAGTGTGAATTCCATATGGATCTGTGTACAAATCGAATTTAAACATATAAAGAGTGTACAATAATTTGAAGTAATAACATTGATATATACCTACAGCTATTTATATACTTATATATATTTTTTTTTACATATTAAATCTATTAACTTGATTGTACGAGGAATGTATATGTAACTTGTATAGGGAGGATGGAAGAGAGGACCATAAGGTCCTAATCCTTCCCTGTTTGTTTAAATAAATACCGTCAATCAATCTCTCCCTCTCTCTCACTCTCTCTCCCTCTCTCCCTCTCTCTCTCTCTCTCTCTCTCTCTCTCTCTCTCTCTCTCTCTCTCTCTCTCTCTCTCTCTCTCTCTCTCTCTCTCTCTCTCTCTCTCTCTCTCTCTCTCTCTCTCTCTCTCTCTCTCTCTCTCTCTGCATAAAAAAGATAATCCTACTTGTGTAAAAGATTATAGAGACATAAATAACCTGTGTGTGCTAGGAAAAATTTTTGATCTTTGCATTCATGATGAGCTATCACAATTCGTGCATGGTAACAATGTTTTGGATGGTTTTCAAGCCGGGTTTCGTCCTAATAGTAGTACAGAAATGGCACTGATTAAGGTTTTAGATGATGCAAGGTTAGCAATGGATAATCGTAAAGTTTTGATATTATGTACTATCGATTTTTCTCGTGCGTTCAATTCAGTGAACCATGAATTATTATTGTCAGTTTTAAGATCTGTAAATGTATCAGAGTCTTTAATCGCCTTTATCAATTTCGACGGCTAGCTCATAAGTTTCCTCGAGATATCAAGCAAAAGCTTGTACAATCGATGTTGATGCCCATAATGGATTATGCTTCAGTGGCGTACTGTAACTTGAACTCCGGGAAATGCGATAGCCTTCAAAAAGTTCAAAATGCTTGCATTCGATTTATTTTTTCAGTTCCTAAATGGGAACATATAACTCCATTTTATGAAAGGTTAGGCTGGCTAAAAATTCGAGAATGGAGAGAGTATAGGATAGGGACATTGTTATTTAAAATTCTGAAATTAAATGAACCTCAATATTTAAGAACAAAATTTAAATTTTTAATGGATGTCCATCAGAAAGCCACTAGAAACGCAACAAGCACACTGGTGTGTCCGCAACACAGAACTGTATTATATGATGGTTCATTTGAAGTGAGAGCCATTAGAATATATAATGAATTCCCTAATTTGTATAATTTTAACAATTCTATTGCAACATTTAAGAAAAATTTAAAAGAAAAACCGTTGAGCCGATATAACTAACAAAACAATTTTTTGAGCAACTCCTTATATTACAATGACCAAGCAATGATTAATTTACGTTGAGATATACACCTATTTTTATTCAAATTCCTTCTGCTAGTGATATTTTGTTTTATATATTAATTTTCGTGAAGACTGACAGCGATTTGTAAATGTATTTTATTCTATAATTCTGTATAATTGTAAGAGAGGGCCTTTTGGCCCTAAATTGTACAGATGAATAATAAAAACAGTCAAACAGTCTCTCTCTCTCTCTCACACACACACACCAGAAAGGCCTTTGAGGTTACAGAATTTCAGGAGTCTCCTCTCTCATAGTCATCACGCATAATCGGCCCTTCATACGAAAGGACATTCAAGCCCACGGCCCTTCCAAAACGCCCACTCAGGCCCTCCGATAACCCGCAACGTCACCGGGCGTCACGCTGTAGCGAACAGCTGGTGGCCCACCGAAACTTCCTTTGATCCCACGGATCCCACGGGGTGAAGGGAGGACACGACACCCCGGTATCAAGGTTGTGTAGATGAGAAGGGCGGGGAGAAACCTCTACACCCCGAGGACGGGGGGGTTTTTTTCCCCCTCCTCTACACCCCGATAACGCGGGGAGGGCTACGCCCCTCTCGACTCCCACGCGCGGCCCCACCCTCCCGCGGCGGAATCTGGGTCAGGCCGCCGCCTCCCGGTACTCTCAGCTGGCTTTTCCGGGGTCCGGCCTCTACAATTCCCTCCGCCTCACGCCCTTACAATTCTCATCCTCCGGACCTCTCTGTTATCACCCCGAAGGATATTTCACTCAGAACTTCGCTTCCATTCCTCAGAACCTGATGAAACGCTGTTTTTAACTAATCCACTTTTCACTTATCTTTTTTTTTTATAATTCTTTATTGGCATAGTTTTTTAACATGCAGCCATAAATGTACATACAAGCATAAATCTTCTGCTGGTAATCTAAAACTCGGCGCTCCGCGCCTCGCCAGGGGGCAAGCCCCCTGGACCCCCGGTTACCTCTATTTACATACTTCGGACGAAATTACTGAAACACAGAATGTGTTTGCGTTGTCGCGCAACCAAGTGACAACCAAACAAGCGTCATTGTTTACTATTCATTTATAACATCAATTTATATAGTTATAGTATGAAACTACGAAAAAAAATACGAAATAAATTCGTGATAAATCAAGAGCGATTTATCAAGTAAATGTCCTAAAGAGGCTACATACGAAATTACAGCTTCCTACAGTGTAAAGTATAGAAATTAGCTTTAAAAGCCACTCATCTGATCCGGACCCTGGACATCGTCAAGTAAATGTCCTAAAGAGGCTACATACGAAATTACAGCTTCCTAGAATGTAAAGCATAGAAATTAGCTTTAAGAGCCACACATCTGATCCGGACCCTGAGCATCGTCAAGTAAATGTCCTAAAGAGGCTACATACGAAATTACAGCTTCCTAGAGTGTAAAGCATAGAAATTAGCTTTAAGAGCCACACATCTGATCCGGACCCTGAGCATTGTCAAGTAAATGTCCTAAAGAGGCTACAAACGAAATTACAGCTTCCTAGAGTGTAAAGTATAGAAATTACCTATTCAAATTATTTAACCTCCGCTTCACAAATCAAACCGTTTTCGTAATACTCAGATCACCTGCTATGAATCAAATCATCGAAACACAAGCTCAATGAAATCATCAGAAATTAACAAGCGGTTGCAATCATGTTCACAATATCAATTATTGAGAATGATCACCTGTGTGTAAACAATTATTTATATAACCATGCTCATAACTCAGTTTGTTGGACACGCACTTCGCAGTAGTTAACATAATATTGTTGGATAAATCGAGAGCTTTCGAACGAATGGTCAACGAATTTTGTGGGATGAAAAACGACGAAGTACCATATCCCTAGCAACGACTCGGTTGTACGTGAAAATCATCCGTCACACATTTCGTTACCATCCCGCGTTCCATTTTCGGCTAGTTAGTCCATGGCTAAAACACATTCTGTGTTAAAAATATTTACCAAAACATCTTATTATCTAGACTTATATTCTAATATCATTCTCTTCTAAAAATTCCCATAATAATTGAAAAATAATAACATTTCCCTCTCGTAAAATAAATGTATAATTAAAAGGTATTTCCAACATCCTATATAACTTCTGGAATAACCTGTCCCTAGAGACAGCATAATGCATTACAATATGCTCCAAACTTCCTTCTTCTCCACAATGAGGACATAAATCGTGCAATATTTCGATATCGTTGCTACTAGTCTTCCTAGCCAAATACGACGGATACAGCGCATGATTACTCCTCATTCTACATAGTACTCGAATAAATTTCTTGTTTGATATTATGTTTGTACCATATATATTTTTTATCTGTGGGTGAATATAGCATTTCCAAGCCAAATGAAACCTTTTCCAAGCCAAATGAAACCTTTTCCAAGTCAAATGAAACCTTTTCCAAACCAAATGAAACCTTTTCCAAATCAAATGAAACTTTTTCCGAACCAAATGAAACCTATTGCGAAAATGAGTGAAATGAGGTACCTAGATAGGTAGGTTCCCAATCACATTCAATAGTCAGAAATTTCTCAAACTTACTTGTTTCCTATTCTACTAAGGTGAGATCCACTTCGGTAATCCTATGCCTGAAATTCATCGAATTTTCATTTTGCCAACGTCTTTCTATGATAGGTATAATTGCATCTACTTGCAACTTGCAGGGTACCTACCTATCTACGTACCTCATTCACTCATTAGCGAATTTTTGAAGAAAATTAAGCTATTGTTCTCGCCTCAAAATTTGTAGAATGTGAATTTTTGAAAAACTTTTATGCAGAAATCCGTTTCAGGCTATTCTGAATCATATTCTGAAGTTAAACGCATTTTTTAATGTATGTATGTATGTGTCATTCCAGACGATAACTGTCCGTAGAATTGTGCTAGAAACTTCAAACAAATTTTAAAATGTTAAGGACACAAAACGCAAGTTCAAGTTTGTTGGCCAGCATGATCGGATTACATCTTCGGGTTGAAATTTTCAAAAATGTAGTCAACAATTTCAAAATAGCCTGTTTTTTGAGATTTGTTGTGCGAAATACTTTTTTTCAGCATACTAGGTAACATGTGGTAGGTATATTCGGAATCAGCGTAAAATTTCCTATAAGAATATGTATCAAGTTTTCAAAAATTTCAAAGTTGAAAAATCAGTCAAAAATCGAAATAATGCCGTTCGCTAGTTGTAAAAATCGGTAATATTTGCATGAAACATTGTCCAAATTCAGATTGAACTACTCTTATGTAGCGACTGAAATGTCGAAGATTTCTTCAAAAATTCGCCCATGGGGTCTTGCTGCATGACTGGAGTTTTTTCTCAATAGGTTCCATTTGGTTTGGAAAAAGTTTCATTTGATTTGGAAAAAGTTTCATTTCGTTTGGAAAAGGTTTCATTTGACTTGCAAAAGGTTTCATTTGACTTGGAAAAGGTCATTTGGCTTGGAAATGCTATATCTTTGAAGAATCGGCCTTTGTCACACTCAACATATCTATTTTTCCATTCTACTCTTACGTTTTCCTTGAATGCACTGTAGAAATCATCCTTAGACAAAAGGCATTCCAAAACTTCACCTGTCACAGCAGCAGTTTTTGCAGCCCTATCCGCTCTCTCGTTATATGCCAAACCACTATGTGCCCGAACCCATACAAAATGAACGTCAATATTCGCATTTCCACAAAACTTCACCAATTCAACAATCTTGGCTATAATATGATTGCTGAATTTAGTCATCCTATCACTTGAAATCGCTCTTATCACGCTGTCAGAATCAGTGCAAATTATTGCATGGGTATCATTCGAATTTGCATTGCTGACTATAATATATTAGAGAGCTAACTCTATAGCTGTGGCTTCCGCAATGTATATAATAGCTTCGTTGGAAAGTTGGAATTGTTTTTCTATGTCGTTCGAAATGTCAACAAACACACAACCTACTGAATTTGGTGACTTCACTTATCTTCAACTGACAAAAACTTCTCTGATAACCCATCAGCAGTTGGGTGCCAAATGTTAACAAACGCACCCATCAGCAGTTGGGTGCCAAATGTCAACAAACGCACCCATCAGCAGTTGGGTGCCAAATGTTAACAAACGCACCCATCAGCAGTTGGGTGCCAAATGTCAACAAACGCACAACCTACACAATGTGGTGACTTCACTTATCTTCACCTTACCAAAACCTCTCTGATAACCCATCAACAGTTGGGTGCCCGCTATTTTAAGAAAGGTAGAATTTTGATGACCTCCACCCGAAATTCGGTTTAAAATGTCGGAAAAATGACCCCAAATTTTTTCAGATTTTTTACATTACATAAACCTACGCCGGTAGCTCGATTTTGGTTTTTGAAATACGCTTTTTTTGTGTCAATATCAGACTTTTGAATATAACTTTTACAAACTTCTTTGTAAAATGGTGAAACATCGTATAATTACGTTTTTGGGCTCGCTGAACTCGAATATGCAGTCATAACAAGTCGACAGCAACGACATTTGACAGTTTGGAATCTCAAAATCGTCAAACACATGTCGAAAAATTACAATTTTTCAAAATTCATTGTAAAATTATGAAAATTTGTATTTTCACGTATTTATGTTTGAATTTGATTTTTTGACAGCGAATTCGAGTTCAGCGACTCAAAAAATATAAGAATACGAATTTTCATAATTTTACTATAAATTTTGAAAAGATGAACATGATTGAATTTACATTTGTTCATGCGCAGTCAGGTATTAATTTGGTAACAACGAAACTGACAGGAGACCATCTACAACCTAACCCGCGCAATCTGTGACAATTTCATCGAAATCGAATGAAAACAGTGGAAATTAATGTTGTTACAAGGATTTCCCATAGGCGCATGCGCAGTAGCTGTTAATGATACAATCATGTTGAAATTGATATGGAATGATAAATCGACATCACCCAACTATCATCCAAATTTGAGCGAGGTCGGACGACTAGGGCGTGAAAAATGGAGAATAATGGAATTTACGTTTGCGCATGCGCAGAGTGGAGTAATTATTTTGCAACAAAGTAGGGATAAATAATACGTTCTGGCGCAGGGGCCAACACGGCGCAGAATACGAACCCGCACGACACATGATACTAACCCGCATAACACATGATGGCCTACCCGCACAACGCATAAATTGAAATTTTCTGTACATTGTGCTTCCGTTTATCGTAAGATCGAAAAATAATAATGCGTTGACCGGGAATCGAGCAGGCGACCTCCCAGTCACCAGATAGGTGTTTTAGCCAACTGAGCCATGACGCCAGATGTCAGCAATGAATATAAGTGTTTCATACGATGCATGCAGCTTTTGATCACCCATCCCTAATGTAATATAGCAGAACGGTCAAATAAAGGTATGTGCTATTTATTCTCAAATTGGATTATTAGAAACTGGAAATGCGTATATATAAATCACAAATGTCAGCACTCTCTCGGTATTATTATTCCATTTTAAACCTCTTGAAGAACCTGATCTACCCAGTTCCTACATTGACCCTAAGGGAATTTCTTTGTTTATCATCTATTCTTCATAAAATTGTTCACTAGCTCACAGTAATCTATCTCCTTCCATTCGGACACCCAATTAATTAGTCATGGGCCAACTATTGGTGGAGTTTGTCAAATTATATGTATGTGGTATGCATCACTTCAAAATTCATAAAATTTGAAAAATTGTCACTGTTATGCTTAAGAAGAATTTACTTCTACTGTACGTATTAGACATGCCAAACATGCGTTGATTTTAATAAATTCACTAGGGTCAGTGTAGGAACTGGGTAGATCAGGTTCTTCGAGAGGTTTAAAATGTATTACTAATACCGAGAGAGTGCTGACATTTGTGATTTATATATACGCATTTCCAGTTTCTAATAATCCAATTTGAGAATAAACAGCACATACCTTTATTTGACCGTTCTACTATATTACATTAGGGATGGGTGATCAAAAGCTGCATGCATCGTATGAAACACTTATATTCATTGCTGTCATCTGGCGTCATGGCTCAGTTGGCTAAAACACTTATCTGTTGACTAGGAAGTCGCCTGCTCGATTCCCGGTCAACGCATTATTATTTTTCGATCTTACGATAAAGGGGAGCACAATGTACAGAAAATTTCAATTTATGCGTTGTGCGGGTGAGCCATCATGTGTTATGCGGGTTAGTACCATGTGTCGTGCGGGTTAGTATTCTGCACCGTGTTGGCCCCTGCGCCAGAACGTATTTTTTATCCCTACTCAACAACGAAACTGATAGGGAACCATCTACACTCTAGCCTGCACATTCCTTAAAAATTTCATCCAGATTGGACGAAAACTGTGGAAGAAGCTTGTAACAAGGATTTCATATTGGCGCATGTAAAGTGGTTATTAATGGTATAATCATGTTGAAATTGATATAAGATGATCAAATTCTCATCCCTCAACTATCAGCCAAATTTGAGCGAGATCGAATTCATAGGGCGTTAGGGTGAGAATTACAAGGAAAGTGTCGTGTCTCTTCTTGAACGGCTGAGGAGCAAGACGAAATAGCGCTTGAGGGTGTGCAGTGTCCTTAGGTACGGCCATACATACGGCACGAAACATGCATACAGCGAAAATATGCGTACACCAGAAAACAGTAACTATTGACGAGGGTAAGTGGCAAATTTATCCAACTAATCTGAATTTTCACCAATATAAGGGATTGCCTACTTGATGTTATGCATTTTTAAGATGCGATCTTGAGAGCATTCAGGCCAAAAAAAAAATGTTAGACGTCACAGGTTAGCCTCACCATCTGTCAAAACTTGATCCCGTACGCATCTTTCGCAAGATTCCTGGTGTATGCTAATTTTGCTGTACGCATCGTGGATTCCACATGTGAGTTATCTGCAAGATACTTCTACTCAAGATGGAGTTTGGTCTACATAAATCCCGAGATTCTTACTCGCGACATGAATATAAGGTACAGTAAGAGATTCGACAATAATTGGCAGGAATGACATCAATATGATAATTTTAAATAGCGAAATTGCTTGGGTCGTCTTGGCGATAAGCACAATTCCATTCCTCGGGGCCCAGAAAGTATTTTTTATAGGAATTAAATCAGTGTTGAGTCTTAGAATCGAATCAATGAAAGACGGGAAAGGGAAAAGTCCAACAAGGAAAAGAGTGAGCAGCTCGTCGACGCCTTGCCACCTCGAATAAAGCGCTCAATCCATAGAATCACCGAAGGAAACGCATCTCAATGGATATCTGTCATTCCCCTATCATCTGAACAGATAGATTATGTCACCAACACAATTTCGAGACGCCATAAGCCTACGGTACGGACACGACCCCATTATAATAATAATAATAATAATAATTCTTTATTGCCATAAACATCGTCAATTAAAACAATAGAGCAAACGTCATTATAAAAAATTAGTAAGTAAACGTCTGAGGGGTGTAGGACAAGGTTGCGGAGTGTGGAAGAAAAAGGGGGGAGGCACAAAGCTCCCGAGTGTAGCCGGCCGGGGCCAGAGCGCCCCGACCAGCCCGGACCCACCCACCATGGCGGCTCCCGGGGCCACCTGCTCATTTCTGAACAGGCAGCCCTAACAAGTGACAAAGGTCACTCTGATCCGGAAAACACGCCAAGGGGGCCGCCCCCAGGCCGGCCGGAACACCCAAGCCACGCACCAGCATTAACACACTCATACCACAGTCACACAAATAAATAACATTCACTCCAAAACAACATACCCTAAAACCTAATATCACAGATGACAACAAGTCAGCATAGAGTACTATCATAAAAAATTCCTCTGCTGCAAGATAAATCTCTATGCTAAGATGATAAAAATATTACATAAATACCTTTTTATAAAATGATAATAATAACATAGCTGATAAATAGATAATGCTGTTTGATGACATAAAAACAATAAAAAGTTAACAGAAAAGGACATCAAGCAGAATAGACTGTTCATCTTAAATTGAAAAATTCACTGACCGAATAGAGTTCCTTGTCAATTAAAAACTTCTTTAAAGAGTTTTGAAACAAATGAAGTGCGGAGTTAATCGGTAGAACATATTTTTGAATGTAGAGGAAAAAATGATTTATAACTACTATGACAATGTAGTGGGTGCTCTTTTTGAAAAATTCTAGACGATGGTGGGGGATGCGCAGAAGGATGTGGTTGGATCTGGTATGATGCTCATGGTTCAAGGTGTCGTCTTTAAACGAATCTCGATGCTTCAGGTAGAAAATTACTGCTTCCAAAATTAAAATCGATGGTAGAGTCAAAAGACCCTCAGACCTGAAGCGACCTCTGCAGGATGAGTTGGGTGGCAAGCCCAAAACAATCCGAACCGCACGCTTCTGGATAACAAAAATTAGCTCAAGGTTGGCTTGTGACGCCCATGAGAGAATACCGAATTTGGCGCGTGAAACAAACAATCCATGATAGGTCATGAGTGACACCTTCTTAGATGTGATTGGGCGTATTTTGCGAAGGCAGAAGCACACTGAACTGAGTTTCTTCCTGAGCTCCATTGCATGTTGTTTAAAGCTGAGAGTTGAGTCAAGAATGGTGCCCAGGAATTTGGTGCTGAGAGCTGTAATTATAGGAGCGTTGCCCAGCAGGATGGTCGTGGGGGAGACAGATGGGGCCCGAGCACTGAAAAGAATTACATTTGTCTTGCTATCGTTTAGCAGAAGATGGTTGTTAAGCGCCCACTGCTTAAGCAGGATGAACTTCTCTTGAACAAGACGAATGCATTCCTGCTCAGAAACTGCAGACACAATGAAGTTCGTGTCATCTGCAAAGTTAATGACTTGTGTGTTTTTATCAAGCAACACTTCAGGTAGGTCATTAACCATTATGAGAAAGAGAATGGGTGCAATCAGGCTGCCCTGGGGAACTGATCTCGTGAGGTACTTACTAGTAGACAGATGAGGTCCAGATTTTCCCATAATTTGCACAGACCATGGCCGCTGGGTGAGGTAGGACCTAAACCAGTCATTGGTCACTCCTCTAATGCCGATTTTCTCCATCTTTGCAAGCAGGACATCGTGGGAAGTAATATCAAAGGCTTTTGTGAGGTCTGCCATACAAGCTGCTACAAACAGGCCCTTGTCTATGTTTGAGCAGACAAAGTCAATGAGCTCAGCTAAGGCCGTCTCAATTGACCGCCCTTTCCGAAATCCATGTTGGGCATCATTGAAAAACCTGATGGAGTCCAGGTATGCTACAAGTCTAGACAGCATCAAGCTCTCCAGAACTTTAGCTAGGAAACTCAACAAACTGATTGGCCTGTAATTGTTTACATCCGATAAGTCACCTTTTTTTGGAATAGGCGTAACAAGAGCATGCTTCAAGAGGTCTGGAAAACAGCCTGTACTGAAGGAGGTATTGAAAATGTCACATAGCACAGGAGCGATTGTTCCTATGACATTTTTGAAAATAGCAGCGGGTACTCCATAAGGGCTACCAGTAGTGTTTTTTAGCTTCTGGCAAGTCTCTATAATTTCATTAGCCGATACTGGGGCAAGGAAAAAGCTGGTGGATCGGCACTGCAAGGCAGCTGCTGCCTTGTGAAGCTCGGGGAATCCATGATGGGTAATGGAAGAGCTGTACTTTCCAAAATGGTCCGAGAAAAGCTCGGCCAAGGTCGAAGGATCAGTTATCAACGAGCCATTGTGCATTAATTTCGGAGGTACCTCAGAGACCTGGTTTTTGTTCTTTGCAATGTTCCATGCCAACTTTGTAGGGTTCGATGACTGTGAAAGGGCAAGATCATTGAAATTCCTGGTTGTTACCTTAAGCAGGCACGAATGCTTTTTCAAGAGACCTCGATAGTGACTCTTCGAGTTACCACAAGAAATATTCTGGTAAGCAGACCGTAGGACCCGCCGGGAGTTGATGATTGCCGCTGAGCTGTTGATAAATTTCTTCAAAGGGTCCGGCCTTGCTCTAACAATTACCCTTTTAATAGGAAAATGGTGATCGAAGAGGGCCAGAAATACCTCCCAGAAGTGTCTGTATTTATCGTTAACGTCCTTCAGCAGAGCAATCTCAGACCAATTATTGGCAATTAGATCCTCGGAGAAAGCAACAAGCTCCTGTCGACCAAAAAATCGTTTAAACCTGTATTGAATTTGTGGGCAGAGGGGTGCAGGAGATTTCAAATGTAGGTGAAGTGCCGAGTGATCTGACAAGTGATTATCCATGACAAGTGCATCACAGCCTGTAGAAGCTTCATTTGTTAGTATGTTATCTAGACAGGTGTTAGAGGCTGGTCTCGTGACACTGGATGTTGTAGGATGGAGAGCAAAGGACTCCAGCACCGACAAAAATTCAAGTTTTTGATTTGACTCAGAGCACAAGTCGATATTGAAGTCACCGGCTACATAGAGGGTCTTGTTTCCACGGCCCCGGGCCTTCTCAAGGACACTTTCAAGAGCCTACAGGAAAGGTGCTGGCAAGGATCCGCTAGGGCGATATATTGAGCAAATAATAGTCGGAGGGGAATTCGATGGCACAAACTCGATTGCAGCACACTCGAAGTTACGAGATACTGATAACTGGACAATGTCAGGTCTATTTGTCACCGGAATACGTCATTGGCCTTCCAATGACATGCGATGGGTGCAATGAAGAATTTTCTGTAAACCATGCACTAAATTGCAAACGAGGGGGCCTGATAAAACAAGGGCATGATCAGCTTCGTGATACAGTCGTAGCCTTAGCAAATCTCGCATGGAGAGGGGTGGTAGTTGAACCAGTGATGCAGGAAGCTGACAACGCTACTCCTGGGGGGTATGGGATAGAGAAAGAGCGTCATTCTTCGATATACGCGTTAGGAACGCCGACGCTACTCCCTATGCCTCCCGGCATTGGACTGAAATAGCAGAGAACGCAGCCAGAGATAAGGATAGGAAATACGATGAAGCCGCAGAAGACCTCAGAGCCACATTCACACCACTCATAACTTCAAGCGAGGGGGTATTGCACAGGGAATTGCTTGCATTTCAAAAGATACTTGCGATGACAGGCTAGTTCACTACCGAAATTCAAATCGCCACCATACATGGCGTGTCAATGAGACTGAGACATCCAACAAGGAAAACATACAATTTTCGGGCGTGGATGAGGAGCGAGACCATATAGGACTGGAAGATGGTGCCCCTCTACACCTCCTGGGCGGTGAAGAAGATTACAACTGAAAGAAGACCAGAAAAGGGAAGTACGAATAAGATTGAGAGAAAATCAAAAGAATTAAAGATACACTGCCAAGGAAATGGCACATGAGCTTCCTCGTGACCTTCACAGTACGTCACCATTAAATTCCAGAAAACTAGATACGACCGGTTCTGGCATCAGGGAATTGAAGTGGGAATAATTATTAAGGTGGGAAATTGGAAGCTGAATGGTACATATAATAAATGAAATTAATAAGGAAACCCTGAAAATTTGACCGAAATCCGTTCACAATTGCCTGAGTTATAACCGAAACAAGAAAATTTTGGTTGCGCCTGCGCAGAGGCTACCGTTGATTCGATCATGACGGAACTGATAGCGGTCCATGCAGAGCTATACCCGCACGATCCCTAAAAATTTGAAGAAAATCGCATCAAAATTGTGGAAATTACGGCTGTTGCAAGGACCGTAACAAGAATATTTCGTTCACGCATGCGCAGAGCGTACCGCTAATGCAATTATGATTATTGTCTTATGGGACCTCAAGGGACCTTACCCACATCATCCCTGAAAATCTGACTGAAATCCGTTCAACATTGACCGAGTTATGACCGTCACAAGGAATTCACGTTAGCGCCTGCGCAGAAGCTACCGTTGATTCGATCATGATGAAGTTGATAGGGGACCATCTAGAGCTTAACCCGCACGATCCCTGAAAATTTGGTTAAGATCGGATCAAAATTGTGGAAGCTATGGCTGTTACAAGGAAATGTGGACAGACAGACACAGACACGGAACCAAATTTGTTCAAGAGGCTCTGAAACGCAAAATGCGAGTGAAAATTTTGATTTTGGAGCAAAAAAATTTTTTTCATTTCGAAAGTGAAAACAAAGCTTCCGCTGCCTTGCAGTCTCGGAAGCAAAAATAAAAGAAGCCGAATCAACAAGAAATCCAAGTTCCACAACAAACACATAATGATACCACTTGTTTTATTTATACCTAAACAATGTTATATTTACAAAAGTTATCAATAAAAATCAAATCTTCACCAACTTACTGAGACGTTACACCTGAAAATCAACAGTTATTTTCTACATGAAGACCTTCGTTCTTAATAATATACAACTGGAACTGTATCCAAAAGAACGATTCGATACCTACCGACTGTTTGGAATTTAATCTACGGCTTAGCTCACCAAACGAAAAGTACCTACCTACTAATTCATATTAGTACAGGCATAATATTTGAATATTGCTGCGAACGTATTGTTTTGGAATGATACGAAGTTCAAGTGCTAGCTAGGACTCCAGCAGCAGTAAACTTCACAAAGGACCGGATTTACTGGAGTTTTATATTTATCGGTCAAAGAAGTTACTCAAATCTCATGGGATTCGATGAGTTTGAGCGTGGTTTATCTTCAATAACAGATTGGGAGCTACCGACCGAACCATGACCTCGTTACAGGAGCAATATCATTTCATCACCTGCACCTTCATTACCAGCCTCCTAAGACTCCCCACTTTCTCATCAACTCGGTGGAGGTTTTAATCAAAAGGCCGGAGACCCTAGCGCCGTTCACGTTGATGAACTTCCTACGCTATGAAGAATATATTTTTCCCTCTATCAACTCAGTAACCCCATATTGGAGAAAAGTGTGTTTTTTTTTTTTACCTGCCTACTCTCTCAGATTGCGGTCACTAAAAATTTAGTATATCCCATATTAACGTGACGTCACGCATGGAATAGGTTCGAGTTTCTTTCAAGGTCCGCCATGACGTGGTAGATGTTACTAGATCGCAACACAACCAACCTATTTTTCACTAGAAGTTTGCCGTCGTGTGTCAACATAATACGTTGTTATAATGAAGTTTTTCAACAGTTTTGTTTGGCGAAGGTAATATTGTAGTAATATGAAGTTTCGATTCAATTAAATGGTCGCAGTAATCATGCCTGCGATTTTGGTTGTAGACAACGATACCGTTCTAGTGGTGAACGAGTTTTTATATGGACTAGAGACCGAAAACTAAAGAACTTCATTCGTTCAGACTGAGAATAAATAGAGAGTTTTTGTTCTTCCCGTAAGATTTTCTCCCGTTGACGCGTAGAGCAGCGTCTAGAGCTAGCAGCTGGAGATGCTAGCTCTTCACGTGATTTTTACGTGTTTTTCTACACGTATACCTGAAAAACCAAACGCTAACGTCTCTGTACCTCAGTGTTTCAGAAGCTGTTTCGTATTCTTTTCGTACAACCTATTCTTATTTAAATAATTAATTGCTTTATAATTATTTATAAATACATAAACTATAAATACATTCATTACTTATAGCAGCTCCGGCTCGCTACGCTCGCCTCCACGTCCAGCTGGGGGGCAAGCCCCCCGGACCCCCCATTAAATTGCTCGCTTCGCTCGCAAAGTGTGGCATGTAGGGAATATTGCTCGCTTCGCTCGCAATGTGTGGCATGTAGGGAATGTTGCTCGCTTCGCTCGCAAAGTGTGGCATGTAGGGAATGTTGCTCGCTTCGCTCGCAAAGTGTGGCTGTATACATGCGATGTATTACAATTGAAACGTGTAGGGGATGTTGCTCGCTCCGCTCGCTTGAGGAAGTTATACTGCCCACCCAACTTGGCAGACGTTTTTTTCTGTAGGAAATTCTTACAAACAAATTAAATCTTATAAAACTACGTGGAACCACGAAAAGTTTATTAGGGGATGTTGCTCGCTTCGCTCGCAAGGTATACCTGTATATCCTTGAAGAAGTTATACTGCCCACCCAACTTGGCAGACGTTTTTTTCTGTTGGAAATTCTTACAAACAAATTAAATCTTATAAAACTATGTGGAACCACGAAAAGTTCATTAGGGGATGTTGCTCGCTTCGCTCGCAAGGTATACCTGTATATGTGTAGGACAAAGTCCGTATTTATTCTGTTGAAATGGCTCTCGCTTCGCTCGCAAGGTAGGTACCTATGTATACCTGCTCGCCTCGCAAGGTATTGCGTAGAAGTGCAAATGGGAACCCCCCTGTGAGGGTCCCTTCTGGTAAGCAACGTTGTGAAACGGGCGGCCCGGGTCGATTAAAAATGTCATATTAAACGGTTCCCCTCGCTTCCGCTGGCAATTCGACCGAGTTCTCGTCACTTTTTTCGATATCCGATTTCGGATTCAGATTCGGCGGACCCAAAGCTGTATTTCGCCCGCGAAAACCGTTCCGAAAAACGTACCTTAATGGGTATATTTTAATCGGAAAAAACGTAGTTTTTGTCGGACTTTTCGAGAAAACACGGTCCGTACTTTCGCATTTTTTTGACGCATTTCCCGATACTTTTTTCGCGATCCGATCGCGCCGTCGTCTTTCTCGTTTCAAAACCTACGAAACCGGTATTTTTCCGGAATTTTCGACGGCCGTATAGAGGGGTTGAGGAAGCGGGGAAGTCCAAAAAGCGCACATTAATTATTACTTCGACCCCCCTCCCGCCCTACGGCCCATGGTTCGGGTGGGATTAGAAAATTTTAAATTCGCTTATACACCCTATCGGAAAATCCCAAGAAGATCCCCCCACTCGTAGATCCGGCCCACTCAGCCGTTTGGCCGTGCATAGACACGACAAACAGACAGACAGACAGAGTTTCATTCTTATAAATAACTAGCCGCTCCGGCTCGCTTTGCTCGCAAAGTGTGGCGTGTAGGGAATATTGCTCGCTTCGCTCGCAAAGTGTGGCATGTAGGGAATGTTGCTCGCTTCGCTCGCAAAGTCTGGCATGTAGAAAATGTTGCTCGCTTCGCTCGCAAAGTATGGCATTTAGGGAATTTTACTCGCTTTGCTCGCAAACGGTAGATCCCTAAGGGTAGGTTTAACTTCTGTAGGGGATGCTGCTCGCTACGCTCGCTTGAGGAAGTTATACTGCCCACCCAACTTGGCAGACGTTTTTTTTCTGTTGGGGAATTCTTACTTACAAATTAAATCTTATAAAACTACGTGGAACCACGAAAAGTTTATTAGGGGATGTTGCTCGCTTCGCTCGCAAGTCCGTATTTATTCTGTAGGGGATGCTGCTCGCTTCGCTCGCTTGAAGAAGTTATACTGCCCACCCAACTTGGCAGACGTTTTTTTCTGTTGGAAATTCTTACAAACAAATTAATTCTTATAAAACTACGTGGAACCACGAAAAGTTTATTAGGGAATGTTGTACTGCCCACCCAACTTGGCAGACGTTTTTTTCAGTTGGGAATTCTTACAAACAAATTAAATCTTAGAAACTACGTGGAACCACGAAAAGTTTATTCGGGGATGTTGCTCGCTTCGCTCGCAAGGTATACCTGTATATGTGTAGGACAAAGTCCGTATTTATTATTTGAAATGGCTCTCGCTTCGCTCGCAAGGTATTGCGTAGAAGTGCAAATGGGAACCCCCCTGTGAGGGTCCCTTCAGGTAAGCAACGTTGTGTAACGGCGGCCCGTGGTCGATTAATTTCTGATGTTAAACGCTTCCCTCGCAATTCCCCTCCCAATTTGACCTACTTTCCGTCACTTTTTTCGATATCCGACTTCGGATTCAGATTCGGCGGGATCAAAGCTGTATTTCGCTCGCGAAAACCGTTCCGAAAAACGTACCTTTATGGGGTATATTTTAATCGGAAAAAACCAAGTTTTTCGGCGGACTTTTCGAGAAAATGGGTCCGTACTCTCGCATTTTTTTAACGCATTTCCCGATACTTTTTTCGCGATCCGATCGCGCCGTCGTCTTCCTCGTAGGAAAACCTACGAAACCCGTATTTTTCCGGAATTGTCAACGGCCGTTTAGAGGGGTAGGGGAAGCGGGGAAGTCCAAAAAGCGCACATTAATTATTACTTCGACCCCCCTCCCGCCCTACGGCCCATGGTTCGGGTGGGATTAGAAAATTTGAAATTCGCTTATACACCCTATCGGAAAATCCCAAGAAGATCCCCCCACTCGTAGATCCGGCCCACTCAGCCGTTTGGCCGTGCATAGACACGACAAACAGACAGACGGAGTTTCATTCTTATTAATAGTATAGATAGAGATCTTAACCACAGTGTGGTTACCTTTGCTGGTAACTGCGTAACTGCGGTTACCTTGGTCACACTGTGCATACCGGCAACTGTGGTTACCTTTGCGTCAGGCTGTGATGACTACGTGTAGGCCGAGATTCCCACGAATGCATTTTCCCGGTCGCGAGTAGATAGGCCTTTTCCCGTACACGCGTAGTTCTACACGTTGACGTGAAGATTCGCGCATGCCCAGTTGGTATTTCAGTTTTTTCGCGTAACGGGTAGAAAATTACGGGAAGAACAAAAACTCTCTAATAACCTGAAAAATAATGAAGAAAAAATAATTGAGAATTCCTCAGATCTCTGTAATGCAGTTTAGGTACCTACATAGCCATAGCCCAGGCAGTTTCATCAGCGTTTCAGACATGCTCCTATTACTGTAACCGAGGCAGCTTTACTTGTTTTATTGAATGAATGAAAGGATAGATTTGATAGTTTGTCGAAGTAAACAAGGCTGGTTTGTGCTCCACCAACAAACAACATACGTACGTAGGTACGTACAGCCTAACGAATTCGCTGTTGGTTAAAACTGTGAAGTTGGTAGATTGTTGCTCTGTAAACTATTTTCAGCTGCTTACCAACAAGTTTGTCGAATCAGGAACTGTGCAATATGAAATATAAACCAGATGTAAGGAAAAAACCTTGATCATTCTACTGAAGGTTATAGTTCATAGAGACGTGCATTGTCAGTGCAGCTATTACGCGTTTGCAGTTACGCAAATTTTTGAGACAAAAAATTAGATCAAGTAGGTACCTACTTCAATTTTTTTCTATGGAGGGTACATGACTAATAACAAGTAATAATACACTGCCAAGGAAATGGCACATAAGCTTCCTCTTGACCTTTACAGTACGTCACCATTATATTCCAGAAAACTAGAAACGACCGGTTCTGGCATCAGGGAATTAATAAGGTGGGAAATTGGAAGCTGAATGGTACATATAATAAATGAAATTAATAAGGAAAATTTTGATTTTGATATGGGACCATCCAGGATGTAGTCCGCATGTTCCCTGAAAATTTCGTCTAAATCGGATCAAAACTGAAGGAGTTTTTATTTGATTTACAGGATTTTATTAATATTTTGATCTAAATTCATGATTAAAACATCCTTGGGGATATTTTTGGGCAACTTTGAGGATGATGGACCACCCGATTTTTTCATTTTCCGAACTTACCCTGTGTTGCTTGCTGGCCCACCCTGCTACCGCACCATTCATCCGCTAGAGCGCATTCAGAGCGTTCGGGCTCAAAGACGATGGCCCGTGCATTCACACTTGTACGTAAAGAGGCTTGCCGTCTGGGAGGCTACTGCCTCCGCTAATTGTTACACCATGAAATGCCACAAAAATTAGAAACGACCTTTCCGGGCATCAGGGAAGTGGCAATACAAAGCACATTGGTACGTAATAAATAAAATTGTAATTGCTGATGAACAATAATAGCTACGGCTGTTGCAAGGACCGTAACAAGAATATTTCGTTCACGCATGCGCAGAGCGTACCGCTAATGCAATTATCATGATTGTTTTATGGGACCTCAAGGGACCTTACCCACATCATCACTGAAAATCTGACCGAAATCCGTTCAACATTGACCGATTTATGACCGTCACAAGGAATTCACGTTAGCGCCTGCGAAGAAGCTACCGTTGATTCGATCATGATGAAGTTGATAGGGGACCATTTAGAGCTTAACCCGCACAATCCCTGAACATTTGGTTAAAATCGGATCAAAATTGTGGAAGTTATGGCTGTTACAAGGAAATGTGGACGGACAGACAGACAGACAGACACGGAACCAAATTTGTTCAGGAGGCTCTGAAACGCAAAATGCGAGTGGAAATTTTGATTTTGGAGCAAAAAATTTTTTTTTCATTTCGAAAGTGAAAACAAAGCTTCTGCTGCCTTGCAGTCTCGGAAGCAATATACGGAAACTAGGTAGGTAGTGTATACCGACCTCTCTACGTACTTACCTTTCCAAAGATGATACCTACCTAATATTCCCTTCTGGCAGAGCTCTCACGTCTCGTCCTTTCACATGACTACTTTCAAAGGACTAAAGATTTTTAGTTTCTTAATTGATTCAAAGAACGATTCTGAAAACTGAATAATCCACAAAATTTTTGCGGCTGATGCCTGGAACTTCTAACACTTGTTTGTCAACTTCCCAACACAAATTTCATTGGGATCAAACTAATGTTGCATTCACAACGTTTCAGGTCATTGCCGGATTACAGCTTGATATAATTCGCATAAAATGTATTACCTGGCATAATAAAATATACCAAACTAGGAACTAGGTAAATAGTGAACCGTAAGACAAGTAGGCATGTAGGTCGTGACTCCTAATGACGCTTTTTAGTATAGATTACTCGTAACCATGACGACAATGTGAGATAACTTTGGAAATTAGGTTTTTAGTCTTGCCTCGATGTAAGGTTGCGCTAGTATCGAAGTATCGATAAATATCGTCTATAGGTATATCTATGCTAACTCAACCTTCTACAGACTTTGAACTGATCTCAGAACCAGAATCAGAATCGTGTATTTTGTAAAAACATGCTGTATAGTAGGACAATGTCAATTGTTGCATAAAGTAAATTAACATTAATAAAGGAGAGAGAGAAAAAACTAGATTAATTAAAACAATAATAATAAAATGAAATAAAGGAGTGTATGCTGGTCATTAACCCGCCTTAAAGGCGGCTCGTCCGCCTTAATAATTTGCTCGCTATAAAGCCATACACTCAATAAATTACAATCATACTAAAAATGATAACTCATACAACTCATATAAATCTAAAAAAATAAAAATATTCAACAGTTAACAAGTTATCACAGTCATTATAAATATCTAAAAAGCTAACTCGAGTACTTTTATAAAATTCCTCGGTTGCTGATATAAAATTAACAATGGCTACAAGATAAAAACTATTTAACAGTTAATAAATGGAGTATAATGTCCCACTAGTGAAAAAAATAAATATATATTGCTTGATTTTTGTTAGGTTGAAAAATCGACTATCTACTAATTAAAAATGGCACATTTCATCTTGAAAAAATCGCTATTGTGGTACAGTTCTTGCTCAATGAGTTCACGTTGTTTAGTGCGCTTGAAAAGTTTGAAAGAAAGCTCTTTAGTCTCCTCGTTAAGCAGATTGAACATACGGCATCCCATTTGGTAGGGGGTTCGAAATCATTGAAGAATTTAGTGTAACTTGCGGGGGACGGAGGTTTTTGTGGGATCTGGTGAAATGATTGTGATTAGACGAGCCTTCGGAAAAAAACATCCAAATTTGTCTTCACAAGCAACGAACAATTGAGTGCATAAATACTAGAAAGTGTCAGAATCCCAAGTTCTTTAAAATGTCCTCGACACCTTTGATTCCATCCAAGCTTGAGGACAGAATGGATGTCTCTATTCTGTAGTTTAAAAATGTCCTCCGCATGACTGGAGTTCCCCCACAACACCACACAGTAAGAACTAAGGCTTGCGAAATATGCGTGTTACACCATAAGCAGAACCTCAGAGGACACAGAGTAAGCGAGTCGGCGAAGAAGGAAATTGCAGGATGCAAGCTTTGAAGAAAGCATGTCAATATGGCTTTTCCAGGACAATCCATTGTCCACTGAGACTCCCAACACGTCTCATCAACCTAGTTTGCTCAATGTTCACTTTGGTTTATATTTTCAATAATGAACCTATATAATCAACCAAGAAATGTTTTGTGTTGACCCCCCCCCCCCCCCCCCCACCACCTCAAAATTTGTTGGTTTACATTTCTAGATAACTAGAATCTAAAAATCGAAAGAAAAAAAAAATTGAAAATCCTCCAGTTCGCCTCACGCCGTCATGAGCTTTTTTCTGAAACCACTGGACCAAAGTTAATGAAATTAGGCTCAAAAGTCATACATCGGCCGGGGATGTGACAGTAACATCGGCATCAATCTTGAACAATTCTGAAGGGTAGGTAGTAATTAATCTAACAGCTAACATTCAAAAGTCGAGAACTCCAAAATTGTCAGGTAACAGTTATGGTTTTGCTTCCTAACTACCGATGGTAGCGGAGGCTTTGTGTTCGTGATTGAAATCGAAATTTTAACTTGGTTTTTGCGTTTCAGAGCTTTGGTTCCGTGTCTGTCTGTCTGTATGATGTCTGTCTGTGGTAAATCCTTGTCACTCCCAAAACTATACCAAGTTTCAGTCCGATTCCGATGAAATTCTCAGGGATTGTGCGGGTTAGCTCCTTGACGGTCCCTTATAATTTTCACTGCTCGAACGTTCATTTGTAATAAGGTCGATTTCTTATTATCTATTGGTCCGATTTTGTTCAAATTCGGGGAGTAGATGGGTATATGTTCCAGGAAAACTCCCTATGAATTATTTGAATATATTGAATATTGAAATTGAATATACTTCAAGGAGAAGGTTACTTCTGAATACAATTTCCAGCGCTCGAATTGGATATAACTCTAAATCCTTCCAAAAATTTGGTCTGGGCCCATAGAGATTTTTGATTGGGATATCGGAAGCTATCTTGCGAGCATAGTTCCATAAGAATTCAATGAAACCCAATTTACATTAGAAAAGTGCGGTTTCGTTTGTTTTTGGATTTGGGGAAAAAATATGGATGATATGGAAATATACAACTTCTTGAGTATTAGATTCCCACAACTTCGTTCGGTATGGATTTAGTTCTTGTGGGTAGTAATACGAGTATGTTACCGAGCGTCACAGTATTGGAGTAAAAGGCGTGATAAGGGGGAGCGTAACCACGACCTGGTGTCGAAACCCTCGCAGCTTCCCTTCACGTTGAATTTATTTAACTTTAATCTTCTGCGTCAGTGGGTGCTTACCCCCCACCCTTAGTCATCCTACACCCTATTCCATCACACGGGTACCGACTTCACATTTCCACCCCCCCGCGGTGAAGCACATAAGGGAGGTCATTGCCAGGAGAGCCCTCCAACTTGGGGGTGAGCTCTGAGTCATCGTGCAGCATCAAGCTTTACAAACCGCCCTCACGAAACGTTTTGATAAACAACGATGCAGGCAAGGTCGCCTAATTTTAGATCGACGACAAACAGAAATGCGTAGGGACCATACGCTGTTATTGAGTGAATGGAACTAAAACGGAACAGCTGGTATCCATTGCGTTAATTGTCATTAATGGGAAAAATGAAATAATTTGTTTTTTATCTATTATATACTTATATACTTATAAAAGATGGTTACCTAATATACACACAGTATTCACATTGACTAAGGTAGCAAACATCAGAACCTACCCGACTCAGTTCACTTATGGGTGGGGAGTCAACATTCAAGTCCACGCAAATGCTACATAGATTTTTTTTTTTCTATCAAAGTTTCTTAGAAGATTAAGCTATTGCAATGGCTCTGAAAAATTTGAAAATAAACCTTTTCAACATCGTCTTTACTTGAAATCCGCATTCTGACACTAATCCGCAAGTGCGTGCGTGTGTGTGTGTGTCTTTGTGACTCATGCTAGATCATAACTCTCCAAAGGATCGAGATAACATTCCGAGCGCCAAAAAAATCAACTTTTCCAAGTAGGTGGATGAGTTTGTTGGCCAGCAGTTTTGAGCACATTAAATTGCTCATATTCCAAAAATAACTGAAAATGGCTAAAAACAGCTTAATGTCGAGAAACGCTATATTCTCTGAGAATTGTATTCAAAAAAGTTTATCAAAAATGGAATAGAACAATATAAAATTCATGCTCAAAATCATTCTGAAAAATGTACCTAAATGTCATTAATATTTGCTCAAAAATAATAATAAAATGCAGAAAAAAGTAACTCACATAAATACATTCATTAATTTGTACATACATAGATAGTGTAGTACATCATATTGTCCTTATGTAATACAATTATATGATGTGTGTTTATCAGTTGTGCAAAAAATGCCCTGCATTTTACGTTGGCAAAGCCGAAACATCCCTTGATTTGAGAGTAAAAAACCACAGGGCAACTGTTGTTAGAAGAGATGAAGAGCTACCAGTGAGCCAACATGGCACGACAAATAGTTAAATATTCAACGATTGTTTTGGCATCAAAGTTCTAATAAAATATGAAACCAAATGCAAATAAAATAATGCTACTTCATTCAGAACGACCGCACAGCAATGTGTTGGTAGCGTATGATTACCAGGCCTGAATTTCAGGCATTAACCTGGTAACTGTCTCTTCTTGGCAAGTATATCTCCGTGCCAACGTCGGGATTCCCAAAATGCATTCTTCTTTGTAGTTTTGAAACAGGTAATATTAAGCCGAATTATAAAAATTAGTTTTGTGTTGTACGTTCTTGTTTTTCTAAAAATTGTGTGAATATAAATAAATAAATAAATATATATATATATATATATATATATATATATATATATATATATATATATATATATATATATATATATATATATATATATCGCACATCCGGGGTAATACTGGTATAAGTCAAAAAACCCTACTTTTGGGAAATCGCGTTTAAAGATTTTTCCCATCTAAATTGATATATAACAGTCATCTGAACGTTTCTTTTTTCATATCTCACGGTTCTATGGCGCTCATATACTATCTAACTAACATGTGGAATACCAAAATTACTTCGTTACCCCTTTATTTTCAACCAGCATGCTTAAATTCATCAAATTCCTATGTTATACCACTGTTACCCCTAGGAACAGGACTGCATAACACCAGTTATCACTTCATCGGTGAGATATACCACTACTGATCTAAGCAAAGCGACTGCGGAGAGGTACTTTTAACACCACTTTTACCTTGGAAAACGAAAACGGTGGCGAATTTCTGAATATAATTGCTGAACATCAGGTTAGTCTCAAGATTCAGACTCTGCTTTCGTTCGCTATGGTCTCTGCTTTGAACTACATACCACTTTATATAATTATTTGGTTCAAGAATAAAAATAATAAATTTAAAAACACACAATTTCATTCAACGTATGATAATAAACTTTACTGTTTTGTGAATAACAAAAATACCCACTTTTTAATTTCAAAATAAGGGACTTTTAAACATACAAAATTATGGTAAAATCCTTTTGGACCTAAAAGTAAATGGCAGAATAACACAATATTTCAGTAATTTGTCGTTGTCAGAAACAAGAATTACTTTTATAATGAATATAGGTTCACAGTAAAATTAATTGAAAACTAAATTAGTTTACTTACTACTTGTAGAAGCAACATAACTATAATACAAATTTTCTTAGTTTCAAGTTATAAGGAACCAATTTTTACTAAATCAAACAATTGCAGTTGAATCCTTCTGGCCTTAACAGTAACTTTAAAGTAGCAAAACAGAAACTTCAAATCATGAAACTTTAAAGCGTAGAAACTTCAGGTTGTATTAAAACCGTAACATCGGAACCAGAAGCGTTTTAAATTACTTTTTCCCCCCATTAAAATAAGTGGTAGTTGGGGCACGTTTGCATTCAGAAATAAAATGCCGAATATAATTAAAAAGTAGGTAGGTACCCGTTTTAGCTTCAAAATCATGTAAATATCGAAGAAATATCACAATAAAACATCTTTACCTAATGAGATATTTTACCTTCCAGTCTTCAATTACGTTCTCAGACTTTATAAAATATGAACAATTTCTCCTAGCAATATAGAGTTCCGATAAAAGTGACAGTACAACACTGAAAACTGAACCTAAAATACTCCTAAAATAAAATAAAAATACTTTCTCATTATAAGCAACAGCGGTCGTGAGAGCTATCTGAAACATCAGCCGGAATCCACATTGTCTTTCTTGGACGTTTTCTTTGGTTTTTTTATGGTGAGACTTTCGTAAAATCCTTTGTACGCTGCTGGTATGAGGTTACTTTTTATCAGAGACTTAAGCCCTGTAAGTGTGTTCTGGGGGATCCCCGGAGGCTTTTCATAGGCTGGTATGTTCCATTCACGAACGATTTTTATTTTGTCCTCAAGAATAGTATCTGAAACTAACTTAGCACTTTTTGTTTTGCTGTTTCCTTTCTAGTACTTCTTCTTTTCTTCGTTGGGGGCTGAGAGTCATTTTCATGATTTTTTAATTTATATCTTTAACATTATTTTCATTTACTGCAATTTCTTCGAACTCTTCCGCAAATGATAGCTTATAAAGAAACGAGAATGGCTTTTGTTTCGTAAATTTTGCAGCCACAATTTTACTGAAAGGGACTTTCTCTCCTTTAATGTTAACATTGAAGTTTTCCCCGATAAAGGTAAACCAGTATTACACCAACCTTACGGTCATCACACTTCGGCGTCTGGCGCACAACTGAAATGATCCAGTCTTCCTCCAATGCTATGATAGAAAAGTGGCTAAAAACCATAGTGGTTTATCTACTCTCTAGCGGCCATTTATTGAGTTACAGTTAAACCGATACTACCTCCATGTAGAGCTCGCCGAGCGCTATCTGGTGGTATATATAACTCAAAACAGCCAAATTTGGACTTATACCAGTCTTACCCCGGATGTGCGATATATATATATATATATATATATATATATATATATATATATATATTAATTGCTATGCAATTCTTAGGCCGACCCCCAATAATTTTTTAAATGTCCACTTTTTGTGTAACGTTTTTTGTCCCGAGATGGGAAGCGAAAGGTCGTGGGTTCAAATCCCGGCCAGGCCTGAAATTTTTTTTTTTTTTTTCTCGTGAGACGGAAGGTTGTGGGTTCGAATCCCGGCCAGGCCTGAAAAACATTTTTTTTTTCTCGTGAGACGAATTGCATAGCAAATTATCCTCGTTTTCTACACAGTAGAAAAGAGAAAAGATCCGGCGAGGCGCGAAGCGCCGAGTATATATATATAGGTATATATATATATTACATATACTAATTAACTATTGCAAACTGCCCGAGTGATATAATATGACAACTAAAGAACAAATTTGTAGTATGATGTTCTGAGTTGTTCAATAGTTCAATAATAGTGGAACAATGGCATTCGATGAACGAGTCCTTGAAAGCATTGCAGCACACCAACTATTATGATAATTTTATAGCCCAATTCGGCATATTCAATATCGGGAGACGAACTATAATTTTACCCTGAATTTCAATGTAGAACCTTGAAAAAATGAATTTCCATCACGAACTTTATTTAATTACAAACGTCAAGCGCTCGATTAATCAAGTTATTGCGGTTTTCTTACTCTCAAATTAATTTGGAAGTCAAAAACTTATCTGTAAAACGTCCCTAATTAATTTCCTACGGACATACAGCTTTATACCGATTCTCTCATCCTCGTAATGATCAACTCCGTTCTTGTTGTGAGTAGACGAGATTTTCTTCGTCGTGAAACGCGATCCGGGTTAATCTCGGCTTAATATCCGCCAACGAGAATAGAAAATGAGAGAAAAAGGACCAATTAATCTCTTTCAAAAGGTCTTCCACGTCAGCGGGTTAAAACAACTTAACTCTTCTTGCTCTACAACCAACAGTGACTTGTAAGTAAACGTTTCAACTTTCTCAATAGAAACCCGTAACATAACTTTTGATAGTGGTCCAAACCGATCAATTGTACCAAACGCATTGAGGGCTACTAAATTCCTGAAGTAGTTGAGCGAAGAAGTAGGTTATCATTCACTTCAGAAGGTTAAAGAAATTTTTCAGAGTTACCACCTACGTTATTTCCGAAATTTCGTAGAAAATGAAACTATTGCAATGGCGTCAGAAATTTTAAAATCAAAATTTAAGAAACTTTTTTTTTGTTGAAATCCGTTGTGAGGGTGTGTCATTCTAGAGGATAACTCTATTTAGGATTGAGATAAAAAACTCCGTCCTTTTGCCAAAGAATCAATTTTTCAAAATGAAAAGAAGCATTTGGTATGCATCACTTTTTGAGCACATTGGATTGATTAAATTGTCGCGAACGCGAATTTATTTATATAGTTTATTTTTTATTGATTTTGATTTATTTATTCAATTTGGAGATTAAATTATGTTATATAGTTACTAAAATTTTATCCCAAATTCCGATATGTTATTTTTAAAACCCCAAATGTTTAATTAATACATTCATTACTTCAAGAAAGACAGAAGAAGAAAAAACATCAAACGAAAAATCATTGTGTTTTTATTACTAACTTATTACTGAACGAAAATAAAAATGAAATAGGTACGAACTAGGTACGAGGTAAATATCAAAAAGAAGACACAAGAAAACTGCCTTCCAAACGATTCCAAGACACAAATTTCAAAAAACGTCTGACAAGTTGGGTGTGGCATATAGCTCCCTTGTTTACGTATCATGAATGTATAGATCATTTAAATTTTTTAAATTTAAATTTTTTAAATGATCTTGAAACATTCCATAGCGAAAAAGAGAAAGTCAAGGAATACCGTGAGACTTCTTTTTTGATCAATTAAGAAACGAAAAAATGATATTCAATGTAATTTGCGATTGCGCAAGCGCAGAATGAAGTATTGATTCGGCAAAAATGAAAATGATATGGGGATCATCTACAACCTGACCCGCGCATTCCCTGACAATTTCATCAAAATCGGATGAAAACTGTGAAAATTAAGGTCGTTACAAGGATTTCACATTGGCGCATGCGCAGTAGCTATTAATGATACAATCATGTTGAAATTCATATGAGATGATCAAGTCGTCATTTCCCAACTAGTATCCAAATTTGAGCGAGATCGGACAGTTGGGACGTGGAAAAATGGAACATGTTGGAATTTAAGTTTGCGCATGCGCATTGTGAAGTATTATTTTGGTAACAATGAAACTGATTAGGGACTGTCTACACCCTCGCCCTAACATTCCCTGTAAATTTCATCTAGATCGGAAGAACACTGTGGAAAATAAGCTCGTTACAAATATCTCATATTGGCGCATGCGCAGTATCTATTGATGATACAATCTAGTTGAAATTGATAAGCGGTAATCAAATCGTCATCCCCCAACTACCATCAAAATTTGAGCGAGATCGGACGACTAGGGCGCGAGAAAAATATGCATGGTAGAATTTACGTTTGCGCATGCGCAGAGTGAAGTATTGATTCAAGAACGATTAAACTGATGGGGGACCGTCTACCTCCTTGCTCGCTCATTCCCTGAAAATTTCATTGCTACTTATGGGTGGACTTGGAATCAATAAAATTAACAACCCATAAGTTCAGTTCAGTTATCAAAAAACCATTTTCAAGCTCATTTTGTTCCCATTCACACATTTTAAACAATTTATGAGAAATGTTGAGAATTGAAGAGAAAAAATGTTACTGTCACACAATATCGAATCATAGGCCAAAAATTTACTGGTCGAAGAAAACTTTACTTTAAGAACCGCTCTTCTTAAAAACACGCTCTCCTCGTGGATTTTGCAAAAGCCGGACCATATCGAGGCTCAAGGGGACTTTTTGGGACACGGAGACATCTAGAACAACCCCAATCATTAGGGATACCTTACATTGCGACATTTTGTCTTTTACACCGCTATACTGTGCAGGCTTGCGAAGTCCACAGGTGTTTCCATTACAGGGAAAATCAAGATTGTCAGCGATCTTGAATCCAGGTTCGATTTATTGCCGATGATCACATATTGAGGTTACACCAAATAACTAAATAAGTACAATCCAAAAATAAAATCGATTATTCTTTAATCTGATACGATAAATTCGCTATAGGATACAAATTAATCCCTTAATGCCGGTAAGTAAAATATCCCGTTAAACTGTGATAATATCGTGTTATATCATCAGTTCACTGCGCTATACCAGATGCCGCGCATCGGAAATGAAAAGGGAGGCCAGAAAGGTGGAATATGGAACAAATTTAGTAAGTGTTACGAAAAATTCTGAATATTTAGAACAACTTTACTTACGATAGGAAATTCGTACCGTACGGGTAAATATCCTCAAATCAACTTGGCGTGACACAGAGTCTACGAACTGTTAAGTACGTTCATTGCTTCTGGCAGAGGAGAAAACAGTTAAATATAAAAACAACCTAATTATTCTATGGTAGACTACGAAAATCATAATTTTGCTTACGTAAACAGCCCACATTAACTAGGTTTTTTCCAACGGGATCCACTGTTTTCTTAGTAGAGTCGGTCTATTTGAAAGTTTTCGAGCAAAAGCGACCATCACGTGCATTTTTGGGGGCGAGGAACTCGCGCGAAATGTGCATTTATGCGCAAAAGAGATACGTTTATCGAGTTCTTTCACTGCCACACGTGAGACACGATTTTGAGATGTTACTCGTATTTGCTGTGAACCACCTGAAAACGTCAGTTCTTTTCAAATGTAAGTCATAACTAACTAAAAATTCCATTATATTTTCAGAAAATAGAACTTTTTGATTTTTCCCAAGAATTGATTCATATACATAATTTGAGGTTGAGAAATGACCAGTCTTATGAGTGGAGTTGTTTATTCTACTAGAATAAACAGAAGAATCTCTATCTCTATTATTAATAAGAATGAAACTCCGTCTGTCTGTTTGTTTGTTTGTCGTGTCTATGCACGGCCAAACGGCTGAGTGGGGGGAGTGTACGAGTGGGGGGATCTTCTTGGGATTTTCCAAAAGTGGGAGCGAGCGAATTTAAAATTTTCTAATCCCACCCGAACCATGGGCCGTAGGGTGGGAGGGGGGTCGAAGTAATAATTAATGTGCGCTTTTTGGACTTCCCCGCTTCCCCTACCCCTCTAAACGGCCGTTGACAATTCCGGAAAAATACGGGTTTCGTAGGTTTTCCTACGAGGAAGACGACGGCGCGATCGGATCGCGAAAAAAGTATCGGGAAATGCGTTAAAAAAATGCGAGAGTACGGACCCGTTTTCTCGAAAAGTCCGCCGAAAAACTTGGTTTTTTCCGATTAAAATATACCCCATAAAGGTACGTTTTTCGGAACGGTTTTCGCGGGCGAAATACAGCTTTGGGTCCGCCGAATCTGAATCCGAAATCGGATATCGAAAAAAGTGACGAGAACTCGGTCAAATTGCGAGCAGAAGCGAGCAAAGCGATTAAAATGATTCTGCCGTGGACGAGAGAAGGCTAAAGAATTGACGTGAAGGGTTCGATGTCACAACATTGCGAGGCGAGCAGGTATGCCTACATAGGTACCTACCTTGCGAGCGAAGCGAGAGCCATTTCAAATAATAAATACGGACTTTGTCCTACACATATACAGGTATACCTTGCGAGCGAAGCGAGCAACATCCCCGAATAAACTTTTCGTGGTTCCACGTAGTTTTATAAGATTTAATTTGTTTGTAATAATTCCCAACTGAAAAAAACGTCTGCCAAGTTGGGTGGGCAGTATAACTTCCTCAAGCGAGCGAAGCGAGCAGCATCCCCTACAGAAGTTAAGCCTACCCTTAGAGATCTACCGTTTGCGAGCGAAGCGAGCAGCATCCCCTACAGAAGTTAAACCTACCCTTAGAGATCTACCGTTTGCGAGCGAACCGAGCAACATCCCCTAAATGCCATACTTTGCGAGCGAAGCATGTGGTTGCACGTAGTTTTATAAGATTTAATTTGTTTGTAAGAATTTCCAACAGAAAAAAACGTCTGCCAAGTTGGGTGGGCAGTATAACTTCCTCGAGCGAGCGAAGCGAGCAGCATTCCCTAATAAACTTTTTGTGGTTCCACGTAGTTTTATAAGATTTAATTTGTTTGGAAGAATTTCCAACAGAAAAAAAACGTCTGCCAAGTTGAGTGGGCAGTATAACTTCCTCAAGCGAGCGAAGCGAGCAGCATCCCCTACAGAAGTTAAACCTACCCTTAGGGATCTACCGTTTGCGAGCGAAGCAAGCATCATTCCCTACATGTTGGGTGGGCAGTATAACTTCCTCAAGCGAGCGAAGCGAGCAGCATCTCCTACAGAAGTTAAACCTACCCTTAAGGATCTACCGTACCGTTTCAATTGCGAGCGAAGCGAGCAACATTCCCTACATACCACACTTTGCGAGGGAAGCGAGCAACATTCCCTACATGCCACACTTTGCGAGCGAAGCGAGCAACATTCCCTACATACCACACTTTGCGAGCGAAGCGAGCAATTTAATGGGGGGTCCGGGGGGCTTGCCCCCCGGCTGGACGTGGAGGCGAGCGTAGCGAGCCGGAGCGGCTAGTTATTAATAAGAATGAAACTCCGTCTGTCTGTTTGTTTGTTTGTCGTGTCTATGCACGGCCAAACGGCTGAGTGGGGGGAGTGTACGAGTGGGGGGATCTTCTTGGGATTTTCCGATAGGGGGAGCGAGCAAATTTAAAATTTTCTAATCCCAGCCGAACCATGGGCCGTAGGGCGGGAGGGGGGTCGAAGTAAGAATTAATGTGCGCTTTTTGGACTTCCCCACTTCCCCTACCCCTCTAAACGGCCGTTGACAATTCCGGAAAAATACGGGTTTCGTAGGTTTTCCTACGAGGAAGACGACGGCGCGATCGGATCGCGAAAAAAGTATCGGGAAATGCGTCAAAAAAATGCGAGAGTACGGACCCGTTATCTCGAAAAGTCGGCCGAAAAACCACGTTTTTTCCCATTAAAATATACCCCATAAAGGTACGTTTTTCGGAACGGTTTTCGCGGGCGAAATACAGCTTTGGGTCCGCCGAATCTGAATCCGAAATCGGATATCGAAAAAAGTGACGAGAACTCGGTCAAATTGCGAGCAGAAGCGAGCAAAGCGATTAAAATGATTCTGCCGTGGACGAGAGAAGGCTAAAGAATTGACGTGAAGGGTTCGATGTCACAACATTGCGAGGCGAGCAGGTATGCCTACATAGGTACCTACCTTGCGAGCGAAGCGAGAGCCATTTCAAATAATAAATACGGACTTTGTCCTACACATATACAGGTATACCTTGCGAGCGAAGCGAGCAACATCCCCGAATAAACTTTTCGTGGTTCCACGTAGTTTTATAAGATTTAATTTGTTTGTAATAATTCCCAACTGAAAAAAACGTCTGCCAAGTTGGGTGGGCAGTATAACTTCCTCAAGCGAGCGAAGCGAGCAGCATCCCCTACAGAAGTTAAGCCTACCCTTAGAGATCTACCGTTTGCGAGCGAAGCAAGCAGCATCCCCTACAGAAGTTAAACCTACCCTTAGAGATCTACCGTTTGCGAGCGAACCGAGCAACATCCCCTAAATGCCATACTTTGCGAGCGAAGCGAGCAACATTTTCTACATGCCAGACTTTGCGAGCGAAGCGAGCAACATATCCTACATGCCAGACTTTGCGAGCGAAGCGAGCAATATTCCCTACATGCCACACGTTGCGAGCGAAGCGAGCAACTTAATGGGGGGTCCGGGGGGCTTGCCCCCCGGCTGGACGTGGAGGCGAGCGTAGCGAGCCGGAGCGGCTAGTAAACAATAAACAACTCCACACACAAGACTAGCTTGGTCATTTCTCAACCTCAAATTGCTCATATTTGACTAGTCAGAAGCTCAGAACTATATATATATATATATATATATATATATATATATATATATATATAATCTCCTCTATCTCTTTCTCTCTCTCCCCCCTCCCTCTCTACCTTTCTCTATCTCTTTCAAACACAACCAAATGTTTCAGAATACCCTAAAACGGACTTGAATGGTGTAAACAGCGAAGATCTTTTTTTTTTTCAAATGAGCAGATCGTGTTGCTCATTGCATAACATCCGGGGGGTTCAGGGGTTAAATTTAGTTCGTCATTGAAACGTGGGTTCTAGAGAGGGAACCGTCCACCGCAGTACTTGCTCAGTCGATGGAAGAATTCCATTACGTACTCTCTCGTCTCCGGTATAATTTCGGAAAGACGTGGGAACTCGCTCGGAGAACATCAAGATCTACGGCCTGGAGTCGTAATCCAATCTCCACTGGTCGGAAAGAGTTACTGCATCCCCGCCTCCGAATTCGAGTCTATCCATTTTTTCGATAACTTCATAAGATGACTTGAAATTGTGCATTGCATATGTACTGAAAATATCTATTTACAAAACCAATACTACTATATGGATTATAGGTTTGGGAGGTATTTATTCATTCCACATTTTAAAAAACCACTTACGCCTACAAAATAATATTACCATTACCACGGAGATCAGCTTCAGTTAATTTATTTTATATTACAAAAATTTTCACAATTAGACAAATGTATATAAAGAACCTACTTCCGCGATTTCATAATTACCATCACAAATTGGTTACTCAGCGCATCAGTTATAATCAGTAATAATTCAAATCGTTTTTAGGCATATTATAACTCCTAAAGAATCAAACTTCAATAGCGTACTTAATCATACTAGGTACATATAATTTCATAGGTGAGTTTTACGAATGACAAAAATATTATTATTAAGAGTTGTGGTTAAACTTTCCAAAAGTTACAACGACAAGCACATACAAAGTGAATGGATATGCCATTGGCTTCCCTGGTAACTACATCACCTAGAGTAAACCATTTTTAAGAAAAATCAAATGAGTATTGAACTAGGGGAAAAAACCGAGCAGAGTAGTGGATTGATCAAGTAGGAGTCCAAAAACTAGTTTGTATGTATAAGCTAGGACTTCTCAGGAGGGTTAAGGAGGAGGAAATTGGCCCATTGGAATGTGGAGTCATGTGTTATAAATTCACAGAGCAATTTTCCAACGAACGATTTTTGAGGGATGGGAAATCAGGAAGTCATACTCTCTCCGGCAACCATTTGTAGTTGGTGAAAAAAAAGTGACACTTTTTGCTGTCGGACGAAAATTTTGAATTATCCCCGAAGCTCCCATGTAAGGAAAAAAAAAAAGTCACAGTTCCTTTGAGCCGGACGGCTAAAATTAAAAAACATGAATATGCTTTAGCCGTACACGACTCACTCCTCGTCGATTCTCTGAACCCGACCCCCCATCGGCCTCTGAACTCTGTTTATCATTCTGCCATCAATCCTAAAACATGGAATCATGTTTTAGCTCCTCGCTCTATCTTTATTATAGAAATGATCACGACCATTGAGCTCTTGTGAGATGATGATCTCCTAATAGAAACTCGCGAGTAAACATTCACTTTATTATAGAAATGATCACGACGATTGAGCTCTTGTGAGATGATGATCTCCTAATAGAAACTCGCGAGTAAACATTCACTTTATTATAGAAAGAGGCTAAAGAGGCTACATACGAAATTACAGCTTCCTATAGTGTAAAGTATAGAAATTACCTATTAAAATAATTTAACCACCGCTTCACAAATCTAACCGTTCTCGCAATATTCGGATCACCTGCTATGAATCACATAATCGAAACACCAGCTCAATGAAATCATCAGAAATTAACAAGCGGTTGCAATCATGTTCACAATATCAATAATTGAGAATGATCACCTGTGTGTAAACAATTATTCATATAACCATGCTCATAACTCAGCTTGTTGGCCACGCACTTCGCAGTAGTTAATACAGTATGGTTGGATAAATCGAGAGCTTTCGAACGAATGGTCAACGAATTTTGTGGGATGAAAAACGACGAAGTATCATATCCCTAGCAACGACTCGGTTGTAAGCGGAAATCATCACAATTATTGGCGCTACTTTCGTTGCACTCTCGTGGGACATTTTTCGGTAGTTAGGTCACGGCTAAAGCATATTCATGCTAAAATTAAACTCAAATGATTAAAATCTGTACTTCAAACAACTAATGGTCAACCAATTGAGAGACGATAAGATATTAAATAAAAAGTCATGAAGCATTTCAAAGTCATTTTGGTGAATTTTCGTAAATTTCGAATTACATTTAGGATTAATTGTTATGATATTTGAGCACTTCGAGGGCAATGAAATTATCAAATATAAGTAAACTACATATAAGTAGTCTGTGTTTTATCTTCAACGAATTATATGATTTTCGTTTTAGAATCATTAAAAGTACATCAAAATGGCGAGAAAGAAAATTGAATTTGATATTTTATGTCAGGGAAAACTGAAATTTGGTCAGGGAAATGCCAAGGAAATTTAAAATGTCCGTTTGGGGCCCATCGAGTTTTTTTTTCGACTTTTTTAAAAAGAGGAAACAGATAAACGTACAGCGTGGCGTAAAACGCTTGATGAATTCAACATTAACATTTAAAAGCGCATTAATGTTCGTCAATTCCATGACTTTTCAACCTAGGAAATTCTTCCCATTGTTAACGCAGCCCACGTGGTAAATCGACTACGAACGTTCGTGATCCCACACAATTTCAACACGCACCGATCGTTTAGGTTTTAATGCGTCTGTCAGTTTGAGTTTCGAATGACACGCGGAAAAGTTTTCCCCGCTTATCGCAGTCAGTGTCACGATCCGCCCCCTTAATGGTGAGGGTTGTCGTGCTGGGCTTTTCGCTCCTCCATTTTTCACGTCGTTATTTTTCCAACAAATTTCTCCACTTGCATATCAGAAGTTTTAGGGAATTTTTGAAGAAAATTAGCTATTGCTCTCGCCTTAAAATTTGTAGAATGTGAATTTTTGAAAAAATTTTATGCAGAAATCCGTTTCAGGCTATTCTAAATCATATTCTGAAGTTTAACGCATTTTTTTAAATATATGTATGTATGTATGTATGTATATATGTATGTATGTAAGTATGTATGTATGTATGTATGTATATATGCATGTATGTATGTATATATGTATGTATGTATGTATGTATGTATGTATGTATGTATGTATGTATGTGTCATTCCAGACGATAACTGTTCGTAGAATTGTGAATGAAAACTCATTTTACTTATTAGCGAACTTTTGAAGAAAATTAAAATATTGCTCTCGCCTCAAAATTTGTAGAATGTGATTTTTTGAAAATTTTTTTTGCAGAAATCCGTTTCAGGCTATTCTGAATCATATTCTGAAGCTTAACGCATTTTATTATGTATGTATGTATATACGTATGTTTCATTCAGGACGATAACTGTCCGTAGAATTGTGCTAGAAACTTCAAACAAATTTTAAAATGTTAAGGACACAAAACGAAAGTTCAAGTTCGTTGGCCAGCATGATCGGATTACATCTTCGGGTTGAAATTTTCAAAAATGTAGTCAAAAATTTCAAAATAGCCTGTTTTTTCCGATTTGTGCGAAATAATTTTTTCAGCATACTAACATGTGGTATAAGAATATGTATTAAGTTTTCAAACATTTCAAAGTTGAAAAATCAGTCAAAAATCGAAATAATGCCGTTCGCTAGTTGTAAAAATCGGTAATATTTGCATGAAACATTGTCCAAATTCAGATCGAACTACTCTTATGGCAGTATCCCTGTATAACCAATCCTAGAACCATGCTGTTTAAAACGTAGGTAGTAGGTGCTTGTTAAAAAAAAAAAAAAAAAAAAATAAAAAGTGAGTTTACTCCTGTGAGTTTACTCCTAATTATTTGTAATAATTTGATTCCATGTTTGTCTATCCAAATCATAAACTAAAATTTCTCTACACGATCAATAGCGACTGAAATGTCAAAGATTTCTTCAAAATTCGCTCATGGGGTCATGCTGCATGACTGGATTTTTTTTTTTCTAACATGCATGTTTTACCGCTGGGATTCGTTCTCAAAATTTATGCTAAATTCAGCGCGAGCCGACTTTTCAATTCATTTTCACGTACAACCAATGCATTGATAGGGAAGTGTAACTCCCTTAATTTTCATAATAAGAGAACCGTTCGCCACTTTTTGGACTGCTATAATTTTATCAAAACATTTCATGATCCTTAAGCCACTGTAATGTCAAGGAAAGCTAATTTATTACGCTACGTTGTAAGCTAATATTGCAAAGTAACCATAATGAACTAGTAGTACGAAATGAAGGCACTATATGGTAGGTACAATTGAGTAGTAGGTAATTTTGGGAAGTAGGTACTAGACGATGCATCGCCTCCTAAAGCTGATTTCTACAGGCCTAACGTGTATGATTGACAAAGTGAAGACCACACAGATCAGCTGAGAGCTTGTGAACTCATTTCTCTCCTAACAGACCTAGGAGGCTGAAATTCGCTATGGAGCCTCTATGGGCATTCTGAGTACGATTGACAAATAGAGAACCCACCATGCTCAGCTGAGTGAGTTTGAGAGCTAATTTCTCTTCTAATAAGCCTAAAAGGCTAAAATTTGGTATTGAGCCTCTAAAGGCTTGCTGTGCACGATTGACTTATTGAAGAACCACCTAGAGTCATTGACTCTAACCTAAACTTCCACGAACACCTGGCTGCCCTTAGAGCCAAACTAAGTTCTGTGTGCTTTGTCCTCCGCAAACTAAGTTCCGTGACATCTAAGGACGTAGTGCTAGTGGCCTATCATGGTCTGTTCCTGGCTAGAGCGAAATTTGGCATCCTCTCGTGGGCCAACCCTCACAATATGGCGGCAGTTTTCGCTCTCCAGAAGAGAGCGGTCCGTATCCTACTGGGATTGCCTCCTAACTCTTCATGGAGAGGTCAGTTCCAGTCCGCTGGGCTACCAACACTGCCCTCAATTTCCGTTCTGGAAGCTCTGTTCTATTACAAAAAACATCGATCCGATTTCCAACTAGTCCAGTTCAACTACAACCATGCAACAAGATATGGAAAGTCCCTCCGGTGAGTGCCATTACACAACCTTCAATTTTTCAAGAAGAGCACCGAATACTCCGTGATCACCACCGTTAACCACTTCATTCAGCAAGTTCAGCATATTACCTCGATTTCCTTGGATTCTCCCCCCTCCTGCTTTCGCATTGCGATGAGGAAGTTTTTGATGGAGAAGGACCTGTATGAAGTTCCCCACTTTTTTGACATCAGGCACATTTGAAATTGATTGTTAACTTTTTATTTTGTTTTTCACTTGTTCCTGGCTTTGTTATTATTTTTATAGTGATATAGACTTTATTTTTTTGACTTGTTGCTCTATCATTGTCCTTTATGATGAACTTTGGCAATAAACGGGTATTATTATTATTATTATTATTATAGATCAGCTGAGTGAGCACAGTAACTCATTTCTCTCTCACAACACCTAGAAGACTGAAATTACGTATGGAGCCTCTATAGACCTACAAATGTACACACGAGTGACAAAGCGAGGAACCACCCAGATCAGCTGAGTTAGCTTGGTAGCTCATTTCTCTCCTAATAGAGGGAGGAAACTGAAATTTGGTATTTATCAACATGACCACGAGAGAAATATGATAAATGATTTTTATTTACTTGTTACAAAAGAAAATCGACGTTATCCAATTATTTTTAAATTGATGTGTTTATGCACGAGTTACGACTCCTTACCGAGAGAGCTCTTGGTATAGAATGTTTTGTGTGTCGAGGGTGGCAGCTTTCATATTGTAAGTATAATTGCTTGTTTGTATATTGATGCGGACTGAAGTGGTAAGTCTATTGTCTGTTATTCGTATGTTTAAGGTCCGATCACACAGGACGCGTTATAACGCGACGTTATAGGAACGCGCGTTCCCCCCGACGTTCGGCGATATAGCAACGTCATTATTGGGCCTTATCAGGGCGCGAGACCCAGTCTTGTCTGTGCTACTCAAGGGTTTCGCGGTTACCAGCGTCTATAATTTATCCAAGTTATAATGATTTCTGAAAATGACTATGATGAGGAAGAAGCTCTACTTCTTCTAGCGGTAGTAGATCCCAGGAATAGACGGTATTGGGTACACTCAATCAATCAGAGGAGGGAAGAGCTTGGGGAATACCACCGTCTATGTCGGGAGTTGCGCTCACATGAAGACCGTTTTGTGAACTATTTCCGCATGTCGAGACAAAATTTCGAGGACCTACATGAACTACTAGCGGTGAATATCCAGAAGATAACCAGAAGGACCGAGGAGAACGCCCTCAGCGCGCGATATTCTGTAATTTTGTACAACCCGCTTGGCTGACGTCGCGTTACTGAAAGTATCGCGAGAGGTACCGCCGTGAGTGTGACGGGGGTGATGCAATGTACCGTATCTCGGTAAGGGCCATGTCATACGAGCGCTATTGCCGTCGCGCTGATGCCGTCGCGTTAAAAACGCTCCAACCCGGCAATGGGGTTCTTATGGAGCATGTCATACGGACGCTAATGCTGTCGGCGAGTCCGCGTTAGCCGGACGCTGAGCGCAGCCAACGCGGACGGTCGCGTTAGCGACGCGGCGCACGTGACGCCGGGACCCTGTCATACGGAGCGCTAGCGCCAGCGGGACGCATTTGCCGCGTGAGCACTGGCTCTGTATCTAAAATGTGCAAAAAGCTGATACAACCTATATCCAGAATATTCAGAATTTAATGCACATAATGTGAAGACCATTTTTCTAATAGAGTCTTGTACTCTTGTTTTTAAAACGGGTATTAGGCTCGAGCACCTATGTAATGTTTCCTTCAGTAGAACTGCCTCGACATCTAACATTTCCCTATCCCGCTGTCGTACAGAATTGTATCGTAGAAATGCTTACGCTGCTGCTCTGAACTTCTTCTCTAGCCACAAAATTAATTTGTCCATTTTCCCCAACGTAAATGGTTTTAAAAGATGTATATCGGGGATTCTTTCTGACTTTCAGTAATTGTTGGGAACCATAGGGAATTGATGTTCTGTATTCATGTGAATTCATAATTAATTTTAAATATTATTGTCATATCGGTTATGGGTATTTTATTTTGATAAAGTAGTTATTTCTGTTTCCGCCAGTTTTATCTTTATATATAGTCATATTTATTTTTGTTTTTATATATGTATAGTCTAGTATTGTACAGCTGGGCGCCTCTTATTAAGAGTAAGACTCCACCAGGGGACACAAGTTCTTTTGAACTTAAGCCTTGGTGGGCAAATTATTCGATTTTTTTGAAGTCCTTGATTAAATTAGTTCCAATTTAAATTCTTTGCAAAATGTTCACTTTTTAAAAAAAGAAGTATCTTGTTTTAATTTGTTCATTACTAGTATTGTCAAGTACTACTATTATTTAATTTTCTTATTAATATGTTTTTGCCAAATAAATAAATAAATAAACCTAACTGGATGGTGTCCATCTTGGTAATAACATAATTGCCGCGACGGCAAATGCGCCCGGAAGACGCTACGTATGACAGGCACCTGGCGTTGGCGGGACGGCATCAACGCGACGCATTTGCCGTCACGTATGACATGTACTTTTTCCGGCGCTATCTCGACGGCATCTGCGCGACGGCAATAGCGCTCGTATGACATGGCCCTAACGCGACGTTACTGGAACGCCTAACGTCGCGTTATAACGCGTCCTGTGTGATCGGGCCTTTACATTGAGAAATATGGCTGAAAATGTTGAGTATCTCCATGTAAATTTGACTGAAAATTGTGAATTAAGGTCATTTAGAAATTCCTTGAGTGCTTCTTCTCGTCAAAACCGAAAAAATATCATCTATGAATCTTGTCCAAGTTATAGACATAAGTGTCCATATCGAAAGAAAGGTTTGTTCCAAAGGAGCCATGAATAGGTTAGCATACGAACGTGCCATTCTGGTGCATTACCTTTTTCTTGGAGGAATAACTTGTCTTCATGTATAAAAACATTTTTGGTGAGGACGAATGTTGCTAAAGTTGTTATAAATGAAGTTGGTGGGTTGTGTGGTGGTGCTCTGTGATTCAGGAAATGCGTCATTGCAGCTAAACTTTCGTGGTGGGAAATTTCAGTGTAAAATGAGGTTACGTCCACTGACGCCAAGATAATTGGATGTCCATCAACAGTCGGCACTCGTAATTCATGGAGAACATCCAAAAAGTGATTGGTATCTTTTATATAGGATGGTTGAATTTTGACTGAAAGCTATAATCAACATATGCTGATATTCTCTCTGTGAGACTACCGAAACTTGCCACTATTGGGCGCCCTGGGGGTAACCGATCTGGAAGTGAATATCCCTTATGAATCTCTTATGAAGGGAGAAGTTAAAATTCGGAACATCGAGGAGCTTCAGGGACCGATCCTTCAACGTCTGCAGCAGATAAAATATATACATATATAGTACGTACGTGTGTGTTTGTGTGTGTGGTGTGTTGTGTGTGTGTTTTAAGACTGAGATTGTAGAACTCCACATATTGAACACAATAAAGTGATCAAATTTCAGGAATGTTTGACGTGAATATGCGACCCAATCGAATTCATCGAAAACTGATTCCATCGAGCACGCACAGTTCAAAAACGGATCGCCTGGTAATAAATGTCTTTGCAAAAACTGTTGTCCATAATCATTATCTCTTCTGGCTGATAAAACAGCTAGACGTGTTATTAGTAAAACCGGCTTCGAGAAATACATTTTCATAAGAAAGTTTCAATTTGAACGGACCGTCATGGCTGGTTACGTTACTCCGCGAAAAAACCGGGATAAGACATTTTTCAAGTAAAGAGAGGAGCATCGAATAATGTGAAGTGCCTTGCGGGAGCGGTTTGCTTAATAACCCATAATCATGGCTGTTATCTCTTGAGGAAACTCGAATTTTTACGTTCTTCTCTTCGCTGAGAGTATAATATTGATTTATTTCAAAGATTACAGTGGGCTGCAGAGATGTCTCGTTTGATGAGGTATACGATATAACAGTACCTACACATTATAATTATAGATTGGTATCTACACCTATAGCCCATATACCGTGCATAATGTTAGAATTGTTGTAACTAATTTTCTGTACTCAGTCATAGTGTTGTTGTTGTATTCTGGGGTTAACCGTATTACGGTAGGTATTGAAGGAAGCGACAAAATCGGGTGTTGGCAACTAATTCTTAATATTATCAATACCTATTTCTAGGTAGTTTTCAGCATTCGCCTTTTTATAGGCGATTTTAGGTGTTGTAAGAATCTGTCTTAAGGTGGAAGTATTGTTTTGTCAAAACTATTCACAAATTTTGACAAAATTTATTTATATTCAAAAGTTTGTGATTGTAGGGTAGTTTACATACATGGTGTAACACCTAAGTGACTGACACCGGCCAAGAGTCAATTCTACAACTAATTTCCGACTACAAGGTGCCTGATAGACTTTTGTTAGAGTCTTCGTTTCCGAGTTATTTTACTTTTAGGAGTTTTTTCGTGTTTTCGACCCAATTTTTGGAGTTATCTCAAATCTGAGTGTACCGTTGGAAAGAACGTTAAATTTCCTATCTCCCTAATGGAAAACAAAAATTTTTTGAGTGGTTGAAACGGATGAAAAATGAACTTAAAGACGAAAACTTGTCAAATCTTGAAAATATCCGCTTTTTTCAACCGCTCATAGGTCCCTGTGATCCAGCGTGTGAATGTTTTGTGAGCCTAAAAGTTGTGCCAGAATCTCAGCTTTCCAAAGGTATAATCGATTTTTATTTTACTTTGTTGATTAAGGGAAATAAGTATGTTTGTATGTTTGAAAATGTGGTTTTTATATGAAATTGAGGTTTTTCGTGAAAAATGACCCTCTAAAAAAATACAAATTCGCGGTCGGTTTTCACGTAATTTTTCACGCTGAACTGAGTTTTACACTTTAACTAACAGGTTACGATGCAGGGGTCGTGGGAAACACAAAAATATGTGTGATGGGTACGTAAGAGTCAATCAACCGAGTTTTACACTTAAACAAACTAGTTTTTAGTTCATTTGTTGTGCTCAATTCTATGGGGTTTTAAGGGTAAAACTTTTTAGTTAAAGTGTAAAACTCGGTTGACTGACTTTTACGTATCCATCACACATATTTTTGTGTTTCCCACGACCCCTGCATTTTATCTATGTACTATGTATCTATGTACTGACCCTGCAATTTATGTGTTCTGGTGAAGGGCGTAGGTCCTTTTCCACTCGAAATGCATTGCTCCACACAAAATAAAGGAGGATGCAAATCCTATTTCTCCACATCTTATAACACTCAAGACTCCTGGTTTAAGAAACAAACTACTTAGCAGGCAACTACCTACATATATTACAAACTGTAATTTGCAATCAGCTTTTAAGCAATTCTATGATATATTTAAAGTTTTATAAAGTAATCTCAATCCTAACCAACTCTGTTGCTCTGTTGCATATACCTACTACTTAAATAGATACTACCAATATCTAATCATGAAGATTGTTGGAAACAATGACACTGTCAATGAATTAGCCAGACGAGGCCGAATCAAGGTAACGTTGGACCTTGGAATGTCAAGAACTCTTTTTACTGTGGAGGTCCTTCAGTGGCAGATGGTGACGCACCATTTCAAGCAACCTGCAAAATAGACAGTGTTGGCTCAGCCTATAGGTTCTGCTTTGGCATGACCAACGCCTATACACTTGGGAGAGTAGTAATCAGCAGATGTGGGCCAATTAGTGTGTGGATTCGCCACCTTGGAAACTCCATGCCTATGCTGGTTTCCTTTGTTTTCTGAAATATTGCCAAAGAGGTGATTGCCAGGCATTCTCCAATCACTTCAGCAATATCCACCTCTTCTATTATGGTGTAGCATAATATATTGTGTAAAGGATATTCACATGGGAAAAATTACATGGCATCGACATAGACCAACAATGGTATTATGGCTGCTCCTTTTGATAGAAGGTTTGATTGTGAGTTGGTAGACACTTTAGGTGGAGACACTGAGGCTCTTGTAGCCCTTTATCCTGGCCATAATGACTTTATGGAACCCTTTAACAGAATCTGGGTTTCACTCAATAGTCCCACCTACAGGTTCTGTGAGGGATTGGAGGGAGCTGCTCACATCCTCATGTTTGAGTGGTGAATTTGAGACTGGAGGTACATTGGATCTGCCTCTCTTGAATCTGTGCATGTGCCCCTCTCAATCATAACCAACTAGAATGCCCCCAAATATTACTCCATCATCTACTTATGTAATATATTGCATGAGCTTGGACAAATTACTGTCAACATGTATTGTATGAAGGTGAGCTGAGCCAGTTACCTTAATTTTAAAACACTGACGTATGAACCGGTATCTTTGCAACCTCCATTCATAACGAGGCCAATGTCATTTCAATGATCCTTTTTTGATCTATTATAAGATGCTACAAAGTCCACGGATGTTCCTGTTTCCTTATATTATATATATATATATATATTTTTTTTTTTGTTGCAATTTATGAATTATGATCGTTTAAACATTTCAGATAAACAATTTTGTATGTATTGCAACTATTTCATTACCAACAATGAAATTACAATGTCCAATGTAATTTGTGTTTCAGGTAAGTTGGCAATGGCCTGGCTACATCCATTTCCACCACCGATCCTGTTTGTAAGTAGGTTCTAAGAGCATCTTCGTATTACCTTAATGTCAATTTAGTATTGAAATCCGCTCATTACAGTTTCTGCAAATGTGAATCTCCTCAAAATATCCTTGATGGACTGTACCTACTGCGATTGATCCCTTGGTAATATGCAAAAATCTTTCATGTGTGATGCCCAATTCAGAATGTGACAACTTGAGTATGTCAGGATCGAATCATCTCTTAACACAATAAGTCTCGTTCATCATGCTGATAGATCATTATTCATTATTAAAACGGGAAATCATGGCTACTTATATCATAATTTGAAAACAGTCGTTTGAATCATTACTGCTAACGATAATTGAATATGATGAAGTTTCTAACGTTTATTATTTATGTGTACAGAACCCAGAACTTCCTCAGAACATTATGAGCTCGTGAAAGAAAGGATCCGTGTCTATGCGTGTGTGTGTGGGTCTGCGAGCGTGTTTACCAGATCGATGAGCTAGATATCGTTGCCACCAAGAGAGCATAGGTTGGGCTTTCTATTCCCTCTGAGCTCTATGGGTCTGCAAAATTCCTAGATTTCCATGTTTTCTGTGGGCTGTGGAGATGGTGCAGACCTGGTGGGCTAAGATAATTCAATATGACAGAAATGACCTGCACCTGGCGATACGTGAGCTAAAAGAAGTGGTATGTGTCGGCAAATAATACCACGTGTCCGTGTGGGGGCGCGCTATGCTGTAACAATGCCACGGAGTTATTCGAGTGTGGTATCACAGCAGGAGTGCTTCGTGGTATCACCACCATGCGTCCTACGGTGCTCAATCCCCAACTGGTGGTTATTCCATGGTTTCTTTCACCCATCCACCTTCCTCAACGTCATTAATCCCTATGCTGCGTGTAGGGTAAACCAAAGCATCCTTCCCACATTTCAATTTAGTTTTTTTCTGTCAATTTTTTATTTAATCGTATTCCTCCTATGCCTTTGAGGAAGTTCCCACAGGGTGGTCCTTCGAAGGTCGTTGGCTTCAACCAAATATTTCCTACCGTTCCTGAACCAGTATTTTTCGAATAACCCACAACAATTCAACATTCTTCCCAAAATTATGTACAAACCAGACATAGAGATGTCCCTGTCGCCCTTGCTACTTACCAATACGACTTAACAAGGTAATTAGATTTCTCAGATTAACAAATGTGTATAGATTCAGCATTAATTAAATTCCACTATAAAATTAAGATGAACAGACACCGGAGAAGAGCTAAGGTGACATTATATCACGGTTGGGGTAGCACCGTAACTATTATGGCCAGCGGCATTAGGCGCTGGGTAAAGAAAACGAACTGTTTATTACCCGTAGTAAAAATGGCTTCAGAGATCGACAGTGGAAAGGTTAACGAGTAGAATCTAAAACTTATTGTTTTAGCAGCAGGTGAACGACCTAACATTTCTCGGTGTCTCGTAATAGACAAAAGAGAGGTTAGAAGAATGAAATTTAAACAACAAACAATCGACGAACCTCACAGATTGGATCATACTTTTAGGACGTTCGTCAGAAGCTAGGTCATACAGACTAGGGTTCTTATTCAAGAGGGACGACCTATTGGGATTGATCCTAGGGGGTAGGGGATAACCCAAGCCTGAGAAAAAAAACCACATACAAATCCGTTTCAGACCATTCTAAGACCGAATCCGTGAAAAAAAAAACGATAGGTGTATGTCTGTGTGTGTGTGTGTGCGTTTCCTTGACACAGTAAACCCTGCATCAAGGCCGTTTATTGAGTGAGTGTGTGTGTGTTTGTGTTTCCGTTTTCTCTACCAAAGTAACCCTGACGTAGAGGAATTTATTCCACCTGCACCCAATACGATTACAGGTGTGTAATATACAGAAGGCTCATAATCTAATTTGATATACTTATGTTTATGTATAAAAGTCACTTTATCATATTTTCATTTACGAATAGTATTTTGAAAGGTAAGCTCGAACTTTCCATTATGTTATCATAGTCAATCGAGTTAAGAAATATTGTCAAGTCCTCTGAAATAGGATTTCACCAAAACACTGAACGGCACTGGTCACGGTTCACCTTGCAGAACACACTTCCTCTCCAATCTACTTCTAGCCGGGTCGAGCCTTTTTACCATCATCGATGCTTTTCAATATTTGTTCTAACAAACATACTATGGAATCTAGCGTACTTTTTCCTGGTCTGAAGCCGTACTGGTGTTCGTTCAATTACTAGTACCATAATGCTTACGGCTGACGATACTACCAAAAGGTTACATTTCAGTGCTACACCAACAGTCACGGCAAGAATGAATCATGTCAGAGATAGTACGGACAACATTACATCCGTGGTTTTCCTAATGAGTGTACCTATTCCCACTCACCAATAACCCTACTCGCTTATTGGCTTGAGTGAATTAAATGCCTTTGTGATACGAATGAATGCAAAGTGTCCTTCAGAAACTAAAGGAGAAAGATTTGTCCGTCTTCTTTATTTTGACTTCGGGGTTTTTACGAGAGAGCGCGGGACTATTTCGCCCGTCCAAGAAAAAGCCAACCTCCATCACCATTGTCGCGAGGAACAAGCGTATTATTGTGCGGGTGATTACCAACTGCCTTGGGGCCTCAAAGCTTCATTTGCAGCAGATATTTTTCCCATTTCAGACAACGAGAATGGAGAACTTGCACCGTCACTATCTCACAAGAATTCTACATCTCAGGAGGTTTTTGAACCCGCCCGCGATTTCGGTGATTTCCTTTTAATGCGATGCTGAAAAACACCTTCGAATAATCAGCTAGTTCCATTGTAATTTTCAAGTCGTGCAACATCATCATATGTGAACCTTCCTCGAAAAAGGGACCTTATCTTACCGGATGTCGAAATTGTGATATTTCCATTTTTGGATTCTCGAGATCCTGTTAAAAACACTGGTAGTTTCAAAAAAGTCTATCTTTATTAGTTCCAAAGATATGATTTTTCAAAATATGGTCTCCTCGACACCTCATTTTGAGAAAAACATTCAAAGTTTGAGCTAAATTCAAAGTGAATCGTGGCCTTTCTTCTGGCAATATCAACTTTTTTTTTTTCAAAGATTTGTGCGCATGTTGGGTTCATTTCACCAGCGTGCAGATAATTTTGGATGTGATAGGAAAAATGCTTTAAAAATTTTGAAGAACAAATATTTAAAAAAAATGTGTTCACCAACTTGAGAGAAATCGCACAAAATCGAGCATTTGCCAAACAATAAATTGAAAAAAAACAAAATTTTCCCCAACTTAATACTATTTCTAAAAGAACAATACGTAATTCCAATCCAACTTATTACTATTTCTAAAAGACAAATACGTAATTCCAATCGTGTTAGAACATTAGTAAGTAAGGTTACTCACATTTAAAATACGTCTGCCATGTTGGGTGTGGAACATTGCTTCCTCGTCTACCTATCATGAATGTATCGATCATTGAAAAGTTTTAAATGATCTTGAAAAATTCCGTAGCGGAAATGAGTAAATCAAGAAGTTGTGTGAAATTTCATAATTGGTCAATTAAGAAACGAAAAAATGATAATGTAATTTACGTTTGAGCAAGTGCAAAATGAACTGACGAGTTGAAAACAATAAAATAGGTACGGGACCATCTAGATACGGTACGGGATCGCGCATTCGCGGACAATTTCATCAAAATCGGATGAAAACTGCCGAAATTAAGGTCATTACGAGTATTTCACATAGGCGCTTGCGCAGTAGCTATTAATGATTCAACCGTGTTGAAATCGATGTGGGATGATATGGGTTCAAGATAAGATTGGTGGCTTATAAGATGAAATTGATGAGAATCTGAAGTTTGTCTTCTCTCAACAATATCCTTCAAATTCGTGCAAGATTTGATGATTGAGAAAGGTACACTTGATGACTTTTTCCGCTTATGCATACGCAGAGTAATTGGTATTGTGATGTGGGGAAAATTAAATGGATAGTGAAAATTAAATAGATCTTTCTTCATCCTTAAATAGATCCTTAAGTGTTCCTCATTAAAATTGGATGAAAACTGTAAAGATTAAGCGTGATACTAGGATAATGAGTACACTCGACTGACACACCGAAAGATACGAAACGAAAGTTGTTTAAAATTATCTAAAACGTAAAAGTATGAGTGGAAATATCGATTATGGGGAAGAAAAATGTATCTCGAGAAAGTAAGAATGCTTCAGGTTTACTCAGGTAAACGCAGAGTGTAATTAAGTTGTGGAATTTCATTATTTGTAATCATATTTATTATAGTAATATATTTACCTAAAAATGATTTATCCTTTACGTAAGGAGGGCCATAATCCTTTGAAAATCCCTCCATTCAACCCCAGTGATGCCAATGGGTGGCAAGCAAGGAACACTGGATGATATAAGACCGTGTGATGATCCACGAGCGATCAGCTGGACACAACTCCAACACACTCTATTGGCAATGAGGCGAAACTCCCCCGTCATCTGCCGCACCGTTCGAAACCGTTGAAGTAACGTTGAATCTCACGTTAAACTATTAGGATGCCAGGAACGGGTAGGAGCTCTAAACCCACCATCCGGCGGAAACAGCTGATTCAAAGCTCGCCCACCTCCTTCAAACTCCTGATAGCCTACGCTTTCGTCTGCTTCTCTGTCACTCGCTTTCGTTTTCGTTCCCGCTCGTTCCCACCCACGCACGCGCCAGCCCCGACACTATCCGACCCCCTACGTTTCATAACTTCGTTTCTATTGATTGTGTGATTGCAACCGACTTGCTACCTGCTTTCAGGACCTACACCTTGTGTCTCCACGATTATTTTATATTACCCATACAAGCTCATGTATGTATACATACATACATACATTAAAAAATGCGTTAAATTTCAGAATATGATTCAGAATAGTCTGAAACGGATTTCTGCATAAATTTTTTTCAAAAATTCACATTCTACAAATTTTGAGGCGAGAGCAATAGCTTAATTTCCTTCAAAAATTCGCTAAAAACGTTACGCGGATGTGTCACGAAATTTTAGCACGGAACATGCCTCAGCCTTGAGCTAACTTCTCGAAAACATACGCGGATGTACCACGAAATTTATTCTTTTGATTTTCACGTACAACCAAGCCGTTGCTGGGGAAATTATTCAAAGTGAATCACTAGCATATCATAAAATGTTATGTCGTCATAAATTACTTACTAGGCTGAGTTGAGGTGCGGCGGTTGCACTTCTGGGCTCCGCCCCTGGACCCCTCGGTTGCTTTCCACTCTGAGCCTTCGGCTAAAATGCTAAATAAATGTAAATAAATTTAACCCTCGGATGAGCGCTGTCTAAAAAAAACGGCGATAGGCACGGTGTATCATTTTGATACAATGGGTATTAGGAGGGGAAATGGGTTAAGGGAAATATCATAAAGTTAACCATTGTTCAAATCAATAGTTTTATTGGACTAGCAATCAAGCTGATAGGTAGAGAAACTACTATAACATTATAGAAAAATTCAAGAAATTAAATTATGAGGTTGAAAAATTAGGTACCTAACTAATAATTTGACCTAGGTATAATTGTAAAGTATTTCCTTGTTTAGTAAACAATTTTTTGGCAACATTCTTCACAGATAAGTTGAAATCTTCACTCATGTTTACAGCAAACGTTTTACGGAAAAAATACAAGTGTATAGATAGGAACTATACTCGTAAACTCAAAGGAACGAAATAATAAACTAGAAAAGAGAACGCAAATTTTAAGTAAAGCAAATAATTTGCGGTAACAAAAGTATGTTAGGCGAAATTTTTAGGTACCAATTATCTTATTGAGCTAAATTTAATTGTTGGTAACAATCTTTACAAATAGGTTTCAAGTGCTCTGAACACAGAAATTTTTCACATAGTACGCAATTGTGAGTAGTCAATCTACTTTTTTTTTTAAGTTTTACAGTGGTCGCATCTCTTTCGTTTTTTCCCTGATGTGGGTTGTGGAAAAGCTCTCTCACGCAGTTGTTGCATCGGCTGTTCCTGAGAGTGTTCTTCATCATTGCCATTGACATTTTCAATCTAGTAATCTGTAAATTACCTCGATGGACTTGGTGTATCAATTTGATTAAAATCAGCCGTAACTTCTGTAGCTCACTTCTTCGACACGTGAAGGTCAACTGATTCTGAAGACGGATTAAAGTTAGGAAGGTAGAGAGAAGGGGGCCCCTCTCCGAATGCGATAGCGGGCGTTGCAACCCTTCAAAGCCATGTTTTGCATCAATTTGATACCGGACCTATCCGAGGGTTAAAACTAAGAGATGAATGCTTTACTAATCAAAATAAAAATAGAGTACCTAAGTAGGTAATTTTCTGTTATGTTGCGCGTCTACAATTACTATAAAAAAGATTAACTATTCAACCAAGTGACAACAAAACAAGCGGCATTGTTTACTATATTCATTTATAACATAAATAAATATAAAACTACGACATGGATAGAAGAACAAGTACAAGTACGAAAGAAATGCGTAATAAATCGAGAGCTTTCCAACGAATGGAGAACGATTTTTGTCCCATAAACACGAAAGAAGTTTTGTTTCCCCAGCAACGGCTTGGTTGTACGTGAAAATCAAAAGAATAAATTTCGTGGTACATCCGCGTATTAGCGAATTTTTGAAGAAAATTAAGCTATTGCTCTCGCCTCAAAATTTGTAGAATGTGAATTTTTGAAAAATGTTTATGCAGAAATCCGTTTCAGGCTATTCTGAATAATATTCTGAAGTTTAACGCATTTTTTTTGTATGTATGTATGTATGTATGTATATATGTATATATATATGTATGTATATATGTATGTGTCATTCCAGACGATAACTGTCCGTAGAATTGTACTAGAAACTTCAAACAAATTTTAAAATGTTAAGGACACCAAACGAAAGTTCAATTTCGTTGGCCAGCATGACCGGATTACATCTTCGGGTTGATATTTTCAAAAATGTAGTCAACAATTTCAAAATAGCCTGTTTTTTTGCGATTTGTTGTGCGAAATAATTTTTTCAGCATACTAACATGTGGTATATTCGGAATCAGCGTAAAATTTCCTATAAGAATATGTATCAAGTTTTCAAAAATTTCAAAGTTGAAAAATCAGTCAAAAATCGAAATAATGCCGTTCGCTAGTTGTAAAAATCGGTAATACTTGCATGAAACATTGTCCAAATTCAGATTGAACTACTCTTATGGAAGTAAGAGTACCTCCTAATTATTTTTGATAATTTGATTCCATGTTTGTCTATCAAAATCATAAACTAAAATTTCTCTACACGATCAATAGCGACTGAAATGTCGAAGATTTCTTCAAAAATTCGCTCATGGGGTCATGCTGAATGACTGGACTTTTTGCTAGTTAGTCCAAGGTTTCGTGACACATCCGCGTAACGTTTTTCGCGAGTTAGTCCAAGACTAAAACATGTTCCATGCTAAAATTGCTAGGGAACTGTCGCCGGGGTGGTATATAAATATGTTGTTTACTAGACTGTACAGAAAAGATACGATTCAGCATATACAGGGTGTTCATACTTTAGATTGTTAGGATCGATTCTACAACTGATTTCCTTCCAAAAGAAAGTACCTCATGGCACTTTTGTTTAAACCCTTGATTTTTGGAGTTTTTTTGGGGGGGGGGGGGGTTAACTGTCGTTGTTGGAACTCGCCCTAACATATTGTAACATGGACGTTTAGAATTAGTTGAAGAACTAAGTACGAGTCGATGATTGAATTCAAGATAGAACAGTATAGCGTACACACAGGGGAATTCATGGTCGGGAAGTTTACGACGTCGTAACGTGTTAAACGGGTTAAATGTGCTAAACTTCGAAAACGACCGTCGTAAAAATCCAGATTTCACGACGATACGTTAAGGATAGCAGAGTCTGGCGAATGCGAAGCAATTTTCAATGAATTTGTGGCTGTAACACCTCAAATCCATTTTTGAAGATAGTTTTTTAAATTGTTCAGCTTTTGAATGACCTATACAATTTTGGTAGACCCTTGAAAGAGACCTATTGGACGACCTTTTGTTTGAAGACGCGAAAATCGATTGTTTTACAAAATGGTTTGTTGGTTTAATTCAGACTGGACCGGACCATTGAGCTGGGATTTTTCATAAAAACTTTCCTGGATTTCTATTTATCGAAAACTGAGAATTTGACATAGTGCCCAGCTATTTTACGATCCGGCCACTTCGAATCCGAAACTGAGTTTTTTTGACAGTGATCCCTTATTTGGCAAAGCACTGTACTATAAAATTGTACGTAATCTATAATTACACATCTCAAGTATGATTATTTATTCTGCAAAAATCAGGGAATTGCGTTCTATTATAGGAACAGAAATTTGAAAGGCTACAACCCAAAGACGATATACAAGGTGTTCACACTTAAGATTGTTTTCAACCATACATCACTAAAATGGCCATATCTCCCCCAAATTACGATGTAAACTTGATCTTGTAACTTGTATCATTGGAAAGAACGTTAAATTTCCTATCTCTCTTAGGTATTTGGATTCTTTTTACAGTAGTAAATGTATTAAACACTAAAATTTCTGACTTTTAAAAAATAACTGTTTTTAAGCTGCGTTAAGTGTTTGAAATGGTAAAAAATGGTAAAATGAAATCGTAAATCGGAAATCGGAAAATGGAAAATGGAAATCGGAAATGGTAAAAAAATCGTATGCTTTGCAGGACAAATTGCCAAAAATCTCAGTTTTCTAACGGTATAATCAATTATTATATTAGTTTGCTAATTAGAGGCAAACAGTATGTTTGTATGTTGACAAACATGGTTTTTTTTCTGCGAAATCGATGGTTTTCGTTAAAAATTACCCTCTAAAAAATTCTAGTTTGGGGCCAGTTTCTATATTTTTTCACGATGAATCGAATGTTATCACTTGCGGATCTCCCCAACCCCGTTATAACCGAATTTCCCTCTTAAACTCACGAATTTTTAGTTCTTTTGTTAAGCTCAATTTTATGTTTTTAAGGATAAAACTAGTTAGTTCAATTTTATGTGTTTTTAAGGATAAAACTAGTTGCAATATGGTTTAGTTTATTGACCGCTAGGTGATAATTATGACAGTTTTTTGGGGTTCTTGAGAGTCGGTCAGGCAATAATAAAATTCAAATCTTCAGGGCCAACGTTTCGATGTATTTATACATCATCATTAGGCCTACAACTAGATGAGATTCAAAGGGAGATTACAGTATGACCAAAGGAAAAATTGATAAATAGTATGCACATGCATAGTATATGCATAGTATACTCTTAATAAAACATGTGAAAACCCGTTGGAAAATCCGTTAAAAGACCTACTTCTTAAAGTAACGTACAGTTAGTTATCTATTAGCAGGTATTTGTCTGTGGGAGGAATTCTAATTCTATTTTGACCAATCCATCTTAGAATTCCTCCCACAGACCAATAACTGCTAATAGATAACTAACTGTACGTTACTTTAAGAAGTAGGTTTTTTAACGGATTGTTCAGCGGTTTTCACATGTTTTATTAACCCTGGAATGTCCCGGCTAAATTTTCAACACTTAACTCCCCGGTGGGGTGTGTCAAACCCCAACTTTGAAAAATGTTAGAAAATTCGAAAATAAGTTACACTTGAATCAAATTTCATTTTTATTCTGTTATCAAGGGTATAAAGAAACATGAAGTAGGTACCTAAGCTCATGAAGAAAAAAGTAATAGGTAGTAAGGCAAACCTCACGCTCCGAAGAAAAAAAATAGCAGAATGGTACCTCATTGTAACAAAATTTCAATATAAAATCAGCACATTTTCATTTAAAAACAAAAATAAATAAATAAATAAAATCTAAAAAACAATTTTCTGAGATTAGTTTGATACCACTTACAAAACCCAAGAACTAGAATTGAAATATAACATAAAATTGGCACCAAGCAATAGGATCAACATTCTCTACACTTTGAAGATCTATGATGTTCACATAAGGAACATCGAACTAGTTTTTCCAAAACTGTCACTTTTGACGCTCCTTCATCGGAGGCAACTTCTTGTAACTCGACATTTTCTCCCGTGTTTGAATTTTCTCCGCCAAAATATATAGGTATCTTCTTCCACCAACTGTTCCAAAATGGATCTAATGTCTTCAGGATCCGACAACTTGCGTTTTTCAGCCATTTCTAACGATGAGCCAAAAACAAAACTGTGGGAACGTCCACAAAAATAACACTTGCTATAGAGAAAATCACTAGCGGTTAACTCCCCGGTGGGGTTTGTCAAACCCCAGGCACAAGAAAGTACTACACTACACAGAAGTCTTGAACGTACTAAACTGGAAAAAGGCTGAAGTCTTTAGGGAAGAAGTGAGGTGATATAGAAGGGGCGAGAAGAGCAAGACGTGCGGGATTCAACATGATAAACTGACTTTAAATCGCGATTGGGGTTTGACAAACCCCACGGGGCATTCCAGGGTTAAGGCCGTATCACACTTGCATTTTTTTCGCATTTTTTCTGCGTTTTAAACGCTGAAACGTGAAGAAGGCAAACTGCGTTTTTTCTAGTTCAGTAGTGAATGTTGAAGAGGAATAACTTTAGAGCTGAAGAGGAATAATCTTAGTTTTCCCTATGATTACAATAATTGTTTTCTGTGATTACAGTCACGATTACAACCTCAGATGTGATTTAGGGCCGTAATAACACCTGGAAACCCACTCCTCAGTGCTTTAGACGGTCCAAACACGGTCCTACTGATATAAGCCCCTGTTTATGCACAAACATGAAATACGTCCAACACGCATAAAATTCACAATTTACATCTTATTAATCTGGTTGCGATGAAATTCATAAGGAGTTGCCTAAATACTAGCCCGTATAAACCCTGAAAAATTCATGAAAATCAGACCTTTTTCCACTAAGTAGACTAATTCCATTTCACACACCGTAAATAAACATTGAAGTAGGTACTTCTGAATTTGAAACGAAAAATTCTGAAACTGAAATGAAAATATCTGAAATTGGTTTGGAATATCCTGAATTTGGTTTGGAAAATTCTGAATTTGGTGTGGACGATCCGGAACTTGGTGTGGAAAGTTCCAAATTTGACTTGGAAAAGCTATAGATGAGGTGACAATTTGGTACTGATTTGCTGGTAGAAATTTCCAATGTCGTCCTGATTGTAACTTGATAGTTGGGTCACGCGTAGGAGCGTATCCGATTCGTAGTTGTAATACCTTCATCGTCATATCGATATGCCCGATGATATTTTGGATTGATTTCAGTCGATGAGCTCCGTGAGAAATGAAAACTGACGTAATCCCATTCTTTCCACAACTCAACGCAACAGCGTTAGAACAGTATAGTACAAAATTCGAGCTTAGAGCCGGTTTCTACGTGTTTTTTCACGCTGAATCGAATGGTAACACTTGCAGATCTCTCCAACGTCGTTATAACAGGGTTTTAAACTTTAAGTAACTAGTTTTATCATTATGACAGTTTTTTGGGGTTTTTGAGAGTCGGTCAGGCAATAATAAAATTCAAATCTTCAGGGCCAACGTTTCGATGTATTTATACATCATCATCAGGGCTACAACAATATGAGATTCAGAGGGAGATTACATTATGACCAAAGGAAAAATTGATAAATATTATACATAAACATAATATTGCATACCTCGGAGAATTTATGCAGCTGTTTACACGGTCATCTAGTATTTTGTAACACATTCATGTATGCACATATACTGACGAGTGAAAACATGTGAAAATATGAAACAACACATGAAAACATTAAAACATGAAACAACACATGAAAACATTAAAACATGTGAACATCGGCAATTACTCTTAAAGGCCGTATCACACTAGCATTTTTTCCGCATTTTTTCTGCGTTTTTGACGCAAAAACGTGAAGAAGAAGAAGTGCGTTTTTCCAAGGTCAGCTTTTTCGACCATTGCGCATCCTGGCGGAGCGTTTTTAAACTCACTTGGGAAAATTAGAACACGTTCTAATTTTTACCTTGACGCAAGAAAAATGCTAAACATAACCCTTGGGGAGGTTACAATTCAATGAAAAACCCCTAGCAGCCCTAACCTGACAGATTTAATAAAAACGCATTCCGCCAGAATGCGCTGTTTTTGCAGTTATTCCTCTTCAACATTCACTTGTGAACTAGAAAAAACGCAGTTTGCCTTCTTCACGTTTCAGCGTTTAAAACGCAGAAAAAATGCGAAAAAAATGCAAGTGTGATACGGCCTTAACCCTGGAATGCCCCGTGGGGTTTGTCAAACCCCAATCGCGATTTAAAGTCAGTTTATCATGTTGAATCCCGCACGTCTGGCTGTTATCGCCCCCTTTTATACCATCCCTCACTTCTTCTCTAAAGACTTCAGCCTTTTCCAGTTTAGTACGTTCAAGACTTCTGTGTAGTGTAGTACTTTCTTGTGCCTGGGGTTTGACAAACCCCACCGGGGAGTTAACCGCTAGTGATTTTCTCTATAGCAAGTGTTATTTTTGTGGGCGTTCCCACAGTTTTGTTTTTGGCTCATCGTTAGAAATGGCTGAAAAACGCAAGTTGTCGGATCCTGAAGACATTAGATCCATTTTGGAACAGTTGGTGGAAGAAGATAAGTATATATTTTGGCGGAGAAAATTCAAACACGGGAGAAAATGTCGAGTTACAAGAAGTTGCCTCCGATGAAGGAGCGTCAAAAGTGACAGTTTTGGAAAAACTAGTTCGATGTTCCTTATGTGAACATCATAGATCTTCAAAGTGTTGAGAATGTTGAGCCTATTGCTTGGTACCAATTCTATGTTACCTTTTCATTCTAGTTCTTGGGTTTTGTAAGTGGTATCAAACTAATCTCAGAAAATTGTTTTTTAGATTTTATTCATTTATTTATTTTTGTTTTTAAATGAAAATGTGCTAATTTTATATTGAAATTTTGTTACAATGAGGTACCTTTCTGCTATTTTTTTTTTTTTTCTTCGGAGCGTGAGGTTTGCCTTACTACCTATTACTTTTTTCTTCATGAGCTTAGGTACCTACTTCATGTTTCTTTACACCCTTGATAACAGAATAAAAATAAAATTTGATTCAAGTGTGAATTATTTTTGAATTTTCTAACATTTTTCAAAGTTGGGGTTTGACACACCCCACCGGGGAGTTAAGTGTTGAAAATTTAGCCGGGACATTCCAGGGTTAATAAAACATGTGAAAACCGCTGAAAAATCCGTTAAAAAACCTACTTCTTAAAGTAACGTACAGTTAGTTATCTATTAGCAGTTATTTGTCTGTGGGAGGAATTCTAAGATGGATTGGTCAGAATAGAATTAGAATTCCTCCCACAGACAAATACCCCCTTACTTGCGATTTTTCCATGACTTTTGGGATGAGATTTTGTGATGAAAAAAGAAATTCGGAATTTAGTGATAAAGTTGTAATAATTTACGTATCTACCTATGTAAAAACTAATGAAAGAAAGAGGACAAACGACCTCAGTATTTTCTACCTCGATTTGAAGAGCTATTTTTGCCGAATAAAGAATTTTTTTCAATTATTTGAGTTTAAGGTGCTATTTTTAAAAATTTTTTTTGCATTTCCTTTTTTAAAAGCCCAACTGGTGACTCTTACTTATATGCCACAAATAGGCTTCAGAGACTGAAAAAACATGAGTGACCCTAATATCACGGCTATCCGTGAAATAAGGGTCAACCCGTAATATATATATATATATATATATATATATATATATATATATATATACGCCCCCATGTTGGTGAATAAGGGCAGGTCGATACGCATATCCATTCTATAGCCCAAGACCCATAAAATGGCGAAAAAAAAAATCCGTTTTTGGAGATGCACCGCTTTGATTTTGGGGTTTGAATTTTTGGTTTTCTGGTACTTCAAAGTATCGTTTTTCACCATGGGTTTTCGTCGGCATCGCAGCCGAACTTTTGTCTAGTTCCTGACCGCTGTGCGTAATCGTAATTATGATTACGATTACGGCCAACTCAGCGCCAAGGTCACCTCACTCCGCCGTCAGATTCCCTCACCTCCGATGTCCAAAGGAGGAGGGTCGCTTTTCCGCCGCGACCTCAAGTCCGCTCGTCCGTCAGTCCGCGAAGCTCCCTCGGACAGTGACGCGCAAAAGGTTATTTCAGTGCAGTGAGACCGATGATAAGACAGTGACAGAGTGACTGACACAGCGATTTGTTGTTCACTCAGTGATTTTATGGGGAACGGCGCACAGCGTTTCGATCCTGGGGTTTTTGGTGGAAAGAATTCCGAAACCACGAAAATCGGTAGTAATGAATAAGTTATATTGCCCTAACTAGTAGCGGAAACCAGTGTTGGGAATAATCTTATCGTCGAATACGAATACGATTGTAATCGCAATAATTAGACGCTGATTCTGAGTCAACTACGATTATATTCGTAATCTTGTAATCGTATTCGTCTGTCGGCGAATAGACGAATACAACCCATAAAACGTTGCAAATTATTTCGCAATGGTTTATTATTTTTTCAATTGAGTATGATCGTGGTTTTAGTACTTGCGTACGTCATAAGGCCCGTCCGGACTCCTCGGCGTGTCCTATTTCGAGTCGCCACAACCAATACCTACTACTGTAATTATATACGTATGTTTATATTTCTCGATTTGAGCTCCTATCTATTCAAATAATTATTGCCTTAATAATATCATTATCTAAGTACGTACGAAAAGTCAAGAAGATTTGTTATTAAATATGCGTAGGCAAAGCATTGCTATTAACACACAAATATGACCTACAAAAATTTCATACACCCCAAGTGTCAGTGGAAAGTTTAAAGTCTAAACTGTCAGCTACTGGGTCTAAATCAACTTCCTCAAGTACCTAACTAAACAACTCGTAAACGAGTTCCACTATCTGCTTTACAAGCAGATACCATGTTACATGGATATGTCTTTGATTGGGGATTTCATAACGGTTGTCCTCGAGAGTAGTAAACAAATCCCTGGGCTAATTCCAACAATTCCCGACTAATTCCAACAAAACAACGGTTTGCTTATACATAGAAAAGTAGAAAAGTTGAAAATGGAGAGAAGCCACTACAATGAGTTGTTGTTAACAGTCGACTGTTGTCAAGAGGATGAAAATGTTTCCCATGGAATATGACCGGTTTATTAAAATTGTTTATAGTCCAATCAACTTAGTTTAGGAATGTAGCCAGGTACGTAAGGAGGGGGAAATTGGTAGCTTGAGATGTGAAAATTTATCACATAAATCAAGCGCTTTCCAACGAGTGGCGAACGATTTCTGTGCGATGAAAACTGCGGAAGTTCCATTCCCCTAGCAACGGCTGGGTTGTACGTGAAAAACACTGAAATTAAAACACAAATTTTGCGTCACGGAAATTTTTGGTTGACCCCCCAGAGCAAAGACATATCCATGTCAAAACTTATATTCATGCCTCGAAGGAACATGAAATTCGAAAGCAATACAAGTGTAGGAAGTTTTCCACGCCACCCTGGAGGTACTCCCTAGGTCTCGTTACCTCACAACCGGAGGTTCACCGCCATATTACGCTTACACTATCATATCACTTATATTTTTCCATCAACATTCATTTGAAAGTTGTGCATTTTGAGATGTGTGAATTTTGTCCTAACATGATAATAATAATTATTAGGTCGTGCATGATCTGATCCTAAAGTGTTCTGTTGCGAAGTCCTACTGCCCATTGTTATCCTAACCGTGGAATATTAGCTTGCGCAGTTGTGGTTGAGCAGGTTGGAGTTTTAACACGTCAGTTTAACACTCAAAACCTCGAAAAAGACACTTTTTCGCCCGTTTTTGGCCCATAGCATCTATGCGAGTAAAGCGATCGGGATGGTTAAACGTTAGGACCAACTAGACCCCAAACGGAACGGGTTTTTAAAGTCAATTCTTAGGCCTTTTATGGCACGGACGGCGGACGGCGAACGGCGGACGGACATTTCAAATTTGGATTCTACTCACCTTGAAACGTGAAGTGACAAAGTTTGAGGGGGGTTATAAAAACTTTTTGCTATACGATCACATAGGCTTATTATTGGAAATAATAAACCAAAAATGCGCCACGGTCATCAATTTCAATAGGGAGTCCCTCATATAATATGCGAAGCCTTGCAAATATTACCTAACCTCAGAGGGACGACCTTGAAGCGAATTCAACGATTGTAGCCCAGCCTCTTTGTCTCAAATCTATTACAATAGGACGTTCCTATGGAGCTAGATAATATTAGCAAGGCTTCGCAAATTATAGGAGGGACGCCCTATTGAAATTGATCACCGTGACCCATTTTTATGGGTAGTATTCGTGTAATAACAGACAGACGAATACGATTACAAGAATACGAATATAATCGCAGTGGACTCAGAATTAACGAATAATAATCGATTACAATCGTACTCGTATTCGACAATATGTTTATGCCAACACTGATGTATTTAAGCAAAACTGTGGTGTACAATGTACAAGAAAGTTATCGAAAATTAATTGAAAAAAAAAAAAAATAAATAAAAAATAATAATAATAAAAAAATAACACTGAAGTAGATATGGTGGTAGACCTCATAATTGCGTGGCACATGATTTTACACTATATTTCAACGCTGAGTCGAATGCGATTTGTTCGAGATCTCGTGCATAAACCAATCAAGAAATGACAATTTTTCTGAAGAATGTTGAAAGCTCAGGATATTTCCGCAGTTAAACATCATTTTCTCCCTTAAATTCTACTGTAACAATAAACTGCTAAACTAGCAAATGGTCTAGTCATGCAGCATAGCTTTAGGAGCGAATTTTTATTCAGAAAACGTAAGGAATATATATCTTGGTGCCGGAAAAGTGTGCTGGGGTTAGTTTTGCTATATGGATTCAGTACCCTAAAAAACGTATTCCACGAGACCCCACAAGCCTATGTAACTGAAACCCTCAAAATCCTCCAATTCAGTACCCATTATCACCTATATCACCCATGGGTGTAGAGTAGTCGACTTTGGACCCACCTAAATCGGCTCTACGTCCTAAATAATATCAAATACGGCACCTTACACGCCTACGTAACCATAAACACCGAAAAGTTTTTTTTACACCCAGTTTTACACCCATTTTTCACCCTTAGGTGTGGAGATATCAGGCTGAAGAGATGCTTGGACCAACTTGGGACCAAACAGAACCTTCGTGTAAAATTTCAAAATTTTCAAACTTATCAGGGGTTTTTGCCGCTTTTTATGGTTTCTGGACCATTGTGCGCCGTTTTCTCATCAATTACTGAGTGACCCACAAGTCGATATCTGGAATTTCTTATTTTCGAATGCAAAAGTAACTCATGGGAGTAACTCTGTAGAAAATTAAACTTACTCCGAATATTTCGGCGCCCTGCTAGGCGCTCGAACCAATGCCTTCCCGACAACTACACAATGGGTGAAGTGATTAAACTTGAGCAATCGCTACTAGTCACAAATTTCGCACCCTGCATATGACACGGATTTCATTCCCTTAGTTCTTTCAAAATAATGAAACTCATTTTACTTATTAGCGAATTTTTGAAGAAAATTAAGCTATTGCTCTCGCCTCAAAATTTGTAGAATGTGAATTTTTGAAAAAGTTTTATGCAGAAATCCGTTTCAGGCTATTCTGAATCATATTCTGAAGTTTAACGCATTTTTTAATGTATGTATGTATATATGTATGTATGTGTCATTCCAGACGATAACTGTCCGTAGAATTGTGCTAGAAACTTCAAACAAATTTTAAAATGTTAAGGACACAAAATGAAAGTTTAAGTATGTTGGCCAGCATGATCGGATTACATCTTCGGGTTGAAATTTTCAAAAATGTAGTCAAAAATTTCAAAATAGCCTGTTTTTTGCGATTTGTTGTGCGGAATAATTTTTTCAGCATACTAACATGCGGTATACTCGGAATCAACGTGAAATGTCCTATAGGAATATGTATCAAGTTTTCAAAAATTTCAAAGTTGAAAAATCAGTCAAAAATCGGAATAATGCCGTTCGCTAGTTGTAAAAATCGGTAACATTTGAGTGAAACATGTTTTAAATTGCAGAATAAAATAATTTTGTTGATTTTTTTGGCCATGAATAGGTAGTTAAAAATTTTTTTATACTTGAAGTGCTCAAATTTCAAAACAATGTAAAGTTATAATGTACGATAATTTTTCAAAAATTCGCTCATATGATCGTGCTGCACGACTGGAATTTTTGTGTGACATAAACACAATTTAGTGGTTCTCAGATATGCCACCTGCATTGAATTGAACTTCCTCATTGTCGACTGATAATGAACGAACGTCTCACAACGAACTGTTTTGGATAAATGAAAACGCCAGCTTAAGCTTACCGTCAAAATTAGTAATTTTCAACGAAGTTCACGCGTGATCAAACTCGCATATGAATCGAGGGAAGACTGCGATCTTGAGATTGACTTAAAATCAAAACCATGGAGGTCAATGGATTTCGATCAAGTAAGTGTTAGTTAGTAGAAGTGTTACTAAGTTAAGTATTACTAAGCAACTGTACAGAGTGTCTAAAATTTAACGGATCAGCGATTTAGTTTCATCTTTGACAGTATCAAAAAACATTAGATGGTTACTCCCTTCATTTTTTTAAATGCCATTCAACTGTGAAATCGGATTTCGATTATCACACGCCACTGTGGCACTGCGACCTTGAACTCGCGTTTTTCGAATGGGGACTCCCATTTCTTATTGTAAATTCAATATCTACATACATGAAATTTAATGGAAAAATGACCTAGAAATCTTGAGCGCCCAAAAACGGGCGCAATTACGCTCAGAAACTGCGCCAATTGTGAAATATGGAGTTTTTGAAGATATTCAATAGCTACATATGATTCATGTTTTTGGGGCATTTTTCACGCTGAATTACGTGGTGATTGTTTGAATAATTCTTTTATTGACATTCGCAATACCAATCACCCTATGTAGACCATTCACGATCGTGTTATAACTTTCTATCGAAATATGTGATGATAATGTTTTTCGGATCTTTTCGGTTTTCTGTCAACCATTTTTGAAAATATATAAACAATACAAATAGACTCATCCCTATACAAATGGGAGACAATGGCAACACTTTGTTACAATAGTAACGCTTCAATTTCGTTTTTGGTTGTCGATGCAATTGCGTCATTGAAATTAACATTGCTATTTTATCGCCTTTTGGCTTCAGCACATAACATTGACACAATGTTGATTTTTGGATTAGGATTATTTTCAATAATGAACCTTTGTAATAGACCTAGAAAAAATTTGTTTAACCCCTCCCTAAAAATTTGTTGGTTCACGTTTCAAGAAGTATAAAATCTAAAAATTGAATTTAAAAAAAATCCGTCCCTCTGCTGTACGCTGTCTACGGGTTTTCTCCAAAACTACTGGACCTAAGCTTGTGAAATTCAATTGAAAAATCATACATCGGCCGGGGATGTGCCAATAACATCAGCATCAATTTTAATCATCCTAAAGAGCAGAGACTGAAATATTGAAAATCGAGATCTGGAAACTTTTAAGGTAACAGTAATGGTTTTTTGGTTTTCATTCACATATATTTTTCAAACATTCAAATGAAATCAACCAGGAAGCCGTACAGTTTTCCGTTCTCTTGCTGCAAGCAATAATGAAGCAGCGACCCTATGATTTTTTGGGGGAACTAACCAAGTTTCATCAATGACCGCTAGATAGTGTTAGGCTTGCAGCAAGCGAATGGCATTATGCGGCTTATGCGCTGCCACGGCGGTTTTGCCATTTCACGGCACTGCATCATCTGCTCTTGTACGGAAAGTTTTGGTGCGTTATCTAGTTTTATTAATTTCTCTTCAGTAGGCGTCTACACATATGCAAATACATTAGATACCTACCTACCTGATGATTCGTTTAAAATATAGACAGGCATTCTGCGTAAAAGAGCTATACAATATAGAAATAATAAACCCCTGTGTAATGGTTTGCAGCATTTTTTACTGGTTGACCTAAAAGCAACCTATAGGGTTTCATAGGGTTTGTTGTCCGACACTGATAACAGCCCCAGCCTCGGCACGTTTTGGGCCGGGGATAGCCGAACAAATCTGAGCGTTTTTCCCGCCATAATAGGGCCTGAGAAACTACGAAAACGAGTATTTTTTCTTGACACAAGAACAGTAAAAACTGCGCCAAAATCTCACCTTTTCAAAGGTGTAGTCGATTTCATTTTTACGTTGATCATTGGGAGAGAAAACTATGCTTTATGCTGAAAAACTTGTTTTTCTCACAAATTTGAGTTCATTTGCTATGATAAATGGTGTGTTTTTACTGGTGGAACTAGAAAGCTAAATTGTGAAACTCGGTTATAGCGGGATTGGGGAGAGATACAACTGCTACCATTAGATTCAGAAAAAAAAAAAAAAAAAAAAGTAGAAACGACGCTCAACTTGTATTTTCATAGAACGTTACTTTTTAAGAAAACCCTCGATTTCATTGAAAATACAATGTTGGATTCACTGGACCCCCATTTTAGATTTTTCATCTAAGCTATGTGTATCAACTTATGAGAATGGCATACGAACGAATTTTCTAAAATTCGTGTATTGGGTTCCATCTTGAAACGTGAACCAAATGATTTTGTGAAAAGGGTGGGAAGGGGTGAGGGGGTATTTTTTTGGTCCATTCCATCACGCGTGATTTGTCAAAGAAGACCTTGCTACGGGAATGCTTACCGTTTATACACTTATACAGACAGGTAGAGATTACTTACAAGTCTCAGATTTCTTTAGATGTGTTCCAATGTGTTTAGCAGTGATTATGTTGGTTCAGGAGACGGAAATAAACCGAAATATTCTCCGGATCCAACACCCACCTGCGCTAATTTCACTCTTCTGTATAATATTTCTCTCGTTTGCCAACAACCGAATGATTTGTTAACCAAACGAGGCGTCAAAGGAAGCTGTTTTGGCTTCCGTTCAAAAAACCTCGCCGTTCACAAATGCCGTCGCCATGCTAAACTCGGAAGTAAACTCCAAACTCCATTAAACGCAGATGATGAGTGAAATGTTGACTATACACGGTATAACAGATTTTAACGTTTACACAATTCGTTTGAGGATTCAACAAACTATTCACGACGCGTTGCAAACTTCCGTTTAATTATTCTCCGATTTTTCTACACTCGAATTAAACTTTACGGGCGTGAAATTCGGATCATCCGCAATTAGTTTAAATTCATTTAAACTATTTTATTATCCTGTTTTGTCAGAAGTTTCAAATTTTATCATGGAAGAGGGTGAATGGAGGGGTTGTCAGTAACGAATTGTTATATTCTCACTATTTTTCATCTGATTTCCGTCACTGTTTTTTCTCCCGATCCAAATTTCAGCCCAGTTATTTAACAAACTTTGGAAGGTTCAAATTGGATAAAAGTGGAGTTTATAAATTGAAATGTTTTTGTGGCTACGAATATTACGGTCAAATAGGTAGAAAATTCAGGGTAAGAATAGATGAGCATCATGAGGATTTCAAGGAAAATAAGGGTAAGTCTACATTTGCGAAACATTTTGGGAATCCAATCATAGTTACAATTTTGATTTGTCAGATAGACAGTTTGTATAATTTCTTCATTTTTGTCCAAACGGAGTATGTTGAATGCACTTAAAAAATTTGAAATTATTAAAAGTGACAGTTCTGGTAAATGTTTAAATGTGGATGTCCCTCAATATATTTCACCACTGATTAGTCCATTTTTGTAAAGCTTGGAACTTGGATTAGCTATAATCCCCCTGCACTTTGCTAGCACTTGATTGGTTGTACCTCCTGCCCCTTTCCTTTCTCTTGACCAATGGGATTCAATCTCCCTTCACCTGTGACTATAAAAGCTGTGTCCTTTCTAATGTGTCTTCAGTTATTGTTTGTTACTGATGACGGCCTAACCGTCGAAATCGATTTAACATTGTAACTCTTTATTTTTCGTGGAAATAGACAATGTTTTTCCACTAACTACCGTTTTCATTTAGATGTGCTAAAAATTGAAGATTTTATCTTGATGACGGATTTTTGTTAAAAGAACTGAAGGAGGGCGAAGTGAACCCCACTATTTCTAAACAGATTTTGATGATTTTTGTTCTATTTTTCTATATTGCTCGAAGTATTTGGTCTCTTGGCACTACATACCAATATGTTTCATGTTGGTACGTACCTACTGATTCCATTTGATTATAATATACTAGCCGTATACCCGTGCATTGCACGGACACACATGTTTAAGTTTGTTTTCAAAGTCCATGAGGCGTTGCCCTGTTGTAATTCCTAATTAAAACTAAGCTTATGTGTTAACCAGAAACCATAAGAATGTCCTTGTACGATTTTGGCTCAATGGGTCCAGTTGTAGTTTTTACGTGATTGAGTAACACAAACACACACTCACACACCCACACATACAATCATCATTAAATTTTTATATAATATTATAGAAGATTAATTCTTACGATTTATCTGGTGTCACAGCAGATCACCATACGAATCTTCTTTGATATCTGAGTATTTTGGATTCCAAATACTTGAACCACGACAAGCACTAACATCAGCTCATTTTCAACGCACTGTTGTGACTGTTACAGTCACGGAATCGCCTTCCCCAATGAGACGTAATTTTTGTGTTGAAATCTCATCTGGAGTCACAAAGCGGATAATCGCTTCTCTCATTTTGATTGTGGATCACGATCTTCCTTGGTGAGAAGTGACATGAATGATAAGGTCGAATCTGTATTTATCTCCCGCAAGTTCCTTCAATATAGCCAATTAATGTTATCTTAATTATTAATAATGATATAACAGTTATTAAATATATTAAGTGATCTTAAAATGGACAATGTTGTAGATTATTACGCAAAGGTACGAACTGAATCCCATTTCAATTTAGACGGTTAGGTAATCATAGTAATAAACAGTTGATTGAGTTCAGTTATTACATTGATGATGACCTAACAGTAGAAATTTATTATGCCATTTCACGACCAACAAAGTGTATACTCTCGAAACCCAATCACTCTCTGTATCCCAGCGACGAGTACAGGCACTCGCCCCATGTTTCTCACGACATTTCCGCAATTTCTGTGTTGCCCTGCGATATAGCGAGATACGTATATATATATATATATATATATATATATATATATATATATATATATATATATATATATATATATATATATATATATATATATATATTTTTTTTTCTATGAGTCCACAGCAAAATTATATTTTGGTGTTAGAGAAGATGGGGAAAAATCTTGTTTTGTCTTGGAAATTGAGGGTGAAAATTGCGACAAGATGGCTAGTGTTTGTGCGTTATTATTCTGATTCATAGCGTGTTTTCTTTAAAAAATATGTTGAATAAACGAGTTTAGACGGACGACGAGTTGCGAGAAATTGTTACAAACGATTTGAATAATGAAGAGGAAGACTGCAATGGACATTTATAATATGTATTATCAAATCATTATTTCGTTTTAAATGATTTTTTTTTCATAGCCCGAAACCCAATTTAGAAACCTCAAACGTGGTTATTTTGATGTAGTAGTTAAATCTGCACATATTCAAGAGTAGCCCCTCCAAAATTTAAGCGTGTTTGAACTATTTTTGACAAAGCTAGAGCATTTTAGTGGAGAGTGACAAACTTGGCAGAAGGCTGAAAAAAGTCGGTCTCAGGGACAGCCAGCTATCGTAATGTTGGGCTGAGAGCGAGTAGTCTCACAAGCGCTCGGTGGCGAAAGGGTTAACATTAAGGAGTCAACCAAGTAGTTACGGAAGACGGCGTTAGAGAAATTCTTTTACGACGTTAAATCAGACGTGAAATTCCAGAAGTTATAAGGTTTGGTTGAGTTTAGGCCGAAATGTTTCATTATATTCAAGATTCATAAAGGAAAATGTGTCCATGTAGGACAAAATGGTGGCTCTTCAGGGCATGGAATCATGAACAACAACGATGGCGGTTTCTTATGATATTCTTATCATGATTAATTTATTCCTTTCAAGTTCAAACACCTTTATAGTTTGGGGCTGCCAATTAACAAGGTCCGCCACTAGGAGCGGTAGGGTGCGAAGGACTTGAGGAAATGGTTGTTGACATGACCGATGATAGATGGTGTCACCACGGAGCTCTCCTGCTGAAATGCCTAACTGGAGTAACTGGGGGCCTTTTTGCCGCGCCAGGCCTGGCGTCGTGAACCGGTCGCGACCATGTCCTAGATGTTACCATACGCCACTCCTTTTATCTCAGTTATCGCTTGCCGTTGGACATTCCTATCATTCTTACTTCTTTTCTTCTTATTACTTCTTATCACAGAACACACATGCAGTTCGAGTCAAAGTAGGGCTCATTTTGTTCATTAAGAAATCCTTTTGGCTCAATTGCGAATCCCTTCAACAAATGGGTAAAATTCTTCCAATAACTTGAATGTGTTATATTGCAATAAGCATTGGTATTAAGCAAGATTTCCCGCCAACTTGGCATACGTAGTTATTAGCTACGTATAGGTGTTTGTTCATTTCGCTGATGTTTATTTCCATTACGAATCCTGGGCGAGTCTATTGGGATTTATGTGGTAGTTAACGGGTCGACGTTATCATCTCGAAAGGTTCCTTCTGACGAGGGAGGATTTATGTTTCCAGGCGGAAATAGGCGGAAGTCTCCCCGAGTGATTGATGACCTCCTGGAACGAGTCATCCAGCTGGAGAAATCTTCATTTCCAGTCCAATTGCCGATAAAAATAATGACCTTTCCGTGGGAGTGAAAGAGTGATAGGTATGTACATTTTAGTCGTGGAGAAGTCCATTTGAATGAAAGAGGAAATAAACAGGAAGGACAGTCTAGATACGTCGTTTCTGTGGTAGTACAAACTTCAATGGAACTTGAACTTCTTGTATGAATATTTCTTTTCAAATACAATCCCTACCCTAAAAGTAACAATCCCGTCTTCACATCCCTCACGCCATACCCAATATTTTCATTATATTGCTCAAGTTACCAGCAAAGAGCATAATTTATGTTTCTTGTTTATTTGATGTGATAATTAGGCCCCATCGTATACAAGTTGAAAAACAATGTGATTATATACACAGAGTCCCAGATATTTGTATGATTTAATCAGGACAACTTACATTATACTTCCGAAATGAGTTAGACTTATCCAACTTAGATTCAGACTCAAGAAATTTTCAGTCGTTAGTCTTATTTTAATAAATACTCATGTTTCATTATACAATAAATAGAAACAAGAGAAAGCATTAAAAAAAGTACGGGTTTTGACAGCATGTTTTGATTCCTAAACTCCATAATGGATTGGGAGTCATAAATATTCTGTTTCACTCTTCATGTGACGAAGAAAAAAATTCTGTACTAACTTGATTTTACATTTTTTACACAGAAATAACCAGCTTGTGCCTAAACGTTAGAGAATGATGAGCGTTAATTAATTTTCACGTTTTCTACTTAAAAATTTGCTATCTATGTGTAAAATAGCAAAGATATCAGCTCCGGGGCTCAGTCAGCTGTTCTAGGGGACAATGAACCTTATTATTCGTTTCTAAATGTTCTGAGAGGTCTCCATTCCAAATTTTAGCTTCATATGTACAATAGTAATTAACCCTCGGATAGGCGCGGTATCAAATTGATACAGAACATGGCTTTGAAGGGTTGCTACGACCGCTATCGCATGCGGAGGGGGGCCCTTGCTCTACCTCCCTAACTTCAATCCGTCTTCAGAATCAATTGACCTTCACGCGTCGAAGGAGTGAGCTACATAGGTTATGGCTGCTTTTAATCAAATTGATACACCTCGCCCATCCAGGTAATTTAAAGATTACGAGATTGAAAATGTCAATGGCAGTGATGAAGATCACCCTCAGGAACAGCCGATGCAACTATGCGATCCCTGTAAAACTTAAAAAAAAAGTAGATTGACGACTGACAGTTTCGTACTTTGTAAAAAATTTCTGTGTTCAGTGCACTTGAAACCTATTTGTAAAGATTGTTACCACAAAGTAAATTTAGCTCAATAAGAAAATTGGTACCTCCAAATTTCGCCTAACATACGTTTGTTACCACAAATTATGTGCCTTACTTAAAATTGTCGTTCTTTTTTCTAGTTTATTATTTCGTTCCTTTGAGTTTACGAGTATAGTTCCTATCTATAAACTTGTATTTTTTCCTTAAAACGTTTGCTGTAAACGTAGGTAAAGATTGGCAAAAAATTGTTTACTAAATTAGGAAATACGTAACAACTATGCCTAGCTCAAATTATTAGTTACCTAATTTTTCAACCTCATAATTTAATTTCTTGAATTTTTCTATAATGTTATAGTAGTTTCCCTACCTATCAGGTTATTTGCTAGCCGAATAAAACTATTGATTTGAACAATGGTTAACTTTATACTATTTTCCTTAACCCATTTCCCCTCCTAACACCCATTGTATCAAAATGATACACCGCGCCTATCGCCGTTTTCTTTTAGGCCGCGCCTATCCGAGGGTTAATTCAGTTCCGGAACTTAAACAGATGATCTAGGGCCCCTCAGAATTTGCGATTCGTGTCTAGATGTCCCAAGAGGCCTCTATTTCAAATTTCAGATTCGTAAGTTGTAAAGCAAAGAAATAGGAGATCACTCAGCTGATCTAGGAGGCTTCGGAATTTAAAATTCATTTCTAGATATTATAGTCATGGTGGTTTCGGGTCTACACTTTTGCCCTGGTTGGATATTGTTGTTGAACATGCTCATGAAGAACACGATGAAATTGGACATAAACCTTCGGCCACTGACGAAGTCCTCCGTATCCTGTTGATTGCTCTTTGAAAACATAATAATACCTTTTATTTGACAAAGTTAAATGGGGAATTTTTATGGTTATTTTCCATTTGCTCAGTAGAAAGATCTGAGGAGAGCTGTCTAAAAAGGTGCTATATGATGGGTATCTAACCAGTGAAACGGCTCTGAAATTCAGGGTGAGGAGGGGGGGGGGAAGGGTCTTTTGAGCTGAAAATGGTTAGTTGAATGTTTTGATGTGCGCTGAATCCGAATCTCAGGTCAAAAGTGGTTGATTCCGGATGAGTTTCCCATTGCAAAAGTCGTTGGAAGAATGCTCATTTACTTCTCCACTTACCTGCCTATATCATGGTACCTACTAATACACACGAATCCCGAGAAAGAGAATTCTGGATAATCGTCCCCACACTGGAATCAAATTCAAATTCCTACAAATTCTTCAACAATAATCGAAAACAGATACCTACCAAGACAATTTATAATCCATTAATCTACTTTATCAGGACATTTATGCAACCAGTTTCTGGTCAGTTGCTTCTTGAATTCCTGGTAGAGAAATGTGTGCATCTATTTTTCTGTTTACATGTAGACATCTGTTTCGGAAATTGAATAAAATAGAAGTACCTCTTTCCACAACATATATGTGACCTTGTAGATAAGTACGGAATTTTCGAAATTTACATTGGGCAATAAGTATATTTAAAAGAGTTGACACTTGTTTTGGTCCTTTAAATCGAAGATATCATTCAAAAATGGGTGGGAAGGCCGTTGAAAGGGGTGGCATTGTGTTTAGATCCTTATTGATTAGTAGGGTATACGCCCAGGGGCGGATGAAAGTTCTCATTACATCCGCAAGATCTCAGCACTTGGATCGGGTTCCTCTCAAAGAATCACCTCCCGGATCCTGTTTCAAGCATAGAACCTGATATATGGGGCAGTCGTGCTTCAAATAAAATAGGAGCTGCGAATTGCACCAGCTCAGTCAGGATCGTCTGACACATCCTACGTACATCCCTTTTCTCATGAACACGCCTTCCGTCTCAAATGAAAAAATCTTGATGGATATTAGAGAGTACCTAGTAGATCCGTAAAACACAATACGTCGTGCGGTATTCACAATCCGGCGCCGTAACTCTGACGCAATGAGTTACAGTGACGCGTCCTTCCGTACGGATACGGTTACGGATCGGAATCCGGAAAAAACGTAATTGCCTAAAATCCATGGACTCAAATAACCTCCAAGGGATAATTTCCTCCTTCCATGGATATAGCGTTACAACTAGATCCGTTAAGGACTTGACGTGACTTTAAGGTACGGTAAATGTTTCTCGTTACCGCACGCTGTATTGAGACCGACGGATCTCTAGGAACTCTCTATTGACACTTCATGCATTTAGTATAATGAGTACCTACCTGCATTCTTAATAATTAAGATTCTTAATTCTCAATCAATTATTGAATTAATTTTTTCAGAAAGTGAGTGTGTGATGTTTCAGTTGGTGATTATGTAGGTATATTTGCTTGTGAAGACATTTTACTAAGTACCTCTCTGCGAATCACAAGTGGAGAAAATTGACATGAACACATCCACGTACTTACATGTTTTATGTCGTTAGAGGAGACTATGTCAAAGAGAAGAGCTGAAGAGCTCCATGGTGGATAGACTTCGGTGTGTGTAGGTACATTATTTTATTGTACCTACTCATACTTATGATAAACTGCGTTTTTGGTTTGTTATCCTGAGCAGGGAACCAATCAAATCCTTAATGAGATATTCTCTGTGCATATCTCATCGCACTTGTCATCTTATAAATGGTGCCTAAATTTTGATTCGAGAATTTCTTCAAAATCTTTGAAAAGATTTTCAGTTATCTCTCATAACCTGCTGTGCTTGTTTCTATTTCATTAGATTGTACGTCCTTTATGCACATATCCGTAACATAGAAATATGGATGCTACGGTTTATCGATTAGAATAATTGATCGGTAAACATGTTTCTACAACAGTTGCTCAGTAGGTACTTCAAAAGAGATACTCCGAACTATTACAAGTCATAGTTCGAGTAAGCAAGAAATTAGAGCCCGTACACAGTAGATCAGGGTCTGGATAATAAGATGAACTGTATAAACGTAAACATAATACAAAGATGTAACATAAAAATAACATAAACTTGACCAGAGGATCATTTTTCTATAGTTCATTCCTAAATAGATAATTGAAACATAACATTTGAAATTACAGCCTAACATATCAATTCAATTCAATTTTATTTTATTGTATAACCCGTAGGTATTACAACGAGTTCCTTAAATTCATAATAAAAAATAGCACATGATATCTTGCCTTCATTTCTGCTTCAACGAACAATGTTAGACAATGTTAGTGATGATGTATCAAATAATTACTTATATAGGTCAACATAATTTACGCATAATAAATGAACACTGCATAGTTAACATAGATCACAATCAATAATGCCTACACTCCGCTGCCAAATTTCAATAATAATCCCGAGTCATCGGCAAAATTTCCAGAGGTGTTGATGTTCGTTCTATCTCTTGTAGATTTTCACTTTCTTCTTGACCGGTTTTCTGGAAATGTTGGGAGGGGACGGAAGATGAGTATTCAGATCAATCTCCACTTCTGACCCAGTAGATGTAGAATCCTCCAACGTACTTCGTCCATAGTGAATGATTTTTTTTTTTTCCATCAACCAGTAGCTCATCTCCAATCAAGACGGTCGCAGTTTTGAAGTTTGGTTGTGATTACGTCAAGGCATTGAATTACCTGATGTAACTCGGAGGTTGACACTCTCGTATTGCAATTATTCGACGCGACACCGGACGGCTCTTCGAGTGCTGCTGACTAAAGGGGTGATTTCCTACTGCCGAATATTGCTACGATTTTACGCTGTGGTATTCGGCACCGACTCAACACACAGGACTGGGTACAGTCATTTTCCTAAATGCCGATTTCGGCAGGAGTATATGTCGCAGCGGAATGCAAGACAGGCGACTGCTCCCAGAGCAGTCTGTCCCGCACCACGCAGCGAGAAAGAATTGTTGTGCGAATTGTGACTACTTGTCCAGTGTGTGTTGACATAGCGTGTGTGTTGAGTTTTTTGATACTATGTCCAATCAAGTGAAGTTTTCAACGTCAGAGGACGAAATATTGATTGAGCTAATTGCTGGACATGAATTGTTATGGAATGTTAGTTCTACAGATTTTAAAAACGTCTTGAAAAGAGATAGGATTTGGACCGAAATTGGGGAACTGGTGAACAAAACAGGAACTGAATCATGAATGTCTTGTTGATGAGTTAAACATGCTTAGGACAGGCATTGCAACTGAGCAATTTATTACAATTTATTGTTCTATCTATCTTATTTTTAATGTGTATATTTTGTTTATTATGTTGACTATTTGCTATGTACAGTAATATTGTCTGACGGCAATAAAATCTGATTTGATTTGATTTGAGTCCACCGAAACAGACTGAAGTAGACTGAACTGGCACATGTGCGTGCCACTCCGCGCTGAACCTCGCCTTCTAGGAAAACGCTCATGCCGAAAAACGCAGATGCCGAAAATACAGTGCGATATTCAAAAACCCGCCACTGAATTCGGCAGCGATATTCGGCAGTTAGGAAATCGCCCCTTAAGGAATGCGGTATTCGGTCGAGTGGATCCTTTCCCTTCGGTAAACAACAAATCACCAACCAAACTCCCAAAAACGACCTTTTTCCAGAAATCTACCCGTTAAAAATTCATGAAAATTGTTATTGCTGAGAGTTAATTAAAGAGCAACCACAAAAAAACAAAAAACTGAAACGAAATTCACAATACAGCCCTGCTGTATCAATACTCGCAAAAAACACGTGCGCTCGGCTCGGCTACCTAACCGGAACTCTCCAACCTAACATATCAATATGTCACCGAACCATTTAAAGTAAGAATCGAACCGAGTTTTTGCGGTTTGAGGCTGACCAATCTCTTTTCAAATGGCTTGGGTGCTAAGTGAAGGTCCCTACCACTAAATGTAGTTCACGGAAGAGGTACCTTCCTATCTTACCAAACTCAGTTGACCAGAAGCTTTTACCCATGAGAACTTTGTTCTTCCGCTGCGTCCCTCCATTTCACTTAAGTTGAACTTCTCGGCCCTCCTCAGATGCTTGTACGTCTTCCGAGGATCGAAGGGAACGTAAATTCTTGCGACAAACTCGATAAAGTTCCTAAAAATGGTTCTTGTTGAGTTCATGAATGATTCTCGGTGTTCATTCATTTGGAAATGGTGATGATGGTTCCTTTCTGATTGAGTCTTACTATAATATATATTATTTATTCATGTATGTAAAACGCTCGAGCACGACCGCACATTCAATATATTGAAATCATACAATTTTCTGAAATGAGACATGAGAGAAAATGGAAGTCCAACTTTATAAAAAATGAAGAAAAGGAAATGGAAATAAAAAATTTGAGAAAATAGCAATCCACAATAATGAAACTGTGAGAAATTAAAATCTGCTTCAGGAAATAAGAAAAGATTGACCTTACGGAGGATTCTATGTAGCGGTAAATTACGTGCATTGCGTACTTATAGTTTTATGATTGTTGGGTATCGTATTTTCGTTAAGTCCTACTATCCTGTCCATACTGTTGAGCAATGGGCAGCCTGTTCACTGGGCCACCTTAGAAATTTATAGATTACATAAGTATAGTGTCTATTTATTGGTGAATCGGTAATTAGTATGGCAAGATAACCAAGGTGCAGGCAGTGAAACTGAAAAAGGTAAGGGGAGAATTACCGTTTCAGTATCGTCGTGGAGGACGATACTAATCTGTGGTTATTTGATAAAAGAATCAGAAGAAGCTCTAGATATACTCCTATTACCATAATTTCTGTTCAGCTGGTCTTGCAAATTTTGAGTAAAACAAACTCTTCATGAAATCATCCCCTAGTGGTCATTTGCTTGATTGCTGAACTTTAACATTACAGTGATTCTAAGTTGAAAACCATTCAAATTCAGTCAGCGTGATGGTACCTATCATTTATGTTGTAGGAGATATTGGAATGAACGCCATAAGATTCTACAGTTGAATAATTAGTTGTGCTTACTACAGTAATACAAGCCACAGTTCTGCATTTTTACAGTACTTATCCCATGATAAATGAACAAACACAGGTTTCAAGTACTAGACAACGGGGCAGGCCGGATTCGAAAGGCGATTGCAGCGAACCTGACGGTATGGAGGTGGACGACGATCGAATCGAAATCGATTTAACCGTTATCGAATCAAACTACCGATTTCGCTCTGATATATAACTGCTAATTTATTTAATATTCAACATATACTAAGCTATACGTCCAACTAATCTGAATTTTTACAAAAGGATTGAGTATTTGATGGTTTGTATTTTTGAGATGCCAGCTTGTGAGCATCCAGACCACCAAACCTTATACATCATTATCGGAAGAGGTCTAATACAAATTAGACGGCGCGGATCGGATTGGATAGCGCAAGCTCGCATCTCAAAAATATATAACATCAAGTAGTCAATCAATCTTATAGTAAATATTCAGATTAGTTGGACTTGCAGAGCTTATGTTGAATAGTAAATAAATTAGCAGTTATAAATCAGAGCGAAATCTGCAGTTTGATTCGATAAGGGTTACATCGAACAGGGGGATTCGATTCGATACCGAACGATACTTAGTGTTTCAAGCAGCCAATTACGAAGTAGTTACATTCGCAATATTTCTTTATTCCCAGGAGAGGAACGTTGAAGAGAAAAAGAAAAACTGATTTGAGGATAGACAAATCTTTTTACTAAAACTTTTTAGGTGGGTTCGTGCAAATTATGGATGAGGTTTCTCTTTTTCCCAACCATTTGATGTTGGATAATTATTGTTTTTAGATTCTTGTTGCCCGAAGGTTTTATTCTTCACAGACATAAGCACGCGGTTGTGGAAATTCAGGGCATTGTTCCGTTCTATCCTATTCATGATGATGTCCAGAATTTCGAAATAAAATCAGATGAATAGCGATATTACGTGGAAGTTCAGAAGCTAATTATACTTCAGTTGACTCAAATTATTATGTTTCACAAATTTAAAAGTGGAACGGTCAACGATTGGTGCATTTCTCATCCAGCATTTCCCTCATTCAGCTTTCAGCACAATTCAGCATGTAATTCAATAAATGGTGTGTACTTATATCAAGAAAACCGTACTAATGCAATGTTCACACATTCATTCATTAAATCGTAATTAAGAACCAATAAGCAGTTCGATCAGTAGCTATTTTTAATGTTCTAGAATACATGTAACTTTTCCGACCAAGTACTAATTCCACAATACCTGAGCCTACTGACTGATACCTACCACGATCGTCGATCTATACAGTTGATTGTGGTTACCAGTACAGTTTATTATGATTTCACTTTGGCCGTGTGCTGTTTTCTGGAATCTACTTCGGATATTTAGACCGCAAGCAAATTTACTCCAGAAAAGTTTATTGTGTTCAAAATCCTTAAATATAGAACAAGTCGAATCAAAACTATATTAATTCAAGACAGCTAAAAGATTAAGATTATTCTGAATTCATCGTATCTCTTGCCGTCGTATATTCAGATATCTACACATGGTATCACCGCGAACTTGCAAATTATAGTAATCTCCTTTGGTGGGAGCCAAACTGAGTTGCCTTCATCGTATTACTTACGCTGATGTTCCAGCTCCGCTATCCCACCTTCTGTCGCAACACTCACGAGCCTGGCCTTGACAAGGTTTGAGTGGCCACGATTGGGATCATCGCCAATTTCCCAGAGACTCCGAGAGAAACTAATTGGATCTGCTCCCACCCTTCCACCTTATCGAGAACATTTTCCTCAATCAGAACCCCTTTTCCGCGGTTTCCTCTCATTTAGCTACAGCCCGTGGGCCATTTCTGTCGGAATACCCCGAAACTTTTTTGTAAAATCAGCGAAATAGAAGTACAACAAAGAACAAAAGGCTGTCAAGACATGAATGGGAAGCTCTTGTCAGCTTCAAGGGAGAACCCGTCTTCCCTAAAACGCTCGGCGAATTGACAGTCGGGAGATAATGGAGCCTGGCATTATAATTTACGGCAATCAGGCTCGCCACTTTCATGAGGAATGTTGGTTACTTTTCTCAGAACAGTTTTTTCTTATGACTTTTCAAGTTTACTTCTCTTGCCCTTTCAGGTTGTTCGAGGATTCGTTATTATACGACGTCTTCAGTTCGGGGAACTGTAATATGTGAAGATATTATTGTTCCAGAGCATTGCCTTGCGAGGCATTCACGTGCAGTCATGCAGGAAGTAAACATCATTACCAAACCTCAACAACGAGACTTCCTCGAACAATCATGTCGAGTCACAATACCCTAGACCCTGACCAACTAATCTGAATATTTACTAAGGGATTGATCTCGTGATGTCATGTATTTTTGGGATGCGAGCGTAGCGAGCATCCAGATCACTGATCTAAGCAAAAAACTAATCTGTGTAAGATCTCATGGCGACTGGAGCACTGGGATTGCCACGTGGTGGGTATTGGTTCATAAGAGCAAGTCAGGGTCTAGAGTCTCCTGACTCGAAAGGTTTCTGATCAAATTCAGATACTTGTCTATCCGCAAACAAATCATTAGTTACAAAGCTAGTTCTTAGTTGATGACTTGATACTCGGATATTGTGTAGTTTGTCCTACGTAACAGATTGTCCCACGCTAATAAATTGGCGAATATGTTCGCGCTTGCGCATTCCGAATTCCAACAAAATAAACAACATCTATCATCATCGACTCGTATCTATAATTTGGTCTCGTAATTTTGTCTCACTTTTGGCCGGTTAATGATAGCAATAACATGTTCCATGTTAAAATACTTGAATTCTAACAAAATCCGATATCTTTTTACTACTTGGCGCTACAGACCTTGTATGGCCCTGGCCTCCACAACAATAGTCCGCACAATCAAGACGATCCTGTGTTCCAGAACTTCATCTGCCAGGTCTGGCTCTTCTAAGATCACCCTCGACGTCATCAAGCCACCTTTTGCTGGGCCTACCCATCAGTCGGCAGCCTCCTGGCAATCCCTGAAACACCCTCTTTACAGCTCTGTCCACATTCATTCATTCCCCATGGTCGATCCACCTCACTCGGTTCTTTTCACTAACAGTAGATATCTGGTTCACCATTCAAACTACGAATTTCATCATTATGCGGACTTCCTGCGATCATTTACGCATTTATATCGTACGAAGAACTTTTTTTCCAAACCGTCCTAAAAATTCTTCGTCTGCTCAGGTCATAGTTCAGGTCTCCGAACCTTAAGAGTTCCACTCGCCTCACCATGCTTTTGTATACTTTAAGTCAAGTTACTGAGAGCTCAAGCTCTGAACACTCTTCCATGAGCACAATAGTAGCTTTTAAATTTTAGTTGTGATGACAGAGATAATAAATACTTAACATGAAACTTGTTTTTGAGGTCCTTGTCCAATGACGAGCCTCAAATAATATAAGTAATATAACAACTTACAATAATTAGTATGAGGTAAAGAAATGGTATTTAAATGTAGTAACAGTATTTGTAGTGGTCAATAGTAACTTTAGAAATTCAATTCATCACATCACTTGGTCTCTATCCTTTTAATCGTATTCTGACCCGTTCTGGAGGTAGATTAACCGCTGTATCTCTGAGATCCGCCTTTTCATGTGCTATGAGTGACTGGAAGAGCCTATTATAAAACAAAGTTATTGATTCCTGTACTCCCAGTATATGAAGGTCGTGATGGAGATCTTCATTGCTAACGGACCAGGGCGCATTTGTTTTGTTGGACATGTAGATTTTTTACGTATGTATTTGAAGCTGAACCCCAGAGTCCACAAGCATGTGTCTGGGCATATCATCGTTTGGTACAGCAGCAGACGTTTCGTATGGAGGGTTAATGGTAACTTGTTCCCGATAATTTGTGCCAAGAATTTAATTCTGCTTCTAATCTTCTTCAGAAGACCAGTTATGTGAAGATTTCATGTCAGTTCACAGTCTAGTTGTAACCCCAAGTACCGCACCGAGTCTTCCAATGGAATAACGTCAGTTCCTAAAGTGAATCTAACGACTCTAGTCTTGTTTGGATTGTCTTTTATTCTCCACTTGCTGTCTCTCCTGCTTGATTTCTCCCTTTGTGCTATTATCCTCAGTGAGTAGCGTACCCTGGTATTTGAAAGTTGAAGTGCGCTCATAAGCACATCCATTCAACGTGATGCATGCGATGTTGACATCTGATGCCGTCTTAATGAAAACATATACTGGGTTTTCTGACAATTTATGAATAGATCCACTTTTCCTGCACTTCGTTCCAGTCTCTGAAGGCCACACTCCAGTTCTCTAAGGTTTCTTGAAATCATATCTATGTCATCTGTGTTTGCTAGATTCTGAGTCATCCGGTAGCACAAGGTTAGTCAGGTCTACTTCTCTCATAACCTTCTCAAGAGGTAGGTGGAAAAGAATAGTCTCAGGCCCTGATTCACCTTAAACTCACCTGAGAGCTCCCTATCAACCATCAATTTACACTTCCAGCCAGTCAGTTCCATTCACACGGTTCCAATTAGTTTTTGGAGGATGCCTAGCTCGTCCGTAGCCTTGTAAAGTTTCGATCTTGGAGTCGAGTCTTATGCTTGGCAGAAATCCACAATCAGGTAGTAAATCTCTACATTGTATTCGTACCATTTCACCATAAGATAAGCCAACATACCATCAAACATTAATCGAGTTTGCACGGCTTCTGCGGGCTGTTCTTCACATAAGTATAGTAGTTATGAGCTGATGATTTTCAACAGAATTTACTGGCAGTTAGTGTCTCATGTCACAGTTACCGTCAGATCCAAGAGGATGCGCGTCTATCCGTCGCTCTCGCGCCGGGTTGAACGCGTCATTTTCGAGTTCTTGGAATGCTGCGTTTGGCGATAGATGAGGATCCGAGAACCAGAAAATCAACTTCTCCGAACATAGCACATTACGCTATTAGTACGAGTTGTATCTTTTATGGTACTGCCACACTCCCCTCTCTCTATATAGCGCGGATTTAGGCCCCATTTCTCCACTGGGGGTGACCTAAGTTCGTTACACTCATCATTTGAAAGCCAATGGGAATCCTTTCAACCAACAACCTAATACTACCACCATTTTTGGGGATCCAGCTGGGTAGCTATTAAATAGTCACTCAATGCATATTCTCGTAGTCGATAAAACATGTCTCTGAAGGAGAAAGTCTTATAACTATCATAACTCCACTATTCCAAGACTCACATACTTCTTCAGAATGATGAAAAATTAAACCGAACGCACCTTATTAGTTCAACCAAGAGTAAGTACTCGTAAGTATTGTTGCTTTGACAGTTTTGTTTGAACTATTTTTATCATTCAAAAATTATATATATAACACAAAAATGACAGTGTTTCAACTAAACACTAGACGTTTGCTGAAGATCTCCTTTTGTACTTACGAGATTCATTAAACGGAAACTTCATTAAACCCGTGGAAGTTGTCCTCGCTCCAAACTCCCCATTTGACAATCCAACCCCTTACAAAGGTGGGTCACGGGTTATGAACCTGGATAATGAAAGGAACGCGATGCTGGCGTATTATATCACTTCCAGACATCCCCGAGGTTCACACTTTTGTGAGATGGCTCCCGCAAATGTCTTTTCATTTGTTCATTCGTCTTAGCAAAATAGTTTTTGAGTGTTAAATAATAATTCCATAGTTCAATCCCGATGTTGTTCAAGTTTCTGCTCAAGAAGGAAATTATTTTTTCTTGTGATAATATACACGAAGTATATAATTTGTAAGAAATTTCATTGTTATTACTTATTATTTATTTTCTGACTGCTCAACCCAGGAATGGATCGTTATTCATGTAAGTGCAAAATATCGCTTCACTGAAGTCCTTTAAGTTTGCGGGAGACCTATTTCATTTTTATCGCCAATCTAACAACCCCATCTGAGCTATTTCTTTCCAGAACCTAAGAAGTCAAAGGCTCAAAGTGTCCAGCAAGATGATCAGATTCTATTCGAAGCCTGCCAACTTCAGGGTTTGGGATTTCTCGCAGTGAATGTTATTACATTCCACGCGCCGTCTCCTAGACCTAAATATAGGCCTGGCTGGAACCATATGCCTCTCACAGATTGTTCCGAAGGGTTTGGTTTGATTGTTTTCACTTCCGATCCAGAAATAGGTTTTGTGATTCATACCGTCACAATCTGTGGAACATGTTTATGGTACCGTACTTCTTATAAATGAAGGCAGAAATTAGATTAATCGTACTTCAAACCCTACGAATTCTATGGTTAAGGATTCGACTTTTATAATATATGAAATTGTGTGTGTCTGTGTTCAAGCAGTTGCAGCCTTATCCTCATTTCCGTACTTGTTGGTAGACGGGATAATTTATTGCAGAAAAACTGTAGTGTCAATCACAGGTGCAGCCAAAAATTTTGGCTCTCAAATACTGGGTCAAAAATTCGATTTAGAGAAAACGAATTTATGAAATTTATGAGTTGCATTTGTGATTTTTTTTCAATACTGAGCAGATTGAGGGTAACCTGATCGAGCACTAGATGTAAGATTCAAGTTTGAACTAACGAAAAATCATAACTAAAATAATTGTCAAAGTCAACATTTCTCTTAAGGTGTCAAACACTGGTCCCTCTACCCTACCCAAATTGATTGTATCATTCTAGCATTTAGAGCCTTTGCTCTAGCCCATAATTCCTCTTAATGATTTCAATATAAAATAATTAGAATCACTAGAAAAAAAAACAGTCCTTAGATTTCGGCTGTATATTGACTCATTGTGCTGCCTTATGAACTCATCCTCACTTTTTCGGTGCTTGAGTATTGGCATCGTCTGGCATAACTTCACTCGACCTCCCCCCAATGGAAAGGGGCAGTTTTGAAGGAATTATGAACTCATTTTATTGGTCAGTCACACAACCGGATTTTGAAGTAAAATACCTACCCCATTACACTGCCTATTTATATTTTCGAAGAGGATACAAACAACTTCATAAAGGACGTTTCGTTGTTATAAGGCTGCATCTGGCTTTTTCTAAGGGGCTCCGTTTGATATCCTGGCTAGTTAAGTATTTATCCTCGACGTCATTTCTACAGCTGGTTTATCTCTTTAACAGCTGCTTCTCCTAACATTCAACGTTTCGTTCTCCCCGGGTTCTCCAGAATACTCGTACAAAGCTTCACCAACCTAAAACATTAATACCAAATTCAGTGCTGCAGAATGACCGTATGGTCAAATAGCTTCACACTTTAGGCATATGGTTGTTTCTCTATTGCAGAGATACTTCAATAAGAAGTAAAAACGCTGGTCAAGTTGACTGGGCTGTATTACTTCCTCACTTATTGTAGTATATAATGAGTTCGAAAAAACAATTACAAATTAACGGATGATCATATGCGCAAACGACACCATTCATTACGCCAATGACACTTGTAGGTAACTATCTAGGATCTAACACAAAACTCTTGAAAATTTCATCAAAATCGGTCTCTTAGTTTTGGGGTTTTCCGTGTGTGAACCAACTTTGGTTTTGCGCATGCGCAATGATTATTAATCAACCAATAGCGTGAGAATTCGTGTGATACCTTATTGAAACCGATACTCTATACTACCCTTCACGTTTGAACGAAATCGGATGGATAGATCGTTAGAAATCAACGTTATAAAGAACTCGCGTTTGCCCGCGCACACAGCATTATTGATCCGACGGTGATGAGGTTTATAGGGACCATCTAGGACCTAACCAGCACAATTTCTGGAAAATTTAAAGAAATTCGTCCATTAGTTTCAGTGTTTTACGTGTGTCAACCAACTTTAGTGTTGTGCATGTGTCTTTTGTTTTGGATATTACTCGACCGATTGCCATAAAATTTATAGGGATCCTCCCTGAAACCTATATCTAACTACCCTCCAAATATGAAAATAAATAAATAAATAAATAAAATAAAATCAACGGATAGGTAATGAGAAATTGACGTTATAAGAAATTTAAGTTTGCGCGAAAATGACAATTTTTATTACAAAAACGTCGAACACACGAAAAAAATGTTGGAAGTAAAACTACTTGAAAACACACCGTTTAAAAAAAAAAAATCTGTGGGAGAAATGTTTGTTGAAAATAAATTGTAGAATTGACCCCAGAAGGTTTCAAACCGAAAGTGAAAAATAACTAAAACAGATCAACCAATACCAATCTATAAACCAATATTTATCTTTTGGTTAACCAATAAACAGATCAATAAATTAATGGAAAATGAAGTGATTTAAACTGAAAATTGAAACCAAGTTGGTGGTTAAATTTGTTTCATGGTTTTGCATTTTTAGCAGCAGACTTAAAGTAGAAAGGTGCCTGGTGGGGGGGCCGTTAAAGATATAATATATGAGAGGTTTGGTTTGGGATATAGAGGTGTTGCATGGGGAGACGTGAGTTTTGAGATATAAGATAGATAATCGGCCCAGCTCGAGAGCCACTTATATAGTCCGTGGCACTTATATAGTCCGTAGGAGAGAGAAGAGACGGTTACGAGCGGAAGAGGCCAGAAATAAGATCTCGTGATCCCCTTTGAGTAGTGGTAATCCCAAAAACCAGTGTTTCCAAGCTGCTCCAACTTGAGAATTTATTTGGCGAAACAATCCCATAGTGACATTGGTTGGGCCACGGTGACGTCATGCCTGAACCCACAGACGTCCCGCCGGTTGATAGCCCAAACTTTGAGCTGGTACACTCGAGGTACCGGACGCCTCACCTGAGAAAGATACCAATTTCAATTAATGAAAATTGGGGAAGGGATAAGCAGTGTTTGCATCATGAGGCACCACCTCTACCACATTTTTTGGCTGGTGAAGGATGGGAGACTGGGAGGGATATAGAACCAGGCACTTGATGACGAGGTAGGAGATGATCCGGATCGTAGATTCGGTCAATCTGTTCCTTTACGGTCTAATATCTTGTGGAATCGACTCCTCGTACTTTCTCTCTCAGCTAAATTTGCACGTGCAAACATATGCCACACGATGACAGCCACCATTCTATATTCACACGGCGGCCACCAACTACTTGAGTAATCCTATTTGCACGAATGCAGGAAAGCTTCAATAGGTTCTTCGGCTCCCATTGCGACTTGGACTTATGTACCTATTAATCTGGTCAGATTCGATCGATGACCCGAATTGTCTTGATGTTAACCTTCTTATTCAGTTTCCTTCCTCCATCTTGAATAAATTATGCATGTATATTTGCCATTACTATCGGCTGGTTTGTTAACTCAAATGATTGAATTTTGTATTTGTAGTATTGTATTGTTTTCTGTGTAAGAAAGTTGTTTGCTGCATTAATTTTTATGCTGCATGATGTGTAGTGTATTTTATTACTGGAAATTGACCATACACGTATAAATAAATAATTAACCATTTAATATCCGCAGCAGACATGGACCGATCCTTGTTGTTATACCTGAGAGCCGCTGAGCTCTACTACGAACTGTGATATCTGATCTGTGATATATTTTTATACATTTAGTCGTAGTTTTATTTCACTTTGCTGATTATATATAGTAGCATGTATAGAGTTATTAGCCTATTTTGCATCTAGTCTTAGTTTTATTACTTTATTTTTGGGATTTCTTTAATCCACTTTGGGGGCTAAGCGGTGGACATCACTGTACCCCTCATTATTTTCCACCTCCGAGTTTCCAGTGGAGTCATGATGGCGCTCCTTTTTAGTCAAGGATGGCAACATGGCTCCCCTTAGAATCGTGCCACTTCCAGTGTCCCTTTAGACACCTTGTTAAGTGCCGCTAATGACCCTTCTGGTTGATGTGCAGCTTAAACCTTTAAAACAAAAATCATTCAATACCCTTCATATTGCCCCATTTTGGAAAGCCATTAGCGAATTTTTGAACAAAATTAAGCTATTGCTCTCGCCTCTAAATTTGTAGAATGTGAATTTTTGAAAACATTTTATGCAGAAATCCGTTTCAGGCTATTCTGAATCATATTCTGAAGTTTGAAGCATTTTTTTATGTATGCATGTATGTACGTATGTGTCATTCCAGACGATAACTGTCCGTATAATTGTGCTAGAAACTTCAAACAAATTTTAAAATGTTAAGGACACAAAACGAAAGTTCAAGTTCGTTGGCCACCATGATCGGATAACATCTTCGGGTTGAAATTTTCAAAAATTTAATCAAAAATTTCAAAATAGCCTGTTTTTTGCGATTTGTTATGCAAAATAATTCTTTCAGCATTCTAACATCTGGTATATTCGGAATCAGCGTAAAATTTCCTATAAGAATATGTATCAAGTTTTCAAAAATTTCAAAGTTGAAAAATCAGACAAAAATCAAAAGAATGCCGTTCGCTAGTTGTAAAAATCGGTAATATTTGCATGAAACATTGTCCAAATTCAGATTGAACTACTCTTATGGAAGTATCCCTGTATAACCAATCCTAGAACCATGCTGTTTAAAACGTAGGTAGTAGGTGCTTGTTTAAAAAAAAAAAAAAAAAAAAAAAAAAAAAAAAAAAAAAAAAAAAAAAAAAAAAAAATGTAATCACAACTGATGAGTTTACTCCTAATTATTTTTAATAATTTGATTCCATGTTTGTCTATCAAAATCATAAACTAAAATTTCTCTACACGATCAATAGCGACTGAAATGTCGAAGATTTCTTCAAAAATTCGCTCATGGGGTCATGCTGCATGACTGGACTTTTTTTTATCTCTCAGTTGATGAGATATAATAAGACCTGATAGCATAGTATGAGGACGACATTATTGGTAGCCCTGTTCAGTTAGTTGAGTTGGACCTGCACTGATGGATCAAATGCCCCGCACGATTCGAGTCCCGCGTTCGCCGATCCTAACGATGACCGTACGGAGAGCGGATGTACCTGAAACAATGTCGCCTCTCCTCTCACTTCCGGCTCAGGCCGTCCTCGTCAATAAGTCAACAGCTGGTTTTCAGTCTCCGCATCCGTGAATTACCGGTTGCTCGTGCCCTTTCCAAGAGAAGTCGCTCGCTAGCTGGACGAATTCCAATTACGACCTCGTCTATCGCACTCAATATCAGATTATTGTTAGCGAGGAACGTGTAAAAGAAATCTGTGGCGCCAGCCACCGATCACGATCCACTACGATTTCCACTTTCATGATTAGATACCTATTTCTATCGGTAAAGTCGTGAATAGCTTCGTATACAAGGTGTTTCCAGACGCAATATTTTTTATGATTGAAAAACGTCAAAAACGTAACTATCTCCAACCGAGATTTTGCTTCCTCATGTCTGAATCTACTGGAGCAAACTAAATCACTCGAGACGAAGTTGTAGAAACCCATTTTAAAACGGAAGTTATTTAAAAAACGTTGTCTATTTCCACGAAAAATAAAGAGTTATAATGTTAAATCGATTCCGACTGTTAAGCCATCATCAGTAACAAACAATAACTGAACACACATTAGAAAGGATACAGCTTATATAGGCACAGGTGAAGGGAGATTGAATCCCATTGTTCGAGAGGAAAGAAAGGGGGGCTGGATACAACCAATTAAGTGCAAGCTAAGTGAAGGGGGATTACAGCTAATGAAGTGAAAGGAGGGGAAAAATTACTGGTTTCAACAGTTTGCAGGGATAATTGTTTATAGAAATGGCCTTATCTGTTGTGAAATATATTGAGGGATATCCTCATTTAAACATTTACAAGATCTGTCACATTTGATAATTTCGAATTTTTCAAATACATTCAACATACCTCCTTTTGGACAAAAATGAAGAGAAAGATTAAAAATGAAGAATTTCTACAAACTGTCTATCTGTCAAATCAAAATTGCAATTATGAATGGATTCCTGAAGATATTTTTGCAAGTGTAGACCTACCCTAATATTCCCTGAAATCCTCCTGATGCTCATCTATATTTCCCTGAATTTCCTACTAGTTTGACCGCAATATTGGTAGCCGCAAGAACATTTTAGTTTATAAACTCCACTTTTATCCTGAACATCAATTTTGTCTTTAACGGAACCTAGTAATGCTCTAAGACTATTCCTAGTTTTAAAATCCAATTTGTAATCCCTCAAGGTAGAATTTTGCCGATTTTATCAGAGATTTTCCCATAATAAGGTATATTTATCCAATGTTTTTTCTCTTATTTTACATTTTAACTAACCAGATTAGAAACATTGTCCCTACTTTTTTTTTCTAAGAACCTTATCACATATGGTATGAAGGAGATCTCTTCCGTAGCCATTACTAGTCGCTATGTTTTTGATTATAGTTTTTTTTAATGGATTTTACACATAGCGATATAACGGTCCATAGTACTTCAAATCACCCTTTAGTCCATAAGCATGCAGATTTCCATAGTATGATCAACCGAGCACTGCCTATTCCTATGAGTGAACGAAATTTAACAAAAGAAAAATCCAACGTTTTTTCACTACCTAACTTCCGTTTTGAATCCGCCTCATTTAGATTAATTCGGCTGTTGATGCACAGCATCGACCGCATGGATCTGCGGTTTACACGTTTGTTGTTTCCACTATTAGCCGTATACGGGATAAATCCAGTGAGAAAATACCTCGCGTTATGGGTGAAGGTACCGCTCATCGCCTAAAAATTACCCTCTTCCCGACCTCCTTCAGATAACAAAATGAATAAATGCATGAGTTTTATACACTATAATACCCACATATCTCTTGAGAAACATTCACTGAGAAGAATCCAATATTCCTTGTGCGTATAAATGCGTATGTAAATTAAGAGGAAGCTCTACTCGATGTCGCCACTCTTCCCATTTGGCTCGATCCCATTGAACCGGATAGTTTTGTCACAGGCGCACGGGCTTTGTGTCTGTTGCAGGACATAAATCCGTCTTTTCAAGATGACCATCTCCCCCTGCGTTGCACGAGGACACGAAGGCGAGCGGGACAAGGGGGATGGGCGGTGGGAGATTCACATGCAAATTTATTCGGATGGGTCGTCGCTTAGCGCGTAATCTGATGTACAGGCCGAGGTCCTCTTGCAAGCAATATCGACCTATCCTCTCAAAATCGTGCAAATTTCCACCCGTAGTATTCACGGACTCAATGAGCCTCTGCCCTACGTAACGTAAAAGTCTCACTTTTCATACATACAGGGTGTCCCATCTAAACTGGTCCATCGGGAAATTACAGCCTTACAGTGCGAGCTATCGAAAAACTGAACTGAACCTTTTTTACAGTATTTCAACTCAGCTTCACGATGCGGAAGTCCGATTTTTATTTTTCCATGTTTTAGGGTCTGAAATCATTGATTGAAACTTACGGTTTCCTCTTGACCCCCATTTTTTATTACTTTTTTCGATTCTAGGTTGAATTTGGAACAGAAAATGCCTCTTTGAAATTTTCTTTTTGAGGCTTCGTTTCTGAGTTATTCCACTTTTTGCGAAGTACGGAAAATCGCCGATTCCTTTTAGACATTACCGACACTTTCTTACTATTTATATCTTCAATTTTTGAAATGTTCTCCACACTTTTGAAATTAGCATTAAACTATCTATCATCAGACCCCAGTGTCCACAATCAACAATCACCATCAGGGGGATGACATTACACTTGAACCGCTTACGATTTAAAAAAAGTTTTCCAAATCGTCGTTAAAAAAAAAAAAAAAAACTGTTCAGTACTCACAGAATCACTGATCAGAATACAGTTTAAAAAAATGTACCACGAGGAGACTTCCAGTCAGTTGTGTTGTGATAAATCGAAAATGCCACCTGCTCCTTCTGCAGCCTCTGCTCTTTCTCCTGCAAACTGTATTCAAGGGTCGAGAAAACAACAGCTTCTTGATACTTATTGTTCAGTCTGCACTATGATCTTTATTATTTAAAGAACCTTACATTAGTCCAGAAGACGGCGTCTCATTCGTTCTTCTAATAAATGAGTATTAGTTCTGATCAGTTTGAGGGTTCTATTTTTTATTTTTCAAACGACGATTTGGAAAACTTTTTTTTAAATCGTAAGCGGTTCAAGTGTGGTTTCATCCCCCTGATGGTGATTGTTGATTATGGACGCTGGGGTCTGATGATAGATAAGTTTAATGCTGATTTCAAAAGTGTGGTGAACATCTCAAAAATTGAAGATAAAAATAGTAAGAAAGTGTCGGTAATGTCTAAAAGGAATCGGCGATTTTCTGTACTTCGCAAAAAGTGGAATAACTCAGAAACGAAGCCCCAAAAAGAAAATTTCATGGAGGCATTTTCTGTTCCAAATTAAATCTAGAATGGAAAAAAGCAGTAAAAAAGTGGGGTCAAGAATAAACTGTAAGTTTCAATCAATAATTTCAGACCCCAAAACATGGAAAAATAAAAATCGGAATTCCGCAAAAAGTGGAATAACTCAGAAACGAAGCCCCAAAAAGAAAATTTCATGGAGGCATTTTCTGTTTCAAATTCAACCTAGAATTGAAAAAAGCAATAAAAAATGGGGATCAAGAGGAAACCGTAAGTTTAAATCAATGATGATGATCCATGTTTCCCTAAAACATGGAGAAATGAAAATCGAACTTCCGCATCATGAAGCTGAGTTGAAATACTATAAAAAAGGTTCAGTTCAGTTTTTCGATAGCTCCCACCGTAGGGCTGTAATTTCCCGATGGGCTCGTTTAGATGGGACACCCTGTATAACAGGAGATTATAATGGTAATTTGGTATAGGTGGAAAACACAATTCAAGTTAATGAATCGGATGGGTCGTCGCATAGCGCGTAATCTGATGCCTACAGGCAATATCGACCTATCTTCTCAAAATCGTGCAAATTTCCACCCTTAATATTCACAAACTCGCCTTCAGGATTCCTCAGTCAACTCGCTCCACTCTGCCCTTTCTGACTCCATTCTCGACGAAGAACTACCTGCTGAACCGGCCACTGTGCAAGCTTCCTGGCACGGCAAACTAGGACTATGACTTCTTCTGCAGCCCTTCTTCTTCTGCGTTCTCTCCATTCAGATCGGCGATATGCGCGTCCCATCCCTAATTAAATTTAATTCAATGGATTTTTCCCCTCAAGTCGAACAGTTTTTTTTTTCTTTCTTTTGTTTCTCCAGAAGTTTTCTTTTTGCTGGTTTACGTAAAATTGATTGCTTTTTTTTTTTTTTTTTTTTTTTTTTTTTTAATGTAATAATGTAATTGGGTTTGCCCGTTCAAATGTAAATAAATAAATAACTCAATGAACCTCTACCCTACATCACGTAAAAGGTTCACAACAGTCTCCATTTTCATACATATAACAGGAAATTATAATGGTAATTTGGTATCGGTGGTAAACACAATTCAAATTAATAAATCGAAAAATTCGTTTTCCAGGAATACCATCACGTTGTATTTACGACTAGATTAAAGCACTCATGTCTCTAAATTCCCTCGTATTTCGCTTTAAAACTCGGCGCATCGTGACAAATTCTTTTGGGGTCGTTTTATGGCAGTTATGTCCCGATAAAAGCCGAAGTATATGCCGAAACCCAATGATTTCGTTAGTTTAGCACAAATATTATGCTAAAATAAAATAGCTAAAAATAGTGTTAATATTGAGCTAAAACTAATATGGTGTCACGAAAGTAGCGGTAGATCTGATTTATTTGCTATTCAATCGATGAAGCTGTAATTCGGATTGGCGGCTCCTTGGGACGTAGATAGATAGATAGATAGAATTTGATTTATTTCCACAAATAATATACATTAATTTCGCATTATACATGGTGGAAACTACCCCCCTCATAGATCATTGATCTGTGCCAAGGGGGGGAGTTGCAAGTTTGATCAATGTTCGACAAATACGTTTAACAATATAGGAACAATATAATATATAATTTCAAATACGATATATAGTTTTAAATATAAGAGGTGAAAACAATATATAACAAATACAGAATTTAAAAATAGTTACATTTTATGAAAAATATGATTAACATATGGCAATAAGGAAGAATTATCAAATGCTATATATACTCGACGTCATAGCGTCGCAATTCGACGGGTTAGTAGAAATAAGGAATGAAAAAACTGATTTTTTTAGAAACGAATCATGAAGTCTAGTGCACATCAGATCAGCTGAGTGAGATCCGGAGCTCATTTATTTGCTACACAATCTATTCGCGATTCCAAATAAGAATGCAAACCTAGCGGCAGCGAAATAAACTAAGTATATCCTGACTCCGACTGTCGTGTCATTGAAAATCGTATCTGTAGGTACCTAAAATTCCTTTAGACTTCGTGTTTCCTTGTTTTGTTTCCATTCGTTTTTCTGTGATGGGGGAAGAGTCTAGGTGCTATGTGCTAAGTGATATGTGCGCTAATTAGAAATCGTTTTTGGTTAGATGGTCGAATGGTGCCTCCCTCCCCCTTAATTAGGAAGAGTTACTTACGTAACTACATAACATTATACCTACGCAAAAGTTTTGAAGTTTACCTTACTATGAATGAGGATTGGTAGAATAGTAACATATCGTTATGGAATATGACAGGCAATATGAAATCGGGCGAATTCGGATTAAAAAAATCGACCAGAACACAAGAGCCCCTCGTTTGTTTCCCGAACAGACGTTACAGGTAAGAAGAATATACATGGTATAATATATACATTATACAGGTATAATATATGTACACCGTGTACATACGGTACATATATATATATATTATACCTTGCTAAAATTACACCTAAGTCCTTAACTGACGTCACAGGACTCAACCTCTCACCACTTATGCAATCATCATAATGAGATGGGACTAACGATTTGCTGAACGCGTAATATAGCCGTCATCCACTTTATTGGTTTTCTGTTGACTTGAATCAACAAAATCTTCCTGGTCAGAAGCAAACAATGATAAGAACTCCCCCTATTGCGGATGTTTGTAGATGCTGTACTGTGGAAATGTAATATTCCCGTATATCTGTTACAGTAGAGGGGATGAAAGTTGCTCAGTAGGGTCACCCAAGGAATATTCTCTTTATATATTTCTCTCACTCGGGGACTTCACCCTTATCTGCTCCTCACCAGATGGGGGGAGTTGGAGATTTATCGAATAGATTAATGAGGAAGGGTTGATCGGCCGCATGTTGGGGAGATCGTAACGATTTTTTCATTTTACAAACATTCTTGGAATTAAAAATTAAAGTTTTCTTATACCCAATTAAGGACTCATTTGTCATATTAAGCTATCGAAACTCAAATTATCGATATTCTGTGTCAAAGAACAGTATCAATTTCACGGAATATTAGGTATCCTTGTTTCTTCTTCTTGGAACGATTCTTGGTTGGAAGAAGAGGAAGTAATGACGAGTAAAGTTGGTTGACACTTTACTCATTTTAACTGGGATGATTATAGTGGATGAGATATTGTACAAAAACCTAAAGGCTCTCATTTTCCATACCAGGGTGGGGAGTTCAACCAAAATGCCCAAATATGAGGACCACTGCAAGAAGGGACCACAAATGATATGGGGTGTTGCAAAGTAGGCTCGTTTTTAATTTTAAAGGGTTTTTGATAAAAATGAAGCCAAAAATATATCGGAAACTGTATACATAACTTAATGCAACTGTATATCATTAATTCACTTCTGTTTGGTTTATTCATTGTTGAAGTCTGTTCAGTGGATATTTCTTCCGAAGTAATTGAGCATGCGGACATTTCAAGATCATTTTCGGGGTCGAATGAAGTCTTCTCTGCCAAAATCAAAGTAACACTTTTCCATCTTGCGTTTGAGATCTTAAATTCAGTCACCTATAGATCTATCCTTATTTGTCATTCCGTTTTTCAAAAATTTATGGAATTCGTGAGGGCTGTGCTGTATTGAATAAACCTATGAATATTACAGGATCAATGATCGACTCTGAGCTTACGTCAAATTCTCGATCCTATTCTCTCTTTCACTTCTCATTCTTCGTCTGAATCGTTTGAGTGAAGTTGTAAACGATTTACTACAAGTTTAATTTCATTCGGACCAAAACTAGTATCTACACATGAGCACAGCAATAGGTATGTACACTAATGCCGCTAATGTCCCTTCTGGTTGAGGTGCGGAAAAAAAAAACACGAACAAAAGACAAATACAAAGGTTAAACCAACAACCAAAGACTTCACGAATGCGGTAAAAGTCAGGCGGTTTTGTCGGGTGAGTCCATACTGGCGAAAGGGTGCGTCCATACCAACTGCGTTGTGGTTGCTAAGTTGGGGTTTTTCTGGAGTAAGGTCCAGTTGTCGTCTCGTAATTACGATTCCAAATAAGCTGATCACAAGTGAAGCTGACTCTTCCCGTTCCGAAAAGCGTTTCTACGTAACGAAAACCTCTTCTCGTTTCGGAGAGGCTATTTTCGTATACGAGAATATGAATACTAGATGTACAAAAACTCTCTATTCGTAGGTACTTCATCAACTTGCCAAACGTTGCTTCAGTCTTACGTCGCCATAAAAATATTACGGCGAGTTTATTTGTTTATTGAGAGTCTTTCATAGTTTAGCGGACTCTATTATCGGAGCTGAGACTTTTACTCGTACATTCAGCTCGCTCGTAGTTTGTTTGTAAGCTTGGGGCACGCGACTGCATAATGAAGCTGTTTGCATTCTTGTCATATTGCCCATCCGCGCTTCCCATTTCGAATTTAATCTCACCATGTCGGAGGCCGAGTTTTCCCTTATCGATCCGCCGAGGCACACGCCGTAACTTGCGGGCTCTCTAACCCTCCTGGTCGGTTTCAGATCGCAACTAACAATAGGCCCTCACTCGGAGACCCTGTTGCCCACTTGACGACAGATTCAATTTTGCACAGTGTTGCCAAACGTACCGGAATTGCGGTACATGTACCGGATTTGCACTTTTTTGTGTACCGGGATGCCGGTTTAAGTCTCAAATGTACCGGGATTTCGAGTTTTCAACAGAATACCTAGTTAAGTAGGGTAAACCTATAAACTTACATTCGAACGCTCATTAAAATTGACTTCACCATCCTGGAGCTGTTTTCTTGTGCATAAAAACGCACGAAAATGACTGAGATGTGGTTGATTTTAAGCCCTAAACCGGCCTATCCTGCAGCTTTTTTGCTTGGAAACGTACACACACAAATTTCATGATTCCTGCTTTTTAGATTGTAAAGAAGGAACCAAAAAACCACGGTCAGCAGCAAAAAAATGCATTAATTTGACCGCCAGCAAACGGGCATATAAAAATCTCACTACGATGGTAAAGGCTCTTTTGGCTAATTTGTGTGCGTTTCGAGCTTTTGGGGGCATTCCCATTATAATCTACTAGAGGCCTGTTAGGGCTTGGAAAGCCCTAATCTAGTACCTAACAGGAGCTCAGCACATTATAGTAACGATATAAGTCCTACCTATTTCCGGCGTTATGTGACCTGGTGCAAAGCTAAGGCGATGTTATTGAATGATTAAAAAAGAGGAAACACCGATCAAAATGTAAGTAATGTAATAAAATAATTATCACCAGTTGAGGTGGTCCTTGCCAGTATGAGACTAAACAAAAATTTGAATCGGGGAATTCAGATTTGGGCATGGTGAGATGATGGTGTAGTTCTTTGTAAGCGTTAAATCTGCGCGTCCGTGTCTTTTAGATAAAGTCCGTTCGGAATTATATATGAAGTCCGCTAAATTCTTCAGTTTCAATTTCTTCGTTCAGAAATAACTCTCCCGGATGTTAGTAACTACACTACGTTTCTTACTTACCGTGAATTGATGGCAACTGTTGTTACCGCCACAGCCTAGTAAACAACTCTCGTTGATAAGGACCGCCTAGAACACGATCAAGGCGGGTATAGAGACGAACGGCGACACTTTTGCAACAAACTTGGGGCCGTGCTAATTCGAATGAGCAGTCTAACACTTAAATCGAACCGCGAAGTTCTTCACAATTTCAAAGACCGTTCGGAATTATATAATGTATAAAGATAAAGATGATGCATTGTAAACTTACCGTACACGTCGACTCGGTATGTTGCTGCCGCCTCCTCTCTGCACGCACACAAATTGGCCAAAAGAGCCTTTACCATCATATTGAGATTTTTATAAGCCTGTTTGCTGGCGGTCACACCACCAGTGCGCGTCAAATTAATGATTTTTTTAACTCCCGACCATGGTTTTTTTTTGTTCCTTTTTTACTAACTGAAAAGCAGGCATCATGTAGTTTTACTGTGTGTGTGCGTTTCCAACCGAAAAAGCTTCAGGATAGGGCGGTTTGGAGCTTAAAATCATCCACATCTCAGTTATTTTTGTGCGTTCTTATGCGAAAAAAACATATCCAGGATGATGACGTCAATTTTAATGAGCGTTCGAATGTAAGTGTACAGGTTTACCCTGCTGTGGTCAAAGTTGTCAACACTCCACAAACTTTCATCCCGTTCGTATTCAAAACCACCGATCAACCATTCTTGTTTTCATTTTCAACATGAGTTGTACCGACAGTATAGTTTCGTGCGGTAATTTAGTTCGATGTACGACCAGCCTGTTTGTCGCTCCCAGCTATGATCGATTTGTCGCTACTGCCTTAGATCATTTTCTTAATCTTTCCAAAGCCGATTCTCGGACCGATAATAGGTCTGGAGTTGAGTGTAACAGAGGGGGTTGAAGTGTATATTTAATGATAGGTATAGTTTAGAAATCTTGAGAATGAAAAAGGTGAAATCTTCGATAAAATGTCGAAAGCAAGAACAAAATGCCGCTAATGACCGTTCTGGTAGAGGTGCGGGGAAAAAACATGAAAGGAAGACAAATACAAAGGTTAAACCAACAACAATAGATGGCACGGGGAAAACTCAGGCGATATCGTCGGGTGTGTGTGTGTGTCCATACCAACTGCATGATAGTTGCTAAGTTATTCTAGAGTGTTATCCCAGAGAAAGGTCAAGTTGTCGTCTCGTAATTACGATTCCGAAAAAGCCTTTGAGTATTAATAAGATGGAGGGCCATTGCTCTGAATTCAACGCTGTTCCCCCGTCAAGGCATACGTGCCACTACTGTCGCGTTGGCTTTGCAATTGACTCGTTCCCGCCACGCTTTTTTCAAATTCAAATGACAAAGCAGTTCATTGTAATTTAAGTTTTGTTTGATATTACTTATTATTGTTACATTTTAGTATTAATTATGTATGTAGACATAACTGTCTAGATGTTAGTATGTTCATAATTTAGTTCCCATGCCCAAATCTTGGTGATTCCTATTTCATTTTTTTTGGGACACATAGAACAGCTGATCTACCTTCATCAAACATCCACTAGAGTGTACTGGCGTCATTTCAACACTCATTCCCACAGTGTAAAAAACTGAAATATTAATGGTGTTATATAGCGGTGTACATGTACGGTGCACAATTAGGATATAAATCTTAAATAAGAAATATGTCCTAGGTATTCAATCCCCATTCATTCACCAAACTCAACATCGCATCTCACATCAGCTGATCAGTGTTCGGCCATTTTGCCCCTGGTCAATTCAAAAGCCAGACGACAGTAGTGGCACGTATGGTTTGACTGCCTGAAACATCACCAATAGCCCTCCATCTTATTAATACTCAAAGGAAAAAGCTGATCACGAGTGAAGTTGACTCTTACCGTTCCGAAAAGCGTTTCCACGTTACGAAAAAATCTTCTCGTTTCGGGAAGGCCATTTTCGTATACGAGAAAATGAATTCGAGAAGTACAAAAACTCTCTATTGACAATAAGCGAATCCCTGGATACGTTTCAAGGTATTTTGGCATCACCCTTGAAGAGGTTTCAATTAACTACCGCTGAAAAATCTTACATTATAAGGCTGACGTCTAATCATAGTGCAGTCGCTAATTTCACCCTCCCACCTTCTGGAGCGCGGTGCTTAGGCTCAACCCACATCAGCCTACCTGGATGGTTCTCGGGAAGTAGAGGAAGCAATTCATCGAAATTGGTCGGTCGAGATGCCAAAAAAGAAAAATAATAGGGAATGTATGACGTGAATTTCACCATGTCACAACCCTTTACATGCAGTGTATACCTTTCGCTCGATCCGATCCATAAAAGATAACCTAGTCTGTGTGAGTTATCACAAAGGAGTATCAGGAAATCCTTAACATTCGTATTGAGGCTTCCCATATATTTGCGGTTCGAATAACCATAGAATTATCCCTATTTGTGAGTATCGAATATTCCCTTAACCTTAACTGAATAATCAAAACGATCGGGATATCAGGTATTTGATCTTGCTGGAAATCGTATGCTTGCTACCAGAGTTGTAAAAAAAAGGAATCACATTACCCATTACTAATTTCAATTACTTTTGAAGAATTGCATAGGGCGTTCCCATTATTACAAGGAATGGACTACTGCGATGCAATTACTTTTCCCCATTCCAAGTAATGGGAATGGGACTTCAATTACCATTACATTAAAGAGGCAAATAGTATGAGCTCTTGAAATCACAATTCTTTTAATTGGAATGGGTGATGGGAATGGCATTTCTCACCCATTACCTTTTTCTATTCCTCTGGAATTGTAACCTGGGTATTATAAAATGGGAGGGGAGATTCTCGTCCATTTCAGGGAGTGAATATAAGTGAGTATCGGGTGTTTCGGTGGGTATGAAACCATTCAAAATTCACCCCCATACCTATCCACCAAAATACCCTATATTCACACATATTTACCCCAACAGTCTAACCCCCCTATAATACCCAAGATAGAATGCCAGACGAATAGAAAAACGCTGCAAATTATTTCACAAAGGTTTATTATTTTTTCAATTGAGTTTGATCGTAGTTTTAGTTGGCTTGTGTACGTCATAAGGCCCGTCCAGACTCCTCGGCGTGTCCTATTTCGAGTTGCCACAACCTATACTTCTATAATTATATACGCATCTTTATATTTCTCGATTTGAGCTCCTATCTATTCAAATAGTTATTGCATGTTATTAAATATGCGTAGGAAAAGCATTGGTATTAACACACAAATATGACCTAGAAAAAAACATATATTCATGCCTCGAAGGAACGCTGTACCCACCTCATGGTACCGCGGTGTATTATATGGGTATAACACGTAAAAGTAATAAATATATTCTCCTACATCCCTCTGCTACGCCCCTGGTCACTCCAGCCACCGCAAGGTGCCGCGGCGCCTCCTCTCACTCCAATAATTGAAAGTCCCATTCCCATTATTTGGAATGGGGAAAAGACCATTGACAATTCCTTGTAATGGGATTTGGAATGACCTTTACTCTCAGAGTAAATACCTATCGAAATCGTCTGCATTCCCTTATTTGTACTTTAATTGTATCAGGACACTATAATTTTAGTAATTGAAAAAGTTATCATTACTCGAAGTAATCATTACGTTACAACTTGGCTTGCTGCAATGTTGTGATTGATGACCCATTTATACTACTGATGACTAATACCTTTGTGGTGTTCTTCTGTTACAGAGTATAGGATGCAACGTTGTCCCTATCTCCACGAGATGAAAGAAAGGTTATTACACCAAGGGTCGGACCACATGCTCCTGGAGCCGGTGGACACGGAAGTCCTGGACATCCACAACGACGGGACGGGAGGTGTGGCCACCATTGTCAAGGTGAGGTGAACTTCCATTCAGCATTGATCGTTGAACTAACTGTAACTGACAGTGTAGTGTCAAACACGAAACCCGAATATGCAAGATAAACAAGTGGGAGACATGCGGGGGTAGCGCCACATAACCTCATTGTAAGTCTTCCAATATCAATCGAATAGTGTACATATTCAGTCACCCCTGTGCTGTAATCTGAATTTTCTGAGTAGTTTCGTCAGTTCCAACGTTCATTTACCACTCTATTCGATTTTTTGAAAAAACAGTGAATTAATGAATCGATCAAATTAAAAAATGCAAAGACCTCACACTCTGCGCAAGAGACGTGGAAAGTCGACAGACAAATTGAAACTTCAATATTACAAAGTACAAATTGTATTTTATAGACAAAAATAAGAAACATAAAGAAATCATTCAGGAAGCCTATCGTAAAATTTTGTGACGCATTTTTAGGACATATTTATACTTTTACGCCTCATATTTATGTACAGTAGAACCTAGAATGAATTCGTAACGCAAGTTTTGTGACACCTAATACTTTTAACCTCGCTTATCGTTGTCTGTCGATTACAAAAAAGTTCCAGTCATGCAGCGTGATCGTATGGGGGAAATTTCAAAAATTATCGTATTATATTATGTTTCATCAATTGAAGCACATTGCGCGCAAAGAAATTTTCAACCATCTATTTTATGGTGCAAATCACATATTTATACAGGGTGTACACAAAATAGGTCCGCTAAAATGCGAGAGTCGATTCCAGAGCTCATTTCTGATCGAAAGTTCCTTCTAGAGATTTTTTAAACACTTAGTTTACGAGTAATTTAATTTAAAAATTTTTTTTTTTGACATGAATATGTCTTTGCTCGGGGGGTCAACCGAAAATTTTCGTCACGCAAAAGTTGATGTCACAATTTCTAATGATGTTCACGTACAACCCAGCCGTTGCTAGGGGAATGGAACTTCCGCAGTCAACTTGCAGCGAAAATTCAAGTTTGAGGATATCTTTAGAAAAACCATTAAGGGCCGGTTAATCAATCGAAGTTGTTAGCCTGATTAAAGTATGACTAAGTCAACTCTCTGACTACCCTCGACATACCTGTTTATCAGTTTAGTTTCACTGCTCAGTTAACCGATAATCGCTGATTATTGTAACCGAGCGCCTGGGGTTCAGTTACCGTTTTAGCTGCTCAGTTAAATGAGTAATGGAATCATTCTTGACAGTTTATTGTAATAAACTTATACCTCGTATCGTCCACGTTTCTATCCTTCGTGTTTGAAAATTATGGATTCTGATTTTGAATGGGAATTGGAAGATTCTGATTTCTCAGATGAGAAAATCATAAAAAAGTCATCTTTCTCGTTAGGGTAAAAGCGAGGTCTAGTCCAGATTTGCTCTTGGTAGTGGAAGATGCGGATTTTCTTACACGATTTCATTTAATGAAAAGTACCCACATTACATATTTGTTCTGTTTTAGAAAATTAAAAATATATGTATAATCGGCAAGAAGACAAGGTTTATAGACTGCTGAAGGGTTGAATAAAGTAGGTTCTGCATAGGTACCTACCCAACCTTCCCAATAAACGTAGTTTTGTGTCGGTACCTACCAAAGTACTTTTCACTTCCCCAACGCCTCGAATGCCAATAAGGAAGCTTTTTAGCTAGCCTAAAAAACATTTTCTGAAACTGCTGAAAAGTTTGGGATGCATTAAAAGAGGGAGACAGGGGGGATGCATGAAGTTTATATGAAGGGTGTAAAATAAATAAAGTGTTTACGCCTTTTATTTATTACAAATGTTGGGAAAGTACCTACAGTGAAGCATTGAATTGAACGTCATGAGTTCATTTAGAGGTTGAGAGCGGTATGTATATCAACATTTGTAGAGAAAAATAACATATAACTTCAGCGATTTACGAAAGAAAAGATTCACCAGAAAGAGGTTATGGAAGAAAAATGCGCCCGAAAGCTGAGGCCTGGCAGTTGCTATGGAAACAACTAAATACTTGCGCAGTGTTCCAACCTAATTTCGTGGGAATATTTTGCTGCGTTGTAGCGCCCATATTTTCCCGTGGTAAATTCTGATTAGTTAGTCAGCAGTCATTTCAAGATTGAAAAACGGTATATGATTATCTCGTGCTTACTTATAGAAGTATGAAAATATTGCTCTCGACTCAGTGTGGACTGTAATCTACAAATAAATCTTCATTTTTTGTCACAAAAAAAAAAAAAAAAAAAAAAAAAAAAAAAAAAAAAAAAAAAAAAAAAAAAACAGGGTCAAATTTAATTCTAAAACATGCTCGAGTATTCTAAGCAAGTACTAGGGTTTTCACGACTTAATTTATTGATACGTCGAAAAATGAGTACCGAACAACTACTATCAAATTAAAAATATTATCAAATTTCATTATGAAGTAAACAACAACAATATTTGATAAGTACAAGTATAATAGGTCGTTATAGTTTATTTATTTCATGTTTTGATTTGTAATTTTCGTTTTCCTTAGCTGAATGCAGATGGCTATGGTTCCCACACATCGCCCACGCATCACCTTCTGCCTGCTCATTACCACCAACACGAACCAAAAAATAACGATCACCATTTGAGACCAAAAAATGCCAAGTAAGTGTGTCTTCTTTATCGTAATTACTTATTATTATATTTCGAAATCGCATTAATCGATTTCCTGATTCTAAATTTGAAAATTTAATATCCACATTATGGCATAGTATGCGTGAGCGTAATGCGAGTCTAGGCTAGAGAGGGTCATACTCGTACGTAACACGTTCAACAATGCGTCTGCTATGTGAACCCCAAAACACGGCATTTATTATTCATCAGATCCAACTATTGTCATTTCTAATCCAATTCTATAGATCAGTCTCCTGCACATAGTTGGACCACCACGAATTCCATCGGTTCACCTCGTGGTTCTTGATTCGGTCCATTGAACTGTTACGTGCTTTCCGATTGGTCAGCGTACTTCCGCCTTTGAGTTCATTCACATTCACATCATGAATGCTTTTTGTCACCCTCAGGCAACAGGGTTTCAAATTATGAGTGTGATCAGTGTGATGCACTTCAGAAATTGCTGCTCTCTCTTGTGGAGGAACAATACAGAGTTCCTAGTAAATCCGTAAACACAATACGTCGTGCGGTATCGACAATCCGGCGCCGTAACTCTCACGCAATGAGTTACGGTGACGCATCCTTCCGTACAGATACCTACGTTAACGGATGAAAAATCCGGAAAAAACGTAATCGCCTTAAATAACCTTCCATGGACTCAAATAACCTCTTAGGGATAATTTCCTCCTTCCATGGATTTAGCGTTACAACTAGATCCGTTAAGGACTTGACGTGACTTTAAGTTGCGGCCGTTACTGCACCCCGTATTGAGACCGACGGATCTATTAGTAACTCTCTAATGTCACAACTAAAAATGCCCACATGGAAGTCACTATGGTATTTAAAAACTCTAAACGTATAAAGGTATCTCGCATATTACTCCCCTTGTTTAACTGCAAGAGAGGTTTCCAACTGTCTCACCACACTACTAAAGGCACGCGGGACGACTTTCCACGACTTTCGGGAGAAGAAAAATTGTTTATATCATTCATCTAAATGTCCACTCGCATTTTACGTTTTATACCATTTCGAACAATTTTCCTTAAGTGTCTGTCCGCCAGTCTGTGTGTGTGCCTGTCATATGTGCGCAAATCCTTTTCAAGCTTGATTTCTACAATTTTCAACCGATGTTGATGACATTTTCTGGGGATGTGTGGATTAGAGTTTCAATGGTCCTCTGACAGTTTCATTTTCCCCAAATCAATACTGTTGGGAGTAGCCTCCAGCATAGTGATGCGAGTTGCTAGGAGCGGGACACTGACTGGCTGGATGATTGACTTGAATTTATGGTTTCTATGTTTTTGATTCTGTGAATAAAACTCATTCCGTTCTCTGTTCCATAAAATCGCATCAGTGGTGTCAGAAGTGGGATTCCGGTATCTACGATGAATCCTGAGGACGGTTTCTGTTTGCGTAGTGGTCGGTTGCTTATAGCCGCAGAACCAATCGATGAGGATGGTGTGACCGGGAGTGTCGGGCCGCACGAGAACGTGCAGAATGCAGACGGCGATGAGCCTGCACCAATCGGCGGGGGCGTTGAAGGGGGAGCCGATCCAGTCGTTTTGTCACCTCCAGTCATTGAACAAGGAGACACTCTCCGTGCGGATATGATGGCGGAAGTAAGGGCTTTGTTTCGCGAGTTCCAAGTGGTGATCCGCCAAGAATTAGAAGACGGTTTGCGTGTGCACGCTGCGCAGGCCCCCCTGGAGATTCGTCCGGACCCTCGGGCCACTAATCATGAAGGGATTCCTCAACAAGGGATTCCTCCCAATCTCGTTATAAGGGGCACTTTTAAACCTCAAAAGTATGACGGTGCGATTCCATGGGAGGAGTACCGCGAACATTTTGAGACAGTCGCGATTGCAAATGGCTGGAGCTATGGGACTAGGGGCTTGGCCCTGGGAGCTTCGCTTGTAGGACCTGCACTATCTGTGCTTTTAGACGTGACTGCCCGGGACTACAATCAGATCTCAGCCCAACTGGCGGCACGGTATGGCGTGGAGAACCGCAGCCAATTGTATGTAATGCTATTGCGGAATAGAAGGCAACGACCCGGGGAAGAAATCCAGCAGTACCAGGCAGATGTTCGCACCCTCGCAAGAAGGGCGCTCCCGGGGACACCGCCCCAAATGGTGGAAATTCTTGCCGTACAGCAGTTTGTCGAAGGTCTGTCAAGCCCTCGGGTGAAGGAATTGGTTATGATGGCAGCCCCGAAGTCTTTAGAACAGGCCTTGGCGGTGGCGCTACAATCTGAAGCGGCTGTGCGTTGTGCTTTTGGCCCTGGAGGCCTCCTGGCTGTGCGAGAAGTGTCTACCCCTGCTAATGACGCCCTTCAAATAGATCAGGTTGTGCAAGCTGGAAGAAGAGGCAACATGATCTGTTTCCGGTGTGAAGGAAGGGGCCATATGGCCAGGGAGTGCCCGCTGACAAAATGCTTCAAATGTCAGCAGCTCGGGCATCGAGCCATAAATTGCCCCACATCGGGAAACGGCCCACGGACCTAGACTGGGGCCAGTCTAGGTCCAGGCAACATCAACCCCGTCAAGCCACAGACCGTTCAAGCCAGACTGACCAGGGAGTGTACCCCGTGAGTGTGTCGTCAGTCATCGTCAGGGGCAGTATAAACGGTAGACCCTGTGCAATGCTGGTAGACACAGGCGCTGTTGTGACGGTTCTCAGAGCGGAACTTGTACAACCGATTGAGGTGGACAAAAGTGGGGCCATGTGGCTACGATCGGCGACAGGACAAGAATTTCCGGCAATTGGAACGGCTGAAGTGGAAGTGGAGCTGCAACCTGGGAAACGGGTGACTCACCGTGCAGTAATTGCAGATATCCAAGAGGACTGCATCCTCGGGATGGATTTCCTCGCAAAGGTGGGCTGTGTGGTGGATACAGCTGCTGGAGCCATTACAATAGCCCGGATCCAATCGGGGGGAGATGGAGTTGAACTGGAAGAGGAAGGCCAGGGACTTGGTGAACTACGACCCACACTGCAAGAGGAAGACCACCTACAGCCATTGCTCCGGAGTTGTGCTGAGAAATTAGAGTCCCATCTGTTCCAGGAAGCTGCTGCCATGCTGGCTGAATTCAGGGACGTGTTTGCTGCAGACAAAAAGGTAGTGGGTCACTTCGCTGATGTGGTCCACGAGATAGATGTGGGACAACATGGAGCCATCAGGCAAGCCCCGCGAAGATTGGCGCCCGAAAAACTCCGTGAAGTGGACAGTTTGGTGCGTCAAATGGAAGAGATGGGTGTCGTTGTACCCTCCTCCAGCGATTGGGCTAGCCCTGTCGTGATGGTGAAGAAAAAGGACGGGTCTACACGCTTCTGTGTTGATTATCGACAGCTAAACGATGTGACAGTGAAGGATTCATATCCCCTCCCCCGAATTGACGACATTTTGCGAGCTGTGGGAGGTCACACATGGTTCTCGTCCCTCGACCTTCAGAATGGATATTGGCAAGTGCCCTTGTCGCCAGATGCCCGCAGGAAAACAGCCTTCTGCACGCCCCACGGCCTTTGGGAATTTCGCGTCATGCCCTTCGGGCTTTGTAATGCTCCCGCGACCTTCCAGCGTGCCATGTCAGGGCTGTTTCGGGAACAGATTCGTATGGGAAAAGTGCGGGTTTACCTCGACGATGTTTTGATCATGGCCACCTCATTCCGAGAGCATGTAGAGGTAGTGAGGGAGGTGTTGACGAGAGCCCGAGCCGCTGGCATTAAGCTGAACCCTCGAAAATGTGAGTTTTTCAAACAAGAACTGCGTTATCTGGGACACGTCATCACTGAGGCAGGGGTGCAGACAGACCCAGAGAAAACGAATGCTGTGCAAAATTGGCCCAGACCCACCACAGCTAAAGAGGTGCGTGCATTTGTTGGCTTCTGTTCTTATTACCGGCCCTTTGTTGATCACTTTGCCGACATCACAGCTCCTCTATATAACCTACAGAACGAGAAGAAGATGTTTAAGTGGACTGAAGAGTGTGAAGTGGCATTTATCCGGCTGAAACATGCGTTGACTCATCCCCCTGTGCTCGCGTTTCCAGAGGAAGGACGACAGTACATTGTAGATGTGGATGCCAGTGGCAGGGCCATTGGAGCGGCGCTTTCACAAGACCAACAGGCAGGAGAGCGAGTGATTGCCTATTTCTCTAGGTGCCTGCAACGTTCGGAAAGGAACTATTGTGTGACCCGCCGAGAGCTCCTAGGAGTGGTTCAAGCATTGGAACACTTTGCCACATATGGGCTTGATAGTGGGGAGCCAGTGATAATAAGGACAGACCACGCATCATTGGAGTGGTTAAAGGGGTTTAAAGAACCAGATGGGCAGCTAGCCAGATGGTTAGAACGGTTGTCACGCTTCAACTGGACAATCAAATACCGGAAAGGGGCTCACCATGGCAACGCTGACGGGCTGTCCCGACGACCTTGCCTCGCAGATAAATGTGCTCACTGTACCCGGCTGGAGAGGAAGAAAGAAGAGATCACTGTGGCTCGTGTGGAAGTGGATGTTCGTCTGAACTGGGAGGAGGAGCAACAGAAAGACCACACATTAAGGGAGCTGCGAAGCTGGATTAAAACCCAACCCACAGAGGCAAACGTGACAGCCGCTTCCCCCATCGTCAAAGCCCTGTGGGCTGAGCGCAAGTTGCTTTTCCTAGAGGGAGGTGTTCTATACAGGAAGTGGCCCGGAGACCCAGGACCTGCACTGTCGCAAGTTTTAGTTCCAAAACACCTGATTGAGATGATAGTAGCTCGCTGCCATGACCTGGGACACTTTGGAAGGAGGAGGACGGAGGCACAGATACGTCAACTGTTTTTTTGGAAGGGAATGGCGCGGGATGTACGCAACTATCTGGGGAAATGTGAGCCTTGTGGCAGGAGAAGAGGAGGGGCTGAACACAAGCGGAAGGCACCTCTGCAGAAATTTGTCGTGGGAGCCCCTTTTGAGCGACTGGGGATTGACTTGGTTGGGCCACTACCAAGGTCACTTCGAGGAAACAGATACATCGTGGTAGCCATTGATGCCTTCACCAAGTGGCCAGAAGCGTTCGCCATCCCAGATAAGACTGCAGAGACTGTCGCAGAAGGGTTGTTTGAACACATTGTGGCGAGATTTGGGGTTCCCCTGGAAATCCACACCGACCAGGGGACCAATTTTGAATCTCAGACCTTCCAGGAAGTGATGAAAATACTTGGGGTGCACAAAACCCGGACGACAGCCCTGAGGCCCCAAAACAATGGCCTCGTAGAGCGCTTCAATCGCACCTTATGGGATCTTTTGTCGAAATTGGTCAGCCACCACCAAAAAGACTGGGATCAACAAATTCCAACGGCCTTATTGGCCTACAGGGCGACCCAGCATTCGTCCACGAAGTTTTCACCAGCCCTCATGGTCTATGGTCGGGAACTCACTCTGCCGTTGACTCTCCTCCGTGGCCGAGTGCCAGAGGAAACTATTCCAATCACCGATTTTGCCAAAATTCTTCAGGAACGGCTGGAGCGCATCCATGAGCTTGCACGCGACAGGCTGGGCTTGGCAGTTGAGAAATGCAGCGAGACTACGATCTGCGGGCCCATCCGACAATTCTGGAAGAGGGAAGTAACGTGTGGCTGCACAGTCCAAAGAGAATGGTGGGGCGTTGCCCGAAGTTAGATTCCCAATGGGTGGGACCGTGCCGGATCCTGAAGGCCATCACAGACGTCCTCTATCGCATACGGTTACCATCAGGGCGCCGAAGAGTGGTCCACGTTGATCGGCTGGGACCTTACAAAGCGGAGGAAGGAGCGGGACACTGACTGGCTGGATGATTGACTTGAATTTATGGTTTCTATGTTTTTGATTCTGTGAATAAAACTCATTCCGTTCTCCGTTCTACAAAATCTCATCAATACTCCATCCTTCGCTTTCGGGTATTGGGCAATTTAAACGTTCAACGCCCGAAAATGTCGCCAATTGTTTGAGAAAATGCCCAGCTCTTGGTTTGTACGTATTAATTTTTATGCCAATGGACGTTTTTGGGAATCGGGTACAAAATTTACAATTCAATTTAAATAATTCCGTAATTTTCTTCAATTTGTGATTTTTGCGTATTTTGGTAGAACATGAAGTTATTGCAATGGCTCCAAAAATTGTATTATTATTTTGATTTTTTAAAGTTGTTTATATTTAGGCTGCTAATATGGTTTTTAGATGCTATTTTTCAAGAATGAAACGATACTTCTCTTTTAAGAAATTTAACGGCAATTTCGAAAATATGGTCATACGTTGCAATTGATGTATTCAAAGTTTATAAATAGGTATGTGAGTAGGGTTATAACGTGGTTTTCGTGAAAGAAAGAAACCAATAAATCATATGCTGAATACAGAATAGAGATCATATAAAATTGTGCACGCAACTGTTTTACTCCATTACCGGTCTAGTTGTTCCAAACTTGTCCCAGAAAATTAGTACATTTTTCAAATTTATCAAATTTCATGGCTCCAAAAGCAGTTAACTGACAACTGTGTGTTAAGTATGCAACTGCTGTACCAATTGAAAATTAATTAGATAAATAAATCAGCCACCTACGCTTCACTCGTCCATCTAGCTGTGACAAGAGTTCCATCAATGCATAATTTCTCACGCTCTAGGCGTCCGATCTCGCTACAATTCGGTCCATAGTTGGGAAAAAACAATTCAATCTCCTCACATAAATTTTAACAAGATCATATCAGTATTAGCTCATGCCCAAGCGCCAATGTGAAATCCTTGTAACAAGCAAGATTTCCACGGTTTTCAATCAAAATAGAGGAAATTTTCAGGAAATGTGCGGCTTAGGTAGTAAATGGTACCCTATCAGTTTCATCATTCCCAAGTTAACACTTCACATGTGCAAACGTTAATTCCACCAAGCATAATTTTCTCACTTTCTTTCCATTCTATCTTGGTATAATTTGCAGTTTAGTTGGAAGAAATCGATTTGGTCAATCGGGAAATCAATTTCAAAACAATTTTACCTATCATTAGTAGCTGCTCCGCAAATGTGTGATCTTTGTAATGAACCTTATTTCCACAATTTGCATCCAAATTTGATAAATTTTCCAGGGAAGGTAAAGGTCAAGCTGGAAATGGTCTCCCCTACATTTTCATTTCTCTCGAATCATTACTTCATTCTGTGTGTGAGCAAATATATATTGCTTCAAGTATAATTTTCTTGTTCCCTAATTGAGCGATTTTGACGTATCAGTCAAAATTTTGATTTAGTTTTTCCGAAATGGAATTTTTTAACATCATTTGAAACATTTTAATGACCCATACATTCATGTTACGTTTATGAGGAAGCTATCCGCCACATTCCACTTCAGCATCGTAGGTTAGTCATAATAGGTCATAAGGAGGTTCTACACCTTGTAATTTTCCCCAGAATTTTAAAGATGCTGCATCCCCAAGGAAGCTCCTTTCCACATTTCAACACTGCAGTTAGAATAAGGTCAAACATTCGGCTCAGGTATTCGGAATCTACAACTTTGAAAAATTTAATCCCGCTAAAACTACGTCAAATTTAAATAAATAAATGATCATTTATTGTGAAAAGTCCTAGTGGCCCATTATACATACAAGAATTAAAAGGGTGATAGTTACAAAAAATTAAAAACTATAATAATTATTTACACCAATTACGAATTACATAAGACGCGTGTTGCGGCGAGGAAGAGTGAAAGAAAATGAACTTATTATAAAAGATAATAAATGTTTGGGGGAAATTAAAGTAATGCGAGGCCCTAATAAAATATAGAAAAATAAAATAATAAAATAAAATAAAAGCGGATTAATGTGGAAGAAAGAAGAAGAGGTAATGAGGATACACTATTCAGTGCTGACATAAAATTTAATTACGCCACTCTTGAACTGGATGATCGTGGGGATAGATCTAAGACGGAGAGGAAGTGCATTCCACAGCCTCGCCCCAACCACCCCAAAAGAATCAGCCATAGTACAAGTATTGTGGCGAACAATCCTCAGGGCGTTTGAGCGAGAAGATATAGCTTTAGAAATGATAGAGTCGAGATAGGACGGGACCAAGGGATGAAATATTTTGAAAATAAGTAAGAGATGGCGAAGGTTAAGATAACGTTTGAGGGGCAAAGAAAATAAATTAAAGTGGTGAAACTGAGTTATGGGGCTTAATATTGCGAACAAAACGGAGGGAGGCATTGTGGGCGACTTTGAGTTTACGCAAGGAAGTGGATACCTATACTTTCTATACCTAAACACTGAAAATGTAATCAAGTTTCACTGTTTCTCCTGTGACAACTAATTTTTCATTGGCACGTACGAGATGTTAACCTACAAAACCCTGTAATTTTTTTTTTTAAATAGAAAAATCTAGCACTCTCACTTTCTGGACGTGTCTCGTATAACTCATGATCCTCTGGCAGCGTATAATAACGATGAAATCAAAATTATAGCTGCAACGAGTCACCTTACTTAGTCGCAATCTATCTTTTTATTTGGTTTTCTGCACCTCAGATTCCTCTATCACTACCCAACCGCAACCTTTCGACCCCGTGCAGACTTTGCATAATGCAATTTCTCAACACATTCAGTATCAATAGGGAGCGTCATGAATATCGCAATATCAGATTGGGATAAGTCAAAAACGTGAGTGCATTGAGCACAACGCATCCGTTTATCAACTATCTCAGTGCTAATTTGAAGGCGGCGCTGATCCAAGATGATTCCTGTAATGTATTCCTTAGGCGGCGAGGGCCATAAAATTACGCCAAGTGCTCACGAATGCAAATTCACGATTGGCGTATAAAAATGGAAGAGGGAACAAATGTGAAAGGTACAGCATTACAACGGCGGATAGCTAGGATTGATAACGATACATGTCAATACTGCTGAAGTAAACTTTAAAATTAGCAAATTAACCCATTTCTATGAGGCCGCCATTTTGTATTTCACCAATTTTGAGATGGCAAACAACGATTTTCTCACTCAGAACGGATTAAATTCTCAAAATCTAATCTCAAACTTTCTCCAAATTACTTCCTGTTTTCGGCCCTATCCCCTGGACTGTATATAAATGCTCCAACTACGGTAAACGCCGTTGGATTGATTTTTGGGGACGCATGTGCAAACAAAAATTATCAATACCACCGTTTTCTCATGATCTTACGGTCCATTTTAGAATAGGAGGACGATATATACTGCCCATCCAACTTGGCAGTCGTTTCCCATCATAGCCATCTTTGCGAAATGTTCTTACGCCCCTTGAAGAAATTCTCTCTGGACTCCAAGTTTTTAATAATGTTTACCGAGGCCAGTTTTTTTTCTCTCTTTTTTTCTCCCATCCTCTTTCAGCGGTACGTAGCCCCTTTTCTCTCCTCCCGCTCCACTGGCCTATATACTAAGAGGACGAAGCACTCGGCGACCAACGGCTAAATATAGTGAGCCGCGTTTACCAACAAAACGGTCGTTTAATCACGGAGACGCTCAGCAGACCACTTTCCGTAAACCGAGTTTTTATTACCAGAAAATGGAGAGTTCCAGGTTACTGCGGTTACAGATCACACGGTGCACGTGAACCATGATCAGCTGATCTGGTAACAATGGACAGCTGACAAATTACTACAATCGCGCGACGTGAATAGAAGGCCGCTTGATTGTCAACGCAAGATCGAGTCTTAGTAGGTCGTTGTTACTACGTCTTCAACACTACGCCCGTAAATGTATAAACCCGAGGAAGGTTTCTGTGATAAGCGGGTTCAGTTCATATTTTTATGCTAAACATAGTAATTATATTATTTAAAACATAAATTAAATATATAATTATATAAAAATATACTAATATTATTTATATTCATCTTATTTTCACTCGAAGCAGTCCAATCATCGAGTGCCCAAAAACAACGTAGTCAACAAAACGGAGGATAAGTAGTTGCCGAAAAACATATAAAATCTTTCCATTCCAATCATATCTACCTTTTTCAAGATGCAAACATTAAACTACTAAGATACCAACATGTATTATTTTACTGTTCCCCACTAAATGCATAAAATCTCTTATACCAACCTCTATATCTACATACACCAATATTACTACTAACAATGTTGAGCGAGAACTTACTTGAACGATCGCCTTTGTTCCTGGCGGATGTGTTTTCAAGATAAACCAGAAACGCATCTTCGGGCTCGACTCTGCTGAATAAACTATCGTGATAACTTAATTATAAGCCTTTCCATTTATTTTAGGCTCCTTCAGGTTCGTAGTTGTCCATGACTGTCTCTTTCACGAATCGGAATAGTTTGCGACATATTTTCTTGTTGATTGTATAACATTCGAATGGAATCTGTTGGTCACATCAAACATGTACCAAACTACCATTTAGATACAGCCTACCTACTCTCATGTGCCTTAGTTTTTGAATAAACTCCGAACAAAATAAACTAGTATGTATGCTCACTATATTACCAGTGCCTATAGCTACGTGAAAATAATAATAAAGGTTATCAGTTGACGCACTTAAGTGACCTGCTGCCGTCACTCAGGATATTGCAACCTTGAGTTGAGGGTGTAACTCATCTCAACGCCATTTTTGGTTCATTATTTCCAATAATAAGCCTATGTGATCGTATAGCAAAAAATGTTTATAACCCCCCCCCCCCCCCCCTCAAACTTTGTCACTTTACGTTTCAAAGTGCGTAGAATCCAAATTTGAAATGTCCGTCCGCCGTCCGGGCCATAAAAGGCCTAAGAATTGACTTAAAAAAACCCGTTCTTTCGCACATAGACTCCATTTGGGGTCTAGTTGGTCCTAATGTTTAACCATCCCGATCGCTTTACTCGCATAGATGCTATGGGCCGAAAACGGGCGAAAAAGTGTCTTTTTCGAGGCTTTTGAGTGTTAGACTTACGCACGCGCGCACACCTGGCACGCTTGGCAGGGGGTCCCGGTGAGTGGTGAGGGGGGTGAGCGGGGGGTGGAGTGAGTGAAGGCGCCGCGGCACCTTGAGGGGGCTGGGGTGACCAGGGGCGTAGCAGAGGGGTGTAGGAGAATGGATATTTATTACTTTTACGTGTTATACCCATATAATACGTCGCGCCAACCTGAGGGGGGTACGGCATTAGGGACATAGTGGAACGGAACCTGGGGAGTAGCAGAAAGGCGTCCAGGACGTATCGGAACGGATATAATATATATATTTTATATTATATTTTATTACTTTTACCCCATATAAAATTTAACCTAATTTGAACACACTAGTATATTATATCATACTATAGTACGTTACAAAAATAATTGATGTCTGAGTGCATGAATTCCCTTATCGATACACTTAGACGCCTACTCAGACGCAATTGCCGTCTATGAATTCCGCCCTTAAATAGTAAAAACTAGCGTAAGCTTTTCTACAACAACTCTTGAAGAGGTTTCACACAGATCTGTTATTATCGTAGAATACGTTTGTCTTATCGCTGGCCGCATTATTGGAAAAGACATACCATCACATGTTTGACTTAGAGAGCAGAGGTAAACCAACATAATGTACAATAATTGATAAGTCTATCAATAGATTGAGTATTAATCGTACAACATTTTTCTATATGGTTATGATTGTTTTGGTTTGTTTGTTTGGGTTTTGGATGAACAGCAATCGCTAACAAAACCCAATGATATCACGTTTGGCAAATCACACGTTTAATATCCATAACGCCACGTGTGGGAGTAGCCTCTATACGAGAAGCTGAACCCGTCATATTACAGGGCCTTCCAATGCTGAAATACGGTGACGGCTCCCGGAGGATATTGGGTCTGAAGTGATAATTGATTCCGTCAGATTTTTTTTTCGTTTTCCATCATTCTGAGTAGCTAAAGAAATATATTTTCCTTCTTACAATTCATTTAAAATTCAGAGGGCCGGGGATCACAGCGCTAAATGTATTACTAGTTTTACTAGTTAAATAATATATACAAAACTTATGTTCCTACCTCACCCCCAGAATTCGTAAATTATTGTTGTCTGCCATTTCAACATCACAGTTTCAAATCAAAATGGGAGCCTCACACAGATGGCTTTAATAATACATTTTCAAGTCTTTCTCCAATGATTCCTAAGCCACAAATTTCTACGTAGATTGTACCGCATAAAAAAAAGTTGTAGCGTGGAATACGATGTTACCTATCTAATCTAATTTCATTGCTATCCAACCCGTAAAACTGAAATTTGGAATGGAAAACTTTCCTTGGGACATCTAGAAAGGAATCGTAAAGTCTTAAGTTCCTTATATCAGCTGGGTGAGATCCGTAGCTAATTTCTTTGTTATTCAACCTATGAAGCTGAAATTGGCAAAGGAGGCCCGAATCGTCAAATGTCTTAGGAAAATGTATTGGCTTATGGGAAGACACTCAAAACTGTCTATCCACAATAAGCTCATATTGTACAACCAATTCCTCAAACCTGTCTGGACATATGGTGCGCAACTTTGGGGGTGCACTGCACAAAGTAACCGCAACATTATTCAGCACTTTCAGAATAATGTTCTGCGTACCTGCGTTGATGCATACAGATACTTCAGAAACGACAGATTACACTATGAGTTGAAAGTTGAATCTGTCAATGAGGTCATCCGCAAGCAAGCCGTCAATCACCTTTTGAGGCTCAGAGATCATGTTAACGAGGATGTCGTTCAGCTCCTTGACACCGAAGATCTGCTTAGAAGACTTGAAATAACTAAACCGCATGAACTAGGTGAAATAAAATGAACGTCTAGTGACTCAATAATCAGAACAATAAGTCTAAAGTGAAGTATATTAGATCTTAAGAAAATGCATAATAATTTATCACATGAATATTGCTTATAAGTTGTTATTACTTGGCGCAATAAACCTTGTCAAAAAAAAAAACGAATCGTTATGTCTGAAGCTCCCAAGATCAGCTGGATAAGCCCCTGAACTAATTTATTTACTATTCAAATCAAAAAGCGGAAATTTGAATTGAAGAAAACGTCTAGAAACGAATCATGACGTCGAGAGCTCCCCAGATCAGCTGAGTGAGATCCGGAGCTAAGTTCTTTGCTATTCAACCTATAAAGCTGAAATTTGAAATGGAGCTTGTTTGACGTTCTGCCAATGTTCGGCAGAGGCTCAAGTTGCAAGCAAAAGGGGTCTGGGGGTCCCCCGAGCAGGGTCAAGGGGCGGAGATTTTAACCCATTTGATTTTCGGAATCTATGACTCATGAAACGTAAACGTTCTTTCTTGGTCGTGTGACGGATATGGATAGCTCCCCCCTTCTCGTTTCTTGCAACTACCGCCCCTTGGGATATTGCTGTAGCTGTTCAGTTCTCAGGATATCCTCAAGAACCTCTGCGTATAGCAGGTTAATCCTCTAACCTTCGATGTGGTAACTACTGCATTTCCGCAGCATCCTTGTTATCGAAAAGCATTCATTATTGAAAAATAATAATAATAATTGGTTCATCATGAATAAACCAATAGCGATTCGATCTTTCAATTCCTACTATTATATCTTAACAAAGTTGAATACAATTGAAAATCGGGCTAATTTTAGATATTATGACATCTCCTCTCTATATCTGCTAATGCTCATTCAACTACAGGGCGTAAATCCTTTTTCAAGTTTACACCCAGCATATTTCAGCTTAGGCGCTTTCGCATATACTCGCCGCATTAAAAGTAGTTTCTGTGATATTTAATAGTGTAAAAACTTATGAGTAATGCTGTTAGTCCTCAACTAAAATATGCTTCATTTCAAAGCTTGAAATGTCTTAAAGGCTTTGGCAGAGTTCAATCGTAACGATATTTAGACTGCTAGGATATATTGAAGGGCAAATACCGAAACGAGGAGAGGAAAGGACCCACCTAAAATAAACCCGACGTGAATTGCTAGTGACTCCGTATTCGAGAAGTTAGTTTATGGTTCTTGGGGTTTAATTGATTCGATGTTCACGCTCCTCTTCTTTAGTGCCTATGAATGATGAGTCGCCTAGATTGCTGGAAAGATAGTGCTTGATGGCTATTGTAGCATTATTTTCAGGCCTCCTTCAATAATCTATTGCTTGAGGCGAGGTACATCAGTTTTTAGTGTGGTATACAAATAGTGAAAACAGTTTTGATTTTGGCTGTGGGTTAGTTGAATACCTACTTCGAAATGGCTGCCAGAAATACAATTACCCTGTAATGAATCTTTATGGAAGTATAAACTATTACCACGGTGAGTTCCGCTGGGCACAGTGTTAAGTCCTATTCTCTTTTTGATGTATGTTAACAGCATTTTTAAGATGGATATCAATGGAGAAATAATATCATTTGCCGATGATACATCGCATTGATGTTAATGGGTGACTCATGGGATCAGGTTCGTACTTTGACAGAAAAAGATAGCTCGGTTATGAATAGATGGTTCTTTAATATGAAACTTGAACTTAACTTTGACAAAACGAAATTCATTTGTTTCTCACTCAAGTCATCGTCAGTTCCTTTAATGGGGAAAATTATGTGTCATCAACTTGACAACTGCGATGGATGTACCTGCCCCACAATCTCTTAGGTGTCTCACACCAAATATTTAGGGGTAATTATTGACCAAAACTCGACCTGGGAAGAACATTTTAAAATTATCAACGTAAAATTACGGAAACTAATCCCTATTTGCTTCGAAGTACGCAATTTTATGTGCATGAAGCTGAAAAAATGATTTTACAATGCAATGGTTCATTCCTTGTTGGTTTACGGTGTAGTGGCATGGGGTTCAACATTTGAATTAAAATTAAATCCCCTAGCAATAACTCAGAAAAGCCTAATTGAAATTTTGCTTATAAACCCGATCAGGTTCCCGACTTTGTCAATTTTTAAGTAGTTCTCAGTGCTAGATATAAGAAAAATTGCAGAAAAGACTACTTTGATATTCATTTATAAGGAGTTCTGTAGTGGTAAGCTCAGAAGGAATCTCAGTATTACGAGGGCTGCTGATGAAAGTACCCTGATTACGCCGAGAATGAACACTGCTATGGTTCAGAGGTTATTCATTCTGGGGAGGTCTCTCGTTTTAATTCTCTCCCATCCTCCTTGACGGGGATGCAGTTTTCGCTACTTGTATTTCTTTTTTTAATTTACAGAATATTTCGTTTCAATCCTCTGACGTACAATATCGTTTCCGTGATAGATTTTCAATGTATTTCTGTTTTTCGTCGATATCCCGGTAAATTTTTATTGTTATTTATTTTTATATATATATATATATATATATATGTTTTGTTTTTGTATACTATCTCTTTCTTGTAAGATACGTTATGTATTTGCGATAACAAATTTAATTATAAATAGCATAATTGAGCACTCCGACCCCCAGCACAAGTTTTCTTATAGGGGGTCGTAACATTGTCATTTTTAACCCTGGAATGTCCCGGCTAAATTTCCAACACTTAACTCCCCGGTGGGGTGTGTCAAACCCCAACTTTGAAAAAGGTTAGAAAATTCAAAAGTAAGTTACACTTGAATCAAATTTTATTTTTATTCTGTTATCAAGAGTATAAAGAAACATGAAGTAGGTACCGTAGGCTCAGTAGGTTCAGTAAGCTCATGAAGAAAAAAGTAATAGTAAAGCAAACCTCACGCTCTGAAGAAAAAAATAATAGCAGAAAGGTACCTCATTGTGAACAAAATTTCAATATTAAATTAGCAAATTTTCATTTAAAAACAAAAATAAATAAATAAATAAAATCTACAAAGCAATTTTCTGTGATTAGTTTGATACCACTTACAAAACCTAAGAACTAGAATGAAAAGGTAACATAAAATTGGCACCAAGCAATAGGATCAATATTCTCAACACTTTGAAGATCTATTATGTTCACAGAAGAAACATCGAACTAGGTTCTCCAAAACTGTCACTTTTGGCGCTTCTTCATCGGAGGCAACTTCTTGTAACTCGACATTATCTCCTGTGTTTGAATTTTCTCCGCCAAAATATATATCTTCTTCCTCAAACCGTTTCAAAATGGATCTAATGTCTTCAGGATCCGAAAACTGGCGTTTTTCAGCCATTTCTAACGATGAGCCAATAACAAAACTGCGGGAACGCCCACAAAAATAACACTTGCTATAGAGAAAATCCACGCCCAAGAAAGTACTACACTACACAAAAGTCTTGAACTGGAAAAAGGCTGAAGCCTTTAGGGAAGACGTGGGGGGTGATATAGAAGGGGGCGAGAAGAGCCACACGTGTGGGATTCAACATGTTAAACTGATTTTATCGCGATTGGGCTTTGACAAACCCCACGGGGCATTCCAGGGTTAAGTAAAATGTATTACCTTTATATCAAATAAAAACGTAAGAAAAAAAAATAATAAAAAAACCTGGTGCTGTATTCACGCCTTTATTATATTTAAATAGTCCGACTGAATCTCTTGTCATCGATAGTCCTGCATTTTGGTTAATACGATCCTATGATCGCGTTTACTGTTGAATGTTGGAAGAAGAATAAGCTCAAACAAGATGATGCAGTGAATCTTTTGGTTCCAGACTCGTCCCATCCCCCATCCCAGACCTGAAATCGTCTCCTGTCACTGCTTCAGGTCATTTCTTCAGGACGAACCGCGAAGAGACTGGCTCTTACCCGGTTGACATTTGCATTGGTAAACCAGAACCATTGTTCTCGATTGAATAAAACATGGGCGTCAAAAGAGTCGGGAAAGTGAGAAAGGTTTTTGTGAGTACTTCTGTTTTGGTCCGGGAAGCCGAACCGAATGCCGAATGAAGGAGTGCATTAACAAGACTATTCCAGATCATTTACGCTGCAAAATAACTTTCAAGTCTTAATCACGAATTTCCTCGTAATTGGTAAAATTGTTTGGTCGCAGGCATTGGTAGATACTCGGTTACATAACTAATTTTAATAAACAAAACTGCCAGTCCATCCATCGTTTAAACTTTTCAACACAAGGTTTCTCGTGATATAAGTCTAGGTTCTTGGTGAACATAGATCATTCGCACGGATTTCCCTCTCAGTGTACACCCTCAACTCCTACTCACGCCCATTCAGACGTTTCCTATAATAGAGACACTTCCATAAATGTTAAATAATTCTGTGACACAAAAATTAGAGCTCTGGAATTTCGCTTTCTTCAGTTCGAATCCCTGTAGGAATCGAATTTATTTTGGAGAGCTAATGCACAATAATTTATACACTCGCATTTGTACCAGAGAAGACCAGGCTTGTGGGTTCGGGGGAATTTTTTACGGATTTGTTAGTCATTGAAAAATGATGATTAGGGGTGTCTGGAGATGGTTAATAATGGTTGGTTGGTTGGATGGTTGGTTTTACCTTCACAGGTAAAATACACTGCCAAGTAGCACAGTAGCTTCCTCGTGGCCTTCACAGTATGTCATCATTACATGTTCAGAAATGACCAGTTTACCATTATCATGACGATTTATGATTCCGCTGGGCAACCAAAAATTAAATCATGACTAAAATCTGTTCAAAATCGACGGACTTATGGCTATCACAAGAAAAATACTTTCATGCATGCGCAGAGCGTTGTTGTTTATTATGGAGAATTTTAAACTCAAATAATCAAAAATGAATCCAAAAATAAATTCATTTTACAAAATTTGAATTTATTGCAAAAGCCTAGTTTTTTAAGGAAATTTGGTCCTTACAAATAAAACAAAATTTGAAGTATCAATGGACCCTTTTACTTTTTATTTTATTTTTAAACACAATAATTATTCACAGAAATTCGTTCATATGCTCTCGCTGTATGACTACAACTTTTCGTTTTATGTTCTTTTCCGTTGGTATTCGGGAAAAAAACTAATTTATCATTCCGCCTCATCCGAGAATTCTGAATCATTGCGGTTTATTCATGAATGATATCATAGAAGATAAGAACATTCGAATGACTTAGTTTATCTTTGAAAACCCGTGATAGATGCGGTTCTCAACAATGTGGTTCGAAGAGCTGCAGGTGATTGAGTAAATATGTCGATGGCTTGGCATTCATTTATGGCTTGTTTCATCAGACGTGGCAGTCTGCATAATGGCCGGTGGTACAAAATATTTGTGGGAAAGAGGATTTGCAGAAAGGGTACCTGGACGGGGTACTAGAAAATTAACCTCAGCCTGGCTAGGAGTGTGGGTGAATGTATCATGCTCATGACCAACTTATGATAGAAAATTGCATCGGTCAACTGGCGTCGATCCACAGGATTTAGAGTTGTGCAGGATTCATTGAGTCTTGTTAAATATTGCTACTTCATTTATTAGTATTTGATTGTACAATGGCAGCTTGTCATGGTGGATCTCCCGACGATAAGCCAGTAAATTCTTCTGAATTTCAACATAATTTCAGATTTTTTTGTTTTTTCCTTCTACCTGAGCTTAGCGTCTGGTGTCAAGCCCAGATATTTGGCTTCCAGCTTCCACATATTTGAGGAAAATAGGGATGTGGTTAATCTTCCGGTTGGTAAAATCAACGTACACTGACGGCTTTATTTAATCTGGCCATTCCGATGTCCAGATACTAATTTTAGAGACGGATTTGTTAGGTTTGTAAATTGATTCAGTGTTTCTGTCACCCTCTGCCAGGACTGCAGTGTCATCTGCAAACGTTGATGTCGTGTAATGATCACAACTTCTGGTAAGTCACTGTTGTACAGAAGGTATAGGTGAAAAGTTCTCAAGTGATTTCAATTTTAAATTAAAGTAGATCGTTAAATAAAAGCAGACGAATTACAAAAAGTCCAGTCATGCAGCATGACCTCATGAGCGAATTTTTAAGAAATCTTCGACATTTCAGTCGGTATTGATCGTGTAGAGAAATTTTAGCTTATGATTTTAGTAGACAAACATGGAATCAAATTATTAAAAATAATTAGGAGGTACTCATACTTTATTATTATTAAACTAATCTTGTAGATTTAAAGACAAATGTAGGTAAATATTCATAGATTTCGATGTCCATTGTGGACAGTATTGAAGGCAGTAGAAATCTTAACAGTATCCTATCATAACATCATCAAATCTGGACATAAAATAAAACAAGCACCTACTACCGACGTTTTAAACAGCATGGTTCTAGGATTGGTTATACAGGGATACTTCCATAAGGGTAGTTCAATCTGAATTTGGACAGTGTTTCATGCAAATATTACCGATTTTTACAACTAGCGAACGGCATTATTTCGATTTTTGACTGATTTTTCAACTTTGGAATTTTTAAAAACTTGATACATATTTTTATAGGAAATTTTACGCTGATTCCGAATATACCACATGTTAGTATGCTGAAAAAATTATTTCGCACAACAAATCGCAAAAAACAGGCTATTTTTAAATTTTTGACTACATTTTTGAAAATTTCAACCCGAAGATGTAATCCGATCATGCTGGCCAACGAACATGAACTTTTGTTTAGTGTCCTTAACATTTTAAAATTTGTTTGAAGTTTCTAGCCCAATTCTACGGACAGTTATCGTCTGGAATGACACATACATATTTACATATATATACATACATACGAGTATATACATACATACATAAAAAAATTCGTCAAACTTCAGAATATGATTCAGAATAGCCTGAAACGGATTTCTGCACAAAAATTTGTCAAAAATTCACATTCTACAAATTTTGAGGCGAGAGCAATAGCTTAATTTTCTTCAAAAGTTCGCTAAAATGTGCTCTTAACCCGATGCTCAATCGATGGAACTTGGATTTTCCATAGTCCGACACTTAAATAGCAATCAATTGATGACTAGGTGAGAAGAAATGGAGATGCGGGAGTTGGTCGCACAACAGGTAGCTTGAGGAACCTCATTAATGAGAAGCGTTTCTAGACAACGCCAAGATCGTAAAGTCTGTTTAGTGATGTCATCGAAGTCGTAAAAAAGTAATCCAACTTCAATTAACACGAATGGGCTCGTGACCTCGAGAACGTGCCAAATGGCAAAACACTGGAGGAAAGTTGTTGCAGTAAAAATAGACGACTGTCACGCTTGGCTCCATAATAATATAAACCTTTAGCACGACCATTGGATCGATCCATTATTGCGAAATCAAAAATGCTGCAAATTATTACATAAGGGTTCATTATTTCTGAATCAGATAGCCAGCTATAGTAACCAACATGCTCTGGGACTTTCGCCAGTCTCTTTTCTAGTATCCACCTCTGTTCTCGCGTTACAGGCTGCACTCCCGATGGGGAGCAAATGGATGATCGTACAGCCACCCGAGTGGTCTCATTCAATCCACGGAGCTAATTTCTATAGGAATCAAACTAAAACCGTGGGTACACTGGATTCCAAAAGCATCTGGGACCTTTCCCAGTCGGTTCTGCGTCCGAAATTACTTGGGTGCCGCGGCGCCTCCTCTCACTCCACCCCCCGCTCACCCCCCTCACCACCCACCGTGACCCCCTGCCAAGCGTGCCTGGCGTGCGCGCGTGCGTAAGTCTAACACTCAAATCCTCGAAAAAGACACTTTTTCGCCCGTTTTTGGCCCATAGCATCTATGCGAGTAAAACGATCGAGATTGTTAAACGTTAGGACCAACTAGACCCCAAATGGAGTCTTTGTGCGAAAGAACGGGTTTTTTAAATCAATTCTTATGCCTTTTATGGCCCGGACGGCGAACGGCGGACGGACATTTCAAATTTGGATTCTACGCACCTTGAAACGTAAAGTGACAAAGTTTTAGGGGGGGTTATACAAATTTTTTGCTATACGATCACATAGGGTTATTATTGAAAATAATAAACCAAAAATGGACTGGTTGTGTTAAAGAAATACCTTTCCATAATGGTTGGACAGATTTTTCAACATGGAACATGTTTTTCCCATAATAACACGGCCAAAAATGGGACAAAATTACCGTTACGTGACATTTAGTGCATTGCGGTCCCATTTCTTGATGATTATCGCTTACAACCGAATCGTTATTACGGAACTGTACCTTAGGCATTTATCAGCGTAAGAAAATCTTTCGCCAGTCGTTGGAAAGCTCACGGTTTACCTACCATATTATGTTAATCACTGCGGCGCAGTGCGTGGCCAACAATCTGAGGAATGAGCGTGGTTGTCTGACTAGTTGTTTACATATAGGTGGTCCTTCTCAGTTAATTACAACCTGATTTCAACCACTTTTCGACTGAAAATAAATTTGGAAGTTGAAATTTGATAGGAAGACTCTATGGGACATTAAGAGACGATTGAAATGATGGGCTCTTTCTTCATCAGCTGAGTCACCTAAATTCTTTCCTGTACTCCCAAGGAATATGTTCCATTTTCTGTCAAGATTTAGTGCTTAGGACTTAATCGGTAAGAAGAAAATCAGGCGAAATACCTAGACAGTCAAAATCGGCTTACACACTACCACATTGATAAACTGATATAATTCCATTGGAATTCTCACTCCATTGTCCATTTGTCACCTATAGATGGACTCGTGATGCTTAGGAACGTGATCTCTTTTACCTCATTAATTTTCAGTTGGCAGATCAGCTCTTTTTAAGTACTAAAGGACTAGTAAAGTGAGTTGTTTTTTTAATTCAATCAATTTCTTCTCGGTATGCGTCTACGACTATGTAGTCATCTTATTAATATAATATTTGACACATAAACTTTGTTTAATAATTACAGGCAAGTGCTCTGTTCTGAAGGGTTAGCCATTAAAAAGTTAATACACCTTTGTGTAATGATTAGTAGCGTTTTGTATTGCAATCATGTTGTATTCATGTGTCTTAATAACCATATTGTAATTGAGTTTTGGTGAGTTTGGTGAGTATGTACATTGCATTAGCTGTTTCTGCGTGTTTGGGAAACGAATGATGCTTACTGAATTCCCGCAATTTGTTATAGCTGTTGTTGGAATAATTGGGTATTTGAGGCGTCGCACCTCTTCCGTCGTGAATCAACATTTTCGGCCTCCAATACCAATCTGGTTTTTCTTTCATGTTTATCTGCACTCATCTTCGTTTGCAGTTTAATATTAAGTGCTCATTCATGAGGAAATGCTGAAGAAGTATTATTAAAATTTTAATATTCTAACCAAGTCACCTCATCTTCCCGATTCCTCAACATCAGTCTCCCCAGACTGGCTTCCTACACAGATCAAATAGCAGAAACACCACTGGTATGGTGCTTTGCCATTTCTTCGTAATGAGGTGGGGTATGGTTGCGGGTTGAGATTATTAGGCTTCTTCTAACAATGTTTATTCGTCAGCTGAGTGCTTTCACCACTATTGCCTCATTAGAGCTTCATCTTGTTTATAATTAGTTGAATGGTACTATATAGAGTAAGTTGGGCATGCTTCTAAGGGTCCCTTCCTTCAATGATTTGTCAAGAAGAAAGCAAAACATCTAGTTACGTACCCTCCTAAAAAACGTATCTTTATTCAGACAGTTCAAATTGAAATTTTATGTCTTTACTTTGGTGCATAAACGAAACTCGTAAGCTTTACAAGCAGATACCATGTTACATGGATATGTCTTTGATTGGGGATTTCATAACGGTTGTCCTCGAGAGTTGTAAACAAATCCTTTAACTTTAAACAAATCCCTGGGCCGCATCCCGACTAATTCCAACAAAACAACGGTTTACTTATAGAAATGTTGAAAATAACTGTGGAGAGAAGCCACTACAATGAGTTGTTGTTAACAGTCGACTGTTGTCAAGAGGATGAAAATGTTTCCTATGGAGTGGAGTAAATGATGCTATTGCTTTACGTTAAGAATATTGTAACCGGCTTATTAAAATTGTTTATAGTCCAATCAACTTAGTTTAGGAATGTAGCCAGGTACGTGAGGAGGGGGAAATTGGTAGCTTGAGATGTGAACATTTATCACATAAATCAAGCGCTTTCCAACGAGTGGCGAACGATTTCTGTGCGATGAAAACTGCGGAAGTTCCATTCCCCTAGCAACGGCTGGGTTGTACGTGAAAAACACTGAGATTGTGACACAAAGTTTGCGTCACGGAAATTTTTGGTTGACCCCCCAGAGCAAAGACATATCCATGTCAATAAGCAATCAACAAGGATTGGAAATAAATAGCCTTGTCACTTGTCATAAAAATCGGCTACGTCAAACCTTCTTGCTTGTTTTTTCCCTATCGTATCTAATGCCAAATTACCAACAGGTTTCTACTAATCACTGAAGGATTTAACTAATGATAAAGCATTTAACTAATGATAAACAAGATAAAGCTCTGATGAGGCCAATAACGACGGAAAAACTCTGTGGACGAATAAATATTTTTATAAGCCTAATAACCTCAACCCGCAACCATCATTCCCCACTTCAAAACAGGAAGCAGAAGAGCTGCTGAACCTGCATTCATCATTGGCACTACATCATCAGTTTCTTGTGGTTACGGGCGTACGAGGTCACGCATAATGATGGTTGAATAAAAGTAATTTATTCTCCATCTATTTATTCAGTTTAACATACTTCTGAACATTCAATTTTGAAGAGCTGGATGACCTCTGTATGCATATATGCACGCCTACAGCTGCACTATCGTAACCATAGCCATACTTGCTCAATTTGAAATCTGCTGTAGAGAAGAATATGTCCAATAATCTAAAGCCTATTAGTTTGAATATCAGTTCTGAATTCTCCCTGCTGAATCTGCAATTTCTCTTTCAGCTTCATTGCCGGATATTTGTGTCATTACTATAGGTTTCTTGCCTTCAATGTAAATGAACAAGTATAGCTAGCTTGATTTATGAATCTTCTTTTACTGAAATGATTTCATATTTTAGTATAACTTGACTCAACGCAATGTTATATTATCACATTCATTCGTTATATCAAACTACTGGGTATTTATCTTGGTATTTCGTCTCCGTACGTTTGTAGATGTAATAATCACAAAGTATTATTCAGGGAGGTACTATTCGAAACGTTCGCCATATATTGAGTTTTACCCTTAGTGATGTTCCGTAAATTCATCATGCCGGCAATGAAAAGGATCGAGGGAGGTGAACTAAATCTCCCCTACCCAAAGCCCAAGCGAGCTTCGATTCTCTCGAATAAACTCCCTATTCAACCGAGGACCATTTGAACGGTATCCAAGAACGGTGATCAGCACGGAGAGGGTGGAGTGAATTCCGTAGCTCTCTTACTCTGAAGTTGACGTCTTGATTTATTAACAAATAAACGACATTGCAACTGTCCACGTGAGTAAAGCCACTCATAAAAAAGGTGATTACGCCCAAACCCATTTAATATGGCCAAAAGATGTCAGATTTTTTTAAATGTTTCTTTATACTAAAGGTCGAAGTATAGTATACTTATGCAGATGATGTAGAGATGGTACTTCCAACAATACCATCACTTCAGGAGCTTTTAAAGAGTCGAGCTTGTGTGAAAAAACAGGGGTATCCAAACATATGAGCAAAAACAATAGTTTCAAGTTTGTCTTTTATAGTCCTTCTGAAGAAATTTATCAGCATTCCTAAAATTTGACAAATGTGGCGAATAATAATTCGAGGACCAAACCGTGCATAATGAAGGAATACAGGTGTTTTCGGAACAGTCGTATTGATATCAGAGCATAGTCGATCAATTAAAACGTAAGATCCATAAGATTTAGATAATTCTTAAGAAAAAGAACTGAAAAATGTTCCTTCTCTCAAACAAAATCAATGTACATGATCCCGTTTCCGATCGAAGTTGAAAATTCATCAGTAAGCACAAAGTTAGGTATAGGAGGTAACGTGCTTCACAAATGTCATGGTTAAGCTAGAAGCTTAGTACTTACCTACCTTTGATTCGATGCTATGACATAGATAAGGTACTCAAAAAGATTTCACCTAGGTACCTAATTAGTACATATTTAAGGCCGTATCATACTTGCATTTTTTCAGCTTTTTTCTCGTATTTTTAATGCTCAAACGTGAAGAAGGCAAATTGCTTTTTTCCAAGATCAGCTGTGAATGTTGGGATAAGTGCAAAAACAGCGCATTCTGGCGGAATGCAGTTTTATTAATTCTGTCAGGTTAGGGCTCCTAGGGGTTTTTCATCGAATTGTTACCTTCCCAAGGGTTACGTTTTAGCATTTTTCGCGTTAAGGTAAAAATTAAAACATGTTCTAATTTTCTCAACTGAGTTTACAAATGCTCCGCCAGAATGTCCAATGGTAAAAAAAGCTGAACTTGGAAAAAATCTTAAAAAAACGCAAGTGTGATACGGCCCTTTAGAAAATTACGCTCAAATTATTCTAAGACCGCAATGAATTGACCGAAATTTTATTGTCTGTTGACCGTTGTACCTCAGTTATCTTTGAGTTTCCCTTTTTTAGTCAAAGTAAGTATGATCGAAGTGTATGAATGATCAAATTGTATGCTCAAAGTACGAAAGTTTGTAAGTTGAACACATCAACGAATGTATACTTTTGCTGCTTTACTGTAGTGAAGACAAACAAGTAGAATACGTTTGTATTAAAAAAACTGAACACCTCCGCAGTAAATGATTGTGATAGGTACTTTAACAAGTAGTGTAGTGCCAATCAGTAGTCGCTCAGTCCATGTTTCAAAACCCCCACGTGTATCAACATTTCCTAGTTATCACGCACGAATAAACCGATTATTGCATCAACCACAAAAGTTATGAAGTTTACCACTAAAACACCCCACCCTGGAGTTCCATTAAAACCGAGTTGATGAATGGTTAATGGGCCGTCCGCAGCTTTTCGAAGGGGTTTCTACAAAGCGAAGGGAGCGGACCCCTCAGATGAGTCAGATCACCAATTACGCCGTCCACCCTCAGGACTCAAAACCGTAAAAGATGAGGGCACCAGTTTTATCAAGGACGAAAGGTCAAGGCTTTTGTAGTCCAACTTGGACTTCTTCAAAGGTTGTGCTGGACGGTTCCGGATTGATATATATGTAGGTAGAATGGTGGAGACGGGGGTCTAGGAACAGCATCTGTTCCACTCATATACGAATGGAGAACTTGTCGCCAGGTAGTGTGATTACAATTGATGGTAATGATAATTGCAATCACTTTCTTTCTGAAGTGAAAAAGTAATGGTATGCAATTGCAATTCCTTTTTTAACAACTCTGAACATAGTGAAACAGAATTAAGATGAGTGGGATGGATTCCATCGATAAATTCATTCCCAATAAAAAGAAAAGGATCGTTACAGCTCCGTTTACCATAATGGGTAACTTTCATGTGTCGGAATTTCACAATTTTGACATCAGATTCGGATTCAGCGCACTTGAAAACCCCTAGTAGCAATTTTCAGCTCAAGAAACCATTTAGTTTGGCCCATAAACAGGTAGGAAGATCGCACGTGACGTAGTAGTGCAAGGGAGCTGAAAGTTCCCCATAAACGTCCCCGTGACGTCATCGTGCAGATGAATTTCAAGAGTCTTATTACTGGTTAGATACCCATCATATAGCACCTTTTTTGAAAGCTCTTACTAAGATCTAGCTTATATATTTTATAGTATGTTTATTTATATTGTGATTTTATATTTTAGATCTTAATTTGATTATGATTTTGTTTTGCTGATTTATATGATGAACGATTTTTATATTTCAAATGGCTGAATGTTTCTGAAACCATGCCAATAAAGAGGTGAAAAAAGATCTCGCTATTCAGCAAATAAAAAATAACCATGAAAATTCCCCGTTATAGTGCATTTTGCGCAGCTACTAGGGATACCCTTCCTCGGACGTCGGAAAACTTATCAATTTTAGCGCCTGGTTGACAGTTCTTGTTCAAGTGCGATATGATGATTAAACAACTGTTTGAACAGAGGTCGCTGAATTTGACAATTATGCAGCTAATAAACGTCCGTTCGTAATTTGTGATAAGGGTTGATTGCGTATTTAAGTTAAACGCTCATAATGTTATGATTTTTCGTTGAACCAGAGGTGTGTTTTGAAGTTGCAATCTGTGTCTTGAATTACCCTAGTTATTTTTGACATTTTAAGCCTTCACTCCGGCACATAGAATCCAAAAGTGTTACTTTTGATTTTCTGATGATTATCGTTTACAACCAAATCGTTGCTACGGAACAGTATCCTAGGGATTTATCAACATACAAAAATCGTTCGCCAGTCGTTGGAAAGACGAGACCTTCTCGAACGATCAAGTTTGTCCCCACCCCTGCAACTACTTGGAACCGTTCCCTACAAGAAGAACTATGAGTTCTTGAATGAATTCTCACAAGTGGAATGCACATGAATTCGCTCAAATAGGTCAGAATGCTGTGTATAGGCTGGTGGTCTGGATGCTCGCAAGCTCGCATCTCAAAATTACAAAACATCAAGTAGTCAATCCCTTAGTAAAAATACAGATCAGTTGGACATGTAGGTCAGGATGATGCGTGATAATCTAAGTCGAAACAGGTTGAACGGAATTGAAGAACTCACAGTTCTTCTTGTAAGGAACGGTTCCAAGTAGTTGCCGGGGTGGGGGACAAACTTGATCGTTCGAGAAGGTCTCGTGTTGGAAAGCTCTCAATTTACCTAACCGTATTACCCACTGCTCAGTGTGTGGCCAACAATCTGAGGTATGAGTGTGGTTCTCTGAATAATTGTTTATATACAGGTGATCCTTCTCAGTTAATTTTGTAAACATGATTGCAACCACTAAGACTTGGGTGGGAAGACATAAAATGTCTCACTGTATTGCAGACTTGTATGCAAGATTTTCGGCATTTATCGTCGTACAAAAATCGTTCGCTAGTCGTTGGAAAGTTCTCGATTTTTCAAAAGTTATCGAGATCCTAATTTCTTAATTTATCGTTCGCCTGGACATTCAATAGATACTACATTTAGTAGAGAATTCAGTTTTGTTTATTTTTCTAACTTCATTTTAACACTTACAGTACACAACACAGATAGAAACGTTCATCCACCGGGGTTGTTTCCATAAATTCTTTGATGGTGGAATTTTTGAAAATGGGACACCTCTGAGACTATATTTCTAAAGATGAGGATTTCGTTGAAATTGTAAATATGTTTACCAGACGACTACGTGTATTTCCTGAGCGGCCTAATCACTTTGTGTACTGGTAAGACGACGGGTGGAAAGATGATTTGATCGGAAAGAGGATCATGTGTATTCAAATCATAGTTCTCCCAGAGTTCGTCCCTCTGATTAACTTAAAAACAACTGCCTGTTCACACCTCTGTTTCATTAACATCAGAGTAACTTTGTCGGAGAAATCCATTAACTTGTAAATTATTAAAAATTATCCACCGTAATTAATTGTTATTTTTTAATTGTCCCGAGAGGTGCAGTTACGCGTTCCGTTCTTGATCAAGTCTGATTTTGATCTAATTAACTAATGGCGATGGTCTCATAGCGATCCGAAAATTACAAACCCCACCCGATAGAGGATAGGGTAGAATTTTTCAGTTGAAACTTTATCATCAGTGGTTTTTCTGTAGAAAGAACCTCAACTAAATATCTTGTAACAGTAGTTAATCATCATCAATCTTTGTGTAGAAGACCCATTCATTGCATAATTAAATGCTATTTTCAAGTACTTGTCATTTCTCGACAATTCTTAATTTTTTATCGGCAGAGCATGAAACACAAACTCATCCACATCATCTATCGGTTGATTAAAATTAATGCTCCGCCTCTTGACCCCGCTAGGAAGACCCTAGACCCTCTTTTACTTTCACCTTGAGCCTCGGCTAACATGGGAGGAACGAGAAACACCCTCCATTTCAAATTTCATATTCATAGATTAAATAGCAAAGAAAATGTTTAGTCTTTAGTATCGTTTTTTTCTGGCATTTTTCACTCGTTAGGTCCGGTGGAAGCGTGTACCACGCTTCAAACGAATTTGCGAAACCATAATTATGATAGTTTTCATTTGAGTTCTATCAATGGCACAGCGGTTGTTTGGGTTAGAGTCAAGATGTTCTAGTACGGATTTTATTATAACCAGATCACAAACTGTCTCTGAAAATGCGATATCGTGTCCTAACCCTCCATATACCCTAATTTGACTTTCAACGTAGTTTATATTAAATCTTCGGACAGCTTATTCAAGTTACTCCACCATACCCCAACCATGGAAAATATTAACAAGAGAGTCATAGTTGAAAAAACATTAATAATTTACTTTGATATTTACCTACTTCAAACTTCAATCATACACATCACCATTCAAACACTTTGGTCATACATACTTTAGATACCAGGATAAACCTAAACTGTTCCTACTGTACTTTTTCCTTTCTAGATGAAGGTAGTTTGTATTTAAATAGACTCAAAATTTTGATCAGTTGCGAAATTGGAAAGGAACGTGGAGAACAAGAGAGAGCCATAGTCGTTTTGGCGGCCAGATCGATTTTTTGTAGTTTTGACATTTCATGTCTTTGCTATGGCACACAACCAAATTTTCGTTATGTTACGTTACGTAACGAAATATGCTCAATTTCTGATGATTTCCGCTTACAACCGAGACGTTGCTAGGGAAATGGTACTTCGTCGTTTTTCATCCCACAAAATTCGTTCACCATTCGTTCGAAAGCTCTCGATTTATCCAATCATATTATGTTAACTACTGCGAAGTGCGTGGCCAACAATCACAGTTATGAGCATGGTTATTTGAATTATTGTTTACACACAGGTGATCATTCTCAATAATTGATATTGTGAACATGATTGCAACCGCTTGTTAATTTCTGATTGCATACGAGTCTGCTACACATACCTACGCGTCTGCAACTGAAGACATGAAATGTTCCAATGTGTTGCAGACTCGTATGCAAGCGTTTCGTCTTTACATTTAGGGTAAAACTTGTTAGTTAAAGTGTACAACTCGGTTGTAACGGAGTTCGGGAGATCTGCTAGTGTTATCTTTGATTCAGCGTGAAAAAGTACGTAGAAATCGACCCTAAACTAATTTTTCACGAAACATACTTATTACATATTTCAAAGAGTTTTGACATGGATATGTCTTTGCTCTGGGGGTCAACCAAAAATTTTCGTCACCCAAAAGTTGATGTCACAATTTCTAATGATGTTCACGTACAACCCAGCCGTTGCTAGGGGAATGTAACTTCCGCAGTTTTCATCGCACAGAAATCGTTCGCCACTCGTTGGAAAGCGCTTGATTTATGCGATAAATGCTCACATCTCAAGCTACCAACTTCCCCCTCCTTACGTAAACGGCTAAATTCCTAAACTAAGTTGATTGGACTATAAACAATTCTAATGAGCCGGTTACAATATTCTTAACGTAAAGCAATAGCATCATTTACTCCACTCCATAGGAAACATTTTCATCATCTTGACAACAGTCGACTGTTAACAACAACTCATTGTAGTGGCTTCTCTTCACAGTTATTTTCAACATTTTCAATTTCTAGCCAGTTTACAGTCCAAAGTTGAAGGATTTGTGTACAACTCTCCAGGGCAACCGTTATGAAATCCCCAATCAAAGACATATCCATGTAACATAGTATCTGCTTGTAAAGCAGACAGTAGAACTCGTTTACGAGTTCCTGAATTTCAAACATCTCAAACATTTCGAACTCTATGCTTTCCTACCTTCAGTACCTACTGAAGGAGCCAATTTGAGTAATATATCGTTTTTGACATGGATATGTCCTATGGCTGGGGGACATCTTAAAATTTGCGTGAAACAAAAAAATGTGACGTTATTTGGCGCAACCCCACATCCTGTGATGTTGGTACCTTGAAATTTGTCACGTAGCTTCCTTAGGACTTAATCTTAAGCAGCAAATGGCCGGGATCAGCAAAGTTGAAAATTGATAGGGAGACTCTTTGGGACAATAAGAGACGATTGAAATAATGGGCTCTTTCTCATCAGCTGAGTAAGCTAAATTCTCTCCTGTCCATCATAGAAAGTTGAAAATTAATAGGGAAACTCTCTGGGACATTAAGGGATGAGGAATTATTGGATCGGTCCTGATAATTTGAGTGAGCTAAACTCTCCTGTACACCCCTACTGCAAAAAACAGACGAATCCATGATCAGATGTTTTTCCCAGTAAGGGAGGAATTATTTGGTTTTACGTATTTTGATTATTCTTCATGTGTGACCGATCGAGACGTTTAAGGGTGATTCTCCGTATTTTTTCGTAGATTTCGATAAAAACGTTTCCGATTTCCCCAATTTCGTCTTATAATTTAAAGTCAGCACCACAGAGTTCATTGATTTACATCTTCAATAGCTTAAATACCATTGGTTTGGGAAAAATGCAGTAAATGAATGAACGGCAACTTACTCTGCTAAACGATTATCCTCTTGCTCGCTTCTGATCAAAGGCCCTCCGTGTAAATAACTTGTGGTTACCGTTTGGAGAAAAAAAATGTTTGATTGATATTTAAATGGAGCTCCTTTGGGATACCTCGAAAACAATTCTGAGGTACAGAGGCGTAGTGATCAGCTTAGGGACCTCTGAGGCTAGTTTCTTTCGTTTTCGACCTAAGAACTTTTTTTTAACATTTACTGAAAAGAGTAAAATGCGGGGTCCTGGAGCTGCGAATGTGTGAACACATTAGAAAGGCGCTAACTGCCAAGTTTTGGTGATTTAGTGTATACGAGGTTCATAAATTGAACTTAAATTGAACATAAATCGAATTGAATTGAATTGAAAATTGATTGAACATAAATTCCCGTGATCTACGTGGAATTGCTTTCTAATGTAGAACCCTTGTGTTATAATTTGCAACGTTTTTCATAGTCTTGTAGTCCACTGACTAAAGCCGTGGTCAGTAGTGAAGGGCAAGCCAGCTTCACTCATCAGTCATGCTGGTTAGTATTACTGAGATCCATGTGGCGCCAAGTAATCTCTCACCTGGTCAACGCTATGTTCAACGTTCGCCAGTTTTTAATCAACGTTTGACCCTTAAATCAAAGATCTCAGCAATTTAACAACGATATTCGGTTTCACCAAATCCAGGTCAGATAAATCAATGATCCAGTGAGCTAAATCAGTTATCAACACCAACCAGCCGAATTCGGGTGATTAACGTTCCAATCAATGTTACTACTATATAGGTAGGTAGTTCTTTTCGCTGTGTTTGTTTAGATGACCTTTCTTCTTTTCTTGCTCCGTTTTCCTATCTGCTTGCTACATTTTCCTAGTTTTTTCCTAAAAGTACGGAAATGAGCTACAGAAGATTGATTAGAGCATTGGTTTTTGGGGACGAATTAGACGAGGATGATGAAGGCTTTACTTTACTACGTACCGTCCCCGTGGGATTAGAGAGAGTAAGGTGGATTTCAATTTCAATTAAATCGATTTTATGAGGAGGTATCGTTTTTAAAAAACTACTGTTTTGTCATTCCTTGAACAAATTGATGATTGCATCGAATAGACAAGTTGCACACGAAAATATTCTGATGATTTCCGCTTACAACCGAGTCGTTGTACTCGGTTGTACTCGCAGTAGTTATGATACTGCAAAGTGCGTGGCCAACAAGCTGAGTTATGAGCATGGTTATTTGATTAATTGTGTACACTCAGGTGATCATTCTCAATATTTGATATTAAGAACATGATTGCAACCGCTTGTTAATTTCTGATAATTTCATTGAGCTGGTGTTCCGATGATTTTATTCAAAGCTGGTGATCTGAATAGAGAGTTTTTGTTCTTCCCTTAAGATTTTCTCCCGTCGACGCGTAGAGCAGCGTCTAGAGCAAGCAGATGGAGATGCTAGCTCTTCACGTGATTTTTACGCGTATTTCTACAAATATACGCGAAAAACCAAACGCTAAAGTCACGCTAACGTGAAAACGAAGGTCGTTCACTTAAACTACATTCAATTTAAAATTAATTTTCTTATGATTATTTATACATGAATGAATTATAAATAAATGTATTGCTTACCTTAAATGGCTGAATTTTGTGGCGCTGCACTTCACTATAACCTCTCGACTTGTTGACCGAATCACACTGTTGTTACCTTTGCGTCAGGCTATGATGACTACCCGTAGGCCGAGATTCCAACGAATGCATTTTCCCGCGCACGTGTAGATAGGCCTTTTTCCCGTACACGCGTAGTTCTACACGTTGACGTGAAGATTCGCGCATGCGCAGTTGGTATTTCAGTCTTTTCACGTACACGGGTAGAAAATTACGGGAAGAACAAAAACTCTCTATTATTGCGAGAACGGTTTGATTTGTGAAGCGGTGGTTAAATCATTTTAATAGGTAATTTCTATACTTTACACCCTAGGAAGCTGTAATTTCGTATGTAGCCTTTTTAGGACGTTTACTTGACAATGCCCAGGGTCCGGATCAGATGAGTGGCTCTTAAAGCTAATTTCTATGCTTTACGCTCTAGGAAGCTGTAATTTCGTATGTAGCCTCTTTAGGACGTTTACTTGACGATGCCCAGGGTCCGGACCAGATGAGTGGCTCTTAAAGCTAATTTCTAAGCTTTACACTCTAATAAGCTGTAGTTTCGTATGTAGCCTCTTAAGGACATTTACTTGACGATGCCCAGGGTCCGGATCAGATGAGTGGCTCCTAAAGCTAATTTCTATGCTTTATACTCTAGGAAGCTGTAATTTCGTATGTAGCCTCTTTAGCACGTTTACTTGACGATGCCCAGGGTCTGGATCATATGAGTGGCTCTTAGAGCGAATTTCTATGCTTTATACACTCTAGGAAGCTGTAATTTCGTATGTAGCCTCTTTAGGACATTTACTTGACGATGCCCAGGGTCCGGATCAGATGAGTGGCTCTTAAAGCTAATTTCTATGCTTTACACACTAGGAAGCTGTAATTTCGTATGTAGCCTCTTTAGAACGTTTACTTGACGTAATGTTCAAGATACCTCTCCACCCCACCGCCCACTCAAAATACCTGTTATGGTTAGGATTTGAAAACTTCAAGTAGTTTGTAATTCAAGTTAGATTATTCCAAACATTTAAAATACTTTTGTAAAAAATAATATTTTGTGAATACCAAAGTAGAAAAAAATCGGTGTGCGTCGGACCACACGGTGGAAGTTATACTTCTGTGGCCATAATTTATAATTAATAAATAAATTATGAATAATAATTTATAAATTATAAATTTATAATAATTATAAATTTATAAATTTATAATAATTTATAATAAATTTATAATTATAATATTTATAAATTTATAATAATAATCTATAAATTTATTATAATTTATTAATTATAATTTATATATTATGAATCGATAGTTCTTAAAAATTTGTTCTTAAAAATTTGTTCTTAAAAATTATAAATTTATAATTTATAATAATTATAAATTTATAAATTTATAATAATTTATAATAAATTTATAATTATAATATTTATAAATTTATAATAATAATCTATAAATTTATTATAATTTATTAATTATAATTTATATATTATGAATCGATAGTTCTTAAAAATTTGTTCTTACTTTTCTTACTTTTCTTACTTTTCAGCGTGACGCGGTTTCTCGACCAACATCCCATCCCAAAGGGTCTAACTCCTCCTCCTCCTCCTCCTCCCTCACTCCTCCTCCTCCGCCTCCCTCCTCCTCCTCCTCCCTCCTCCTCCTCCTCCCTCCTCCTCCTCCCTCCTCCTCCTCCTCCTCCTCGATTAATCGATAGTTCTTAAAAATTTGTTCTTACTTTTCTTACTTTTCTTACTTTTCAGGGTGACGCGGTTTCTCGACCAACATCCCATCCCAAAGGGTCTAACTCCTCCTCCTCCTCCTCCTCCTCCTCCCTCACTCCTCCTCCTCCGCCTCCCTCCTCCTCCTCCTCCTCCCTCCTCCTCCTCCTCCTCCTCCTCCTCCTCCTCCCTCCTCCTCCTCCCTCCTCCTCCTCCTCCTCCTCGATTAATCGATAGTTCTTAAAAATTTGTTCTTAAATCCGATAGTTCTTAAAATTCAGCGTGACGCGGTTTCTCGACCAACATCCCATCCCAAAGTGTCTAACGGGCGCAAAGAAGTATAACTTCAAAAACGAAAGAAAAAAAAAAAAAAAACAATGTACTTAGGTACTACCTATTGACTTACCTCAAGCAGATTGCGAGTCTTTCCCTCGTTAGAATGGGTTTCCTCCGAATCGTTTTGATATTTTTGAAGTTATACTTCTTTGCGCCCGTTAGACACTTTGGGATGGGATGTTGGTCGAGAAACCGCGTCACGCTGAATTTTAAGAACTATCGGATTTTAAGAACAAATTTTTAAGAACTATCGATTAATCGAGGAGGAGGAGGAGGAGGAGGGAGGAAGAGGAGGGAGGAGGAGGAGGAGGAGGAGGAGGAGGAGGAGGAGGGGGAGTGAGGGAGGAGGAGGATGAGGAGGAGGAGGAGGAGGAGGAGGGAGGGAGGAGGAGGAGCAGGAGGAGGAGGAGGGAGGAGGAGGAGGAGGGAGGAGGAGGAGGAGGGAGGCGGAGGAGGAGGAGTGAGGGAGGAGGAGGAGGAGGAGGAGGAGGAGGAGGAGGAGTTAGACCCTTTGGGATGGGATGTTGGTCGAGAAACCGCGTCACGCTGAAAAGTAAGAAAAGTAAGAAAAGTAAGAACAAATTTTTAAGAACTATCGATTCATAATATATAAATTATAATTAATAAATTATAATAAATTTATAGATTATTATCATAAATTTATAAATATTATAATTATAAATTTATTATAAATTATTATAAATTTATAAATTTATAATTATTATAAATTATAAATTTATAATTTTTAAGAACAAATTTTTAAGAACAAATTTTTAAGAACTATCGATTCATAATATATAAATTATAATTAATAAATTATAATAAATTTATAGATTATTATTATAAATTTATAAATATTATAATTATAAATTTATTATAAATTATTATAAATTTATAAATTTATAATTATTATAAATTATAAATTTATAATTTATAAATTATTATTCATAATTTATTTATTAATTATAAATTATGGCCACAGAAGTATAACTTCCACCGTGTGGTCCGACGCACACCGATTTTTATTCAGAGCATGTAAGTTTTCGAACTGTTCTTGTGACATTCGAAAATACGTAAATAATCGGTCGTTACGTATACACAATTCAAGGAATAGTCGGTGGAGTTCGCCACACTCTTGTGTTTTCTTATTATTTACTAATTAAACAATAATAAAATGTACAACAGACATGGTAAACTACAAAAGACATTTCAGTAATTTTTTGCTCGGCTATGAACAGTTTTTTGGCTCAACTATACAATTGAGGAGCTAACATGGAAAAGCAGTTAAGTCCAAAAATCGAAAGAAAATTTTTTAACTCTTTCTTTTAACTTCGATTCTCTTCTTGAGCTCTTGTTTTCTTTCTTGAGACAAAATTTCAGATTGATTTTTAACCCACTTCCCGATATCTAATCGATCTGAAATTTTGCACACGAGTTCATGCTGGCGTACATTTTAATTTATCAAATTTTCGCGAAGAAAAAGTTAGTTATACTATAAATTTTCGAAAATTTGAAATTTAATATGGGAAACCTTACAAGTGTTTATATATATATATATATATATATATATATATATATATATATATATATATATATATATATATATCCCACTAAATATACTATATATACTAAATATACGAACTCTCCACTCAATGTTTAAATTACCTGTTCAACGTGATGGTAAATTAGAAAGACTACCAAATTTGAATGTTCAACAATGAAAACATGTCTTATCTTATATCCCACTAAATATACTATACCTATACTATTGAACGTCTGCATAAAATGACAACGAATCCAGGGTCAATAAAATATTAAATGATTTTCCTTGTTAATTTAATTTAAGTTATTATCAATGTGATTTTGAAACAATGTGATTTTGTTTCAATTTACTGTTGCCAAGAAACTAACAAATATTGAAACAACAATAAAATTAACTGAGAACATGAAAAAAAGAAAGAGTTACATTAAAAACTTGATTTTATGGGTTCCTTTTGGTTTATTATTTCCAATAATAAGCCTATGTGATTGTATAGCAAAAAATTTTTATAACCCCCCCTCAAACTTTGTCACTTTACGTTTCAAGGTGCGTAGAATAAAACGCTGCAAATTATTTCACAAAGGTTTATTATTTTTTCAATTGAGTATGATCGTAGTTTTAGTTGGCTAGCGTTCGTCATAAGGCCCGTCCAGACTCCTCGGTGTATCCTATTTCGAGTTGCCACAACCTATACTTCTATAATTATATACGCATGTTTATATTTCTCGATTTGAGCTCCAATCTATTCAAATAGTTAGTGCCTAAATAATATCATTATCTAAGCACGTACGAAAAGTCGAGAGGATATGTTAGGTATTAAATATGCGTAGGAAAAGCTTTGGAATTAACACACAAATATGACCTTGAAAAAAAAAATATTCATGCCTCGAAGGAACGCTGGCGCCGTACCCACCACAAGGTGCCGCGGCGCCGGCGCCTCCTCTCACTCCACCGCCCGCTCGCCCCCCCCCCCCCCCCCCCCCCCCCCCCCCCCCCCCCCCCCCCCCCCCCCCCCCCCCTCACCACCCACCGTGACCCCCTGCCAAGCGTGCCAGGCGTGCGCGCGTAGAAAAACACACTTTTTCGCCCGTTTTTGGCCCATAGCATCTATGCGAGTAAAGCGATCGGGATGGTTAAACGTTAGGACCAACTAGACTCCAAATGGAGTCTATGTGCGAAAGAACGGGTTTTTAAAGTCAATTCTTAGGCCTTTTATGGCCCGGACGGCGAACGGCGGACGGCGAACGGCGGACGGCGAACGGCGAACGGCGGACGGCGAACGGCGGACGGCGGACGGACATTTCAAATTTGGATTCTACGCACCTTGAAACGTAAAGTGACAAAGTTTGAGGGGCGGGTTATAAAAATTTTTTGCTACACGATCACATAGGCTTATTATTGGAAATAATAAACCAAAATTTGAAATGTCCGTCCGCCGTTCGCCGTCCGGGCCATAAAAGGCCTTAGAATTGACTTAAAAAATCTGTTCTTTCGCACATAGACTCCACTTGGGGTCTAGTTGGTCCTAACTTCTCGCCAGCTCGATCGCTCAACTCTCATGGGTGCTATCAGCCAAAAATAGGTGAAAAAGTGTCTTTTTTTTTTTTTGTATATTTCAAGTTGTATAGAAATTGGAGATTTATGAGTGAAAAAAAGTGTTAGCTATCAATTTTATGAAAAAAAAGTATTCTAAATGATACCTACTCTTCAATTCAAGAAGAGATTTGGATTTTAGGCTATTTTTTGCAATTTTATAGATTTTTTAAAACAAAATTTAATGAAGTTCAAGTTTCTAGAATAATTTCGTACATGAATTTTTTATGTTCTATTTCATAGTTGATAAACTTTATTTGGCCAGTCTTATGCTAAAAAATATCAATTTAACAATTCTTGGCCATTTTCAGTGATTTTGTCTGCACATTTTTTGAAATTTGACCAATTAAATTATATCAATATACAGTATAGGTAAAACTTTTATGTGTTGGAAAGATGACTTGGTAATAAATTGTTTTGTTTATCAACTACAATAAAAAGCGTAAAATTGTGAGATTCCGCTGCTGTAATGGATTGAACCCATTTGTGAGGTCCGAAGCTCCGAGTTCCGATACTAAATATACTATAAGCGGCGTTTAATAATTATGGACCAGAGATCTACGTAGAAGGGCTGTCTAATACATACATAATAAACCTTTGTGTAATAATTTGCAGCGTTTTAAAGAGAGTTGCACCTTTTAGCTTTCTTGAATTCATGAATTCCGCACAATCAATGTGATTTTGTATCTTATTGCTTTGCTGCCTTTTTTTTCGTTGAAGTGCAAGTAAACAGTCACGCCAACGGCGTGGGAAAAGCCTTTGGTCCTCCCTAGATCGCACGGTGAATAAATGTGTGACCTTTGAATGGAGAAGAGATTATGTCCAACAAATCTGATAAGAGTTCAGTGGGAGTTTCTTTGAAATTTGATTTTTGGACTTAACTGCTTTTCCATGTGAGCTCCTCAATTCTATAAATGGCATTTAGGATGTTTTGCATATGGCGGTCTTCATTTGTGTTTTTTATTTTTTCGTTTATTTAAGTTAATTTAGATTCAACTGAGAGTATTGTATAATTACGTGCGTGGGGGTTGGTGGGTTTTGCATTCAGCAACCAAATGCGCTAATTAATTATGTAATAAACTAGCGGGGACGCGGGAAGGACGAAGGACCTTTTGGAGGTTGTAGGCAGGGCGTGAAGGGCGAAAAGAGGGTTTCAGTTTTGTGGTGGAAAACGGTGGGGTGCCGGAGCAGGGGGGGGCGGGAGGTGCCGGAGCAGGGGCGCGGCAGCTCAATACAGCATCCAGGAGCCTCCGTCAGCCAATGAGAGAGACGGCCGGGCGTCACGTGACCTTCTCCAGCATCCAGGGGCGGCAGTGTCGGGTTGGGAGCGGGAACGACAGCAACAAGACGTCCGGCAAAAGAAAAAGGCGGGATCGCGTCACGTTCAACGAGGGCGGCAATGTCGTCGTAGAGGGGCCCCGAGAGCCCGAGAGCCGTCCGGACGACAGCGACCCGGATCACCGACGCCCGGAGTGTCCGGTCATCGTCACCGCCCGGATATACGAGATCAGGATGGGGGAAGTCAAGGTGGCCACTGTGGAGGGGGCTGTGGAGCAGAACCTGGATAACATGGCAACGCTGCCCGTCCGGGGCCCGGCTCCGGACATCAGCCCCGAGTGCAACAACGTCACCAACAAGGAAATGGAGGCCAAGAAGTCCAAAATCCAAAATCGTGACTCCAACGTCCAGCCGCCCCAGCAGCCCGTCACGAGGTACCGTCCAAAATCCTTCAAAAACGACATTATTTGCATTTTTGCTGCTCATCGACAAAAAACCACAAAAACCAGCGAAACTCAAATCACATCATACGAATAACCACACAAACATAATAAACAAGAATTATATGTAATAAATAATCATGAAAGATGCTTATTAGTTGGTTACGACAGACGGAATAGAATACGACCAGTTCTACATTTTACCAACTGTCAAATTTCAGTGAAAATTTCAATGCAAAAACTAAATTTTGAAAACCACGACGTCGACAACACCATCACTGACATTGATCAACTATCCATTGATGACAACATTCATTTTTGTGCCTGTAAAAAGTTGAAAAGTTAAAGAAACAATTATTTATATATTAATCGCTATGCAATTCTTTGGCCGACCCCCAATAATTTTTTTTTGTAACGTCCGTGACGAAATTAACGATGATTTTAACGTACATCCGAGTAGTTGAGTAGGTAGTTGCTATAGATTGTGTCACAATTTCAGCGTTTTTCACGTACAACCCAGCCGTTGTTAGGGGAATGAACTTCCGCAGTTTTCATCGCACAAAAATCGTTCGCCACTCGTTGGAAAGCGCTTGATTTATGTGATAAATGTTCACATTTCAAGCTACCAATTTCCCTCTCCTTACGTACCTGGCTACATTCCAAAACTAATTTTATTCTGGCTAAGAATTGCATAGCAAATTATCCTCGTTTTATACGCAGTAAAAAAGAGAAAAGATCCGGCGAGGCGCGAAGCGCCGAGTGTAGGTTAGGGGGGTCCAGGGGGGCAAAGCCCCCCGGCGAGGCGAAAAAAAAAAAAAATATATATATATATATATGTGTGTGTGTGTGTGTGTGTGTGTGTGTGTGTGTGTGTGTGTGTGTGTGTGTGTGTGTGTGTGTGTGTGTGTGTGTGTGTGTTTTCTGAACTCCTCCTGGTTTTCTGAATTCCTCACTTTGACATGGATATGTCTTTAGGCGGGGGTCAAGGAATTTTTTGCGACACTCCACACAAAATGCAACTCTCCGGCACTTTAGATTTACTTTGTTCGATTCCAACTGCTCCAAACCTCAAAAATTTTGAATTTCATGATGGAAGGGTGAAAATGGACAGAGGTGAAATCCATTCTGTGTGTTATGGAAAATTCATCCACTATACATGATGACTGATGGATGATTGATGAAAACCTTTTTTACGGTGCTGAGAGATGTTGGCCCAAAGGCGTGGAAGACACTGATTAGCTGAACTGGCGAAGGTAACGTTGTGGAACGATGTTTACCTCCAGTGAGCTAACAGAGATATTTGTTATATACGAGCACACGACCTAAGGAAATCATCGACTGGCGAGTCAGTAAGTGCCATCCTAATCCAACCAAGTTACTCTACAATGGGTTGGGGAAGCTTATTTATATGTTTTTATCTTGAGCAGTACAATATTTAGCCTTTTGTAAGGGTGTTTTCCCAGGTATAGGGGATGTGAGGGGGAGGGATCAACTCTAGTGGAATATGAACAGAGTTGCTAAAGTGCTCATCAGCTGATTAAAATGAGTTTTCACGTTGGAATTACACTCTACTAACACCTAAGGAGGTAAATTCTACTTACTTTCTTCGCTATACATCCTATGAATACAGAAAAATGTCTTGCAGACGTTTTGAGTTGTATCGCTACTCACTTGACTGCTGCCATTTATTTCTAATGATCTGATTTATGATGATTTTGTATCGTGAAAAAGGAAGTTAGGTAACTGTTCCAGTACTACCGATGAAGTACAACAAACCAGAGTGACAGGTTGACTGCAACGATGAACAAACATGATTCATGAATGATTAGTCGCCCTCCCCATATAGTCAACACAGCACGTCGACCCTGAGGCCGCAGTACTTGACTTAGTGACGTTCTGTTTGTATTTGGCGGAAGGTGATTGAGCTGCTCTCTGTTGATTCGTGCTTCGTTTCTGCTCAGTCCAGCTTTGCGCTCAACTGGTGGATTCCCGCAACGGAATTCTGGCACGAGAATGACATGAATATATTTTTCATGAATTCAACAACTCAAAAAGTGTCTTTCCTTTTTTCCGGAAATGTTGATTTCGAATGACATAACAAGTGTGTGGGACGAATTTTGACGACGCTGCCCTGGTCACAATTCTCAATCTATTTACGATATTCTTTCTTTGTTTGATACCAATTTCATTGTACAAACTTTCATTGTTGTGCAACGCACCCCGGAAGTTTCGAACTCCGTAATAGAAGAAAGGGAATGCAGGGAATGAAGCCAAAAAACTTTTTTTTTTTTCCCAACAAATTTTGTCAACGCGACTACAATTCTCTACCGATTTTTGTGATTCTTCCAATAATAAGCCTATGTGATCGTATAGCAAAACATTTGTATAACCCCTTCAAACTTTGTTTCAAGGTGCGTAGAATCCAAATTTTAAATGTCCGTCCGCCTCCGCCGTTCGCCGTCCGCCGTTCGCCGTTCGCCGTCCGCCGTCCGGGCCATAAAAGGCCTAAGAATTTACTTTACAAACCCGTTCTTTCGCACATAGACTCCATTTGGGGTCTAGTTGGTCCTAACGTTTAACCATCCCGATCGCTTTACTCGCATAGATGCTATGGGCCAAAAACGGGTGAAAAAGTGTTTTTTTCGAGGCTTTGAGTGTTAGACTTACGCACCCACGCACGCCTGGCACGCTTGGCAGGGGGTCACGGTGGGTGGTGAGGGGGGTGAGCGGGGGGTGGAGTGAGAGCAGAATCGACTGTGAAAGGTCCCAGATGTTTTCGGAATCCAGTGTACCTACGATATTAGTTTGATTCCTATAGAAATTAGCTCCGTGGATTGAATGAGACCACTCGGGTGGCTGTACGATCATCCATTTACTCCCCATCGGGAACGCAGCCTATAACGCGAGAACAGAGGTGGGTGCTAGAAAAGAGACTGGCGAAAGCCCCAGAGCATGCTGGTTACTATAGCTGGCTATCTGATTCAGAAATAATAAACCATTATGTAATAATTTGCAGCGTTTTTGGTTTGATTATAAGGTTACTCTAGTTGTACATCAAACCTTGGGAATTTCGGATGTTCAGTCGTGGTGGAGGGTAGGGGGATAATTACATAATTACTGATTCTTTCTTTCAACAGCTGTCCAAGCTCCAAATCTCGACCGATTTTCTTTTGTGATGCAGATTTTGTTCCATTGTGAATTCGATATGGGTTGGTAACGTACCTATGTTAGGAGTTTATAATTTCATCATGGGAGGGGAGGGGTGGGTTGGTGTAAGGAGGGGTAATACTTATAAATCGTGATGTTTTAACAATTATCGTCCCATTTTCGTGATCATTTTTTGTTCAAATATGGATTTGGTCTAGTTTTGGAAAATATTTCAGGAGTTTCAAATTCCATGCTGGAAGTTTTATGATGGAAATTTACTGTCGGTGAAGGAGTATAATAGGGGGGGGATTTGCGATAAGTCATGGTATTTTTGTATTTTCTCTTTTTTTAACCCTCACCAAATTGATATACAATGCATTCATAGGGACGTCCCTGTAATGCATGTGTTACTTACCAGTATGCTTAAGATCTACAATACCCCTTTTTAGGAGCCCTCTGAAGCTATGTCTTGTGGGCAAGGCTTCGTTGTTAAGAAAAATAACCACATACAAATCCGATTCCGACCAAACCCGTAAAAAAAACCATAGGTGTATGTCTGTGTGTGAATATTGTGTGTGTATGTGTGTGTGTCAAGAAGCCAGATATCGTTGCCAACAAGCCCGATGGGTCTGCCATAATCCTGGATGTCCAAGTTGTCAGTGGCAGCATGGACATGGAGCAGGCCTAGAGGGCTAAAATAAGTAAATAAGATAGGAACGACCTGCGACAAGCGATATCTGAGCTAAAAGGAGTGGCGCCTAATAACATCAAGGTCATGGCCGCGACCGTGTCATGGCGCGGGGTTTGGTGCGGGAAAAGTGCCGGAGAGCTCCTCGAGTTGGGCATCTCGGGAGGAGTGCTCCGTGGTATCACCACCCGCGTCTTTCGGGGCTCTTACCTTAATTGGTGGTCATTTTATAGGGGCACTTCCTTTCATCCCATTCTTCCTCCTCGTCCTGCAACTTCCCTTATCCCTAGAGCCGGCGTCGGGTAAACCTGGTCGTCCTCCCCACTGTTTTATTTTATTTCTTTACTAGAGGCCTGTTAGGGCTTGGAAAGCCCTAATCTAGTCCGTATAAAAGAAGTACCTAACAGGAACTCAGCACATTATAGTAACGATATTATGTGACCTGGTGCAAAGCTAAGGCGATGTTATTAAATGATTAAACAAGAGGAAATACCGATCAAAATGTAAGTAATGTAATAAAATAAATATCACCTGTTGAGGTGGTCCTCGCCACTATGAGACTAAACAAAAAGTTGAATCGGGAAATTCAGAATTCGGAATTATATATAAAGTCCGCTAAGTTCTTCAGTTTCAATTTCTTCGTTCAGAAATAACTCCCCTAGATGTTAGTAACTTCACTGCGTTTCTTACTTACCGTGAATTGATGGCAACTGTTGTTACCGCCACAGCCTCATAAACAACTCTCGTTGATAAGGACCGCCTAGAACACGATCAAGGAGGGTATAGAGACGAACGGCGACACTTTTGCAACTAACTTGGGGCCGTGCTGATTCGAATGAGCAGTCTAACTCTAAAATCGAACCTCGAAGTTCTTCACAATTTCAAAGACCGTTCGGAATTATATACGAGTATAAAGATTTTTCAGTTTAATGGTGTGCCCCCTCCGCCTTTGAGGGGAGTTTTGTAAAAAAAAAGAAGGGTTCCAATTTTAGTCTAGTTGTGCAAAAAAACCTCAGAAATTTTGAATTTCGAATCGGAAGAGGGGGAATGGAGTAATGTACAAAAAATGTTTTTTTTTTTTTCGACAAAGTGTACCGACGCTACAAAGGTTACAATTTTCCACCGATTTTCGTGATTCTCATCTTGTTTGATTCTAGTTGGAGTCTAGTTGTGCATCATACCCATGAAATTTCGAATTTGCTGTCAAGGTGGGGGGTGGAGGGAATAACTACCGTTTCGTCAAGCACTGCTCAAGCTACAAATCTCGGTCGATTTCCGTGATTCTTATTTTGTTTCTTTGTGAATTCGATATAGTTTTCAAAAATTTGTCAGGATTTTCAAATTTCGTCAATAGAGGGAGTGAATAGAGGGGGTAATATTGATAAACCATGATGTTTTCACTATTGTCGTCCGTAATTATTTTTATGTTCAACTTTGAATTAGGTCTGGGTATGGAAAATGTAACAGGAGTTTCAAATTTCATGATGGAAGGGAGTGAATGGAGGTGGTAATAACGATAAATTTTATTATTTTCATTATATTCATCAGACTTTTCGTGACTGTTTTTATTGTTTGTTCGAAGCGAATTTTAGTCCAGTTATGCAACCCCGGAAATTTCAAATTTACCGTAGGTGAAGGGGTGAAATGGTTTTACGGGGGGGAGATTTCGAAAAATTATGATACTTCTGTTTTGTTCTATTTTTTTAATTCTCACCGAAATTCATTACAAACCATTCATAGGGACGTCCTTTGCAATTACTTCCCAATATTTGTTGGTTGGAGTCTGGCAACTCTAATCCTAAGCGTTGACCGTGTAAGCGATTGCGCGATCACGAGGCGTTCCGTTTCGCATAACAATCTGTGAATGAAATTCGCTTCACGTTTTCAGAAACAACCGAGAAACAAAAGCCACTGATTGAATATCCGACGCTCCTCTTAAATTTGTGTTCGTGTAATTTTTACCGTGTAGCGAGAATAACCCGTGGATGTTCATTAGAGGCTAATCCATCATATATGTGTCAATGAATTAAATTGTTTTGCATTCTGTTGGGTATTTTTTTGATGGCCACATTGATGGATCGCGACTGCGGACTGATGCGGGACTATTAAATGAACTGTCACGAATTCTGAATGACTTCATCCATCACAAACGCATAACTGCTATTAGGTACCTACCCTATGTCAAAATGCAACAGCCCCTAACTCTGCGATCTTTATAAGGCACCCCGTGCTAAGCTCGAGTAATCCACGTAGTTGGTATCTTTTCATTTTATATAACGGAAGTTATTGACAAAAAACGTCTATTTTCACGAAAAATAAAGTGTGTCAATAGAGAGTTTTAGTTCTTCCCGTACGAGTTTCCCCCGTTAACGCTTAGAGCAGCGTCTAAAGCAAGCAACTGCAGGTGAATTTTGAATTTTGTTCATCTTCTCAATGCCAAAAAAGAATGTTGTTGAGTATAAATACAGTAGGGAATGCCGATGGGCAGTGTCCTCGTGGTACATTGAGGGCTAAACCCTCCATTTGTTTATTATATTTAACAAAACTGTAATGTGTGACAAAGTTCCCGTCAGAATCCCAGAGAAAGCGCTGCCTTCGCTTCGTTGTTTTCCAACGGGCGTCGCAGGCCTGTCCTCGTTTTCTTGAAAGGCTGCGTTTGGCGTTGGATGGGTGATCCAAGAACTGGAAAACCAATCTACTCCGAACATAGCACATTAATGCTATTAGTAGGAGTGGGTTTCTCTATTACGGTATACTGTCACTCTCCCCTACCTCTATTTCGAGGATTTAGGGCCCAATTGCATCTCTGGGGGGCTACCTAAGTCCTTGATAAATGAAAAGTTTTATATTTTTACAAAAAAGTTATGTTATTAAAAAAAAAAAGCTTTTACAGTGACAGATAAAGGGAGATTGAAGAAAAGGGCTGGAGATTCAACCAATTAAGTGAGGGAAAGAATAGACGAGCATCAGGAGGATTTCAGGGAAAATAAGGGTAGGTCTACATTTGCAAAACATCTCAAAGAATCTTAAAGAATCCAATCATAGTTAAAATTTCGATTTAACAGATAGACAGTTTGTAGAATTTCTGCATTTTTTTCTAAAGGGAGGTAGGTAGCTGAATGTACTTGAAAAATTCGAAATTATCAAAAGTGATTGATCTGGTAAATCTTTAAATGAAGAAATCCCTCAATATATTTCATCTTTGATAAGTCCATTTCTATAAAGCTTGGAATTATCCCTTTACACTGTTGAAACCATATTGAGTAATTTTTCCCCCTCCTTTCACTTGATTTGATTAACTATAATTCCCCTTTACTCTCTTGCACTTAATTGGTTGTACCTCCCATTATTTTCTCTCGACCATTGGGATTCAATCTCCATTCACCTGAGTCTGTAAAAACTGTTTCCTTTCTAATGTGTGTTCAGTTAGGTGTTGTTAGTGATGACGGCCTAACGATCTAAATCGATTTAAAATTGTAACTCCTTATCACTATGTACCACAAATTACAAAAGTTCCAGTCATGCAGCATGATCGTATGAGCGAATTTTCATAAACTATCTATCGTACTATAGTATGTTAAATTGCATTGAAATTGGAGCAATTTTAGTTGACAGAAATGGTTAAAACCCAATTTTATGGCAAACAACTTATTCTAAATAAAATTCCACTGATTCAAAAGGAATTTTTGATTTTTAAATTTTTTTTGCAGTTTTTATAGATATTTTAGCAAATTTTAATGACATTTACTGAAGTACGTTTTTCATCATAATTTTGAGCAAAAATTTTTAATGTCCTAGTTAATAGTTAAAAATTTAGTTTTGACTAAAATTCTGCAAAAAAATATAAATTCAAAGATTTTTGGCCGTTTTTATCCATTTTTAGTGATTTTTTGGTACATTTTTCGAAATTTGACCAATTTAATGTGCTCAAAAATTGTTGTCCAACGAACTCATCCTTTCTTTTGAAATGCTTGATGCCAAAAGTATGAAATTCTCTCTGCCAGAAATCAAGTGCCTATTACAGCAGTACCACATTATGCATTTGGGAGATATTAAAACCTGCCATCAATTTAAACATTCTGACGAAAACAGGCAATTCCCATCTCTTCAACTCATTCCCATAATCTTCAAATTCGAATGGTAATGTGAGACTTCCATTGGGATATTCTCTGAAATCTATCGTATCAATCAATTGTGAACCAATTCATCGTAAAGCGTAACACATCGAAGAACGTCAAATCCATCAAAGTGTTGTTCTCCCACACGATAATAGAATTGCTAATAGGTACCTATTGGTAGTTTGTAATTGATCGTTGGTAATTGGAAATTGATCACTGACCGTTATTAATTGGTGATTAATCAAATGTTTGTGTGATTGGAATCGGGAAGGTACTCCCCGAATTTAATTAAAATTGTTTACCCAGTGTCTTTAGAACATGCGCGAACGAGATGTCGTGCAAACACGAACACTGCATGCTTTCACAATTATGCAAGGCTGTTCATTGTCCTCTACGAATAATATATGCATCCCAATCGATCCGTATGTAACCTCCATCGTACAAACACCGAAATATTTCAGAACTTCCTGTTATTGTCATACTGAATAGTTAGATGTCATACAGCTTGCCTGTATTTCGTTAACTGTGACGGGCGCGAAAGAATTTAGTATTGATTCTGTCTTACGACAAAAGGTCAGTGACAAATAAATGTGTGACGAAACAAAAGTGTTACAAGAGAACTGATAAACAACGTTGATTTCTCGGTTAGGTTGTAAGTAGAAGGTCCCCTACCAGTTTCATTGTTGCCAAATCAATATTTCACTCTGCGCATGCGCAAAGGTGAATTCCATCATGCTTTATTTATTCACACCCTAGTCGTTCAATTTCGCTAAAATTTTGACGATAGTTGGGAGAAGACGATTCGATTACCCCATATAAATTTCAAGATGATTGTATCATTAATATGTATTCCGCATGAGAAAATGTAAAATACTTGTAACAACAGTGATTGACACAGGTTTCATCCGATTTTGATGAAATTGTCTGTGAATTCCCGGGTTAGATCGTAGATGGTCCCGTAGGTAGGTACTTATTTCATTGATCTCAACTCATCAGTTCATTCCGCGCATGCGCAAACGTAAATTACATTGAGTATAATTTTTTTGGTTTTTAATTGACCAATTATGACGTCTCACGCTACTTCATGATTTACTCTTTACTGCTGTGGAATTTTTAAAGATCGTTTAAAACTTTTCAATGATCTATACATTAATGATATTTAAACAAAGAAGCTGCCTTGACAGACGTTTTTATCTTAGTGTTTGACGTTTTGGCATTTTTATATCTAGCAAATATCCATTTCAAAAAAATGTTATGAAGCTCAAAGAATCTTGCTTCTCGATGAATTCATTCATGCGTCCATTCATGACAAGTTCTTCCAGTTTCAAAGAGGTCGAGTTCACGAAAAGTTGGTCATCTAAGGAAGAGCATAATATAAAATAAATGATAATTCAGAACGAGGGGAGTCTTATTGTTCTTAGAAGGAGCCGAGAAAATAAAAAAAGACAAGTTGAAGAGGACTTTTTTTTTAAGTTGAGAAACTCAAACTTAGGTCAGCGTCGGACGGAAATGAATAAATCAAGAATTTTCGAGATGAGGTTATAAGAGCTGTGGTGCTGGGGGTGTTTTCCTTGGACAGGCTTTGATCAAGAAGGGTGGAAAGAGGATTTCAGAGTGTTAGACGATCGATCCTTTAGCATCTTGAGCCACTTTTGTCATCGCTTCCTTCGTGAAATCTTCATCTCTCTAAGCTAGAGATGACCCTTCTCACTGCTCTCCGAGAAACTATAATATAATATTTTCTCTCGTTACCCTTCATTATAGACCGAAAAGAAAATGGTCTCTGATTCCCGTCCTTTTATAAAGCAATTCGGGTTCTATAGGATTCTTATGAAACTATACTCACCAGATTTAAATTTTCGATGCCCTAATCAAAAGCCTCCATGAGCTTATGAGAACTGATATTGAGCATGGTATGTGTGATTGTAGGTAGAATGTGTTGGACTGTGTGTGGGAACCACCCTCCCACGCTTTTGTGTAAGATATGACCAACCTGTAACAGGTGGCTTTAATGGCATGAGAACAGAAGAGATGTTAACTCCTCCCACTTCTACCCACTCTAACGGCTGAATGAGGAACCTTGTCCACCAGTTTCTGAACTGCTAAAGGCTGATTGAGCTCCTGAACTGCTCCTGAAGAGCGGATATTTCAAGAAGCCACTCGGTATTTGTACGTAGAAATTGTTGGCTGTGTGTGTGACCCACCCTCACACCCTTGTGTGTGAGACCAACCTGTAACAGGTGACTTTCCTGGCATGAGAACAGAAGAGGTGTTAACTCCTTCCGCTCCTACCCACTCTAAAGGCTGATTGAGGAACCTTGTCCACCAGTTTCTGAACTGCTCCTGATGAGTGGAAATTTCAAGAAGCCAGTCGGTGTTTGTTGGTAGAATGTGTTTGCTGTGTGTGTGTGTGTCTCTAATTCCCGTCCCTTTCATAAGCAATTTGGGTTTTATAGGATTACTAGCTGCTCCGGCTAGCTTCGTTCGCCTCCACGTCCACCCTTGAGGTGTATTACAATTGAAACGTGTAGGGGATGTTGCTCCCTTCGCTCGCTCGGTGTGGCTGTATAGATGCGATGGTATTTACAGTTGAGTGTGACATGTGTGTAATAATTTTCTGCGTTTCCTATGTGGGACCACGATACATTTTATAAGGTTTAATAAAGATAGGCCATGTATCTGCCATTTTAAGAACATCGCAGTACTAACAGAACTGCCGGATGATAAATTTTTGTACGTGAGAAAGCTACACTGCCGACCCAACTTGGCAGACGTATTTTTCTATTGGAAATGACTCTCAAAGGCGGCACCTTATGTGGAACCACAAAAGGTTTAGTTTTAAGAACATTTCAGTACTAACAGAACTGTCGGATGTTAAATGTTTGTACGTATTTGTTTTCCCCGTCTATTTTTCTGTTGGAGTGTTTTTCAAATGCGAGAGGTTACTTCCTTCAAGAAGTTCGATGTCAAATATCGGATAACTACGTTGCAACGCAATAAGATCGAAAACCAACGTTTTCGTCTACATTTACGTTCACTACAATCGGAAAAAAGAATTTCATGTCTCAAAACTCGCACGGGATCAAATTGGAACTTTAGCAAAGATTTTAAGACCAACCCGAGCTAAAACCGTTGAAATTTACTCGATTAAGGCGGAAAAAACCATTGCGGGGAATGAATTTTATTCGTAATTTTCCGCATTCTTTCGCTGGTTTTTCCGGGAAGACAGCATCTTCATCTCTTTCAAGCTAGAGACGACCCTTCTTTAGTATAGAGAAACTATAGTATATTATTTTCTCTCGTTACCCTTCATTATAAACCGAAATGAAAATGGTCTCTGATTCCCGTCCTTTTAATAAGCAATTCGGGTTTTATAGGACTCTTATGAAACTATGCTCACCAGATTTAAATTGTCGGTGCCCTAATTAAAAGCCTCCATGAGCTTAAAAAAAATCAATCTTTTTTATTCACCCAGGATTGGATTTTGCCCCACTTTGCGACGTACAGCCGTGGTAGACGGACAAATTTGTTTTATTTCATTTTTTAGGTTTTTGGATTTTACGCATCTTGAAACTTGAACCTACAAATTTTAAGGAGGCTTAAACATTTTTTCTATCTTGGTCTATCACAAACGTTCACAATAACTTAAAAACCTGAATAGTCTCTCCGACAGTCTCAAATTGTCTTCACATTGAAGAATCATCTACCTTCACTTCTCACTTATCAATCGGTAGGTTTCGTACTAGGTATTCGTGGTACCATAATAGTTTGATGATACTGTGTTGTATAGCAATGTTTTTCATTGTAATTGGGCTCTTCTTGTGACAGTCAATGTATAATAAGTACCATGAGATTACTACAAAGCTATAGGCGACAAAGTAAATATATTAACCGTATTAGTTGTATTATCTATGATAACCATATTAGCCAAACGAGGGGAGTATTAATGTTGAATTCACATGAATCATGCCATAGCTCACTTTGAAACTTTACTTCTTTTGGATGAATTTACGAACATGGCTTACTAATAACACCCTTGGCGCTAATGGTTTGCAATAAATGATTCTGGCTGCTTAGTGACGGGTTTAGATGAATCTCATCACGCAACTGGCAACTGTCCAACTTCCTCGGTGACTTTGACCGACAACGCACAATGCTATCTCGTATCTCCGTTGGTGTCACAACTCCCGACTGAGTGGAAGTGGTGACGCGTTGGAAATGGTTGGGAAGGGTCCTATAACAGAACTGCTCTTGCATCTGTGACGGCACGTTGTCTCAGGATTTCACGTGTGTGGGTCAATTGAGCCGGTGCTTATGGACCCTTCCGGATGAGGAACTAAGGGATCACAGAGGTGCGTACAGACCAGGGACAAGCTACAATGTATTACTTCCGAAGGCAAAAACTTTTACTGCCATGCTACTTTGAGTACCAAAGTAAAAACATATTGGTATGTTAATATATTGGATAAAATACCAAATATATTGGATATTGGTAAAATTTCATTGGTATGTTGTCCAACTAGACTGAAATTGAAATCTAACAAGATGAGAATCACGAAAGTCGGTTGAGAATGGTAACCTAGGTAGCGTCCACAAAATTTGTCGAAAAAAACCTTTTTCTACATGCCCCCTCTTCCAATTCGAAATTCAAAATTTCCGAGGTTTTTTGTACAACTAGACTAAAATTGGGGACGTGCATAGCATGGAGGGACAAACAAAGAAACCCAGTTACATTCTTATAAATAATAGAGATAGAAATAGAGAAATAATAGAGATGTTGACGCGGTTCACGCAAAAAAATCATAGGGTCGCTGTATCTTTATCTATTGTGGAGAGCGAACCGATCAACGTACGGTCTTGCAGGATGATCTCATTCGATTCTTTGAGAAAATATATGTAAATGGCAACCAAAAAAATATTTCAGTTACCTAGACAGTTTACGAGATCTCAATTTTTGCAATATTTCAGCCCTCACGTTTTACCCTTCAAGGTTGAGCAGTTTCGGATAAAAGCTTCAATGGCAAACGGCGTATGGCGGACGGACGGATAAAAAAAATATAGATATATACGTACGTAACTTATATATACATGCATCTTGAAACTTAAACCAACAAATTTTGAAGGGTGTAAAATTTTGTTTTCTTGGTTGATTTTAGGATTTAAAATTTTCATTTTAAATAATGAACCAAAATACCTGAAGCCATGAAGGTTTCATTTATGAAAAAATTATCAATAATTTTTGATTTGGAAAAATACATTTAGGTACCTACATTTTTACACAGAGTTTTTTTACGAGTAGATTTCGATTATCTGATTAATCTATTACACATCAAAAACATAATGCTGATTAGTTCTGCATTTTTTCCAGTTTTATTTGGGATATAAATATTTTGTATACGGCAGGTTTTTATACCTACTGTTTTTATACTTCATATAATTAAACTGTTCATATCAGCATTTAAACAAATTTAGTTTGAGACCTTTCTCCAAATATCCCATTTAGATTCAGCATTGTTATTCACCGACACCAGGATTCTTTCTGTAGATCTTTTAGAGTGGTTTTGAGGTATCTTTGTAACTCTAAAGGGAATTCACACTGAGCGGAATTTCGAGAGGCAAAGAGGTGAATGTATTCGTAGCTATCAGGCGAGAGGTCTTTGATGTAAAGCAGCCAGCGATAAAGTTTCCCATCAAAGGCAGGCGGCTAAATAACGGAAAGAAGGCCCAAAAGTGTGAGACGCACTGAAGAGAAAAACTTGTCTGTTATTTTTTACATTGATAAATATGTTCAGCTGTAAAATTCTTAGTTCGACTGTTTAATAACAGCGCGATTGAATTTATTTTGTGGAGGTAGTTTTTTTTCTCATTAATTTGGTTAATATTGATATCCTCAACATAAGAGGTAACCATATCATGAACGAACAGGTTTTTTCACGCAACGTTTCCCATATCAGGCGATGTGACCTAAAGCAATCGTATATGTTGTGGCTGCGTTCGATGAATTTGATTAGTGAATTTAAGAAACGACGGATGTATGTGTGGTTTGGACATCTGGACTTATGCAACCCTAAATGGACGTGAACGTGGACGTTCTGCCTTCGCTCTAATTACCGAACCCATTCAGCCCTTATCATAATTGTCTTACTATAAGCCTGTTTCACTAATCAAATTAACTGAACATATTAGCCTATCGATCTTACTACCTTAGTGTTGGATTCGGAAGTACTGTAACGTTTTATGAATTGATAAAAAATAAATACTAGAAGTAATCAACTAAAGATAGGAAAATGTCGGATCAATAGTGCCGAAGCACAAGAATAAAAACGCTGCAAATTATTACATAATGGTTTATTATTTCTGAATCAGATAGCTAGCTATAGTAACCAGCATGCTCTGGGGCTTTCGCCAGCCTCTTTTTTAGTATCTACCTCTGTTCTCTCGTTACAGGCTGCGCTCCCGATGGGGAGCAAATGGATGATCGTACAGCCACCCGAGTGGTCTCATTCAATCCATGGAGCTAATTTCTATAGAAATCAAACTAAAACCGTGGGTAAACTGGATTCCAAAAGCATCTGGGACCTTTCCCAGTCGACTCTGCGTCCGAAATTACTTGGGTGACGACACCCCACTTACCTACGGCAGAAATATAAGTAAACAGCTATTCATCTAGAGGGTTCAGACTCCAACCTGCCCATGTAATGCAATTTTAATTTAAAAACGATTTGCTTCGAACTAACAGAAGATTTTGGGAAGAAGAAGAACGAAGGATTTTAGATGGGCTGGATCAATTATTTTTGTAACATACTATACTATGATATGATATACCAAATATACCAGTATGGTTAAGGTAGGTTAAATGTTATATGGGGATAAAAGTGATAAAATATAATATAAAATATATATTATATCCGTTCCGTGCCGCGGCGCCTCCTCTCACTCTAACCCCCCCCCCCCCCCCGCTCACCACCCACCATGACCCACTGCCAAGCGTGCTTGCGTAAGTCTAACACTCACAGCCTCGAAAAAGACACTTTTTCGTCCGTGTTTGGCCCATAGCATCTATGCGATAAGCAATCGGGATGGTTAAACGTTACGACCAACTAGAACCCAAATGGAGTCTATGCGCGAAAGAAGGGGTTTTTTAAGTCAATTCTTAGGCCTTTTATGGCCCGGACGGCGGACGGAGAACGGCGAACGGCGGACGGACATTTCAAATTTGGATTCTACGCACTTTGAAACGTAAAGTGACAAAGTTTGAGGGGGGGGGGGGGGGGGTTATAAAAATTTTTTGCTATACGATCACATAGGCTTATTATTGCAAATAATAAACCAAAAAGCGAATTCGTGGGTGAGGCAGTCGATAGCTCGATCAGAATGAGCTCTGGGATAAGCAGAAGTATAAATGTTATGCTCTCCCCTATTAGCACACTATTCAGAAATCGGACCTTTTCCTCTCTATGGGCTTTGGTTTTCAGTCAGGCTCTGACCGTATTTAAAGGTGAAACTACAAGATAAACGGTCGGGCAAGAAGTATCCGTATACGAATCCCGTATACAAATATTATTTGTATCCCCTTAAATATCCGTGATCCGTTTATATCAATCTTAGTTTCAGGGTTTCGTTGTGGACTCTGATTGATATTTTTATGGGAAGATCTTCGAAGAATCGGAATTAGTGCCCGCGTAGCCATTTGTTGGGATAAATGAGCTTACCCAGCATTCCAATTTTGCAGTTGCACAGTGTATTTAGTGTCTTTTTGATCACTTTCCTTTCCCATACACAAGATTTACACTTTACATACAACTTCATAAGTGGATTTCATCAGATTCATCTTTTCAATCAGCATTTCATTCAGATGAATCTTATAGGAGGTCCTATGCGAGATTATCATCTACTCAATACTTGAAAAAGTATAACAACAATATACCGGGTGTCTCAACTTAAGTAGGCAAGGCTTCAGAGATCAATTCTACAAGTAATTTGCAACAAAAAGTGTCTCTTAAAGTGTTATTTTTTAGAGGCTTCGTTTTCGAGTTATTGACGATCTAAGATATTTTTCGTGTTTTCGACCTTATCTCCTAAAAATGGCTGTGACCCCATCATTCTTTGAGTATTATCAAACCTGAGGATACCGCTGGAAAGAACGTTAAATTTCCTATCTTTTTGACGCCAAATCATAATTATTCAAGAGAGTTAAGATACCGAAAAAAGAGGTCAAAGTACAAATTTTGTAAAATTCTAAAAATTTGGATTTTTTCAATCTGATTCCTCCCTCCATAAAAAAAATGAACAGCCGTTTGCAAGTACAGTAAAAACTTCAAAATCTTATCAGCTTTCTAACGGTATAGCCAAAAAATTGATAAGTAAAAGTAACAACAAGGAGAAAAAACGGCTTTTGAATGCGAAAAAACGTAGTATTTTAAACAAAAATCGATGGATTTCAGGAAAAAACGATCGCCCACAACTTTATGATTTAAATGTCGAATTCTACGTAATTTTTCACGCTGAATCGAATAGCGACACTTGCAGACTTTTACGACTAACGAATAAGAGCGAAAGTGCTCTTTGACCCTCGAAACTCAGAGAAGGGCACTTTCGCCCTTATTCGTCAATTGTAGAGGTCTGCAAGTGTCACCATTCGATTCAGCGTGAAAAATTACGTAGAATTCGACATTTAAATCATAAAGTTGTGGGAGATCGTTTTTTCCTAAAATCCATCGATTTTCGTCAAAAATACTACGTTTTTTTCGCATTCAAAAGCCGTTTTTTCTCCTTGTTGTTACTTTTACTTATCAATTTTTTGGCTATACCGTTAGAAAGCTGATAAGATTTTGAAGTTTTTACTGTACTTGCAAACGACGATTGTTCATTTTTTTTTATGGCGGGAGGAATCAGATTGAAAAAACCCAAATTTTTAGAATTTTACAAAGTTTGTACTTTGACCTCTTTTTTCGGTATCTTAACTCTCTTAAATAATTATGATTTGGCATTAAAAAGATAGGAAATTTAACGTTCTTTCCAACGGTATCCTCAGGTTTGAGAATACTCAAAGAATGATGGGGTCACATCCATTTTTAGGAGATAAGGTTGAAAACACGAAAAAAATCTTAGATCGTCAATAACTCGAAAACGAAGCCTCTAAAAAATAACACTTTAAGAGACACTTTTTGTTGCTAATTACTTGTAGAATTGATCCCTGAAGTCTTGCCTACTTAAGTTGAGACACCCTGTATTTAACAAGTTAAGGATTTGGCAAAAGCAAAAAATGGTCTTCTGGTTAACGGCGTTTTGCATTTCATGGATAAAAAAAAGTTATGCTTCTGGAAAGACGAAGATCCACTTTCTATTATGCCGAATGCAAGGCTGCCCCATCTCCAAACCCCAGCAAATCTTCAGCCGCTCGCCATTTTTTGCGTGAGCCTCTCAGGCACATACTAGAGCAGGTATGGGCATCCTTTGACATGTTGTGGGCCAAACTTTAGTGTGCAAGTACGATCGCGGGCCGCGTTTAAAAGTAGTGCATTTAAATTAGTGTTCATAATTTTTGGTGATAGATATCATACATGAAACAGAACTATAACGTTATTATATTACAATTTGTTAAAATAACAAAATGAAATGAAAAAAATAGGTACAGCATTATAATTAAATTTGGAATTGTTACAAACTACGAAAGTTAAATAGCGACACCGAAATCAATGAGACACATGAGCTTGAATTTGGCAAGCTAATTCATCGATGTTTGGATTAATTCCACTGATACAAAGACGTAAAGAATTTTCCAAATTATCGTCAGTCAGCCTTGTACGATGTTTTGATTTATCAACTTTTATCAATGAAAAGAACTGTTCGCACAAATCAATCTTTTTACAAATTTTCTAAGCTGAGGAAAATGGTCTTCTTTGAGGTATTTTATTGTAGAAATCGCACAACTCCACGTCTTCAAATTTAGATTTAAGGAGTGAGTTTTCTTGAATCTGTTGGAGCATTTTGTACGTTACCTTTTGTAGGAGTAGCAAATAAATTGAAACAGTCTTCCATATTTTTGAAATCGCTAAACCTTATTGAAAATTGCTCCGACAGTAACTTGCCGTCAGTCAGGTGGCAAACATCAACGGCTTTGATGTTTGCCGCCTCACTCTGACGATCACCGCCACTCGGCTTGATCGCTCACTTGATTCCATGAGTATTAGTAAGTAGTGTATTTTTATTTTATTTTATTTTATTTTTTTTTTATTGGGTTTTTCAAAATGTCTTGCGGGCCGGATCAAATCTTACAGCGGGCCGGCTGTTTCCCATATGTGTACTGGAGGCTCGAAGTACCGCAAAGGATTACGATGCAAGACAATAGTACTTGACAATACTTGACAAAATACAATACTTGAAAATATCAACACTGGTTTGTCAACTGATTGATCAGTTCAATAATATGTTCACTTGAATTTCTGGGTATGATGGCAAGACCTATCTTATATAAATTGACGTTCAAGAGCACCGACCCCCCCCCCCCCCCCCGGCAGTCTCTGTATCTACACATATATATAAATGTGAAAAGTTTGTATGTATGTTCTTTATACAAATCCACACCGTTTGACGGATTTCGACCAAATTTGGTGTGCATACGTTCTTTACGTACAGGGAAGGAACCGCGTCAAAGTCTTAAGTCATGAGCCTGATCACCAGAGTGAGGCCTGAGGATAATTTCTTCCCTATTCATCCCACGATGTTAAAATTCGCAAAGGAGCCTCTTTAGGACTTTTGGGTAATAATGACAGAGTACGGAGCCACCTTGATCGGTAGAGTGAGCCCAAGGCTAATATCTTTCCTATTCATCCCACGATTCTGACATTTTAAACGGAGCCTCTTTAGGACTGTTGGGTAATAACGGCATTGTACGGAGCCACCCTGATCGACACAGTAAGCCCTGAGACTAATACGTATCTTTCCTATTCAGCCCACGATGCTGAAATTTGCAACGGAGCCTCTTTCGGACTGCAGGGTAATAATGACAGGTTTTCAGAGCCACCCTGATCAGCAGAGTGAGACCATCTACTTTACACCGAGTTATTTATGCACCCTGTCCTAGAAATCTGCAAGTAAAAAATTATCAGCCTCCGTATAATAAACGGGAATACATATTCGATCAGTGGGGTTGTCAGGGTAAGACGGGTGTAAGCAGAAAAAAAAGGGATTTCTTCTCTGAGTTTAATGGCAAGCTTTCCACATCAAAATGTGGATGAATGTGAATGTGAATGTCTTGGAGGAAGGGGTACCTTGCAATTTAAATTCCTTTTTTACATTTCCTCTCCATGCTTAAATCAGTAAATTTCATGAATCCGCACAAAATTGAGCTTCACCATCTCTGACAAGTTAGAGCCATAACCGCAGCAGAAAATCCTTCATATTTCGACTCAGTTTGAACATCACACAAGACAACCCAAGAAGTTAATCTCGGGATCGGCAGCAACTCCTATGGAAATTAAATAAATTAAAGATCCCCCCCGGTGACCGATGTACTTGGCCGTGCAGCGGAGGCGGATGAACGATGGAGGAGACTAGACAGAAAAGAGGCCTGAAGATGACATTTTGATGTGGAAAGGTTGCCATTAAACTCAGAGAAGAAATCGCTTTTTTATTTCCTGCTTATACCCGTCTTACCCTGACAACCCCATTGGCCATAAAAGCCTGGCGGATGGATAACGAATCAATCAATTATTCGATCAGAATATATATAGTCCAATGAACTCGATGCTCGCAAGCTCGCATCAAAAACATATTCTAAATTAATCCTTTTAGTAAAATACAGATTAATTGGACAAAAATATCATAATTGCGCTTAAAATGATGTTTCGGAAATTGAATTTAAAGAAGAATTGGGCCAATATCAAATCCCTGATTGTGTTCATTCCAAACTTCCTCTCTTGTACTATTCATAGATATTATACTCCATGTGATTATCTAATTGGGGATAAGGGATTTTGTGGAATCCTTGTGTGGAATCTAAGAGAGGTTAGGTCTGGAGACATGCCTTGATACTCACCTGACAGTGTGTTGACCGATTGTCGTCGAGAATATTTGTTCTATATATTGGAAAGGTTTAGACGGCAAAGAACTGAAACTAAGTCTTTGATACGTCAGGCAGAGAGAAAATCGTGTTTTTCTAAACTCGATCCTAGCCTCCGCCCTCACGATTTATGGTCCAACATGCGTAAACTTGGACTACATTCTAGCAAAACCTTTGATGATGCCCGCTTACCATTTGGAAATGATGAACTGAATTCTATGGCAGAGCTCTGGCCGGGTTCTATGGCCTCCTTACTAGACGTTAATATTTGAAATTATTTCATTTATTGTTTTATTTTGTTACGTTTCGTCCTCTTGCTGAGGACATCTTCAGATCTTGGTGAGACCAGGAAAAAATTCATAAACATCCGAAAATATAACGGATTTGTCAGATAAAAAATAGAGGTTCACCAAGTCAATTCAATGTCAGGAAAGCAATAAAAAATGGATGGTAAGTAATTATTCATAAGAAAAATACAAAGAATGAAAAGATAAACCTTAAGATCCTTGGGCCGCATCCCGACTAATTCCAAAAAACAATAAATACTTACGGCCGACCAAACTACCTACATCTCCTTACTAGACGTTAATAGTCCTATTAAAGCTATTTATATGAGAAGTCCACTTATATGGGGACAAGAAAAGGAGCAGGAGCTGTGAGTTTTGCATGTTTCCGCCAGAGGCGCGTGAGTGCAATCATTAGTGCATGCGCTTCGTTCGAACATGATACATTATATTTTCCCTAGAATAACAAAACCCATTCATCTACCCCACGAATTGTAGAAAACAGTTGAGATTAGTGTTTTTCATTTTCTGATATACCAACACCCTTTCAATGACCTGGATTTTCACTTTGATTCCCTTCCTGTATCATGGCGCCAACAAATCTATGAATAATTTTAGCGGGAGGCTCGACCCGCCATCTCTCCTCTCTATTTAGGGTCAGATTCCGGTTGTTGGGGAAGGGGGTCACTCAGGGTCGGACCCGTGGGACCTCAGAGAGCTTTTAATATTACAACAGATAAACTCGGGGCTGACTGTAACAAAGCTAACTTATATTTATGATGCTCCCATCTCGCGAAACTTCGGAGCTTCCGGCATATAGCCCTGCTCTATTAATGTTAGAATGGAATTGCACTAGAATGTCAGATCACTTATATTTTACGTATGTGGGTATACATGTCAAAGTGTTCAGATTTATTAAACAGAACCATTCAGCTCTCCTCTATTTTTTACTGAATCTGTCTATTTGGTCAGGACTAATTTTAAATCCCTCAAATTAAACTTCTTGCCACACTTGCACACGTGAGTTAGGTATTTCAGCATCCTCTCATTACGATCTCAGATTCACTTGTGCGCTTGTGCAAAAGATACTGTGATTCGACGGCGGTGGAATTTATACATAGGGGACCATCTAGGAGCGAACCCACACAATCCCAGACAATTTCATCAGAATCAGTCCAAATGTTTTGGAGTTTTGCCTGTCAACCAAATTTAGTTTGGCGAATGCACAGTACCTATTACCTAACTAGTCGATACAAAATTCATTAGGCACTGTCATATGAATGTAGGGCAGTGTGAAAAAGAACGAAATAATTAAAGAAAATAGTATTTTATTAGAGGAGAAATGATGGCGGTAAAGCGCAAAAACGGGAACTGTGTCCCAACCAAGGGGGAAGGCTCTGAGGAGATGGTGAGAGGTGGGGATGACTAACTGGCTAGGAATAGCAAATGATGCTAATACAGAATATGTCCAATATATTATAACATATGTCCAACGTCCCTTCGTGTTAGAACGGAATCAAACCCATAGATCATGAGAAATCGGCGTTCCAAGAAATGCACATTCGCGCATGCGCACGCGTCACTATTGATACGACAGCCGTGTAAATTGGAGAGGATTTTATAGGGGATCTCTCGCACAATCTCCGGGCGTGACAACGATTTACAACAGAGAGACACGGAACCGAAATTGATCAGCAAACTGAAACGCATAAAGCAAATGAAAATGTTATTTTAACAAAGAATGTGTTTTAGCCATGGACTAACTAGGCAAAAAAGCTAACGAAATCTGAAACGAAATGTGGGACGAAATCTGGGACGACAAGATTCTGATGATTTCCGCTTACAACCGAGTCGTTGCTAGGGAAATGGTACTTCGTCGTTTTTCATCCCCCGAAATTCGTTGACCATTCATTCGAAAGCTCTCGATTTATCCAACCATATTATGTTAACTACTGCGAAGTGCGTGGCCAACAAGCTGAGTTATGAACATGGTTATTTGAATAATTGTGTACACTCAGGTGATCATTCTCAATAATTGATATTGTGAACATGATTGCAACCGCTTGTTAATTTCTGATGATTTCATTGAGATGGTGTTTCGATGATTTGATTCATAGCAGATGATCCGAATATCGGAGAACGGTTTGATTTGTGAAGCGATGGTTAAATAAGCTAAGGATTGTGTAACCTGGTGTAACCTATGTAACCGAAGCTGAAATTTGGGAGGGAGGCTCAAGGGAGAATGCTGAAGACGCCTGGGTGATCACTGATCAGCTGAGTGAGCTCCTAAGCCATTTTCTTTCCTATTCAACGCAGGAAGCTGAAATTTGAGAGGGAGGGTCAAGGGAGAATGCTGAAGACGCCTGGGTGATCACTGATCAGCTGACTAAGCTCCAAAGCCATTTTCTTTCCTATTCAACGCAGGAAGCTGAAATTTGAGAGGGAGGGTCAAGGGAGAATGCTGAAGACGCCTGGGTGATCACTGATCAGCTGAGTGAATTCCAAAGCCATGGAATGTGTTTTAGCCATGGACTAACTAGCCAAAAAAGCTTACGAAATTTAGTAACAAAATCTGGGACGAAATTTGGGACGACAACATGGATACCGATGATACGGAACTAAGGATCGTGTAACCTGGTGTAACCTATGCGATATTTTGTTATGACGCGGTTTATGAGTTATAAATATTTGACGCTATTATCTCACTTTTGGAAGTTAACTAATCTACAACCTATGATTGAAGACGGGTTTATGTGAAACGCGTGAGCTAAAACACATTGTGTGTTTCAATAATTTCGTCCGAAGTATGTAAATAGAGGTAACAGGGGGTCCAGGGGGCTTGCCCTCTGGCGAGGCGCGGAGCGCCGAGTTTTTTATCTTTTTATTTTATTTAATTTTCTTTTTTTTACTTGCACGACCACGAAGATTCCCCACCTTCAGCAGTACGGAGTACAGAAACTGGTACATTACGATATATTATCCTCCAAACACCTCTGAACGTGCATAAACAACATTTACCTTTTTTTTTCGTTTTTCTGGGGTGTTGGGGGTTTAAGTAAGACAAAAATGTGAACATTTTGAAAAAATATATATCACTGACGAAAATTACTCTGCCCCCCTCCCCCCCTCGTCGAACTGCAGTCATATCACAATTATTCTGCATCTTCGTTCACAGAGTGAAGGGTTTTTTTCAACCTTCTTCTCTGGGATTTGAGGGCTGTTTTCCTTTTACAAATTTTGGCTTCGTTCTTAAATTAATTCAGTTACTGGTAGAAGGTACGTTCGGGCCCTCATTCTAATCAGCCTCTCAGTCTGTTTCACCTGCTTTTGTTCTTCATCACAGGGTCATGGCCAGTTCCTATTCTTCATCACGGGGTTGTTCTTCAAAGTTGTTGTAGTAATCTTGATTTATCTGAAGTTCACCAGTCATAATCTCTAGTTATGTCCTCTCCAACAGACTTCCACCAGTAGGCACCACTTTCTTTATCTCTAGATCATCAAAATTGAGATCGTTATCATCCTTTCCACCCCAAAGCTCTACTCTGAAGCATCATCAATCAAAATGGCATCAACGATGTCTTCTTCTAGCGAAATTCGGCTGTTGTCAGCAAACGACAAACTCTGAATAATAAAAATCGGTGAAATTAAATTAGATTCTCATTTAAATGGATGCTTTTGACTAATTGAAATTAGGATGAGTATAATAATTGGATCCTGATTGAGTCCCAAGAATGTCCATTCAAATTTACAAATGTCTATTTAAATGGACGACCCAGGATGGACACAAAGTCCTGATGTACTTTTAAATGAACAGCTGTGGATCAATATAGAGTCCGACTGTCCATCTAGATGGACACTAAAAAAACTGAGTTGCTGAACAATTTTCACCCATATTTTCAAATCTTTATGGAGTATGATCACCAGGAGACTCTAAGAAACAAAATTCAATAAAAATTGATCCAAAATTGGATGATTAAACTACCAAAACATACCCAGAAATGATCGCTTCATTTTCTTCTCCATTCTGAGGCTTGACGCACTGATGAGAGATAACAATGATATGTATATTTGTGTTGCCACAATTCTGTGGCAACAGAATGAACCCATAGAAAAATATTGAATTCAAAATCATGGTCTTTGGGGAAAGGAGAGCAACTCAAAGTTGTGTCCATTTAAATGTAGAGGTTTCTTAAATGTAGAGGTGTCTGTAGAGGTTATAGGTTTTCATAGTTTTCTACCAAATATAGGTATATTTCATTCCTTCAGTTGCGCCGTTTTAACATAGTCGGTAGACGGTATGTGATAGATGGAACAATATAAGTCAAATGACAATCAAATCTCGACTGAAGTGAAAGCTGAGGATTATCTCAAGGCCTTCATAAAAGTCACTCCCTCTCCTGAACCGTTCATAAATTTCCGTTTCCTGATGACGTTCCGTCTATCGCAAGTTTCGTTCTCCCTACGTGATAAATAAGGACTTTTCCCCCTCCTGTCTACCCACATTATGACACCCACTTCATTACTACGTTCTAAGGACAGTGGCAATTCGACGAGTTCCTCGGGAGTGTTTCCCACAGTTCGTTTGGTTCCACGCACTATATTGAGATGGAAGTTGAGCCCACTTCTCGTTTCGCTGTTATGAATGAGAGGCTGGATGAGGAATCCATTCAAGATGCCGTCGTTCCGTTCGCTTTTAACTGGAGTCAAATGACGTGAGTGCCACCCGAATATTCCACTGATCGAAATATTTCGCTACCTATTGAAAAGTATTAATCTAAATTATCTGAATATCATAAATCTATTTAGTATTAAAAAAAATACCTTGAAAAATAATTGACGACTACGACAAAAAGCGTTGTCATTGTCAAATTCAGCACCCCAAAAACACGATGGTAATAAATTTTGTAAACCTGTATTATTCAAAATATGAAAACCTAATAAACTTTATAGTTCTTACTTTAATGTGCCTCGTGGTCAAGAATGGAATCCAGCTTGCGTTCGGGTCCGCATTTTCATGTTTCGGTTACTATATTAAATTTGCTTCCGTAGTAAGCCTTTTTACTACCAAATTATGCCTTACCTCAAAGTACATATAGACCTACGGTATTGAAATTTGGAATGAAGTACCATAGAAACGGCTTAAAAAAAAATGTAATTAAATACGAAAGACAACTTATCAGCTGAGGGTCTTCTTCTAAGACTGGTTTTCTAATCAACCTACTGAATGGGCTCCGAACTAACAAGGTCCACCGCTAGGAGCGCTAGGGGGGCATTGTCATAAAGAAAATGGTCGTTGACAAGGTTTTTCCCTTGTTGGTTCCTTGTGTCGCCCCTTATCGCTCGAAAATTCTTTCCCCTCAACCACCTCCAACTTCATCAATTCTTTTCTACAATGAAAATTAAATTACTAATAAATAAATAAATACAACATAGAATCTCACCAATTAACGAAAAACCAATAAAACAACAAAAACAACGCTAGTCTGTTACAAGTTACAAGACGCTAGTCTTGCATTGTCAAGCTTTCAATAAACTATTGCAACAAGACGCGCCGGGATAAGTAACATTGTAAAACTTCGGCCAACATTGACCCAACCTCAACCTGTAGAGTCAAAGTTAATTTTCTTTGCATATCCTGGGAGGCGCATGCCCCTTGAGTCGCCTAATCTATATTAATAAAATCGTAAGTATGTATGTCTGTACATCGGTTAAAATAATTAAATTTGGAGTTTCTGTTCCGTTTCAGCCTATTTGTAGACGATTTGTACCATTTTCTCAATTTTTCTCTGTCTTTCTGTCTGTGTTTGTCCGCTTTTCAAGGTTACAGGGGTCATTGGGCTACCGAATTTCTGTATCAATCCAACTTAAATTACAGGCTATTTGAAGTTTTTAAAATTGGAGCCAGAGAGGATGTTTTAGGGGATGGGGAGGTAAAATGTTGTATCTTGTGCATCATTGAACGAACTGGGGATCTAACCCTACGAAGTTGAAATTTAATAATGAGACTCCCTGATAGGACATCAAGGAACGAATGACCTCAGGCGCTCTTTCCTGGTCAGCTAAGTGAGCTGAATTTTCTCCTATTTACTCTAGAAGTTGAAATTCGATAGACTCATTAACTCTTCGCTATGAGAAAAATTAAATTGATGGGCTCTGTCTGATCAGGTGTGTTATCTAAACCATCTGCTTCTCTCCCTAAGAATTAGAATTTGATAGTCAGCTATAGGGCATTAAGAGATGAATATAATTACGAGTTCCATCCTGATCAGCTATGTGATTTAAGTTCTCTCCTGTTATTTCTAGGAAATTTAAATTTGACAAAGAGCTTCTGTTGGACAACAAAAGTCGAATGAAATGACATACTCTATCCTGCGCAGCCCATAAATTCCAACCGCTTCCTCTTGGACCACCAAAAACGTGAAATTTCCCCCCAAAAATACGCTCCGCGTACCAAAACAATAAACCTTTGCAATATAATTTGCCGCATTTTTCCAAGCAGTATCGCTCGATACTGTCCAGATACTGTGATACAATCCAGTATGTTTAGTTAAACGATTCTGCGGCCACTGAAAAGCGGATCGACTTAATTGCTCGTAATGGTGACAATTAATTAGGGCTGCTTTCGTTCATGAAGCTGCATTGTGTTAGAGCCGCTAGAGCGCAGAGCGATATTGTCGGACGCAAACCGCGTTTCCCTGGTGGGTGCAATTATCACCGAGTTCCCCTCCGGCTATTCGTGCCATTCTCCCGTTGAACCTGTCAGAAAGGGAGTTGACGGTATTCCAGAGGATTGTATATTTCCACCTGCAACCAAAAAAAAGTACGTTAGAATAGTTGTTTATTGTTACTATGTACGGTATCCGCCAATTTATAGATTAATAAATATAAGCAAGTTGGCCTGATCAGATGTTCTAATAATAACACGCAATTATCAGTGCCTAAGTTCGGAAAACAAACTTAAGCTGAAAAATGTACTTAAACTTCATTTAAACGTGCTAAAAAATAATAAAAACTGCAAAAAGGTAAAAACCCAAATTCTCGTTTTAAAACGCAAAATATTATTTAGACAGAGTTTTTTGCCATAAAATTGGTAGTTAACAACTTCTTTTTCCTCAAAGTCGTTAATTTTTTAATCAATTTAACACAATATAGTACGATAATTAACGAAATGTTTTCATTAAAGCAAACCTTCTCCCCCAAAAAATGAAATTGACTATACCGTTGGAAGGAGGATTAAATGAAGCCTTTATTTTATTTTTTATTTTTTATTTATTTTTTTTTTTTTTAGTTGTAAAGTTTTAAATATTTTCATAAATTTAATGTTTTTTAATGACCTATATGGTATCTTTAGGTCTTTAGATAGTACTTTTTAAGAACCCAAGCACACTATTCTTGTACAAAATTTAACGTTAATTTTGAAAATGAGGTGAAAAGCTGAAATTAAATTATGTAAAGTAGGGCAATTTGAGTTTACAAAGAAAAAACACGGGTTTTCTGAAGAAAAAGAAAACGTAGAAAAAAACATATCTCGAATAAGGATCGAGATAAATGAGGCATTTTACTACATTTTTAGGGTAGACTAACAGATAAAAAATTTTCGTAACTTATCCACTGCCACCCTGGATATAATTATGTTTATTGAAATGTATTAAAAATGGATTAATAAATTTGCATTTAATGAAAATTGTACGTACGTATTTACGAGTATAATGGCCATGGAACGGCATACGGAGCTCCGGAAGCCAACTTCCGGAATATTTGTCTCCCTTCTTCATCTTAAATAGTTCTGAAGTTATTTATTGTCGCTCCCAGGTGGCATATGAATATTTATATGCTAAACAAAATTGAAATAGGTGCTATGAAAATAAAGCTATGATGAAGGACAGTATCTTTAGTTATCAATTTGGAATTTGGAAATTTGTTTTGCGTTAGGTATCGTACGTAGTTTAGCGATCTATCGTACACTTAACGTATGTTATATGCAAATTAACTAATCAGAAATATGCATAATATAAATACTAATCATAATTCACCAATCTTTATGCCTATTGTTTTTGTTTTTTGTTGCAGGACGTCCCTGTTTATAATACTGAGCTTTATATACGCCAAACTCCTGGTTGTGATTTGTGTAGCCTACGTCGTATCGGAAGTAGTTACGCATAGTTTACCATTAGTTTACTACGAAGTGAGTTTCACATTCACCATTACTATAACCACTAACCTAATTTATAAAGTGCTTTTTTGAATCGTGCCTTTGACATGACCCTAGAATTATCCTAACTTTTTTTTTCAAAATTGTTGGATTATCGAACTGAATCTTGGAGAGTGTGTTTGGTATGCCTTATACTTGGATAATCCAAAAGTTTTAGGACTACACAAAGGAAGAGATTGAGAACCTGGAAAAATGTTTTTGTTTTTAAATTTTTTACCGAGTGTCACTCTGTTTTAAAGATTGTTCAGCCCTTAACTTAGCGGTGAAGCCAGAATTGCAGCATCTCACTCTGTTCTCAAAATATCGCTGATGAATCACTAAGAAGCGCGGTTTTTTCCAAAGATAAGTAGGTAATCTATGTTCATTATAAACCAATGATCTGCGTAGAAGGGCTATCTAATACAGAAATAATAAACCTTTGTGTAATATATTTCAGCGTTTTGATCTAGGAACTCCAGTAATTTTATAATTCCTTGAGGTTGATGCCGGATTCCCCGCGTACTCCCCTTGTTAGTATGTGACAATCTAATTATTATCGTGATTAAATTTTCTACAGTCTCTACTGTATTTTTTATATTTAATTACTATTTGAGGATAAAAGTGATCGACTATGACACAGAATTTAATCACGTGTAATTTTATTACCTATTTCTTTGTGGTGCTGCAAAAGAAAGGTAATTAAGGGAGGTTATCTGACCTGCGGTCTCGATATATTCTTGAATACACTTCGATAAAGGTATAAGAAATACCGCAGGGAAGTTAATGAGGTGTAAAAATAGCAATAGGTTAGCTATTGGTATAAGGCAATATAGATTTATATGAATACTGATCGCCTGAATGGGAGTTGAAGGCTGGAGATTGAAGGGAAGGGGCCAGCAGTGTTGTCGAGTGACATTGCTCCTGTTCACCTGAACGGTTCTTGATATAACAGTTGGTTAGACTGTTACAAGTATCAGGCATTCCAAAAATGGTCTCCGAGTTTCATTTCGATAACTCAAAAATTCTGTGAACCAGGTAGGGTGTGGGAAGTAACTTTTGGAAAACCTTGAATAGGTTTCCCCCTTTTTTTGTCTTCTTCTTCAAGTTTGTATTTACACTGTAGAATATAACATTCTCCAAGTTACCTGCCTATCGATTTCTGTAAAATTTCGAGAATTATAAATGATATTTTGCTTACTTTGGGACACCCTGTAGCATTTACACGTCTAATTAGAGGAAGGAGAAAATTAAGTTGTCGCACGATTTAATTCCAGTAAAATTCATAACAAATTCCATGTGAAACTAATAATATTAATAGTAGTAACGTGTAAATATGAATAGAAATAAGATGTTTTGAAAATCATAACGTAGGTACCGTAGGATGGGGTTACTTCAGACCACGTTTTCAGGGTTTTTTTTAGATTTCTCTGTCTTTATCTCTTCAATCGAGTTGGCCTTTCAATATGTCACACCTGCTCTATTCACCGTCATATTCCCATTTCAAAATTTAACATTCGAGCATTTTAACCCATGAAAAACAAAGGTAAAAGTGGTATAGTCATTACCCGTCGTGGGGGCAACTTCGGACCACTCGCGTTTTTTCACTCAAATAATCAAAAAATGAAGCCTAGGCTCGATATTACCCCCGTATTTTGCTACCAGATGGGTTCTCTCACCTATTACGACAAAAATATTTCATTTTTAAACATTTATTCCATACAAAACCAAACCAGAAATGAGCTGCCTTCAGAGCTGCCTCCAAAGTGTCTTGGGTATAATTTCTATAGGGACGGCCCCCGACTTTCTTTCGGTACTTTCGTGGCATGCCTGTAACACATGGAAAACACTGAAACATGAGTAAGCTCAATCAAAATGAGAAAAACACGTCAAAATGCGCTAAAACACAAAAAATCGGGTGGTCGGAAGTTGCATCCCAAAGTGGCGACTTTTAGTTTTTCGTTGCTGGAAAATTAACTAACAACTAAATAAACCATCTGATTTCTTAGTTAAATTCCTCATATAATTTTTAAGAAGTATGTGAACTTACCTTTTCGGAAAATCTAGCGGAAATATGTAGCTGCAGGCACACTATAAACACAACAGGAAAATGTGTCGAAATAGCTGATAACAAAAACGTGAAGAAAACTATGATAAGCGACGTCAAAAAACTTATCTTCAGGTTTCATGTAGGTTTGAGTAATTCGCTACCTATTGGGACCTTAATGAACTCCCTAATTTCATTTCTATGGCCGGTAGAAGGCTCTGCCCCTGCATTCCTACGCTGGTCTGAAGTTGTACCACCTGGTAGGAAGCAACCCCGTTACGGTACCTACACATCAAATACCATTATAAGGTAAAAATTATTATTTCTTCATTTGAAATTATCCTCGAATTCGATGTGGACAACATCCAACTTGGCGTTTAAATGCAAAAACATATCTTACACTTCATCCAACCATTACTTGATGGGTTGTTTTTTCTCTCGATTTGTTACAGGGTTTTTTCACTTACCTCTACGGTGCAAGCATATTTTTCCTTCTGTACGTTTTCTGCTTCCTTCTCCAAGAGAGCTCTTGCTGTCAAGGCGCCGAACCGAAACCGCCCAAACCCAAGAAACAGAAGAAAGAGAAAGAGAACAAAAAGAACCAGAAGAAAGAGAAAGAGGATAAGGAGAAGGAGAAGAAAGAGAGGGAGAAGAGCGAGAAGGAGAAGAAAGAGAAAGAGAAGAAGGAGAAGAAGGACTCGAAAAAAGATGGGAAAGACAAAGACAAAGATAAAGGGAAAGTGGAGCCCAAGGTTGAAGACGTCGCACCACCACCACCACCGCCTCCTCAAGGTCAAAGGAATTCTCGATCCAATATCTTCCAGGTGAATAATACAAAATCACAAATTTCGCATACTTTTCATTATCATTTTTACATGGAGAAAATGGTTTTATGTCCTCAAAATGAGATTAAGGGTATGATTAATTGTGGTCAATAGACTGTGTGTTCGAATAGAAACTAGGACATCAATGTTGTGTATTGATCCACCATTCCAGTGTTTTTATCAATTTATTTGCATTATTTAATGCATATAATAAACCATGAATATTACATTGGTTAAATGTTTCAAGAAAATCTAATGTCCTAATTTTATCCTTTAAATTCCCAAAGTAATAAATGCTCCTCTGTAATCGTACGTAATAAAAAGCGTTAGGAACCCTGTCCATAACAAAATAAATTGTAACAACCTGATTTTCACGCAATATTTACGATTTATAAACTAGGTATTGATCCAAGTCAGTGAGATATGCAGGAAGATAACTTAGATCCCTGAAATCCTCTTTTCAGTGGTACATTTCAGTTTTAGAATAAAGTTTGTTTTTGATAGATAGGTGTTTTGCAAATAGAAATTAATCTGGTATGGTGATTGGGTAACCATAATCTGCATCGAAAACAACTATTAACAGCTTCTGAGACCTCGATATATTGGGTAGTAGGTACGTACTTACCAAAGGTAAAATAGCCAAAGTACTACGTACTGATCATAATTTCATCCAGATATTTCATCAATGAATACATACGCAATAAATGCATTAATAATAAAGTTTTTTTTTTTTTTTGTTATTTGAACAGTACGTAGGTAACTATATTAGGCAAGAGACAATTTGGAACTTAATTTGTGGATCACCACAGAAAAAAATGAACACTTCTCAAATTTCAGGATGACTAGTAGCGAAGTTTTGTCCCATCCGATCAAGGTTTGAATATAGTGAGACCTAACGCAATTAATTTGAAATTTCTTGTAAGCCTTAACTGACCACCCACAACTTTACGAGTATATACTACTAAAACTACCCACTACTTTATATCTGAATAAAAGGAATTTCACACTACTTTGACCGTGGAATTGTCTCCAAGCGAGCCAGAGTAAAAAAAAGTATAAACCGCTGGTAACTCATATTATTCTGAAGAACTGAGTAAAAAAAAAATCCCGGATTAGTTGATCTGCTGATTCTAGCAAATTTTTATAGAAAAAGAAGCTATTTCAATAGATCCAAATTCATGACTGAAAAAATTTATGAAAAAAATTCTTAATTTGAAATCCGTTGTCCTTCCAGACGATAACTCTCCTTAGGATTGAGATAAAACCGATAAACTGAGCTCTTCAAACGAAAGGATGATTTCGTTTGCCAGCCTTTTCTGAGTGCAATAAATCGATCAAATTTCAAAAATTTCCTCAAAAAATCAATACAATCGGCTTAAAATCGTTAAATTTGTATTTTTTAGTAGAATTTTAGTGAGAAGTAGTTTATTAACGATGAACTAGAACATTAAAAATTTTATCCAGAAATTTATCTTGAAAAAAGTATCTACTCATATTTCATTAATATTTCCTAAAAAATAGATGAAAGCAAAAAAGCTAAAAATCCAAAATCTGTTTTGAGTTGCCGAATATTATTTAGAACTTTTTTTTTCTCCATAAAATAGGTTCCTAGTTAACGATTCCTTCATAATATACTACGATAATTATTTATGAAAATTCGCTCATACGATCATACTGCATGGCTGCAACTTTTTCGGAAGGGTTAAAACCTGGTTTTGCTACTGGCCATCCCAAAATTTAAGATGCCTTTTTCCGTGGTTATCCTTCAATTTCGTTTAGCAGTAAAGTTAGTTTTAATTTACATAAATCACTTAACGCACATAGTAGTTTTTAGTTGCTTTTGTGTACTTACCTGTGGAAACAAATTATGTGCCAACTCTAATTTGAATGTAGCACATGGACTACCTACTTACGTAACAACTATAGATCTTCGTGACCTACAAGAACATTTTTTCGTGATTTCATGAACCAGACTTTTTTACTGATTTCAATCCCATTATTTTCTTCAATCCAGGGGGAGTTCATCCAGGATTCGTCGAATAGAATTTGAGAATAAGATATTTCACGGTAATCCTGAATAGCATGTCAACTATCTATTTATCTTTCAGTAAATTTCTACCGTCTTAGTGTGAACAAGTAAATTTATCTCAGAATTTGAATTTATCGTTAAAAGTTTGAACTGCAACTAAATCATAGGGTTTGGTGACTTTCGGGCTTGATAAAGTCATGGTTCAAATTGCCCAGAATCTCACTAGGCAGTCAAGATGATAATTTGAGATCGACCTTTTGCGAGCTGATTTTCTTTGAATCCTCCTAATGGTAGCCATTTGCGTTATATAAAATGAGCCAAATTCAAATCTTTGTTACCTATATATCTTCAAATGCTCATCTTATTTGTATAGAAATTCCATTTGGGATCATTGTCATGAAGTAGTTTTGAAATATCTTAAAGAAAATACTGTAATTCATCCATATCGACCTATTAATAATGTACAAAGTCCAATTATTAGTCATTTATTAACGACTTTCCTTTCCCGTACTTCAATGATGAGTATCTACACTAAATAGGTCTAAAAATCCAAGTTCAATCTCTTCAGTATTCTAGTCAAGTCAAATATATTTCCCAAAAATTCAAGGATTTTTGACATGATTTCGACCGCGTAATTTTTTTGTTTTTCTGATATTTCACAATTGTCTGCGGTTACCGATTTAGGTTGATCGTCGTAAGGAGGGTAAAACTATAGTATAAATGAAAAGAGGTGTGGTGTTTTTATTATGGCTTTTGGCGGTAACGTAGTCAGCTGTTGAAATTGCGAAAAGTCACAAAAAATGTAGGAGCAAGAGAGAGAACCCCAAATGTTTGAGTTGAGAACCGCCAGCAAAGAAAAACATTGAAGCATATATATGTTTTTGGGCTTTGATTAAACGTGTCGTATCCCTTCTAGTAGTGTTTTTGTTACCACGTTCAATACTAATAAACCATTATTTGGATATATGGTTATGAGAAACTTAGAAATTCAACGAAAATAGGGGAACTTGATAATTGGTTATCCCGTTTCAAACATGTGACGGAAAGTTTTGCAAGAGCCTCAGCCCAAAATCATGTAGGTATACATGTTAAAAAACTGTTCAAGTAGGAATACAATTTTAATCGACGGATTTTGGAGCTCCCTGTGTTCTCCAATTTCTTTAGTTTTCCATTAACGTTTTTATTTTGTTGAAATACATCATTCCGTGTATATTTTATTTTTACTTGACGACGAATTTGCTTTTCATGGTCAGAACGAAGTTTACCCGCGCAAAATGCGCGATGTAGTGCGTCAGAAGTCGCTCTCCGATGCGGATAACGTTACGGTGAGTTTTCCAAGAAAAAATGCCAAGGCAATGCCCGCCCTCTACTCTCACTTGTCTCGACTATTAACGTTTTCCTGTTGTGAAAACTGTGTCCTAATATATATTTCCCTGCAAAGATTCATTGGAGAAATCCCCCTTGTTTTATATTTCTTATGGCCTGCCTTAACCTTCCTTTCCTGTTGTGGGATCACACCCGAAACTAGCACGTGACGAAACTGGCCTGAACGAGGTGCTTAGGGGCAAAATTTTGGTACTTGGATGTGGGGTGAAAAATTGTATTTTGGTGAAAAGACTGTGAATACGATGGGGTAAATCAATTCAACATTAAATAGTTAGTCCGTGGAACAAGTTCCCCGAGACACTGGAAAAAAGTAATGGTTATGGTGTGTTGCCTTGTCCTTAGTGAGTTGGATTGGTTGAGGGTGAGAGATTTTTCAGGCTTCTCTGATTAGGTCATTTATTGAAGTGTGCTAAGCGCTCTCGCCAATATATGGCCTCTTCAGAGCATATTTTGTGATAGAAGAGTTGTTAAGTATTTATATATAAGTTGGGAGTCCTCCTTGTACATCTTGATCTGACCAGTTGTGGATGGTCACTTCACTAGGGGTCAATTTTGCGCTTAAATTGAGAAAAATACAATTTTTATGTGGAATGACTTCAAAATGACCTGCGAAACCTCAAATTAAAGTTTCCCATTTCAGACTATGTGTGTCATTTGGATTTCGTAACCATGAAGCTCGGCCATCGTCCTTCATATGCCAGCACCCATACTTTGCCATAAATCATGCTCAGAATGCCATTGTGTGGAGGAGGCTTCAGACAAAGCATTCCTCATCCACCACCTTCACTTGATGTTAGTGGCCTGACGGGGCACACACAACTACACATACTCAGGCTGAGTCGCTGTAGATTCTCACTCCGTTCGTCAATGATAACGTATAGGCACTTACACTTCAATTGAAAATGAAAAAAATTGTTTGGCCTTCTATTTATATCATTTTACACGTTCTGATTTCGTTTCCAATCATGTTAAAACCATAGTTTGCAGTTTGTATCCACTCTCGCGATGTATTCGGTTCAAATCAGTGATTTCAATGCCCATCGCTTTGCACATCAAACCGATATGTTTCTATTTTCTGCTGAAATACGCTACATACTTGATATTTCTAACTTCAAGCCCTATCAAGGCAATCGCAGTTGCTTCTAAGAGTTTCATTTAAACGCTGATTAAACAGTGAGTTTTGCCGATGTGTGTTTGATTTTAGTGAACTACAGTTTACCCTTAACTGCAGAAATACCTCACACTAAAAATAACTTGGAAAGTACATTTGGTGATCCATATCCCAACATACATTGAGCATTTTATGCCAACATATGGAAAATGTATGTTGAATGCCTCAACTTAGTTACTTCGTGATGCGTTTTCTGTATCTATTCTGTAAAATATTATCAACTCTCAGTTAAAATATGAACTTGTGGAAAATGGTCGTGCCTCGAATGCCTTGTTAACTAGAACCTCACAGAAAATTGACTGAATTATTGTTTGACAACAACAAATTAGATCAGATTGGGTTATTGTACGGTTTATCAGTCCCAGAAAGCAGGCGTATATTAAGAACTACATTTACGTCCATCATTTAAATAGTAAAATGTGGTAATCTCTCTGAAAAAAGAACAATCTCTTACCTCCTTGTAGATTTAAGAGAACAAAAATGATGTCCTTCCCTCTTCTAAGAAGTGGCTTACTAAAGTATGTTATTCATAGTTTCACCAAAATATAATTTTCCATCCCACGATCAAGGAAGTACGGTTTCTGCCTCAGGAAATAGCTGTTGTACATGTACTTACTATACCTACCAACTTTAACATTTCCACTCTACAGCACTTGAGCATTTTTTCAGTTTTCGGCGTGCTTTGCGGTGGTTTGTTTTACAAATACTTCTTTCACCTTTCTAGAGATGATCTTGAATTGTGGAGTGGTTTTTACTTTGTTTATGTTTTTATTTTTTTATTAATGGTGTCTGCACATTTGTTAGTGCGTTCAGGGTAGAAGGGAGTTATGTTTAATTATATGTTGAGTAAGAAGTGTGTGGTTTTTCATAGATTACAGTGAGTACTAGATAATGAAATTAGTCAAAGAAACCCGGAATTGTGCGTCTGCTTCAGGTTATTCAAGAAGAAAAGTAATAATCTGATCAGTGTACATGGATTTTGATAAACAGACTGATTTATGCGTCTAGATAATTATTTCTGGAGGTTGTGTTGTACTGTTCCCTCAAAGATTGCAGCAAATCATAAAAGGTCAATATTTATTGCATTTTAGAACAACTGAAATTATTGCTCAACAAATTGGTGTTATTGGTAGAATTTATATTCACGCCATTTCTTCTAGCCTTCCTTCGAGGTTGCATCATCCGGATGGCAGTTGAAAGTACTTGGCAGTAAGGAGTCTTCTAGATTACAGTTTATTCGTAAAGTTAAATTCCTGAAACCTGAAAAGATGTTAAACTTTCATATTGCGTTTGCCTGTTGTACAGTTATTTGGAGCGAAGGAGTGAATTTCCAGCGATCCGGTTTGTCTCATTCAATTCACTGAAAATAAATAGACACCGATCAAAATCCTACAGAAACACGTTGCTCTTCTGTTGAATGTTTCTGACATCAGATTTATGAAAATCTATACACAAAATATCACTCCTTGAATTTAATGAATTTAAGAAGATTTAACAATTATCACGCGATCTGTATTTTTCAGCCGAATTCCGTAAACATTAACGTATAAGTTCAATACAACCATGACATACGGCTTCCTGCAAATATTTGATGCAGTTTAACTTCTATAGGATCTCGATAAGCTGATGAGCTCTTTGTTTGTGAAGTTCAAGAGAGCTAATCATATAGTCATTCTGTCGGCTTGTCATTCTGTGGAACTCCATTCCTATTTGTGTAATGGTTGAAATATGTAGAGTACAAAAAGTTGAAATAAAGTCATATTTCAACCACCCAAATTGATAAGTTTAAGAGAACATAAACGGCCTAGTATCAACTTTCTTTCTTGGGTTTCACATTTATCATAATCATACAAGACAATGTACACAAGATGATGTTTATTAATTGTCGGTATTGAACCATCAGCTGGTGAACTCTCTTGTTTACAAACAGAGTAACACGCTTTCTTTCGATAGGGGAAGCCGGTAGCATCATTCCATTGATCGGAGGCCGAGAGGGTAAACGCGCAGTTGAGACCTCGCACATGCGCACAGTTCGAGTCGGTTCATTCGTGCTCTTCTAGATCTGGATCACGTCTTCCTTCCAGGAGACTGTTTATCTCCGCCGTGAGCCAAACATCATGCGCGGATCCTCCACAGATGCTTTTTTGTACGAGATGCTTCACTTTTTCCCTGAGCGCCCTCAGAATCTGTGCTCCGTCGGTCTTCCTTACTTTTTCAAGAGAGCTTATCTCGATCCTTTTTCAGAGTAGACTGAGATTCTTTCGCTTCTGTTCTTTTCCTACAGCAGATGCGGGAAGGCACGAAGTTGTATACCAGTTTCTCCTTTGAAAACCTCATATAAAAGTAGTGGTGGCTACATTTCAATGTAGACCTATTTCTGCCTCAGTTCATTCTTTAAGCTACATAAACTATAACTTCCTTGATCCTACCTAGGTAGCCCGAGAATTCCGCTTTCTTTTGGAAGGCGAACAATTAATTATGATACCCGAGTTTTTCACGTAAAATCAAATTTCCAAACGCATTATTGTAATACCTCTTATCCCATTCTGGTCTACATCTTCTTAATAGTCCTGAAGCTAGAATTTTTTTAACTACCTCATCAGCAGCAGAAGGTTTGGATATCAGATACAAGATGTCACCTTGTATGTTCAAGAAAAAAATTGTCTGGCAAGTTCTCAGGGCTGGTTTAGCGTTCGTCACAAATTTTCAAAATTTAAAAAATTGCTGCTGGTATCTATAACCTATTACAATATTGTTAATATTATTTTGGCTCAAGCTCTTTATACGCGGGTTACCATTCAAATCATCTGAGTTTTCTTCCGTTCTTTTGTTTTCAAAATACTGTGTGGTCAATTATAAACATAAATAATATCATATAATAATTATGATTGCTGTTCTTGACGTAATTCCTGTCATCATTTTCAAATTTTCCTGTCTGGTTTGGGTAAATTACTCAAAACATTTGTCTGGCGAGATATTTTTCGAATCACCACCCATAGTAGGTACGTCATTTCAACGTGAAAAATTTTCGAGCTGCTCGTGAAGTAATTGTTCTCAAAATTTACGACTTTTAAATCCTCATGTGTATCAAATCCACCCAGATTTCATGTCAGGTTTTGTGAGGTACTCTTCAGGCAGGCCTGCAATGATGCATACACTATGCTTGCTGTTCATGACGTAATTTCTGTCAAATTTTTAAAATTTTGAAAATTTTTGAACGCTAAATCCACCCTGAGAACTTGCCAGACAATTTTTTTCTTAAACGTACAAGGTGAGATCTTTTTTATCTGATATTCAAACCTTCTACTGCTGTTGAGGTAGTTAAAAAATTAAAAGCTCCCGGATTATGATACACGCTAATCTTCTACAGTTTTCGTTTCGGTTGGGTCCTGGACCAAGGTTTCAATAATTCGCTATTCATGGATCAAACATACAACATCAAATAATGATGCAGACATGCATGGATTAAACCCGCAACGTGCGCAAAAGTAAAATCCTGAAAAACAACATTTTATTGTTCTGGAATTTGGAAGAGGAAGCACAGGCTCCTTTTTTTTGCGAGCGCTTTCGGGAAATACGATGCCCCCTTCCTCAGGGTTTCTAAGAAGTCCGTCGGCAAAAACCTGAAAATCCAGACATTTTATTTATTGTTTTAGTTATCCGATTTTGTGGTGGCTTAACCATAACCATAGATTGATAACATGACCTTGAATTTCAAATTATTCTCAATGCATCGCATCTCGGACAGACTAAAAATTTACATTGTGCATTCCATACTGTTGGCGCTCTCGAATAATTTATTTTACGTATTCATTCTATATGACCACTCAGCTAACACGATCTGTAAATCGGCGCTGTAGACGTTTTCCATGAGAAACCGAATATTGTACCAGGTTTTTTTTTTTTTTAAATCAAAGGCTCAAACAAAAGTCTATGTGGCCACTATTCACTGGAGCGCAACAATCTATTGTTATATGTAACCTCCAAATTCGAATCATATTATCATTCGTGATTTGGGTTATTTTTATGTTCAATTTTCGGACCGCTAAAAGTTTTTGCTTGGAAATCATTCTCTATCCGTGAAATCCAAAAAAGTCTGCTAGGATGAGTATGCTACTTCCTCGTATCAGTAACTGTTATGCGTAAATTGGCATAGGTAGACTAAAACTGATGCTGATGTAAACGTCAATATCGTTCAATTAGAAAAATGAGAAAGTGAAACGTGATGTAATTTGCGTGATGTAAAACACGAATCAGAAGAGAAACTGCGGTGCGCTATTTTTGCATACAAAAATTGGACTACCTCCCCCGAAAGTGAAAAAAATTCATCCATTACCTATAGGTAGGTAGATTCGGAAAAAAAAACTGACGTCGTGAAGTAGTCAACAACCTTCCAAATTTTCTACTCAGAGGGAATACAGAACTGTCATATACGAGTCTATAGTGGTTTCAAATAATTATTGTGACCAGTCTGCTGAGTTGATAGCCTCTACAACGTTTTTAATGCCTTTAACAGTTCATGTGGGTACCACCAAGTTGCAAATTTTCTCTACGTCTGAAACTTCTCTCCGCTTAGGTTCTTATCAACTTTTAGAATTGAGTCATTTTAATAAGGCTCGCAATAGTCCTCACGGAAACCAACCAGCTCACAATGGAATGTGAATATCTCTTTGTATATAGTCATAATCATAAACTTAGTTTCCTTTTCACAAACTCTATCATAGTCCCCTACATAAACTAATTTTCGTGCATCGCAGAAGTTCCTATAACGTAGATATTATGTAGTTAACCCCTAACATCTTAATGACGGATACCCAATGATCAAAGCACTTACATTTACATTTTTAAATAGAAGTAAATTTAATTCTCAGGACTTTAATATTAACAACATCAATCTACAACCAGTAGTTTCTGTCGGCGATCTTCAAAGTATGACGAATCTGTGACGTCACAATCTGTAGGAGAATTTAGTGTTGCCCTTAATTTGACTTCAACCTCGAAAAATCGTAAACCAAAAACTATTAAGCGTAGCGGAGTCCACCAAGTGTTACAATACTTCCGATATAATCTTCATTTTTCTTAAGAAAAATAGAACTTGTGGGTATCCTTCATTGTGACATGTCTGCTTGCCACATCTAAACCAAACTTGAATGCTGTTCGTGTTAACCTATATTGCTAGTCGTTAAATGATGCTACAGGAACTATGTTACATTGTAAAAAATGCAATCAATTATTAACACACACGTATCACAAAAATACTGCAAAAACTAATCACGTTGTATGGTCCCAGTACCCCGAAGAGCTTAGGGATGTTATGTGATTGACCGTTAAAGTTATCGAATTTCCCTAAATTCGGTATGTACTCGTATCTAAAATCATCTTTTTATGGATGATAACTTTGCGTCTATCAGTATATTTTGGTGTAGTATGTGAACGGTATTCAGAACTGCATAAACAAGAATATCACTCATGGGGCAAAAAAATCAAAGTTTGTGAAATAATGCTATTTGTTGCCGCTTTTTCCCCTCACGATTTTCAAAAAATCAGGTGAGTTGCTGTTTATGTAAGTATATACACCGTATGAAATCTGATACCTCCCATTCTGTACACTACAGTTGTGTAATGTACAGTGTCTCTTGATTTACTGAAATATACCTAACCGAAATGTCATGATTTTACTCAGAAAAACATCAGCACCTACAAAAGGTGTGTGATCTTTGCACCACATGCCTCTCCATTAGACTGGGTAAAGAATACCATTCAAGACGAGTCTAATGTAACTCAGTTGTTCGAAACTTTAATTTATTTAAATTTGATTGAACAGGGGAACCAAATTTTGACAAAATTATGAATTCGTACCTCACAAAAAACAGTGAACTTAAATATACTCCACACACATCCACAAAACTACAATACCTATATTTGAAAGAATTATTTTTTAATCGGAAAGAGCAATAGCTTATCATTTTTCCCACACTATTCATATTTGTAGAAATATGTTTTTTTTTTTTTTTTTTTTTTTTATCGGGGCAGCAGTTTTCCCAACGTCTTATTGTAGGTTGCAGGGGCTTACCAGGAAAGGCTGATTTCTTTATTGAATTCCTAGCGTTTTCCACCCCTACGCTTTTCGAAGGAAAAGAAAAGAAAAAATAGCTGGGAAGGTCTGGGGAATATATGAGGGAGTTGAATGATTATCTGCTGGCTATTCCGGAGAGTAGTCTGTATAATATTATATATGGTCTTGCGTTGTCATGCAAAAAATCCGACTTCGAGTTGAACTCCAGGACGTCTATACTTTATTGGGACTTACGAATTGTTCAAAATTTCTCAGTGTAAATTTACACTTTGGAACTTTTTAGAGGCTGCTATAATGCGTATCACTCACCCGTATTATAAAATACGTATTCCGACAGCTTGGGAAATATGTATGTGTCTCCCAGTTTCTCACACAATATCTGTGTGTGTCTCAAGAATTTGATTTATACCAGATTTGAATAGCAGGTACGTCCTAATCAGTTCTTAACACCCCCCCCCCCCCCTCACCATTAAATTGAAAAGGAGAGCTTGTATGTAGTGTGAGTGCATATTTTTGTTGATAAGACTTTACAAAAAAGGCCTTTTTGTCCTTAAAATGGTTTTATTTTTATTTATTTAATTAATTTCCAGCTGGGGCTTCTTACTTGTATTTTTCTTACGCAATGATATTACCTAGGGAGTTTTTGCAATCTTACTTCCTTCAAAGTCGTTCAGCTTAGTCGTTGTACAAAAAAAGGTTTCTCTAGCACAAGCAAAACAGAAGCAATAAGGAATCGTCGTACAACTCACTGAAACGGTTCAAAAGTCACACTAACGTGACTACACTACACTTTAAATCATCATTTAAGCCCGAATCGTAGAATACGCAGTTATCTATGCTAACGTATAATGAACATATTCTTCCATAATGGAAGAAGTATTGAATTATCAACAACTTTATCTATATGGTTTACTTTTTTCACCGGAAACAGATGTGATACTAAAACAGTACTTGTTGGGGCAACATTGAAATTCGCTAAGGGTTAGGAGAATCAAATTTGGGAAATTCAATATGATCAACGATCAAGACGTACATTACATGTACCTGCGTGCCCACCTGCACCTATTACATATGTACCATATTTAAAAATTTTTACTCTTGGCCGATCACGTTTCATTATTGCAAAAGTTTCAGTCATGCAGCATGATCGTATGAGCGACTTTTCGTAAATTACCGTATTGTATACTGTTGAATTGTTTTGAAATTTGAGCTTTTTGCGTGCAAGGATATTGTTAACTATTAATTTCATGGCAAAAAAGTCTTCTAAATAATAATCTCCTATTCAAATATAAGTTTTGAATTTTTAGCTTTTTTTTGCAGTTTTTATCGATTTTTCAGCAAATTTTAATGAATTTTAAGCACATTTTCAACATTTTTGAAGGTTCTACTTTATAGTCAATAAACTTTATTTGAACAATATTCTTTCAAAAAAACCATTTTTAGTGATTTTTTTAGTAATTTTTTTGACATTTTACCTATTTAATGAGCTCAAAAAGTTCTGGCCAACAAACTCATCCTTTCGTTTGGAAAGCTTGATTTTTTTGGCGCAAGAACGGCATTTCTATCTCAATTCTAAGGAGAGTTATCGTCTGGAATGACATATAAATAAATAAATAAATATATATATATATATATATATATATATATATATATATATATATATATATATATATATATATATATATATATATATATATGACATATACATACATACATACATATATGTACATATGAAAAACCGTTAAACTCTAGGGTTCGTTTCAGAATGCCTCAAAACGGATTTCATTGAAGAAAATTTTCAACAATTTTGATTTTAAAAATTTCCGAGCCATTGCAATAGCTTAATTTTCTATGAAAATATGCTGAATGATTGAAAAAATATTGACGATGTGCATAGAAGTTACTACGCGAAAAAGGGCGAAAACTGCATTCTCTAATGTGTCTCTCATTTCTGTAAGTTGCACAATCCCTAACCATTTCATCAAAATCGATCTATCAGTATCAGAACTTCGTCTATACCAACCAATTTCAGATTTACGCATGTTCAATGATTACTTATTTCAACGGAATTAGTAGGATGCCATATTGAGACTTTTACTCGATTATCCTCCCAGTTTGAACGATATCGGACTGGAAGTAGATCATGAAGCTTCAGAATCCTATAAGATACCAGCATAATTTAAATGAGGATGAATCTTACAAACAAACCATCTTTTTTGATAATCACGAATATTACAACGTGCATGTCATCGAAGTAGAAACCAAAAAAACTTATTATAGGTTATTGTCATGGAAGGTTACATGCATATTCGGAGCTGTATTCGGCTTTCCTTGAGCCATGAATAGGATTTTTCTATTCGTTCAACGATTCGACTACTTACCGTTGGAACTTTGCACATAATATTCGTTTCCATTTCTATTCGTGATTCCTCCCACTACAACAGCGTTGCAAAAACTCTCTAATATAGTCATCCAGTGGACGGATCAACCATGTCTGTGTGATCTGTGAGTTATCAAAACCTTAGTTACTTTTTGAGAGCCAATAAAATCCCATCTACATGGCAGCTGCTAGAAATACAGTTGGATGGTATTAATTATACAGAAAATTTCATAAAGAGTCCATAGTATGACTCCAATTCTATTTTTTAGATCAAACATTATTTGTAATTATGTCTCTAATCTTCTGGTCTGTGGCTTAAATTGGGATCTGGACTTCTTTTGAATCTGCACTAAAACCTAATACTGATCCTAGATCGCTTATCTCTATGGTGACGGGGGCTATATCAGCATGGCTTGATACTTGAATTGCCTGAGGAGCCTGTATGTAAAAGTTTCGCGATATTCTATTATAGCGCAATAAGTCTTAAATGTAAATTTGTTGAAATAAAAATGCAGATTTGTTATTAGCATTTCAGATCATTGGAAGTTTCAATGGCTTCAAACTGATTTATGTTACACTTGAGCGACAATACTGTTGTATTTGAAAACATCAGATTCTTGTTGAAAAAAAAATTAATTCACGAAAAAAGTTTTATTTGTAATCACGAATATAGATTTAGTGTTTTCTTTGTTTTATGTTATTTATGCATGTGTGTTTCTTGAATTCCTAATATCAACATACAGTCTAAGAAAAATTAAGAATGTTTGAATATCAAAAGGAGGAAATTGCCAAAAACCTGAAAATTTCGTTGATATCAGCTGTGAACAAATCGAAAATTCGTTGATTTGTATTATTTGTCCGCCTATGATAAGTATTGATATTTTATTAGGAATGAATATAAGGAATAGTTGGGTCTCTTTGCCTAGAATTTAAACGCAAATTGTTAAATTCCGCTTAATTAGGGCTTCAGTTTTTAGTTTCTGGTGAAGTCTTCTGGAAACATTAAATTGGTTTAAAAATACTAAAGTTTCAATTAGAGGACATTGCAGCAAAAAAGGTCGCTTTCTCGATATTATTATTGATATTCTCCACTTATTAAACAGTTACCCGAAACGTGGGGTTTGGTTTGTATTAAGTTGCCCAGAATCTATTAGCTAATATTGTCTTATGAATCAGGGAATGGGAACGCTGAAGAAAAGCAAATCCGGAGGCGATCAGTCGCAGGAGCGTCTAACCGATGGACTGGATATCGAGGCAGCAGCCATCGTCCCAGTGGCGGCACCTCAGGGGCGCAAGAGGAAGACATCTCAGAACTCCTGCAGCCATGGAAGTTTCTTCTTGAGAGTTGGTGCTATTGGTAAATGAACCCCTTCTTATTGATAAATCGATTGAACTAGAGTTTACTAACTCACAAGGTGGGAAACTAAGAACAAGTTCCGGATCAGGTGGTGAGACTGTCTCCAGTAGGTACTTGAGCTAAACAAGTAGGTAATTAATGTCCCTACTCGGTGAAACATGGGATGCGGGATTATCTTAAGAACATCATCAAAGCAGCTATCCATGGTTCTTGACTAACCAGGTCGAGGAACACGTTTTCATTCCAGTATTCTCGTATATAGTTCGTGATCTTATCTATGTGTTCTTAATGTGACTGACTGAGGATGTAGTAAAGACCATGTGATGACAGTCCCCTCAAGGTAATATGTCTTCAAAGCCAGGATGAGCTTGTGGTGTATTCTGGAACCTCTTATAGGTACATATATTGGACCTTCCAAAATGTATTTCAAGGTACTGTCTCCTCTAGATATTTTTATTTTTCATGCTTTTCATATTCAAGAAAACTAGTGTTTCTGAAAACAAAATTGATTTCCCTCTGATGGTTAAATATTATCAATAACTTGTTAAGATCATGTAACGTGATATGGTGTGCATCATATTATTCTTTCTGTTTAGGACGAAATGTACCTATGCCGCACACTAACTTCTCTCGACCCTAACTTAATCTTTTCCAGAGAACTTTCTGCCAAAAGTATATCCATAGTGATTGACAATAGCAAATCACTAGGATTTTTATCTTAACGAAAGAAGTTAGGTACTAGTTTGATACGAGGTATTCGAATTTATTCCTGTATATTTACATATGTTCCTGAAAAGACCGTATGCTCACTGGTATGATTGGAGGGTCAAGAAATGGAGCAGTCAACCCCTGGTAAAGGTTTTGCCTAAATCTGTCTGCCTTGATGCCGTCAGAGTCGCTGATATAGTAACTGGCATTGGTTGACTGCAACAGATCAGATGGAGATCTTATTCCTTCCATCGAAATAAGACTCAAAAGAGAAAACTATTCTACACGGTGATTTGAAAATGTATAGCAATACCTGACCACTAATAGTTCGTTAACTGTTTGGTTAGGTTATTGGTGTAAGTAACACTTACTTCCTCTGATGACATTATTTTTCTATTTTCTAGCTTTTGGTCTTGCCACGATGATCTACAACGGGCTGGAGTTTGGAGCATTCTTTGAAATACCGTTCAACTCTTCTTGCTATCAGATCCTGAGAGGTGTCAACCCAATTTTACAAATGATCTTCACTTTCATGCAAATGTACTTCATATTCATGAATTCCAGAGTGAGTATTGCGCCAACGAATATTTTAGCTATTCACGGTCTAGAGTGGAGGGGCCAGTGTTGGACACTTTAAGAGAAATTTTGTTTTTGACAAGCAATTAAGTTGTTTTTTCGTTTGTTCAAACTTGAATCTTACATCTACTGCTGCTTCAGGATGTCCTCAAACTGCTCAGTATTGAGAAAATCACTAATTCAAGCCAAAAAACATCATAAATTCGTTTTTTTAAATCAATTTTTTGATACAGTATTTGACAGCCAAATTTTTGGTTGCATCTGTGATCGACACCCCATGATTGACACAGCAGTTCTTCTGCAATAAATTAATCCGTGTATCATAAAACATTTATTTCAACATTTTATAAATTAATTGAGCATTCGAACTTAGTTTTAATAATCTAAATATAAAATTAATATGAGTATTCATGAAGACAAAGATGATAATATCACAAAATAGGTAGGTACAAGGTTTTCTCAATACCATAAGTACAATACGTTTCTAATAAACTACTCGTAGCAGCTTGTGAGTTGCTATGTATTTATATAAATATAAAAATAAAGAACGAATGCAAGAACGAATAGAGATCCATATTGACAGCATTGTTAATTTCTGAGGGTAGCATCAGTTTGGGGACTAGTAATTGATATTTGCATTTTCACATGTTATCTTTGATTATTTCCAAAAACTGATAACATACCTAAATGTAATCTACACAAAAAACTGATTGAGAAAAACCATGGGAACAATCAAATCTGAAAATGTGGTGGGCATGGTGAAGCAGAATAAAACGCTTACTCCCGTAGCAAAATCACAAGAAACAGCACCAAAGAAAAATCAACTCGAGGTTCTGTTGGGTTCTCTAGATTCCATAAAACCCCGCCTGAAATCATTTACTGCCTTTGTACTCGTACTTCACTGAGAAGGTATTTTGTTTCAACATTCAAAAGGATCAAGCCAGTAAAACACTTTTATGCCTTATTATTTAAACTTTTTGGTGAGATGTCAATTACTAGGTCCTCGTCAAACACTGGTCCACCACCTGTAACAACTGCGGGGAACGCAGGGTACAATGGAACACTTCTTTTATTCTTATTTTTCCTGGCTTCATTTTCATTTCTAATGAAGTCAAAGCGGTATAGGAATACCTACTTTTTAACATGTCAAAAGACTATTGCTAGGTTTCCTGTCGATTGTTTACCACACAGTCATCACTATAACTATTTTAATTTTGCTTGACTTTTGTTATATTGTACCCCCTACGTGGGGTGCCTTGAAACAGTCCATGGGGCACAGTGAAACAAGGTGTGTTATATGAAAACATCAGCTCCATTTTTCGGAAAACTACCCATTTATTTTGAAATACACAAATAGAGAACCTGAATTGTAGTAACTACAGGTTTGAAACATCCTATTACATTATATGACTAGGTCAAAAAGAATCATATTTTCATTAGAATTAAAATCTATTACTCACCAGGCGACTAGGTACAAATAGTTCTTAAAACATTCGTCCACTACAAAGTTTCTTGGAGTTTCTAGGAGAGCAACATTTGATATTACAACACTTTCGTCCACTGATAAGATTATTGATGACTTCACTGTGAATTGGAATCTACTAAACAGTCGATGATGAGGCACTACAGCTTACCAACTAATCATTGATTTGACTAGTGAATCATTGCTAACTTGATGAACATATTCCCTACGGTGACTGTAATTATTAAGTATGCGCAATGCACGGATAAACCAACTAGTTCTTGATAATTTACTCATTTTTTAACTCGCAGTTTCAATATATTATTCTGACTCCCTTATGATCGAGACAAATTGATTCCAAGGATTCAAAATGATTTAGGTAGGTCGACTTTTCACTATTGTATTACCATCGACTTAAATACGTCTTTTACTTAATATGACTGAGAACTCTTCTGATAAATACTTAGTAGTTATTTCCTGGAATCCATATACCTACATAGAAAGTACCTACTTACCTATAATATTGCGTATAATCAAAAGTAGAATTTGAAAATTCTTTGATCGAAATTTTGAAGAAAATTAAGCTATTGCTCTTGCCTCAAAATTTGTAGAATGTGAATTTTTGAAAACATTTTATGCGAAAATCCGTTTCACTATTTGAATCATATTCTGAAGTTTAACGCATTTTTTTATGTATGTATTATACTGTATGTATGTATGTATGTGTCATTGACGATTACTGTCTGTGCTAGAAACCTCAAACAAATTTTAAAATGTTAAAGAGACAAAACGAAAGTTCAAGTTCGTGGCCAGCATGATCGGATATCTTCGGGTTGAAATTTTCAAAAATGGTCAAAAATTTCAAAATCTGTTTTTTGCGATTTGCTGTGCTAAATAATTTTTTCAGCTTACTAACATGTGGTATATTCGGAATCAGCGTACAATTTCCTATAAGAATATGTATCAAGTTTTCAAAAATTTCAAAGTTGAAAAATCAGTCAAAAATTGAAATAATGCCGTTCGCTAGTTGTATAAATCGGTAATATTTGCATGAAACATTGTCCAAATTCAGATTGAACTACTCTTATGGAAGTATCCCTGTATAACCAATCCTAGAACCATGCTGTTTAAGGCTACAACCTTCTGTAGATAGAATTTGATTCCATGTTGTCTATCAAAATCATAAACTAAAATTTCTCAACACGATCAATAGCGACTGAAATGTCGAAGATTTCTTCAAAAATTCGAGCATGCTGCATGACTGAATTTTTATTATAATGATTCAAACATTTTGATCATCCGTTTTCAGTTGAATATACACAGATTCAAAGTGATTGCACGATTTGGGTTGATGCACATCGTAGCTACGAATCTTTGCGTATGGATTAGAACTTTGGTGCTTGAGAGCCTCAAAGAAATTTCAACTTACTTGGACAAGAAGAATTTGACGGCAACGCAGATCCCTCCACTGTCATTCTTGCAAAACCATCACGGAGTCAACAACGCCCTGGCTAAAACATCAGGTAGGTAGTCATAACTGGATTAGCACGATTATAATTGAAAGTATTTATCATGTTGTATTCTAATATATGCATCAACCCCAATATCACTATTACCTCTTAATCTGTGTAGTAAGGTTATGTAATAGAGTACCTACCATATATCACTTAGCAATATCAACAGTATTGGAAAACCGACATGTGCGAGACTAGAATTTTCCAAATCAATATCGAGATAGGTATAGCTTGTGCTTGCCACCAAGTTTTTCCAATCCTTAGGATTTAGCTTTGAACGTCAAATTAGGACTTTTGCAGCCTTCCTGGGGAGGGGTAGAGAAAATGAAGGCAATGCTTATTTTAAAGTTCAATACACCTGATCGTGAAGTAATTTATATCATAAAACAGAAATGAGAAAGAGGCAGTTCCTCTGTTCGAAATCCGCATGTGGTAAAACAGTAGAACATCCTCATCATTTGTTCCTGTAGGAAACCGACGTATCCCATTTCAATGCTCATGCATATAAAGACTAAATTAAAAAGTAGTGCATCCCAACATGTAACCTTAAATTAATTTAAATAACAAACAGTTAATCATAATTATGTGGTTAGAAACGGCTTATATGAAAAACCGTTATACTACAGACGTGTGCAAATTATTAGATTCAATAGAAAACTCCATTTACACAACATGTACCTAGGTATACTATCATGTACACTCGGAAACAGCTGATCTACCTTCCCCATTCATCCACTAGAGTAGATAGGCATTGTTTCATCGCTCATTCCCATACCAGAAATCTGACCTGTGATGGGAAGGTATGTAAGATGTCACACATAAGGGTGGGAGGGTAGTGTACATATAGAAATAGTTTATCAACCTTCCCCAAACATCTACTATGTAGGTACGTAAAATTCCAATGCAGGCTCAAAACCCACTGATCTCAAGAAATTGAAAGAAAAAAAAACCAGTTTGAGTTTAATAATTTGCACACGTCTGTAGGTAACTGAGGTATATTAACAATACCAAATTGGATTCAAGGACACAAAGAGGTTTGAACTGTTTTTGGCAACTTAGTTTTTGAGTGCATATTCAGTGGTGTTGAAATATCTTTGGGTAGGTAGTTCATATTTACGTTTAACATCGACTATCTTAACATTGTCTTTATTCTTGTCTCGATCTATTAGGTGGTATTGTAGGGAAGGTTGCCTACCCTTGGGTTGGTTGTTTGTTGGGTTGTATTGGGTGGTTTCCTTTCCAATCGGCGTGATTTGGCTTAAGCATTTCGGTCTGTAAGTTGTTCATTGATATAATCCCGATTGTCTCAGAATGCTGCAGACGAGTAGCAGCTTTAAAACTTGGGAAGAAAGACGCCCTCTCACGCGTCATGTTTTTACAGAACACGCTCACCATATCGTCACCACCATGCCAACCACCGTGGCCAAATTCGCAGGGATTTTCGAACGAACGGCGCGAACCGTCGCAACAACAACGACCAAAGCCGTTACTAAAACGATCGCCACGACCCTTCCAACGATCATGACGACCACTCCGACAACTACCACGACCAGAGCCACCACTACGACCACTATGCCTACCACCACAACGAGCACCACTCCGGTTCCCTATTTTATTCGATCCACAGTCAATCCCTTCATCAACAGTTTTCTCGCTCAAAATACCACAACAAAAGGTAAAACATACATGGATGAGGTAGTATGGAGATGGCATCGTTGTTGGATGCTGCATGTGACTCGGTGTACCCTTCTTGGCCGACATGGTGGATCCTTGATGTATTTGCATGTTCTTCTTTGGTAACGTTGAAAAACACGCATGCCTCATCTTTCTTCACGCAAGTATTGAACCCAATGGAGTGAACGTAGAGAATCCGATATTGTGCAGGCTTTCCGGATAGTTTTCACAAACAAGGTTCCATTCATTGAACATTTGGGGCTCATTGATCATCCTTTAAAACTAAATACTCGTCAAACTATAAGATACTGTATATCATGCTACAGTTCTATAGGTACATTTATTTGAATCAATAGAAAGCATACTTCTATTAATGCTTATAGGATGTACTGTGATGATTTAAATCTGTAAATACCATACAAAAATGCACTACGTTTATTTTCTGATGTCAGGCGAGCTAATTCCAAACCTACCTACTTTAAATTAGAGGTAATAAAAATAAAAACGTTCCTAGTACCTTCAAATATACATTGAAGCAGGGGTGAATCATCGTGTAGATTACTTTATGCTTTACTCCATTAGTAGGTACTTATTTTTTTTCTATTTCACCTTTGAATTCCTGAAATGCATTTCCTTTCACTCTTCCCGTAGAACTTTCTCCTTTGCAATTAAATCTGTAGGTACCTGCGTGTATCTACAAAAATCTTGAGTAAGTGTTATTATTGATTTGGTGCCTTATAATGACCTAATCGTTTTTAAAGATTGATCAAAAGTTTCGGATCGTCTACTAAAAAGTCGAATAATTTAAATGTTCTCGAACTGCAGTTCAAGATGGCCTTAGCTATTGAGGAACTAGTTTACTGTTCAAGTGCCCCCTAAATAAAACAGATAAATAACGAGTCTTGAAAGTGAAGTGAGTAAATGTATACGATATTCACGCAGAATGCCTTTGATGCGATGGTGATCAAATCATGATATTAAGAATCCTTCTTAATTTGGATTCCGTCTTTTCCGATTTGCATTTCCTATAACAACACCAGGTATGTGTTTGTACTGTTTCTAAAAGGAACGTAACTAACTGCGTACTTACTTGTATTCTTTTAAATAGGTAGGTACCGATACTTATGTCATTTCATTTCTGGCATTACTCTTTTGGTTCTTTCCATACGTATACAATAAGTAGCTATTGTTACTGCTAAATTTCTGCTGCTTTTTTAAGTTCATTGGCTGTATTCCAGCAACCAGTAAAATAAACACAACAGACATCTTCAGTAGATTGTTTTGATAGTAGATCCTCTCTCTTTCTCCCTCTCCGATTGATCTATCTTTTCTGGTGTTTCTTTCCTGCTATGCAAGACTTGATATTTGTTTGTAATACTCTATCCGCTGCATGTACTTTAGCGTCCCATATTACATGTGTTGACGGGCCTAAATGTACCATAAGACTGCAATAATTGTTTAAATTTCTTCTTTTTAGCTGCAATTACAAAATATGTCGTATTTTTCGTTTATTGATGCTGTAGCATTTTAGAATCAACCTTAGCATTTAATATTAAATGTGTGTTCCAGTCGTTTCCGTGATATTGTATTTCTATCTTACTCTATAAATCGACTAATTTTATTATACTTATATAAAAGTTGGGTTGTTTTTTTATTAAAATAGAAGCGCATAACTTATCTTAATTTGCGAGTTATAAATGAGAGCAGCGATTTCCTAAAGGATTACCCAGACTTCAGGTTCTTTCAATGGAACTCAAAAGAGACACTTATTCACAATAGGTATACACTTAATAGATTCCATGTACTTTATAACTATTTTTACTTATATTGTTAAAAGAAATTGACGTATGATAATCTACCGAGAATTTGACTGTGGATTACTAGTGTCATCCAGAAGCTTCCGTTGGAGGGATGTCATAGAAAGAAAATGCCGTTGTACTTGACATTGTCTAACTTTATGGGATTTCAAAGCAAACTGTTGCATGTTTTCAAAGTTGACGGTAGGTAGGAACTCTCCGCTTGTAATCCAAAAAACTCCACCGTGTCGCCACACCACATCGTGATTCACTCTGTACCACTTGTAGAAATTTATTTAGAAATGAGATTTAATTTGAAATAAGAGATGAATTGTGGATACCAGAAGCAAACTGAAGGAGATGTGTTCAGTGGCTTCCACTCATTAGTGGGGAAATTTACCCATACATATACATATATTTCCAAAATGTTTAGGTTTAATAGCCGTCGGTGTTCTAAAAAGCAAATACAATATAACAAAATTCGTATAATAATAATAATAATAATGATAACAATAATAAATAGAATAAAAATAATTCTGATGTGAAGCGTTACACAATATTGCTTCCTCTTTGGTTTACTTTGTATCTATTATTTTATATTTTATGGTAGCTAGTAGGCATTCTAAGTTGCGTAGAAAGAAGAAAGAATCGTTTTGCTCACCCATAGATGTAGACTTATACCATTGGCATCAGTGGTCATTGCAACATAAGGAAGAAGTCCTGTAACAACTTTTTCTAGTTCTACCACACTGGGGATCCAAGCTAACTAACTTAAAATACTATCGGAACACAGCCTAACAACTTTTCTGTACTTGGGGTGAGTTGTGCAGCTGACGAAAAGACTGATGGGGGGGGGGGGGGGGGGGGGGGGAGTTCCGTTTATATAGCCTGGGGGTTGGCCATCTTGGCTTCTCTCCGTTGCCCTCTGCTGGTCTCCTTTTCTGTGGATTCCTGGTGGGACTGCCACGGTTGGGACTGTGGTGGTTGTTGGTTTGTCTCTCGTGGATTCTGGGTCTTCGCAATAATATCAGCACACATTTTTCACCTTTTTATTCTGCTCAGTTTTTATGTATAATGCTGTTTTCAGGTAGCATGGATCTTCACCGGTCTTTCCCCAGCTGGGATGAAATTGGAGACTCCCCTTTGGCACCTGAGGCACTGATCGACCAGAGGTCGTTGTCCTCTGGCAACTGCGAACGAACGAACATCATGGGCACCATAGTCCAGGACTCGGCACCTTACCTATTCCCGTTCATCATCGAATACAGCCTGATTGGCGCTGCCGTAATCTACGTAATGTGGCGTCACATCGGAAAGAATCCCAGGTTAGTAGATCGACAATTTGGGTAAGACTGTTTAGGACATATACTGATACTATTGATAGACTGAGTTGTCTTGCAGTTGCACTAACTCATACCGAAGCTTCCACTCATTCAAACAAACGCATTGGAGACAGCAAAGTTATGAAGTAGGTGCAATAATAATTTTCAGCAATGTGGATTACTAAATCATGTTCAACAATAGGTAACATTATATAGTTATTATAAGAAATATCATCCGACATTTTAAAGTTTAATGTATATTACTTACTGGGATTATCCGCATGCCTCAACTTTTTCTTATTACTCATAAAATATTATTGGTTAATAAGAAAGTCATAATTTTGATGAACGTGAGGTTAAAATAATTTCAAAACTGCCTCAGATGTAATCATAATTGCCGAATATGATGCATTATCTTGAGGAAATTTAGTCCCAAATTGAATCCTACCTAACGGACAACGATTTTCCCATCTTGCAGGCCAAGATACCATTTCCAAAGCATCAATTTTCACCTTACCTTCACCTACTTACCAAACTTTCAACATGTTCTCCTATTGCTCAGAAACATATTTTTCTAAATGGAAAAATGTTACTATTACTTACATATTATTTTATTTCATTTTTCAAACTTGTTCTCATCCCCAATAAGATGCAACTCCAAATAATCAAGATGGTTTTCCTAAAGAATACCATGGAAAGATATAAATTGTCAAATAATTTAATATACTCTCAGGTAGGTATGCTGAGCCAGGGTCGTTTCACTGTAAACTATGTCTCATAATTCATCTTCAAAACATACGGCATAAGTGCAAAAGTCATTATACATTAATAATGATATTGTCAATTAACGTGTTGCCTTTTTGGGATTCAACAATCCATGTTTGAAATTCATGTTTTGCCACAACCTCTCACTTTTTCGATCATTTTATTGTAAATTTATTTTGCTGCACATTATGCATGGTCGAGGCCAAACACCCAGCATTTGACGTTGAGGGTTAAACTTTTTTGGACACTGTATGAAAACCAATCAAACTTTCATGTTCATACTCGTACGTAACCACCACACACTTGCTGAACTCTTAAATACACGATTATTCAAGTACAAAATGTTATTTACACGTCACTCTGGGACGTTCATATCACCTCCTCATGCAAAACCTCTGCAGATTTGGACATTTTTGATTGTGATTGGAAATTTGCATGGCTTTTCGTCCTCCCCAAACACCTTCCCTAATGCGACTGCCCGTCGTCGCGGCTGTCTTGCAGGTATCACGGTGACGAAGATTTAGAGCATAGACTGGAGGTAATCTTGTCTAGGAGGGCGGTAGCTATGGCTCACGTCCAGCAGGGAGGACGGATGGACTGCGTGGGAGCCAGCAAAGGCCTGTTCTTCGGTCTCCTTCTTCTCGTGGGATCTCTCATCTGCTTGATCCTCTTCTTCGTGCTCATCCACAACCCGCAGCTAAGCCTGCTTGCCATCTACTTAGCTGACGCCTCCCACTGCATCCTAATGGTCCTGTCCATATTTGCAATCATCATAGGCTTCATACGGTAAGCCACCCTTTATTCCAAGATCGGCTCATAATATATTCTCTTCACATTTTGTGGTAGTTTACTAGACCATTGAACGATGTTTGTTGTATACCTAGTAGCAGCTGTACTTGTTGACATAAATATTCGGTGTGATTTTCATGCTTCCTCTCACCCAATAGGGTTCTACTACCACAGTTTCTTTACTGATAAATCAAATGCACAATATTGTTTTTAGTAGAATACATTCAGTTTAATACATGCAGTTATTTGCGTGCATCTCCTATGTTTGAACAATATCCAATCTCAGAAATATAGATAATATTAAAAAAGGAAAATAGCTCCTCATTTATTTCTCTATTTTGAGATTCTTCATATTATGTTACTCCTACCCAAAATTTCATTATAATATCAAAATATTGTCAGAATAATTAAACTTACATGGAGTTCGATCTTAATTATACAAGGCGTCGATCCGAAGATTCTAAAAGTAGTTTTAGGGTACCTACTCCTCCGTGGGTAGCGTGTGGAGCTGCTGCTTTATAATATTTTTGAAGTTTCGAAACTTTCATTATGAACTCAAAATATTTTCAGATTAATTAAACTTACAAGGAGTTCAATCTTAATTATACTAGGTGTCGATCCGAAGCTTCTAAAAGTAGTTTTAGGGTACCTACTCCTCCGTGGGTAGCGTGTGGAGCTGCTGCTTTATAATATTTTTGAAGTTTCGAAACTTTCATTATGAACTCAAAATATTTTCAGATTAATTAAACTTACAAGGAGTTCAATCTTAATTATGATAGGCGTTGATCCAAAACTTCTAAAAGTAGATTGATATACTGGGGGATGAAGTACTTGGGGCTCGGAATGGTTACGTACTGTGATTGCAATTCATTACACTAGGTGAGTCGTAGCTCATAGATTATGATAACGTTCTTGCGAAACGAAGGTCGTGGGTTCAAATCCTGTTACATGGATCATTTGTTTTTTGCTCGTACAACTCCCGAAATATACTTCTAAAACGTCATTCTGACCTACATGTCCTTTAATCTGCATTTTTACTAAGGTATTGACTACTTGATGTTATGTATTTTTGAGATGCGAGCTTGCGAGTCCACCAAACTATACAAATCATTCTGATCTACATGCCCAACTGATCTGCATACTGCATACATACAGCCGACCGGCCCCAAGTGCTTCATCCCACAGACGGAAGTGATAGATACCATGGTACCTACTCCTCCGTGGGTAGCGAGTGGAGTTGCTGCTTTATAATCTTTATGAAGTTTCGAAACGTCGCTGATGTAATACTGACCCTAGGTAAAGTAATAAGATTCTAGTTATCCTAATATCTAAATTTTAAAATACCAACTTATAAACCCATTTTTTTCAATAGGTACCCACCTATCATCTTTATGGATAATGGATAATCGAAAAAAAACATGAATTAATAGCTCAGAAAAGTTTAGTTTGCGTTGAATGAGAGAAAAATGCGTTCAACAGATTTGCTTTTTATTTTCTTCGAGTTGTTCAACATTTGATTATACTGGAGAATGTGTGGAATACCTATTATTGACAATAATTTTGAGAGGTTTTGATGCATATGGATATTAACTCAGTTTACGTTTCTCCTCAAATTCCAGGATTCAAAACTTGAAATTTCGAGCTGACGAACAAAACGATCTCAACGACATCCTACTCCGCGTTTCAGCCTTCGGACTTTTCGTGTACGCCGTGTTCAGCATAATCTCCGGTTCCCTAACAGCAATGACAAGCGAGCCTAATCTTTTGGTTACTGTTACTGGTATCCTCGCAGTTCTCCAGGTGAGGGGTTGTTTCAAAACCTAAAATTTAAATTAGAATTTGGAATGTATCCTATTTATCTATTTGATATCAATAGTGTTTATAATTTAAGTATATATAGATATAACGACCAGGCGGGATTTTTTCAGTTTATTTCTGTATACGTGCCTTGTGAGGAGTAACGCTTTCCAATTGTCCCGGAGATTCAAAATTTGCCAGGGCCTACAATTCTTTAAACAGGCGACACTAAGATAATTAAAATACTTCATACAACATCTAAAATTGGCGTAATTTGTATCACTTTCTAGACCTTTTTGTATACTGTCATATAACATGTAGGATCATCCAATATGTAGGATCGTGTAGCACACTAATGATCCCGTTCTTAGATAAGTGGCACGACAGTAGGAAGAGGACTTTTGGTGTCACGAAGCTGTACAGCGGAATATCTCTAATTTTCAACGCGCGATTGTGTCTAAATGGTTATTCTAGCCGTAAAGTGTTGGTTTCCTACAACATAAATTGGAGGAAATTTTGTCTAGTTTATTTTTGTATCAGAGCAAATTGTTATAAAAGTTCATATGTTTTGAAGTACAATCGAAATACTGAAAAAAATGACGACGTTTTGGGCCATAGTACATGGTTCCGGCCATTTTAAAGTATAGGTACCTCCTTGAATTCGGATTCAGCACCTTAAAATACATGGTAATCCGCTCAGAAAAAACTACTCCACCATTTCTTTCTTTCTAGCCCGCATTGGCCAGACTAGAATGCATATTCGGTTTGTGGTTCTTGTGCTGAATGATAAGATTGTAAAGTTATTTATTGATGGAATCAAAGAAAAGCATACTTAGGGAACTGGCGTTCTCCCACTCGGAGAAAAGGTACCTCCTAGACCTCGTACATAACCATTTTGATAATCTCGAATCTAAACAAATTGAAACCCATTCGGTTCACACTAAAAACGATGGAAAAAATTGTCTTGAGGCATTCAATTCCAGTTTTACCAATATCAATTGGACAAAATAGACATCACGGAAATTTTGTAAAAAACGTGCAAAACGAGCTCTTGCCGACGCGCCCGATAACCTTTACTTCATAGGTGAGTAAAGTTGAATACCTATATATTTATATATATATATATATATATATATATATATATATATATATATATACCTTTTCTTTTATCAAGTCTACTCCAATATTCATTAGTAGTTGTATTGTCTTTCTGTTTGAGGAGGTGGACAAAAAGGACAAAAGGTCTTGTCCAAGGTTTCGGAGGAAACGAGACGTTCGTGGACAATCAAGTAGAATCACGAGACTCTAGACCCTGACCAACTAATCTAAATTTTTACTAAGGGATGAACTACTTGATGTTATGTATTTTTGAGATGCGAGCGTAGCAAGCATCCAGACCACTACTCTAAGTAAAAAACTGATCTGTGTAAAATCTCATGGCGGCTAGAGCGCTGTGAATGCCAATTATAAACACACAACAAAATAGTATAAATAAAGTCAAATAAAGAATACGTCACGAGGATTTTGGCCAAATTTCTATGGGGTGGTTTGGTAAGTGAAGAGTCAAGCTGCAATTGATCCGAGTTTACGTCCCCGTAACCCACCAAGATCGATCGTTCATCGCTGGACGCCGCGCCGGTTGATCAGAGATCAGCCTTGAACTTCCATGGTGATATCCAATATTCTGGAGATACTCAAGCCTCATCTTGAACTCTGATTAAAAACTTGGTGAAACCGACCCTCAGAATTGTGGTACACCATAGCTGTTGTACTTGTCGACGAAATTCCATTCTATAACCAAGGTAATGTCCAAGTACATCAACAACGGAATACAGCAGGCATCACTTTCACAGCCCCTTCTTGATGATAATGAATGCTAGAAATGGTTATGCGTGGTACAGAAGCTTCTGTTTTTTATCTTAAGGGGAAACAAAAAGCATCCGCAAAATCGATTTAAAACGTTATTAAATTTTCCAATTTTACTCATTAACACTTTCACGAGATGAATTTGTCATACTATAGTTTTTCATCTAACGTTTGATTCATTTGGTTCATTGGCAGGTTGTCCTTCAGCTCTTATTCATATCAGATATATCCAGACGGAGAGTTCACCTGCCAGAACATGACAGGAGCAAACCCGGCCGACAAATCGTCACCTTCCTCCTCATCGCCAACGTGACGATGTGGATAATTTATACTTTTGAAACGCAGAAAGTTGTGGCGAATCCAGTTCAAGTGAGTTTGAGTTTTGGCATTGCGACAATTGTTGTACGATACTTGAATGAAGAAGTGAAAAATTCCGTTCCTGCAGTACTAACTACTCAGGCTCATCAATATATATATTTGGATACTGATCTGAAATTCGGACTTTTTCCTTACAAATAAACTCTTTGATACTTATCAACTTACTGGATATCTCGTAACGATTATCGAGTTTGAATGTACCTACTTAATAAATTTGGTCAAAGTTTATCTCTAAAGGCAAGATACGTACATTTTCTGACATTATTGAAAAAAAAAATTTAATTGCGTTCTATCATGTGGAAATCAGGCTATTATCACTAAATTTCAGTCTTTTCAATGTTATAAATGCAGTTTACTTACTTGGGAAACAATTCACGATTATCCGAACTCACCACCTCACAACCGGCTGTTTTATCAAAAGCTCATCTGAAGGTATCCTGTTATATGGCATTTCGCCATCATCATTTTCAATATTTTTGTCTAATATTTTTTAGACGACGCGGAAAGATTTATTAGTGATACTAATCAAATTGTGTTGAAAATGTGCTTTTATAAAATGTTTCATCAAACCGATGTGGTAGAGGAGATATGCTTGTAATATACTGAAATGTTTAAACGATCATAATTTTAGCCGTACAGCACCAGAACTGAATGCCATAATATTATGTCCACTCAAAATTTCGCTGTGGAAAGTAATTAATTGTGCATTGAAAGTTCCGTATAGGTCGGTACCTAAACTAATCTACTAGTCCACATCCTAAGTGATGGGGGGAAAATTGAACTGTAGGTACCTACTATTTTCAACCGATTTTCGTGAATTATGTTAAGGAAAAGTGCAGGTACCAGATTATTTCTATCTATTTTAGATTAGTTCAAGCAAATAACTATGACGCATCCAGTCATTGAGACGTCCCTGTAATGCACACACTACGTACCACTATCTTTGTCAACGTATCTATACTGACATAATAAGCAGGATTGTAATATACGTGTTAGTTTCTCCTATCTGTCAATTCGTTTTGATCTGTTTCAGTTGGAATTTTACGGTTTTCTTGCATGGTCCATGGTCCAACGAGTCACCCTCCCGCTGTGCATCTTCCACCGATTCCATTCCGCAGTCACCCTAGCCGAAATATGGAAGACAAGCTACAAACCGAGGATTGACTAAAAAAAAACCACCATAAAAATAAAAAAGATATATAATAACGATAGAAGTAACTATTTTTCGTTCTGTCACGGCTAAGTTTCTCATTATTAAAAAAATAATTAAAAACAAAATAAAATTCTGCCAAAATCAAAAATACTTAGATGCAACCTGTACTGCTTTAACTGTTTCCTTCGTGGACATTGGTATTACAGATAGTTGCCAGATTCGATGTTGTTGAAGCCCTTTTACAATTCGCGGATTGAATTCCATGAGATATTGCCAAAATTATTTTGCTCAAAGTTCGTACCTAAATCCTCACTCTATTTTCACGGAGGAGTACAACAATCACTTGCAAAAAAAAATTGTACATCGGCTTCTGGATTGTCCTTGTTAACATATTGATGTGAAATAGAATAGTTATAGATCTAATCTTCTCTTCTATTTTAAAAGTTTGTATTACTGATTAGGCAAATGTAAGCCTAGCAATGATGTTGAGTGGTTGCCGTATTTGTAGTGTTGGGGGTGAAGATGGTGGGTTATTGATGAGGTTGTCAATACCCCTATGGTAAAAATTTTTTTTCTTTAGGATTCTGATGGCACTCCAGAATTTGTATTGTTGGAGCAAAGCTGTCGGAAGCATCAGGTTCTTGGTGAACCACTAGACTTGCTGTAAAACGCTGGTGTCAACGGCGTTTCAACTGGTAGTACGAATTTTAATCTGTTTAGACCACAAAAGCAAGAATTATCTATCTAGACGAACATGGCCGAATTCAACAGCTACCACACCACCTGGTCTATTTATAAATCGTTACCACAGATTCAGAAATCCATGATGGTGAACGTAAAAATTAGGCACTTACTTCTTCTAGTACTGCATTCTGAAGGAAACCATCAGCCGCAGTGGACATATTGAATACTTGGACGCACCTCACCTCTACCACCCCTATAAAACCTAACAACTTTCGAAGTTTCTTCGCTAAGAAAATATTTGTACACTACAAATTTATGAATGGTCTGCATTAAGTCAACATATTATAAATTTGATAGAAAAAATACGATAACAAATTTAAAAATCGTATATACTTAATTTATTTATTTTTATTTCTGCTTTTTCACTTCAGTTTACACTGAGTTTTATTACCAATCAGCGCATATTGCGTTGTAGCGTTGTATTTCAAGATGAAATTTATCGTAATTGTACCCGACGCCACTAAAGTCATGGAATTTGTACTACTATGGTATTGTATCGGCTTGGAAAAGCCTCACCTGAACCTTTTTCTTAAAGATAGAACTGTCCATCCTGTATATTTGTGTATATTATTCGAATGAGATTTGTTTTCATTTTTTGTGCCATACTTATATTGAGTATTTGAATTTGTGCCAGTTATCATTTTCGAGTATTGAAATGACGAAAGGAAAGCTTGTATTCTAGGGTGAGAATTTATTTGGTGGTATTTGATTGGTTATTTTCGAACAGTTACTTTGACCAATCTTCTTGTTTTCTTTTTTTTTTTAAGAAGGAACTATTTTCTTGTGTATTTTAAAACTTCGGCTGAATAGGTACAACCTTTTGATTGGGTCCACAATCCTATTGATACTTTTTCTAACTTTCTACTTTTTAACAAAACAAAAAAAAAACGAAATTAGATGCAGTCTTTTGATAATTTGATATCCTTATCACCCGCTGGTGATGTGAAATTTTAAAGTCACATTACGAGCGAATTTTAAAAGAAAATAAAAGTGTTTCATTATCAGATTAATGGCTCTATTAACCGTTTTCATGTAAATAATTAGGATCTATAGATGTGATATAAATATTGATATAGTTATTACGCTAATAGTGAACTAATATTGTAATTTATTACCAAAGCATAGGATTTATTTCAATTCTGTACATAGAGTGTAATTTTTTATGTGTTACGTGTGTCTGATAAGTTGATTCAAACAAATGCAATATAATTTTTTATGTGTTATTGAATGATAGAAATATTTATTCCTGTGTTAAAATGGAATGCAAGAACTTTTTTCCCAGAAAAACTTAGTGGGTTATTTGTTGTTTTGTCTTTTCTGTGGGATCATTTTATTTTATAATACTCAGTGTACAAACGTTTTCACTTTTTAGTGTTTTTTACGTGTCAGACTGTCTTATTTAACCTTATCTTCGATTTACCTATTATAGTTTTGATAAGTTGTAACCATTTTTGTGTATATAGCTGTTTTTGGAGTTCAATAGCTATTGGGAGGAGAACACGAAAAATGTCGTGTTGAGGTGAAGAATATTTCACTAATACCAACTATAATTATAAAAATTCCTCATAACGGCTTGTGATAATTCTTTTCTGTTTTTTTTTTTTTTTTTTTAATAACACTGCTGTTCAAAAATTAAAATGCGAAATATAAAATTCGGAGAAAGTTCACAAGTGATTATTCACAAACAACGCTTCATCTGAAATGCCCTGGAAGGAACAATTAAAATAAAACCCTGAAAATATCATAATTTTGTGCAAAATTCAAAGCAGAGTTGTCATACATAATAAATACATGCCAATTACCGTTTATATAATTATTAATACGACCTGAATAAAGAATAATTGCATTTATTATAATGTATTCTTGTTATGATAGTGTAGAGAATAAAATATGTTAAAAGAAAAATCTTTTGAAAAAATACCTAAAAAATCTGTATGTTCAGGCTTCCGTGTAATGTGGTTGTTATAATAAAGTAAACATTTAAACTACAAAAAAAATAATTAAAAATGGTTTAATTAAAACTGTTGTACTATGAATAAGTCATTTTTGTATAGCGAACAAGGCTTAAGGTCAATTTTTGTACACCTAATTTCTAATTGCATCGACCACCATATTTTATTACCGCTTTAGGCCAATGTCCCAGGCGTGTGTACTGAAAAATTAATATCAGCATTTATGATTATTATAGTAATTAAATAATTGAATTTTCTAAGAGTGTCTGTTGTTTTAGACGAATTCATTCCACGACAATTTATCATTTTAGCAGTGAGTTTATTTGTTGTTTTATTCTGTTCGCCATAAAATGAAGGGATTGGATTGGATTTCGTAGGGACACATACAAATTTTGAGAAGCAGAAAGTAAACTAGGCACCTAATTTTCCGATCTTCAGTGAGCAAAACCGCGTAGGTTGGTTAAATTTGTAGTTTTACCTGTGAAATTATCTCAATCGTACAAAAATGGTGCGATTATTCAACGATATAGAACATAAAAACGTAAATATGGCTATGGATTTTACTGATAAAACTCAAAGAGAACGTTTTTCATTTTTCGTGGTTGCTATCACGTGTTGGTATCATCTGTTGTTGGAATCACGAAAGTTCTAAGTTTGAAAGTTCTAAATTGATGAGGATAGATAATTTTCGGTCTCGAGTAACAGCTTTCCACACAGGTACGATGTGTAGGGTAAATGAAATCAGTACAAGTGTGATCAGTGGGGAAAAAAGTTGAGTTTCATCATGATGGGAAGTCCTTCGCAGTCCCTGGCTCGATTTTTCACCACCCAATTATATCCAACTTACGAGGAGTACAGATAGGTACCTACGTCGAAGGAGAAGAATCTGATTTTGATATTTTAATATAACATATGAAAGACTAAAAAAAAAAATGGTCTGTCATAAATGTTTGCGGGTGGGACGTGGGAAAATGTGTGCGTTTGTACTGTAATGATGACTACAAATATTGGAATGTAGTGTAGATACACAAGTAAAGGCATACTTACTTAAGTAAAGTACCTATTTTAGACATTTTCCCTTTGCCTAAATAAATCAACGGTTTAGCCCACTGAGCGATCTAAAAGTTGGAAAACGTAGTTTTTTGGAGACCCATAGCAATTATGCTTTGTGAACAGCCTTGTAACGTTAAAATACTAAGCTTTGAATTATGTAGTCCAGTCCAATCTCCACACGCTACCATCTGATGTATGCATTGCGCGTCGCACAAAATTTTTGAGACACGTCACTGTTACACCCCAAGCAGTGGATTTAAAAATCGGTGATCGCTCGTACTGGTACCTATCATCATTTGTCGTTCAGCTTCAAACAAGCCGATCTCCCATCACTAATTAACCCTGTAAAGCATTCTATGATAGAATCTACATTCATTGTGGTTTATAGAATTTAACAGATCATAATTAATTGTACAAATCCTGTTAGAACTCAGTTTTGAGGATAAAGTAAGGAAAATTATTTATTCTATAGACACTTATTTTTGAAAGCATGAAATTATCGTTTTTCGTAACCCGTTGTCTTAAAAAAAAAAAGCATTTAAACGTGTGAAACTTGGAATAATTAGTCACTGCCAGTCATTGTAACGCTACTCTTCCCAAGATTAATGTGGATTTTTCTTTATTATTCTTTTGGTACAATATTCTAATCAGGATGATTTTATTATGGATGGAATGTAAGTTGAAGATTATATCAAGTTGAACTGGAGTGCGAGAGGGTACGGTTTCATAAATACCGTTTGAATATCGCGCAATGACGTATTTTTAAAGATAAAACACTTCTTACTATGCGAAGATGCTCTTTGTATCTATAGCTATGCATACCATGGATGAAACCCTTACCATCAAATGAATAAGAAAATTATTGGCAATGAAAATCTTCATGTCTCCAACTAATGCCGCAATGTGGTCTGGTTTTAGCAAAAACATGGCCGAGATGAAAAAGAAATGATGGTATCATTACTATGTTTTGTTCCTTACTATTTATGAATGTATGTTAGCTAAGTCTTAAATAGGTAGGACATTCTTATGGTTTAAAAATGATAGTCCCAACCTGCCTTACTGTCGCTTGAGGAGCCAATACTTGGTCACTTTTGCTAACCAATGTTCCCAATGTTCAGGAGGGTCCAAAGCATCCTGAATATCTGTCTCCTGTTGAATATAATATAGACAGCACATGAACAATATTTTAACGCAAACCAATCCTTAGAGGATAACTCGGCGCTTCGCGCCTCGCCAGGGGGCAAGCCCCCTGGACCCCCGGTAGCCTCTATTCACATACTTCGAATGAAATTATTGAAAAACAAAATGTGTTTAAGCTCACGCGTTTTACATAAATCTGTGAAACCCGCATATAAGAATGAATAAGATTTTGCACACGGCCTTCTATTCATGCAAGGATATCTATTACTGAATTGTTGAGGCGTTTTTCCCTATCATAGGTACTGTGGAAATCTTAGTGATTGTCGTGATTAAATATCTTAATTTTCTGCAATATATATTCACCTATATTTATTGTTATTAAGGGTTATTAATTGAGATACGAGATTTAATCACTCGGAAATTTTAATACCAATTTTTTTAAATGGCGCTCCAAGGGAGAGGTAACTAGGGAAGATTCCAACAAAACTGACATCATGATAAGTATATTGAATATAGATACATTCAGATATATTGAGATATATCGGATGGGATAATTCTTATCTCAGAGGAGGAACGATCTGGAATGGGAGGGGGAGATGGCGGACACTGCGTTCTTCTGCGAACGTTTCCAGTACCTAACCGAAACTTTTTCAATAGGGACTTTGGTATTTATTCATTAGATGAATAAGGGAAGAAAATCATTGACTAAGACGCCTAATCACATTTGAAATAATAATTCTAATCAGTAAGTAATCAGATTACATCATCCTTGACACTCCAGTGACAGCAGTTCACAAACAACTGTTTTCCATTCCATCATTATGAAATCATCACTGATACAATCATTTAACATTCCGTATTGATAACAAATCGAGCAATTTCTTGGGCCAAATAAGAGCTAATGAAACAGTTCATTTAGAACTTTGTAACTTTTTTATACTAAGAGTTTATCGTTTTAGCTTGACTATTATTTTAGTCTCACAGTAACAAGAATAACACACTTTGATCAGCCTAGGGAAACCTAATTAGAGCGTTTTGAAGCGTTACCTACGCGATTTTTCAGTAAAGTATTGTGTTATTTTTTATTTCGAATGCAAGCCGTAGGTATCTTTGATTATTTGTGGATCTCTCAAATCAAACATAAGTAGGTTAAACAACGTACTTTTTAGAAAAAAATATGAGAATTATTTTAAATCATTTTAGTAATAGTATTAAGATTATTATTTGGGAAGAACAAGATTTTTATAACCAACTAAGTTGGAAATGCATGAAAGTAAATACCTTGGTCAGATACTCTTTGTGTTCCACTGAATTAAGATACTAAGAACACCTACAGGAGAAAAAATCTCAAATTGACAGGTTTCGTTTTTATAAAAGTTAAAAGCCCTGTATATCTATGCGATAGTTTTATTACCTAACAGTTTTGTACCTTGCCAAGTACGGTTTTATGGATCCCAATGATAATTGTACCTAAACTGAAAAATATATGAAAAATCAAATAAAAATCGTCAAAAGTTTTAGTCGTTTGTTCAATTATTTAAGATTCCCTACATAATTTAAAAAAAAAAAAAAAATTAATACAATTTTAAATTGAAAGGAGGAGCTATTGTTCACGATTCTGGAATCAAAGTCTTTCTCAACTTCAGCATTTCAACTTTGTGGCAATCTAAAAGGTTGTTTTGATTGAATTTCCTACTTCCCTTTAATAAATGTTTGCATATTTACAAATTGATCAGCACAATTTTAATAAAATTTAAGTGCATATTCCTGAATGTTCTAATTTATACTTTTGATTAATTGTTTTATGAAGGTTGAGTGGTTGGTGGATGGTTTGAGGATGGTTGGGGTTAATGACAACGTCAGCTTTTTGCTCGAACACAACAATTTCGTATAATGCAAATCGTTTAAGAAGATGCTTTACACACAAGGGCCCGTGTAAAGACATCACCTTCTTAATCGACCTAAGATGGTGAAACCTGAAATGGAGCACCTTTGGCACATCCAGAATTACAATTACGAAGTAAAGGATTTTCGTAATGCAATTTCTTGGTGTTCAAGCGAAAAGCTGAATTTGTGATCAAAGTGCTACGTCGAAAATTAATGCAATTATTTATTACATCTACACTTTAATAGCCCCCCTGATCTAAGTTTAACGATTTTAATTTACTTGGGAAGGAACCTAATCACCAAGTTCATGCGATAAAAAGGTAAAAACACCTACCAACGCTCCACTGGCCCATCTGTGGAGACAAGAGTTATATAAACTCTATTTTGCGGAGTCAGAATGCAACTGGAATTATATCAGCTGACACGATCAACAAGATGTACATAAGAGGGATCCCCCTTCACCCCTTACAGAAGGTTGAGATTTGCTTGAGAGCCTATCCCTCGTGGACTGCGCTTCTCCCCCCGCCGGCTAGCGAGTGGGGCACAACTCTCACCCTCCAGAGAGGGTGGGGGGGAACGGTATGACTCACCGTTCAGGAGCCCTTGCTCGGAGGTTTTCTTGCAAGGCACCTATAAGCCAAGGCACTGCAGGTGGAGGTGAACCTTCTAGCTGGTTCTCTCAGCTGAGGGAGCTGGTGTCCAAGTTAATAGCAAAACTTACATGCCGAGACACATTACCAGGGAACAAGTCCCTAGTGATGCACCCTAAGCACCCTGGGCCCCGTGTTCCAAGGCTGGGGTGTGCTCAACCACTACCACCACGAATCCTACCTCATCAGGGGGGCAGGCTGGTGACACTTTGGCATAAAGACAGTGTGCCGGTAACCTGGGACTCCCCCAACCCGTGGTACCGGTTTTGAGATGGGAGATTACCATGTTACTGTACTCTCTGCTGTCTCCAGATGCCTGACCGGGGCTTTGGTGCCCAGTTAGTGGGCTGGCTGTACACACCCAGCCAGCCAAAGGTGGGAAGGAAAAAAAAAAAAAAAAAAAAAAAAAAAAAAAAAAAAAAAAAAACAGCACAGTAGGTCACTGTGAGGTACCGTCCTGATCACAGGAAGCAATGAGTCTGACTCTGTCAGACTGGTTCATCCCTTATCCAGTAACCATAGAGGATCCAAAGAGCCACAGGTGTGGAGAGGTATGAAGGAGAAAGGGAAACCCTAATTCCTAATCCTCACCTTTGGTCTCTCAGCAAGTCTTGCTAGGGCTTCTCTGGCAAAGCCATTAAGTTGCGCCAGTCCATCTTGGCTTGCCAGTATCAAGTTGATGGGAAAGTCGACGAGGCCCCACTGCTCTCGCACCTCACGGAACTCCGGACAGCACACAAGCACATGCTTGGCCAACTCCTCGCTCCCGCATCTACAAGCCAATGGCTGTATAAGAACTGATTCAGCCACGTTTCCAGCAAACTCACCATGGCCCACCACGAACTGTGTCATTTTGTGTGTCAGGCTGAGCCACGGCATGCGGAGTCTTTCCCGCACAGACGGCAGGAACCTGTGGGGAAGCCTCCCCTATGGGGCGTCATCCCACTCATCTTGTCAAGAGGTCATTAGCCCATTCATCAGGTCCCTGCGAATTTCCCCAATTCTTCCAATTGGCAGCCCAGTCTCGTCACCATCGACAGTCAATATACCAGGAATGTTGAAGCACTGGTGCCTGGCAATACGGTACTCGGCCCACCTCCTCCAAGCCTCCTGACGGACTGGCAGGACCCCGGCTAACACTGGCATGGCCTCTGTTGGTGATGTCCGATATGCCCTGTTCATCTTCAGGAGGGCATGGCGCTGCACAGATCCGCGTTTATAACAGCGCTTCACATTGAGTCTGTGTGCCCAGCAGGGTGCCGCATACAAGAGAATAAAGAGGAACAGTCCCTTATATAGTGAGACCAGCTCACGGAAACCAATCTCGCTATCTGATCCGGCCAACCGACATACCTTATCCGCCACTGTAGAGACATAGGGATCTATTTTCAATCTTTCACTAAAGGTTGCATGCAGGTATGTAAAATTGCTAACATAGACAAGTCTATTGTCCCTGTCCCCAACTACAGGATTTCAGTCAGTTAGACGCCCTTCCAACAGCATCCTAGCAGTTTTGTTCAGAGCTATCTCAAATTTGACTCCCTGACATACATGGACTAGCTCTTCCACCACAGAGCTCCTCGCCTCTATTGCTGCCCTGCTGTCATCATTGACCAAGAGCACCAGATTGACAGCATAGGCAACCAGCAGTAAGCCGAGAGATCTGAGGACCCCAAAGAAGGTGTCGAACAACACGTTCCACAGCTGGGGACACAAAACTGAACCCTGTGGGCAACCCTTGATGATCCTCCAAGTGACACATTCCCTCCCCTAGGGAAACACTACCTCACGATCCTCAAAGTAGCTCAGTAGGAGGTTGTGGATGTAAGGGCTACATCCTCTCCTTCCCAGCTCGCCCACCACAGCTGGCCCCCAAACGTTATCGAAGGAGTATGTCTACAAAGATGCCCAAGACATACTTACGTGAGTCTTCACCAACCAACCTCTGGAGTTCGAAAATCGCATCAATAGTGGATTTACCCCACCTGAAACCAAGCTGGGCCGGATCACTCAGCTCAATTGTTACGCTCCAGGAAAATAACTCTCACAGTCAAAGAGGTTTGATCACTCTGGCCTCTTAGCTCTGATTGTTAGAGTTTTGCAACTATAGGAAATTTCCCATAGTTGTAACGACGCGAGTTCGATCTCCTGTCGAGGTATCAAATATTTTTGGGCCGTTACAGTGGCGCAGTCGAAATAGGACCTGAAATCATACGAAACAATAATTAATTAAATCCCTCTCGAGCCAAAAGACTGTAAACATCACATTTCCTGTCTTTATGCCTTTCACTTCCTCACTCCTTGAGTCAAAACACACCGTGACAATGACCTTGCTCGACTGCTGACTTGTTCCAGCGAGCATCTGCTGAGCCAGCGGCCTGCAGTTTCACTTCGTCATTCGTCCGACCCCAAACCAGCCGAGACAGCTGGTATTTGACTCCAGGGAAATGTTATGCTCCAGGAAAATAACTCTCACAGTCGAAGAGGTTTGATCAACCTGGCCACATAGCTCTGATTGTTAGAGTGTCACGACTTCAGGAAATTTCTTGTAGTTGTGACGAGTTATCAAATATTTTTAGCCCGTTACACAGCCATTAGCCTTAGATGCTCCACCGCAACCTTCTCCAGCAGTTTTCCAGGATAATCTAACTGGCATAATGGTCGGTATGCACTGGCCTCCTCTGGGTCCCAGTTGCCTGCTTTTCACAACACGGAGACCACCTTCCACGATGAAGGGAAGTGGCAAAGTTCTAGGTACTTTCGTACGATGCTTCCATACCAGGGGTAGATCTAGGGCCAAGCAGTTTTTAGCATGCGGACCTCGATCTGGTCTGGACCCGGAGCCTTGCCTGCCTTAAAGGTCTCTACTAGGCTAGTAAGTAGAGCATCCGACACTTCAGGCACCCCTTTGCCCACAAGGTCAGTTCGAGACATAACCCGTCTCTGCTCTGCTTGCGCTGCCGACTCGCACTCCACAGAATCCCCAAGGAAGAGAGACCCGAGTAACTCACTCGCATCTTGTTCCCACCTGACTGCCCCACTACCCCTTAAAGTATAGAGCTGGAATGATGTGTTAAGGCCTCTAACCAGACGAATGGTGGGCCGCATGGATTCCCAGTTCCCTCTTCGGTAACTGAATTCCTCCAAACGAGATGTACAAGGAGAAATTTTCTATCTTTTAATGTTACAACTGCTTACAGTTTCTAGCGGTCATTAGCGGTTGGCTCACTAATTCAAAGATGTCGCTACTAATTCTAGCCCTTTGGGAGAGCGAACGGATCAACGTACAGCATTCAGAGTGGTTTCATTCGATTCATTGAGATAATATTTATGAGTGCCAGAAAAAGTACTGTTACCTACCTTGAAAGTTTTTGAGATCTAGATTTTTGAATATTTCAGCCCTTAAATTCTCACTCCCAAGTTGAGTTGTATGATTTACAATAACTTTGACTCACTTTTCTACAATCTTTGCAATACAGATATTAAGATTTTTTGTCGTATATTAACTAACTTCTATTATCGTAGTTGTCCTCATGAATTCAAAATGATATAAACAACAATTTCAACGTAATGAAATCAACAACAACGATAGTTTATTTTCTGTGAACACTATGCTAACAACTGTTCAAACAACACAAAACATTAGGCACTAACTAGACAGTACTTATCTAAATTCAATAGGCTTATAACCCTTCCCCTACTACCATTTGATTGTAATTTACCTCATTATTTGCCAAACTTGAACGTAATTATTTACAGTAATGTTATAATTAATAAATGAATAATCATAAATAAATTAATAAATACAAAAAGGAATTTTGGTGTTCTGCGTTCTGTTCAGTATATATTAAACGTGAATACATCGAACTTCAAATAATGGGAGTGAGTCGCTCTATTATGATTTTGATTTTATTACCCACAACAGGTGAACAGCGCCTGCAATAAGGACAGGCAGTCTTCTATACGGCAGACTGAACTACAGTAATGCTCTGCTTGTTAGTATCACATTAGTCGCAGGCTGATAGCATGTTTCGTTCTATTGGTGTGTAGGCCGTAGTCAGGTCTGCAAATGTTTTACCTGTTGTATTGGACGATATGCCTTACCCTTGAAAATCTACAAATTTAATTATATATTACAAACGATACCAACTTCAAAATTACGAAAATTATCAAATTCTAGTTAGGTAAATCAATTAAAATAGGTAATAGGTAGGTAAATTGCAATCACATGAGGCGTGGGGGAAGGGTTTTAGGCCTATTGACTTTCCTTCCATTGTAATAGATAGGTATCAATATCTAGTTAAATAGTCCTGAGATTGCTCCTCCTTGGACTTCAGCTAGGATTGGTTTGAATGGTATCTACCAATAAATTTCCACACTTCACAGTAATTGTAAAAGTCAATTCCATCAACAGTAAGTTATCATTTTGAGCTTAAATTTTTGCACCGTAGTTCTGAAGCCTCCCAGAGACACCCCGATAGATAATAAAATAATGGCGCATTCCTGAAAACCAGAATGAGCTAAATTCTCTCCTGTCCGCCCTAGGAAGTTGCAATTTAACAGTCTATTGATTGAATGTTCAAAGTTTTTTCTATATCGATGTTGAGAGGTCCAATATAATCTTAAAAGCTGCAAACCCAAGTGACTGCAATGTAAGCTTCCTAATGTGAACAGGAGAGAATTTAGCTCACTCAGGTGATCAGGAAAGTGCCCATAATTTCATTTGCCTCTTGATGTCCCAGAGAGGCTTCCTATAAATTTTCGACTTTCTAGGCAATTGACTGTTGTAAATGAATTATTATTATTATCTACTTATATTTTAACTGCCGGATCTTCATTTCTTATTTCCATTTCTACAATAAACCTGATTTTCAGTTCTTCACTGAGTTGAACCGGATGAAACCAATTATTCCTGGTTTGTGTGTGAGTGGTGTGACTTTCACACTAACGTCCTCTCAGCCCTGAAGAAGCTAATATATTTACCGAAAGCTCGTGAAAGAGGAAAAAGTGTTTTTTTTTTAGCCCCATTCCTGATAAACAGTTGACGATTTTCTGAGTTTTGGGTAGATCTACATATCTTCTACTTATATTTTACCTATCTCTATTCGAAAAGTTGGTCCTGCTTCCTTAAACTGCGTAAGTTTTTTTTTTTTACACAGAATATGTTTTAGCCTTGGCATCTCCAACGTTTTGTGTTAACGAAAATACGTTGCGTTTTTGTGTAACAAAAATGTGTTAACACAATTTACTGATGATTTCCGCTTACAACCGAGTTGTTTATAGAAAAATGGTACTTCTTCATTTTTCATACCAAAAAATTCGTTGACCATTCGTTCCTAAGCTCTCGATTTATACTACCATATTATGTTAACTACAGCAAAGTGCGTGGCCAACAAGCTGTGTTATGAGCATGGTTATATGAATAATTGTTTACACACAAGTGACCATTCTCAATAATTGATATTGCGAACATGAATGCAACCGCTTGTTAATTTCTGATAATTCGTGTTACATGAATAAATGGAAGCTTATGACAAGGAGGACTGTAAAATATGCATTTTTCGTGTGACGGCTCAAATGAAAGTCTATGACAAAGATGTTTCCAATATGGCGCTGGTGAGTTATATGTATATATATAGGTATAGTTTTGGTGAAGGATGAAAACACTCGCGTGTAATATTATTTTGAGGTGTTACAGATGGTCGAAAAATATAGGAAACAAATAGATATAACTTACGAAATGGAGAATATTTCGCCGAATCGGTGGTTCCGTGTGGTGTTTTTTGCGTTATAGTATGAGGAGTGGTGGAAGCGTGGCAGGAAGGAGTAGATACAAATGATGGTCTAGAATGATTGTGTGTGTCTGCTTATGTGTTTGATATACCTGAGGGGGTGAAAAGTGCAAAGAGGGTGAGTGTAAAGTTGAAGAAGTGTGATGTATGAAGAGGTATTTTGAGTAACTAAATTTTTGAGCGAAACCCCTCACAGTTAAAACACAAATGGGCTGTGATGGGCTCCCCCCAACAATCACGTGGTGAGTTCACTTTTTCTTATTGATTCCCTGCTCTTGTAATCCTCCCATTACTGCTATGTAGGAGGACTCCCAAGCCAATCTATCACATGTCGATGTATTATTGGGCAGGGCTCGGACAACTTGAACCTTGTAACATTCATCAAATTTGGGCATTCATCAAAATATGTATATATATATTTTTTCTTTTCCGAAACGTGGTTTATAAATTATTCAGATTAATAAGGGACAAGTCCTGTAATTAATTTACCCTCTCTTTCTTCCGAAGGCTCCTAAAAACGAAGTAGGGCGCGCGATGGTCCGGGAGTCGGGTTCAAAGCGAACGGACTCATGTTGAAGTAGGTAGGTAGGTAGTAAGTACCTATCTGCACGAACGAAGAAAGCTTCACAAAGAGGGTAGCGAAATTAATATCCTCTCTCAGAGGTGATTTATGACGAGGACGTCCCCCCTAATATTTATTGTCAATTAGGGACAGACCTCGCTCCAGAAACGGACCCAACGTTGCGGACGAGGGGCCACCGGGGGAAAGGCAGAGATGTTCAAACTTTTCGTTACATGAAACTGAAGTCACTTGTAAATTCAGAAAGGAAAGTATCGAAAGGAGTCACGTCGATCTCTTTTCCGATTTTGTCAAGAAAAAGTGAAAAATGACAATCAGATAAGAATTTCAAGAAAAGTTGAAATTTCTCCTTCAACGGGAGAAACAAAAGGTCATGGATATGTCTTTCCTTGATAGGTATCTTATTTTTCCAATTAACAACGGAGGGAATCGAGGTTTGTGAATCGTCCAGTACCTACTGCTTACGAATACCTACTACTCGATAGTACCTACTTCATTATGGTTACTTAGCGATGACTTAGGGGCCGTTTATCAATAACAGATAAAACCCAGACAAACTCTAGGTAACTAGCTGCCTTAACTTCTCGTTGGCTGTTTATCGACTCTTATTTACTTGCAAGATACCGCTATCTGCTTGGTATCCTTACCTGAGGCTCATCTCCCTCAGTTAGCGATTTATCCTGGAGGTAAGTTGTGTGTAACGTGTAGAAAATGCACCAGGTACTTACGAAGTTGAAGTTTCATGAAGAAAATATGTATTTTTATTTTGAATCCACTTAGCTTTATTTTCTTCAAAAATTCAATAATATTAGCACACTATCATATCCACCAACGACATTTCAAATAAGTATCATAAACAATATTAGCAAACAAACACCGTAGAGCACTTGTGCATATTTACTTTTATATTTCAGTTTGTGCATTTCTATAATTACTCATACAGAAAAGATCAAGGAGAACAAGACCAACTCACTTCGTTCGTCCGTACAACCAGAAAATTTTGTTTGTGCATTTCTATAAAAAATAATCACACAGGAAAAAAAAAATCACACAGGAAAAACCGAAAGAGCAGGAGTTGATGATGTTGTTGTGTTGTTAAAGTACCTATCTACTTTTTGCCCATGGACATACGAAGAAGAATGAAAAATACCATTGTTAAGGCTATTTGTGGGAAAATGATTTTTGTTCTTGTCGAACCCCTATTCCCCACAGACGAGGTTATCTGAGCAGTCAGCTATCTGTAGGTAGGTCTACCTGCACTAGAACGGCTTAGGGATCATGTGATACGATAAAATGAGAGCATTCCAAGAAGTGGCGAACGACTTTCCTGCTATGAAAACTAAGGGAGTTACACTTCACTAGTTACCCGTTGGTTGTACTTGAAAATGAATAGAAAATAAAGCCTAAGAAGATAGTTGGTAGACTACGATTTGATCGGCCCAAATCAATTTCAACACGTTGGTATCATCAGTAGCTGCTGCGCATGCGCGAATATCTAATCTTTGTAACGAGTCTAATTACCACGAGGGAATTACATATGAATGGTTCTCCGGTATGTTTAGTGGGCAGATGGATGACGGATCAAATCTGTTTCTTCGTTCTGTGTCCTAATTACTGATGACCGCTCCAAGTAAATCCGAGGGGCAATGCCGCACCTTCGGAAAATCCGACAAGCTCGTCCACGTTTCTCCATTTCTGTCGCGCCCCTCTTAGGCACATTGATGATGCCCGCTGGATGGCAAATTCGAGACGAGCCCGAAGCCAACCCTTAACAACTCCATGGGGCCGTTTCCATCTGTCAGCCAGTTTTTCTGCCAGCACATCTACAAAACGGTCCATTTGTGGTGCGAACACTCCGTCAACAGAACACACTAGAGGAGTGAACGTGCAATAGCGCTGTTCGCATGCGGGAAGGTATTTCCTCTTCTTCTGCTGACTTAAGGACTGCTTGTACGGAGCGGGGAACGTAAGAGGGAGCGGCTATGTCTACGACACGGACGTCAAACAACGCTTCCTTCTGCGGTTACCACACTCCTCGACAAGCCAAGTCCCCTCTTGTTGCTGTGGGTGGAAGAATCATTGGTTCCTTCATGCAATTTCCTCATGCTGTGTTCATAAGCTCGCCAAGGATGTCTCTCAATTCATTGTGGCATCTTGAAATTAGGCCTCCTGGTTTGCAACTGAGTGCATGGTGCAATGAGAATGCACGATGTCCACAACCGTCAGAAGACCTTGGCATGTCGACCGGAATTCGCATGTACCGTACTGCAAGTGCATCTCTGAACTCATCAGCCGAAAGATCAAATTGGTGTTTGACCAATGGCACAGCTGACAACCAACCTGATGACTTCACCTTAGAAACATCCTGGATCGCTCGCTTGAATGCTCTCTGTCTGTCCTCCGAAAACTTACACAGTGTTGTATCCAACAAGACCTTCTGGGCTTCTTTGCGCTTTTGAATTGCATCCCGTTTAGCTTGGCTGATCAGTGTCCTGTGTTCAGCAATACCAAAGGGGGTGCCACGCTGAATGGACTCGACTAGTACCGTGGACCCCCGCTGAGATGTTTCAAACAAAAGGTCCGTCAAGCGCGTCGGGTCTGTCCATGCCAGGCCACCTGTATCCACTGGTAGAGAGAATATGTCACACTCTTCCTCTGTCACCGTTCCCCCGACCAAGGACGGAATAAAGGTTTTACAAATTTCCTCTCTTAGTGATCTAAAATCTTCTCCCCTGCCTCTTCTAAAATCTTAGACCTAGTGGTCTAATTACCACTGTTTTTCATCCGATATCAATGGAATTTTTATGAAATTTTTAGCTCATTGTTGCGATATCAATACCTCACTCAGTGCATGCGCAAACGTAAATTCCAACAAAAATGATTTTTTCACGCCCTATTTTCCTGACCTCGCTCAAATTTGGATGATAGTGGGGAGAAGAACGATCTGAATAACCGATATCAATTTCAAAACTATCATATAATTTTGATTGTATTTTATCACTCTGCGCATGAGCAAATGAGTTTTTTCTCGATATTGATTTCGATGTTGAATTGAAAAAATAGTCTATCAAAATTCTTGAAGTTCTTCGATTCGTTTGGGTTCAATGATATTCATAGCTATTGTTCTCGTGCACGATATTAGAACCTTTAGTCTCTTGAAAATGCAGTGCCGACCGAGTCAGAGAAAATTAAAATGATCCCAACAGTTTATTTTAACTGGGACCTTACTTCGAAATGGGTAGGTACGAACTTTCGAACGAAACTCGAACCTCGACTATAATTAGATACCACAAGATACGAATTATGATGAAAAGCAATCATGAAATGTGTTAGTACATTTATGAAATTGGCTTTGAGCAAACTCAGCCCCATGCACTCACAATTCGTTTGCTGCGGACCGCTGAATCTATTATTAAACCGATCTTGGGTCATGCTGAATAGAATTATAAATTATTCGTAATGCAATATTCATGTTCTCCCAACTTGTGACGCGCTGTGATTCCCTGACAGAACTCCTCTCTGTTAAACTTTGAATAATAGAAAGGCGTGAAGAGTCGTTTTATTCATAAGGATTCCCTCCTATTGTCGAAAGGTATGCAGTTTTTATAGGAGGAGATGTAAAGGTCAATTTCTCGACGTGATGTGGGAGGGACAGCAGAGAAACTATAGCACTTTCATTGAGATAGGAAACTATAGTCATGGAGCCAACTCCAATCCATAGTGAATGATAAGTTTATTTTTTTCCATCAACCAGTAGTTCATCTCCAATCAAGACGCGGCTTCCCGTCTTTTCTTGCTTGAAACAACTTGGGCAAGAGATGCTTCCTAAATTCCTGTGTTCGTCTGTCGTAGAACTCGGATGTATTAATTTGGGATCCCTCAAACTTGTAAATGTTGTGGCGTACTTTAGACTTAGAGAAATTATTAGTGAAATGAATGTGAGCTGGTCAACTTTTAAAAGGTTGGATGGTTCCTCAACGTCTTACACCTATAACTTCATAATCCTCAAGAACGCAATTTAATTCCGTTCTAAAAATGTCCATCACCTTCTTGAGAATATTCATGTTTTCTTTCCCTTCTAGAAAGTTATGAAGAATGATATCGTTTCTGTTGTCCTTGTGCCGGTTCTGTTTCGTATTATTTTTTTCAGATAATGCTAGATTTTCTTCTATACTGTCAATTCTCTTATTAATTTTTTGTATGAGCAAGATAGTTTCTTGGCTGTTAGCAATTTCTTGCGACAGAGTTTGCACCTGTGAATTCAAAATTGAGTCGCAGTTTTGAAGTTTGGTTGAGATTACGTCAAGGCATTAAATTACCTGATGAATCTCGGAGGTCGAAATTCTCGTAGTTGCAATTATTCAACGCGACACCGGTCAGCTCTTCGAGTGCTCCAGGCTAAGGGATACGGTATTCGGTAACAACAAATCACCAATCAAACACGCAAAAATGACCTTTTTCCAGAAATCTACCCGTTAAAAATTCATGAAAATTGCTATTGCTGAGAGTTAATCAAAGAGCAACCACAAAAAACTAAAACTGAAACGAAATTCACAATACAAACCTGCCAAATCAATAATACGTAGCATACGGAGCTCGCAAAAAACATGTACGCTGGTCTAAGCTACCTAACTGGAACTGCTAGATACGGAACCGAAATTGACCATTAAGCTCTGAAGCTCAAAAAGCATCTGGAAATTTTTATTTTGGAGGAAAAAAAATTGTTTTGACTCCCGAACACGAATTTTCCCTTACCTTCGGTAGTGAGGAAGCAATTTTGGGATCGAATAATGCCCACTCGGTGTTGGGTTTTAAGTGTAGCCTTTTGTGGTGGCTGTCGCTGTATTCGTTAAGAGCCTTGGATCACAGTACCATCAGCTTACCTGTCTATTGCATATTAACTACGAAGATACTACACAATTAAAACAACATACAAAGATATATGTTCTCAATAAAAAATCACAAAAATCAAGTGCAGGTAATTCATATTTTTTTAGGTATGCAAAAAACACACAATAACTATGTTTCCAAATTATATAATTTAGTTAATAATAAGGTAAGGTATTATCTACAAATTTCCAGTTTCAAACGAACAAAAACCCAATATAGAAAAAAATTTCAAAAAATCTTTAAAATCTGTCAACATTTCAAACAAGAAAATCAATTTCCTCTTCATCAAGACAATCACATTCTCCTACTTCGCCATCGTCTTGTGAGGGTGCTACTTCATGGGTACCCAAAAGAACGCCAACAATACCCTCCATTCTTGGCAACACCAACGACACCTTAGCAACGCAAAAACGACGATAAGCCTAAAAATCTCAAGAGACACAAACTAAAAACAGAAAGAAGCACTAGAGAAATCAGCGAAACAGGAGTGAAACATGTTACCATAGCACGTCTTATATCAATATCATTGAATATTGGGAAGTACAGGAGCACAGTTGATAACAGGGGTGCCGAACAGTATTGCTTCTGCACTCTGTTGGTTATTCATACCAAACCCTTCAAATCTTATCACCAAACAGCACAGGCATTCTAAAAGGTATGTTCCAAACTAGAGTTGGAAAAAAATCTGGTAGATGGCATTTTGGATATATTCCTTCTTGAAAAACATCAACGAGCAACAACTTGAAGGAAGATGAGGATATATTCCCTTTTGATTGAAACGAAAATTGGATGTGTTTTTATCAAAATGGAACATATCCAAAATTTTGATCAAAAGGGGTCATATCCTAATGATAATTAGCTGTAACTCCTTTGGTTTTCGAGATTGGCTGCTCATGTTTTGGGATATAATTTCTAGTGCCTCACTAAGCTACACTAGATTAAAAATTAAACTTAAATTCCAATCAATTACTCCTTGGGCGTTTTTTTCACTTCCTGAAATTTTTTGGAAGTGGATATGACCCCTTTTGAAAGTAAGCTCCTCAATTAGCCATCATATAGGAATGGATGTAATCCCTTTTGATCCAAACATCAAACTTTGGCCCTAAAATACACAAGGATATGCTCCTTTTTGACGATAACTGCTCATACAAATCGATTTTGGTTATCCTACAGATTGAAAATCCGGTTTTTACAGATTTGTTTCGAAAAATAGATATGACCCCTTTCGAAAGTAAGCTCCTCATATATACAAGTAATCAAATATGAGAATTTTGTATTCAATTCGGACCAAATTTTATGCATGAGTGTTGCATTATCTGTGCCTTCGTCTGCCGCGGCCCGGCAATAACCTTCCCAGACGGTTACCGAAGGAAGTGACGCACAACAACCGCTAATAACCTCAACCTCAGCAAAAACAGACGTTATCGCTTTTCAGCGGAATGAAAGGGTTTTGAACCCGGGCAAATGTTCATTTTTTCACCTCTTCCCTTTTCCTACCCTCTTTCTCTCATTATTTTCACCTTTTTTTTTCGATTTCTGACTCCAGGATACAAGACACAAAAGGGATTTCTCAAAACTCATTACGGAAAGGTAAAGTTTTACCGTTTGGCCAACGGTACCAAAGGATCATCTTTTTCGCTGCGGCCCTTTTTTCGAAAAAAAAAGGAAAAAAAATCTTCATTCTTATTTTATGTTGGGACTGTTTTAAAGACTTCTGACTCCTCTCGAAAACATCGCACCATCGGAAAAAGAAAAGAAATTGAGCGAAAAAAATCGGTGCCCCCATGTTTTCAAACGTTTTTTATTTTTATTTTGCAGAAGTTGGCAAGCCTCTCATTACGTTTTCGGAGTATGAGAAAGGCGGAAATATTCCTTTTTTAGGCCTTCACTGTTAAACAGGGTGTCCCAAACCCCCACGGTTTTCTACAATTTTTCGAGATATCGAAGTGAAACTTGGAGAGCGTTTCAGGGGTCCTACCTGATACGAAGTTTCCTACAAAATGAATAACAATGGTTAAAATCGGCTAAAAATCGTTAAAATTTTTTTTTTTTTTTCCGCAAAATATTGCTCAAATAAAGTTTACTAACTATAAAATTGAAAATTCAAAAATCTATGAATAAAATAATAATGACAAATGTACTTAAATTTTATTAAAATTAGCTTTAAAAAATCGATAAAAATAGCAACAAAAAAAAGCAAAAAATCCAAAACCTTATTGTGAATGGCCGATTATTATTTAGAATACGTTTCATTGCCATAAAATAATAAACAATGTCCTTGAACTCGAAAAGATAAAAATTCAAAACCAAATAAACATTATACAATCCGATAATTTACGAAAATTCGCTCATACGATCATGCTGCATGACTGGAACTTTTTTTTATGAAATAGAGGGTTTACGTGAAAAATGTCCCTTTAAGAAAATACGCCGGTTTCTACGTATTTTTTCACGCTAAATCGAATGGTAACACTTGCAGATCTCCCCAACTCCGTTATAACAGAGTTTTACACTTTAACTAACTAGTTTTACCTTTAAAATACATACAATCGAGCGTAACGATAAACTAAAAACTCTAGAGTTAACTTGTAAAACTTGGTTATAACGGAGTTGGGGATATCTGCAAGTGTGACCATTCGAATCAGCGTGAAAAAATCCGTAGGAAGCGACCCCTAACTTGTATTTTCTTAGAGGTCCATTTTTTCACAAAAACCGTTGATTTAATTGAAAAACCCCTTTTTTCCCAACATAACATAGTTTTCTCCCCCAATTAGCGAAGTAAAAGTAAAATTGACAAGACCGTTAAAAAGCTCACAGTTTGAGGAAGTTTTTTTCGCACGCTCTTTTAAAAACGTCGATTTAAAATTTTTTAAATAATTTTGTACTAAAGAATTATACGTTATATCAGGGTTAAGGAAATTTAATAGTTTCCAACAGTATCATCAAACATGGGAAGACTCTGGAAAATAAGGAAGTTATGGCAATTTTTTGTGATAGAAGGTCGAAAACTAAAATTAAATTATATGAAGACCAAGTGTTTAAAAAAAATCCCGATGTGGAATTTCGTACATAAATTAATGAGCTCTTAGAATCAACCCCTGAAGCGAAATTATGGCCTCTTTCCTGATCAGCTGGATCTAAATTCTCTTCTTTTCACCCCAGGAATGTTAAATTTGACAGAGAGCCTCTCTAGGACATTAAGAGACAAATGCAATGGGTTCCCATCACATCCGTTGGCTTAGCTTAAATCTGTCCTATTCACCTCAGGAATTTGAAATTTGACAAAGAGCCTCTCCAGCACATTATGAGACGAATGCAATGACGGGTTCCAACCAGATCCGCTGACTTAGCTGAATGTTCTCCTAATCACCCTGGTATTTTAAAAATTGATAGGGAACTGCCCAGGGACATCGAGAAACGAATATTATGATAGGCTCTTTCCTGATCAGCTGAGTAAGCTACATTCTCTCCTTTCACCCTAGGAATGTGAAATATGACAGGGAGCCTCTCTACGACATTAAGAGACGAATGCAATGACGGGTTCCAACCAGATCAATTGACTTAGGTATATTCTCTCCTATTCACCCTAGGAATTTGAAATTTGATAAGGAGCCTCTCTGTGACATCGAGAAATGAATAAAATGATGAGCTCTTTCCTGATCAGCTGAGTGAGATAAATGCTCTCCTGTTTACCCCAGGGCATTCCAAATTGTCAGGTAGTCTTTCTGAAATAACGAGAGTCGAATGAAATGACACAATCCATCCTGGTTACCTGAGTTAGCTCAATTCAGTAACATAACCGTAACCGCGAGAAAACTGTTTTTCTTTTGTCATAACTATAACAAACTAATTTTGATATAACTAATTTTATTCTTTCTCAACTTGAAATGCTGAACCTTGGAATGGGACTCCGCTGGGTGTAGTATAGAGTTACTAGATGGAAAACCCGATTGGAGGACTAAACATCCAAATGGAGTACAAATTTTTCAAGATTGAGCAAATAATCCCCACCCCCACCCCAACACAACTTCTGGCTATCTTTATGCTATAGATTTCCAAGTTTTTTTTTGAATTTTTCCCCTGGTGGTAGATTACCGTCAATGCGCCCGGATGAGCGTTAAAGTTGATGAGCAGTTTACCAGAGTGCGTAACTTTACGCATTTGTACACTATTAGATTGCGAAAAATGTTTGTTGCAATGCATTGGCTCTTCCACAAAAAACCATTAAACGCCTTTTACATTGTGGTAATTGGCCTTAATTGTTGAGGATCATCGATTTCGTGCACTTAGGGCACAGCGTGGATTCTTGGGGCAACAGATTTCTGAGATACTAGTCTGAGGTGGGTTGTTTTATCTATAGTCTTGTTTTTATGTAAAGTGTATATAATGGAGTATGCTTGTTTTTCCAGTTTTTTTGTGGTTTCTGTCTTTAGCTATCTTTAACTTTCTGTTCATAATTATCCTGGTTTTGCAGTAGATTTTTAAGCCTTGTTTCATGTTCGGATTTGTACATTATTACGGTAACAGTTCCCAATAGTTGGGGATTTTGATCAATGAACTGTTATGTTTTCCTATATTCTTCTTTATTAATTAGCTGATTTTGGTGGTGTTCATTAGTATGACGTGAAGGTTTGTTAGTGTTAGTACATTCAATATTTCACATCCAGTATCTTTTTTCCTTGATTCAATCATGTTTATATTTTGGATCTTTTCTTATTTTGGATTTGGATTTTTCCCCTGATAGATTACGTCAATGCGCCCAGATGAATGCTAAAGTTGACGTGCAGTTTACCAGAGTACGTAACTTTACGCATTTGTACACTATTAGGTACATTGCGAAAAATTTATGATGCAATGCATTGGCTCTTCCACAAAAAAACATTAAACGCCTTTTACATTGTTCGAAAATGCTTTTGTCATTTAAATAACACCATCCCTCACTTATCCACTCGTATACATTCCACGTCCCAGGGGAGAGAAACGATTTCACACGCTTGGAATTCTGCATCAAAAAAGGCACAAGGCATAAGAATTTCACAAGGAACGTGACATAAGTGTTTTGTCTCAAATACGCCAACACAGAAGACCAAACCAAAACACCGTTTAGGGGTCCAGTTCGGAAGAGGACGCCGCTATGAATACTCATTTCCATGGAGACAAAGGTGGTGCGTCACCACAAGAGAGTTTCGCAACTAAGGTGAAGTCCCAGAGCAATTAGAGGGTTGAGCAAGTAGTTCAAGGTTTCCCATTACCGAGTGTCAGTAGGAAAGACCGCTATGATCGACGTATTCACTTTCTCCTGTCGTACGAAAAAGGAAATTCACAGTGTAGAAATAGATGCATCGAAACGACTATGTGGTCTCACTCATTGCAGAGTGGCTATAATAAATTTGTGACTTTATACGGAGGAGAAAAACGCTGCTGGTTTCTTAATTCGCGAGCACTTTCATGTTATTAAGACCTCGTTCTCCCTATATGCCGTAGAATTGTGGGGTGTTTCGCTTTGAGATGTTCTAAAAAAAATTCAACTTTAGAGCCTACAAAACTATTCTGTTCCTTCCAAATGATACCCCGGACTATTTCATTCTCATCGATCTAGCAATCCCACATTTGGAAGTTACAATTGTAAAATTGGCTCTTAAATGGTGACTGGAAATTGGGACTATGGGTATTGGCTCTACATGAATCCCAGCCTGACCCTCAGTACAACTGGGCCTCCCAAATGTGCGCGTTGTTCTCCAAATAGGTGTGTAGAGAGTGGTATCTGGTCGTCCCTGGATTACCGTAATTTTAACCGGGATAGTTTGTTGGAGAAAATTGCGCTGTTGTGGAGACGGTCGGATGGTTTGCGCATTCAGGATTCCTCATTCAGCCCCACATACAAGATTTATTGCCCACGAGGGGGCGAATCTCCCTCTTATCCCAACTTTAACATAGGAATTCATATTAAGAGGCTTCTCACCCAGGGCAGGCTAATATCATAAAGTATCATGAAGAATTGACCCATCACTCGATGTTTTGAGAGCGTGTAAACGGGCACGATTCAGCTCCAAAAGTGCGAAATTCGACTAAAAAAAAACTAGCATTTTAGTTACACACTGTACTTGTCTCTAGCTAACTAGTTACACCCCTGAAAACACATTCAATTTATCATACCAAACGAACTAAAATTTGTGAGTTAAAATGTTAAACTTGGTTATAACGGCGTTGGGGAGATATGAAGAGGTTACCATTCGATTCAGCATAAAAAAAAATAAAAAACGAAAAAAACCAGCTTTTCAAACTCGCATTTTCGTAGTAGGTCAATTTTCAAGAAAACCCTCGATTTCATCGAAAAAAAAAAACAATGTTTTTCAATATTAAAACAAAGTTTTTTCCACCAATCAGCAAAGTTAAAGTAAGTTTGACCACACCGTTGAAAAGGTGAGATCTCGGAGCAGTTTTTTTACGTGACCGGGGATAAAATCCAATAGAAGCATTCCGAGCTTTAGCGCTCCAAATTTTGACAGGTTTCTTGAGATTTGTCAAATTTAAACTTTCAGCCGAATTTCTCTCCCGTTAAACCTGCTTATAAATTTTTAAATTTGTATCAGAGTGGTAGGAAATTTAACGTTCTTTCTAACAGTGTACTCATTATTAAACTTTTACTGTCATTCGAAGGAGTTATGGTTATTTTTGTGATACCAGGTTGAAAACACGAAAAAAATCTTTAAAATTAAATTGCTCCAAAAATCAAGGGATATTCGAAAATTTCCTACCAGGAACTTTTTGTTGCAAAATAGTTGTAGAATCGATTCATTTTTGGATGACACCTGTTTCGGAAACACCCCATATTATTGGAAATTAGTGCGTAATTAAAAAATCCGACTACCCAGACAGTTGGCCAGAAGCCCAGCCCAACAATGTTGAGTAAAAACATATTGCTAAGTATTGCTTGCATTACAGGGACGTCCCTATGAATGAAATTAAAATTTCAAAAATTATTACTAAAAATTGATGAGAATAGTTAAGACGTCATGATATATTGCTATCACCCCCTCCATTCACCCTCTTCCACAATGAAAGTTGAAACTCTTGATATAATTTCCAAAACTAGACCAAGTTCCTAGTTGAACAAAAAAGAATTACGAAAATCTGACGATATTAGTTAAAACATCATGATTTATTTATTACTATTACTATTTATTATTTCGACTTAGCAGTGAAAAGCAGTGATTGAATGGGCAGGTTATTTTTGTCATGATATTATTGAACATAGTATCCTTCGATCTTTGGTACAACGGACAATCAATAAAAATGTAACCCAAGGATATAAAATGTGCTCTGAATCACTCCTCAAATAACCACAATCACAATCTGCAGCATTTCGACGGTTAATTCTATGTAACTATAGTGGGCAGATAGCATGGTTCGTTCGCAACCTGCATAAATGACATTAAAATGAAATGAAATGAAATTTATTCCTTCATAAAGAATACATAATTACAAAATAAATTACCATACTCTGTCACATAATATAAATTACAATCATTTGAACCAGGAACTACCCCACACCAAAGAACGCAGTTCTGTGCTGGGCGGGGGAGCAGACTCTCGAGTTTCGAATATAATTATGAGACTGTGCGGACCGATTTCAGCCGATTTAAATTATAAAATTAAATTCCTTCAAATTTTACATCAATGCGAGAATCAAACGAATTTCAAACTGGTTGCTATTGTGAATTTCAAATACTTATTATCTAATATTTACAGAACATCGATACTGAAACCTTCACTATATATATACACTACTGAACAAATTTTCGCATGCTTGACATCCTTGTGATATTAGCCAGCTAAAAACATTTTTTTTATACACTGCTCTAGAATGTATAGATGGGTTTTTTAGGCTATCAGGTACTATTCTCATCAAAAGAGGTAAATGTGGCATGAAGTACCTTTTAACCTTGATTGCGGAACATGAACAACAGAACGGGTTGTAGGACGGAACGAATATGCAAGACTGAAGGTGTTATTGTATTCAAATTTGCGAGGGTGTATATGTAAATACATAAGGGCTGATTTAGCATTTATTTGACCTATTGGAAAAACTTTAGCGATAGAAAATAGATCATTCGTAGGGAATCTTTTAGGTTTTTTTATAATGATTTTTAGTATTGTCCTTAGCGCTACTCCCAATGAGTTCAGTATCGATGGAAAAGTGCCTCCCCATGGTAACACGCCGAAACCAAATAGACTCTGCACCAAAGCCTTGTACAAGATTATCGATGATTTAAGTTTTAAACTATTTCTAACAGCCCGAAAGAGATAACTGAACCCCGTAACATACGTATAAACAGTTTAGATCTGTAAACCCCTTTGAACCACAGTGTCCTCTTTAGTGTTGGATTCAATTGTTTTAAAATGATCCCGCTTCGCCTTGTTCATAACATTTTTGCCACTTGTCTTCCTGTTCTCGCTTAGTTATTACATACAATTCCTCTTTCGGCCTCGGATAATCCAAATTTGAAATTATTAAATTTAACACTCCTGATAAACGTTCCAAAACTATATCGAATTCTTAATGGAACAAAATAAGAATCACGAAAATTGGTCGAGATTTGTAGCTTGGGCAGCGCCTGAAAGAATCGGTAATTATCCCCCCAACCCCCACCACGACAGTAAATTTGGAATTCCCTAGGTTTGTTGCACAACTAGACTAAAATTGGTATCGAACGAAGAAACAATCTCGAAAATCGGTTAAGAATTATTGTGGCCTAGGCAGCGTCGACAAAATTTGTCACACACACACATTTTTTTTTTTTTTTTTTTTTTTACGAAACTCCCCTCAAAGGCGGAGGGGGCACACCATTAAATTGAAAAAATAAATAAATAAAATAATAAAGTGGGGAGGACGCCCAGGTTTACCCGACGCCGGCTCTAGGGATAAGGGAAGTTGCAGGATGAGGAGGAAGAATGGGATGAAAGGAAGTGCCCCTATAAAACGACCACCAGTTCAAGTAAGAACCCCTCAGGACTCGGGTGGTGATACCACGGAGCACTCCTGCTGAGATGCCCAACTCAAGTAACTCCGTGGCGCTTTTCCCGCACCACACCCCGCGCCATGACACGGTTGCAGCCATGACCTTGATGTTATTGGTCGCCACTCCTTTTAGCTCGGAAATTGCTTGCCGCAGGTCATTTCTATCATACTTATTTATTTTAGCCCGCCAGGTCTGCTCCATGTCCACGCTGCCACTGACAACCTGGACATCCAGGATTATGGCAGACCCATCGGGCTTGACAGCAACAATATCCGGCTTCTTGCCCCGGTCACTCGGCATGTGATATAGTCTCTCCCTCTCAACAGCCCAACCGCTGGATGACAAAGCGCCTGCTATCTGCTTGGCAACCGCATAGTGGCGGAGAATGCGGCCACCGTGAGTACGAGGACACTGCTGCACCACATGATACAGATTCTCATTTTTACCCAGACAGGCACGGCAAAGGGTGTCCACTGTCCCACGACTACTCCGTGAACACCTCACCGAGGTGGCTAGTGTAGCCACCCGGACGGCATGAAAACGGCAGTAGTTGCGGGCCCCAATGCCCTCTGAAGCCCATTCCACCCACGGGGAAGAAAGGGGGGTTCAGAGCACTGTCGGAGTTCTTTACCATCTACTGACTCATGCAGTGCAGCAGCGAACTCAGCAGATGAGCTGGGTTTTGGAGCAGTTGGTGTTGCTCGATCGCACCACAACAACTGCTGCCGGACAAAGTCCAGGTCAGCAGCAGTGCGGGCGACCTCCCAGCTCGAGCCCCTAAGGGCAAGCAGGCGCTGGCGGCGTAAAGATGGGATGCTGGCTGAGAGAGAGAGACACTACTGAGCCCACCGGCCTTGACCGATGCGTGGATATAGGCACTTGGGACACCTGGTGGAAAGCCTAGCCAAGAGCGCACAGCAGAGTGAACTTCACGATCTAACTCTTGCAGCCTCCCCGCAATAAGCCTACCAAAGACTAGCCCATAGGTTAGCTTTGTCAGTAAGTACGTGCGGAGGAGGCGCAGCTTCTGCTGTGGCTTCAATGTAGCCTTGGTGATACGAGCTAGTGCTCCACCAAGGTCCAAATGGCTTCAACAATGGTGGCTACACCCATGAAGTCAACTCCAAGGTACTGCCAAACCTCCAGCACGGATCGGGTGGGGATGGGGGACTGTCACACACACACACACATACATACACACACACACAGACATACACCTAAGGTTTGTTTCACGGATTCGGTCCTAGAATGGTCTGAAACCGATTTGTATGTGGTTTTTTTTCATGCTTGGGTTGCCCCTACCCCCGTGGATCAATTCCACCGTCGTCCCTCTTAAATAACAAGCCTTGCCTGCACGCCCTAGCTTCTGAGGGACGTCCTAAAAATGTATGTGTTAAAGTATAATATTCATTCAAATAGACATTTTTTCTTCTTCTACATTTTTGATGGGTGCTCGGTGAGTGGGTGAGTAGGCCATCATGTGGTGTGGCGTTCCACTCGGTTTCGATTGAAACATGCCGGGTGAAAAAAGTTTATTTGTCGGTATAATGGATGTCTTCAAGGAACCTCCTACACATCAACATCAAACAGATGTGCATTGATTTTTTCACGCTTTTACCGCGATAGCTAAAACTCTGTGCTAATGGAATCGGGTACTTCCGCCGTGATAATGTAGGTGTCCCGCGTAAAGCCGCTATCATGGCTATACAAAACTTTGAGATCCTCGTAAAATTGCGAGAAAGTGGGCGCCCCTATCAAATCCCAACGTAAAAGCAGCCAGGTGTAGGTCAACGGCTGGACCATCCCTCCGTGCTCAATGTAATAGCCGGCTTAACTCAAGTTTTATTGCGTACTCTTCCATTACCTACCTATACCTGCTCTACGCTCTTTCTACAAACATCGATCCTATACTAAACAAGTGCCCAATTACGTGCTAAAAACAAATTTGTGCTTTGAGGGCATCCGTCATCCCATTTTGGTGAAAATTGAAATTGACCATAACGAGTTGTCAAAGGGAATGAAGCTTTTGCAATGGCCCCGCAAGATTTTAGAATGAACCCTTTCCATAACTTTTTTTTTCTAAGTTCTAGTTATGCAACATGATCGTATGATCGAATTTTCGTAAATTATTGTATCATATTTGTGATGAATTGTTTTGAAATTTGAGCACCTCGAGTGCAATTAATCGTTGGCAATCAATGAGCAAAACGGAAGTTGGTGAAAAACGTTGTCAATTTTCACGAAAAAATAAAGAGTTGCAATGTTAAATCGATTTCGACAGTTAGGCCATCATCGATAACATACAATAACTGGACACACATTAGAAAAGACACAGCTTATACAGTCAGAGGTGAAAGGAGATTGAATCCCATTGGTCGAGAGAAAGGAAAGGGGGATGGAGGTACAACTAATTAAGTCCAAGCAAAGTAAAGGGGGATTATAGCTAATCAGATGAAGTGAAAGGAGAGGAAGAATTACTGGTTTCAGCAGTTTGAAGGTATGATTCCAAGCTTTATAGAAATGGACTTATCAGAGGTGAAATATATTTAGGGATATCCTCATTTAAACATTTACCATATCTGTCACTTTTGATAATTTCAAATTTTTCAAGTACATTGAACATACCTCCCTTTGGGCAAAAATGAAGAAATTCTACAAGCTGTCTATCTGCTGAATCAAAATAGTAAGTATGATTGGATTCCTTAAGATGTTTTGCAAATATAGACCTACCCCTGTTTTCCCTGAAATCCTCCTGATGCTCTTCTATTCTTTCCCTGAATTTCGAGGCAATATTACGGTCAAACTGGTAAGAGGTTGTAACTCTTTATTTATTCGTGGAAATAGTCAACGTGTTTCACTGACTTCCGTTTTGAAATGGGTTTCCACAACCTCGTTCCGAGTGATTTAGTTCGAATCAATGACCGTTACCCAAGGGTGCGAAATAGGTATGTTAACTATTTTTAATTGGCAGGAGATTCCATCCTGAGAAGTTTGGCATCATCCGCACTATCCGACGATGATGATCCTATCGCACACTGGTAACGTCAAAGCACTGGGACCCCCCTGCTTCCCAGTGTGACGTCACCTCCACAAACCACTACAAATCATCGAAAGAAAAACTGCTCAACGTAGGAGAGTGCGGATTTTACCAATTTTTCAGGATGGAATTTATTTTAATTTAAACTACTAGTCAATCCTCCCTTCTTCTTCCATCGGGTAATGGAAAGTCACCCTCCTCTCTAATCTGCAACTCTTGAAATTGCACTAAAATATACAATAGAACCCATTTTTTTCCGACATTGTCCACCTAGATAGTTGAAACTCAGAAACATACAAGTCAACATAAGTTGGAAACGTTGCTTTCGCAGTACTTTTCAAGTGTTAACCTGCACTTAGTAATAGAAGTGCCTTACACCTGGAAGTTGATCAACTCTGTAAGTACCTATAAATTTAATATCAATCTCCTTCACCAATACGTACCCGTCAATTGTACAATCTACCTCAATTGTACAATTACAACTAATCAGAATATCACCTCAATATATATATTTATATATATATACAGGGTGTCCCATCTAAACGGGCCCATCGGGAAATTACAGCCTTACGGTGCGAGCTATCGAAAAATTGAACTGGACCTTTTTAATAGTATTTCAACTCAGCTTCACGATGCGGAAGTCCGATTTTTATTTTTCCATGTTTTAGGGTCTCAAATTATTGATTGAAACTGACGGTTACCTCTTGACCTCCCTTTTTTATTGCTTTTTTCGATTTTAGGTTGGATTTGGAACAGAAAATGCCTCAATGAAATTTTCTTTTTGGGGCTTCGTTTCTGAGTTATTCCACTTTTTGCGGAAGTCCGATTTTTATTTTTCCATGTCTCAAATCATTGATTGAAACTTACGGTTTCCTCTTGACCCCCCTTTTTTATTGCTTTTTCCGATTTGGAACAGAAAAGGCCTCCATGAAATTTTCTTTTTGGGGCCTCATTTCTGAGTTATTCCACTTTTTGCGAAATACAGAAAATCGCCGATTTCTTTCAGACGTTACCAACACTTTCTTACCATTTTTATCTTCAATTTTTGAGATGTTCACCACACTTTTGAAATCAGCAATTAACTATTTATCATCAGACCCCAGCGTCCATAATCAACAATCTCCATTAGGGGGATGACATTGCACTTGAACCGCTTACGATTTAAAAGTTTTCCAAATCGACGTTTGAAAAAAAAAAAAAAAAAAAAAAAAAAAAAAACCCTCAGACTGTTCAGTATTATTACTCATTTATTAGAAGAACATATGAGGCGCCGTATTCTGGATAATGTAAGGTAAGGAGAAGGAGCAGAGGCTGCAGAAGGGGCAGGTGGCATTTTCGATTTATCACAACACAACTGACTGGAAGTCTCCTTGTGGTACATTTTTTAAACTGTATTCTAAACAGTGATTCTGTGTGTACTGAACACAGTAAGAAAGTGTTGGTAATGTCTAAAAGAAATCGGCGATTTTCTGTATTTCGCAAAAAGTGAAATAACTCAGAAACGAAGCCCCAAAAAGAAAATTTTATCGAGGCATTTCCTGTTTCAAATTCAACTTAGAATCGGAAAAAGCAATAAAAAAAGGGGGGTCAAGAGGAAACCGTAAGTTTCAATCAATGATTTGAGACATGGAAAAATAAAAATCGGACTTCCGAAAAAAGTGGAATAACTCAGAAACGAAGCACCAAAAAGAAAATTTCAATGAGGCATGTTCTGTTCCAAATCCAACCTAAAATCGAAAAAAGCAATAAAAAAGGGGGGTCAAGAGGAAACCGTCAGTTTTAATCAATGATTTGAGACCCTAAAACATGGAAAAATAAAAATCGGACTTCTGCATTGTGAAGCTGAGTTGCAATACTATAAAAAAGGGTCAGTTCAATTTTTCGATAGCTCTCACCGTAAGGCTGTAATTTCCTGATGGGCCCGTTTAGATGGGACACCCTGTATATTATACCTATTAAAAAAGTATAACTCTGCGATTCGTTTCACAATGTCGCCAAAAGTATTTCAATTATTATGAAAATTTCTGAAAATTTCGATTTAAATTTTTTTTTAGCCATTGCAATAGCCTCATCCTTTACAAAAATTTGCTAAAATAGGAGTTCCTGCTAGTACCACAATATGGTAATGTTCGCTACAACACTAAGGGCTTCTGAAACACCGGTATCTCAAACTCCATTTCCTTCGGGATACGTTGCTTTCTCTGTCTTCGCATTGCGTGCTAACAAGCCGACCCCGAGGATACTATGGGCTTCCTACCTGCAAATAGATGTCTCGCACAAAGGGACAACTCATACACTACCCTCATATTGGTGCAAAGAGAAACTCCCCGTTTCATGAATGATCCGCCGTGAAGCCCCTTTCGCCATCGGAGAACCCCGGGGCATATTTTACGGTGCGGCAAGTAGGTTGTCACCTGCATCATTGAGACGTGGATGCGGTCCCCCCCGTATCCATTTTCTCCCACTTCGACATGTGATCGTATTTGCCGGATGTCCGTGACAATATTAAGTAGAGCGTTTTTCCTTTCGTCCGAAGAGAGAGAAGTGAATGGAGGAGACGGGCGGCGATAGTTAGGAAGGTTTTCCGTCTCTCGCCGATGTATAGAACGTTCGGGTAGACTCTACCACGTTCCAACTATTTCGAAATAGCTGAAGAAATTGAGAGAGATAATAGGAGATGGACTTGTAGTTATTCTTTACTGTTATGTGTCTGTGATATTAGGTATGTTGTATTGGAGTGAATGTTATTTATTTGTGTGAATGTGGGATGAGTTTGTTGTTGCTGGTGATTGGCCCAGGTGTTCGGCCAGCCTGGGGGCGGCCTCCTTGGCGTTCTGCTTCCGAGACTGCAAGGCAGCAGAAGCTTTGTTTTCACTTTCGAAATGAAAAAAATTTTTTTGCACCAAAATCAAAATTTCCATTCGCATTTTGCGTTTCAGAGCCTCCTGAACAAATTTGGTTCCGTGTCTGTCTGTCTTTCTGTCCGTCCTCATTTCCTTGTAACAGCCATAACTTCCACAATTTTGATCCGATTTTAACCAAATTTTCAGGGATCGTGCGGGTTAAGCTCTAGATGGTCCCCTATCAACTTCATCATGATCGAATCAACGGTAGCTTCTGCGCAGGCGCTAACGTGAATTCATTGTGACGGTCATAACTCGGTCAATGTTGAACGGATGAACGGGATGATGTGGGTAAGTTCTCTTGAGGTCCCATAAGACAATCATCATAATTGCATTAGCGGTACGCTCTGCGCATGCGTCAACGAAATGTTCTTGTTACGGTCCTTGCAACAGCCGTAATTTCCACAATTTTGATGCGATTTACTTCAAATTTTTAGGGATCGTGCGGGTATAGCTATACATGGTACCCTATCAGTTCCGTCATGATCAAATCAACAGTAGCCTCTGCGCAGGCGCAAACAAAATTTTCTTGTTTCGGTCATAACTCAGGCAATTGTGAACGGATTTCGGTCAGATTTTCAGGGATGATGCGGGCAAGGTTTCTTAAGGTCCCATATTACATTTTTTGCGATCATCAGCAGCGGTACGCTAGGCGCATGCGCGAAAGTGATGTTTTAGTTACGGTCACAGCTTAGTTAATTTTATCGGATTTTGTTCAAATTTTCAGAGATGATCCCGGTAGAGTCCCTTGAGGTGCCATACGAATCGTACGGTACTACCAGTGATTGTGCCCATCATGCCGGGAATTTATTTGCAGGGATTTTTTTTGTTGAAGTCACGTTGAAGCCACGAGGAAGCTTCTGTGCCATGTCCTTGGCAGTGTATTTTCCTTGTCAGAGTGACCTTTGTCACTTGTTAGAGCTGCCTGTTCGGCAATGGGCAGCGGCCCCGGGAGCCGCCGTGGTGGGTGGGTCCGGACCGGTCGGGGCGCTCTGGCCCCGGCCGGCTACACTCGGGATTTTCGTGCCTCCCCCTCTTCTTCTTCCCTCCTCAACCCTTAGCCCTACTCACCACAGACATTTATTTATTTATTTTTAAAATGACGTTTGCTCTATCGTTTGTTGTTTATGATCTTTTATGGCAATAAAAAATGTATTATTATTATTTCCTCTTTTGAAGCATTACAGTTCTATTAGCGTGAACTCCCGCCCACGTAGCAAATTGACAAAACCGCTACTTGCAGCCGCTTTGAACCCAAACAGCCTGTCTCGTCAGAGACCTTTCATTGGCGATGGACCCAAACCCGTTAAATTACCGACTAATTACGTAGGTATTACGTAGGTGCACATTTTTGAAGTTGTGGGAAAATGTGAAGATATAGGGCTGAATGTGTGACCTCACATAACAGATTTGATTAACTGCGCTTGTCTGAACGATTATGTTAATTGCGAGTGGGTTGATTAAGTTCTTGTCTGACTAGTACGTAATAAACAAACACCGCCATTATACGCGATGCCGTGAACTCGCGTAACTGCCCTGGGAAACGTAATTAAAGCTCCGGGTTGATCTTGAAGGGAAAGTGCTAAAGAGGTTGTGACATTTGCATCACAACGTATAAACCCTAGACCCCTCGTAAATGTAATGAGCAATCAAAGGCGCACACACGGAAAAAAGAGGGAAAAAACGAAAACGGAGAAAGTAAAATCTGCGTATCTCAAAAAGGAAATAGGCTGAGCTAGGGACTGAAAACCGTGAATCATTAGTGAGGCTGTGGTCACGCTGGTGGAAGGTGCAGGGAAAGTAAACAGTGAGCGCACCCCAACATGTCCAAGGCAAAGTGCAACCAGTAAATGAATTGAGGTCGACTTATTAGTGTCGCTGACCGCCGCAATTAGCGCTAGTCGCCGGGAGATCCTTTGATCTCACTCTCACCGTTCGTTTTATAACAATTAGTCGGTTTCCACACTTGGTGAACCAGATAGGCAGCTGTTCGTTTATTGGAGGAGGAGAGAATTACAAATATTGTTACTAGCGGCTCCGATTCGTATTTGTGATTCATTTATGGCAATTCTGTTGAGCACATTGTGGAAATGACTTGTTTGAACCCTTAATTGGGTACAGATGGGGACCTACCCATATCTTCATGATACATGATCTATCGAGGTTGAATACATTTAAAACAAATCCATAACTGTGATTAATCGTTTTATGGTTGGTCTTGGTACGGTGGATGTACCAATTATTGAACAAAGCCCAGTTATTACCCCATTCGTTGATTTGTTCTAATTAGGTACAAGTGTTCTGGCCTGAGTTTCACCAACGTAATCAATGGTTAAATTGTTATCAGTTATCAGTAAACATCGATTTACAGCGTTTCCGTGAAACATTGATTTATCAAAGAGTCATTTGCCCGCAAAATGAGGGTGATAACGAAATAATAGTGAGGGAACATCTGTTAGCATCCTGAAATCTTCAATGCTTATATCTTTTTAATCCTTTCTCGTAGCATTTTTACTGCCTCATCATTTCTAAACTACTTGCAGCGATAATGATAATACATGGGTTTCTTCAAGGATTCTGGATTTGAATTTGAAGTAAAACCCGCGACATTTTGAACCACTGGAATACCCCATCCAAACGCGATTTTGATTTGTCTTCATTGGAAATTTCTGGGGTCGGTCTCCTAAAAAGCAGCTGTTGGTATTCGATGGATTTTGTAATGTAGCCACTGCAGAATCCGAATTCCAATTATTTTGCCTCAAAAAGCGCAAGAAATCGATTTAATAGAGATTGTAATCCGCCGTACTCTCTCTAATCCAACGAGGACGGTTAGTTGTAAAGTCTTCATCATCCTCGTCAAATTCGTCCTTAAAAACCAATGCTCTAATCAATCCCATTTGGCTCATGTTCGTGCACGTAGGAAATAGTTGGGAAAATATAGCAAACCAGATGGGAAAACGTAGCAAAAAAGGATTTCGGTTATGTGAATAAAGAAGGCGAAAAGAACTACCTACCAAGTAAATCGTTGATTTGAACGCTAACCACCCGAATTCGGCTGGTTGGTTTTGATCGTTGACCTATAGTGTGTAAACGTTGATTAAAAACTTTGGTGAAACCGGCCATTTCCCCTTTATTATTACTAACGCACATATGTAGGTCCGTTTTCAAAACTACAATGGATGATAATTTTCATGAAGTGACCCCACCAAAACTAGCGAACAGTGTTAAAACTGTCAATTATTCTGTCCACTGTCAACTAATTAGATCTCAACTCCTGCACTAGGGGGGTACGCGGACGCATCTGCCAGATTTTAACTTCTGCGGAATATCGGGCGGAGGACCCTGCCTAGTTTTCTCTTTGCTTCTTGCCCGCTAAACGCTAAAGTCTTCAACCCTAATATCACCTAAAAGTTCCGAAATTGACGCAGACATTTGTGGATGAATCGCAGAGATCTTTCCCAACAGTTGGCCTGTTTGTAGAAACGGAAGCCAGGCTAGTTGCTTGGATTCTAAACATGAACCAACTATTGTATGCGTTTGTTGCTTTATCCAAGAAATGTCTATATGTGTAGCTAAAAACAGAATGCTCTGCATTTGAGCGATTGCAGAACATTAAAAATGTAAATTCCTTCAATATGAGCACTCGTCAAACTAGTATGTGGTTGGAACCGGATGTGACGAATTTTTTTTTTTTTTTCGTTAATCTGCATCAAAAATGTAGTAAAATGCCGCCAACCGCGTACTTTTATCTCAGTCCTGTTTCAAGATATGATTTCTTAAAAGTTTTTTCAGGAAAACCGTGTTTTTTCCTTTTCAACTCAAATTTCTCCATTTTGCCTCATTTAATTTTAACTTTCGACCTCATTTTCGGAATCAACGTTGAATTTCCTATAAGAATAGTGTACTTGGGTTCTTAAAAAGTACCATCCAAAGACCTTCACATCAGCTCAAACATAGAAGATTTTGAAAAAATAAAATTTCGGAAAAAAAAAAATCTTGGAAACTGGAAAATCTTGCGAAAACTGCTTCGTCTAATACTATTTACAACAGTATAATCAATTTTACTTTTACTTTGTTATTTAGGGGAGGAATTTTTTTTTTTTTTTTTTGGAAGATTACATACCTAGGTATTTAAGTTTTAAAGATTTGCAGAAATTTTATTTTCTCGAAATCGTTCATGTTTGAGCTGATGTGAAGTTCTTTGGATGGTACTTTTTAAGAACCCAAGTACCCTATTCTTATAGGATATTTAACGCTGATTCCGAAAATGAGGTCAAAAGTTGAAGTTGAATTATATAAAATGTAGAAATTTGAGTTTAAAAAGAAAAAAACACGGTTTTCCTTTAAAAAAAAAAAAAAAAAAAAAAAAAAAAAAAAAAAAAAAAAAAAAAAAAAAAAAAAAAACCTTTGAGAAATCATATCTCGAGTAAGGAATGAGATAAAAATATGCGGTCGGCGGTATTTGACCACATTTTTTATGCAGATTAACGAAAAAAATCGTCACTTATCCAATGCTATCCTGTATATTGACTGTCGGGGAGTTCTGTGTGAATTTCATCATTGAGATTTTTCACGGGTAGCCACGGTATGTGAATTTGGCCGGCTCGTTCCCATTGGCTGCGGTCAACTTCTTGGACTTGAGCTCTACGGGGAGTCGGCAAGTCCCAATATTCTATGAGAATCGTGTCAATAGGGCGAACGCCGGTCGAGGTGTGTCAAGGTCGCCCGGGGTCCAGCCCGCATCCACCCGACACCTCGTGCACGGACAGGTCTATGTTTTGGTTTCTTTCTTTTCCCGATATGCGGGTCATCCCTAGTTATTACCATTACCCCCCCCCCCCTCATCCCCCTCTTTCAACCAACGGGTCGATCGTAAAATATCACGGCCACAACGGAAAGTCAAATTATGAAACAAATTACGAGCCTACAAAGCTGGAATGTGAAACCCTTAGGAGAATTTCTATCGAGTCTATGCCAGTGTTGGGCATAATCTTATCGTCGAATACGAATACGATTGTAATCGCGACAGTTATTCGTTGATTCTGAGTCAACTGCGTTTATATCCGTATTGGTGTAATCGTACTCGTGTAATCGTATTCGTCTGTCGGCGATTACACGAATACAACCCATAAAAATGCGTCATCTTTGTAACAAGCTTATTTTCCACAGTTTTCATCTGATTTGGATGAAATTGTCAGCAATTTTCGGGCTATGGGATAAACAGCCCTCTACCAGTTTCATCATTCCTTCTTTAATACTTCACCCTGCGCATGCGCTAACGTAAATTTTCCCAAGCATCATTTTCTCCCCTAGTCATCCAATCTCGCTTAAATTTGCTCGATAGAAGGGAGATTACGATTTGATCATCCCATATCAATTTCAACATGATAGTTACTGAGCCTGCGCCAATGTGACGTCCTTTTAACGACCTTACCATCCACAGTTTTCTTGCAATTTTTGTGAAATTTTCAAGGACTGTGCGAGCTAGGGTGCAGACGGTCGTCCATCAGTTTCATCGTTCCTGACGCAATACTTCACTCTGCGCATGCGCAAACGTAAATTCTACCAAGCATCGTTTTTTCACGCCCTAGTCGTTTGATCTCGCTCAAATTAGGATGGTAGTTGGGGGATGGAAATTCGATCTCCCCATATCAATTTCAACATGATTGTATCATCAATAGTTACTGCGCATGCGCCTATGTGAAATCCTTAATGTCCACAGTTTTTATCCGATTTTGATGAAATTTGAAAGGGAATGCGCGAGTTAAGTTGCAAATGGTATCATATCAGTTTTACTATTGCCGAATCAATACTTCACTGTGCCATGCACAAACGTAAACTCCATTGTTCTTTTTTCAGAACCTGGTCGTTCGATTTTGCTTGGGATGATAGTTGGGTAAGACGATTTGATTACCCCATCCATATCCATTTCCACAGGATTGTATCATTAATAGCTACTGCGCTTGCGCCAATGTGAAATTCTCGTAACTACCTTAACTTTCACTGTTTCCAACCAATTTTGATGGAATTTTCAGTGAATGCGCGGATTCGGTTTTAGATGGACCCATGCCTAGTTCATTGTTTTCAACTCATCAGTTTATCTGCGCATGCGCATTACATTGAGTATAATTTTCCGTTTCTTAATTGATCAATTATGATGTTTCACGCTACTTCTTGATTTACTCTTTTCCGCTACGGAATTATTCAAGATCATTTAACACTTTTTAATGATCTAGACATTCGTGATACGTAAATGGCGAAGCTATGTGCCATACCCAACTTTGCAGACGTTTTTCTATTAGGTATAGGTCACATTATTAACCTGCAGTAGCTGAATGTGAAATTCTTCAGGGTTCATCCATCAAAACTGAACCTATTTATTACAATTACTATTACTCTTATTTATGGGTAAAAGCCTCCTCGACCAGAAGGGTCATCAACGGCATATCTGAACCTATAGCTGTAGGTCAAATCACATTGATATCAGGAATGCTACGCAATGGTTGAAAAGCCATGCTTTTGACTCCAAAATGACTCCGTGATTTCCCAATGGTAGTTTACACTGTGGGTCTTTAGTCTAGATCTAGATGATCTCTGGCTATATTTTTCCTTAATTTCTTTAAATTCAATAGCAATTTTAAACCAATTTTTACTCTTCAGTTACACCATACGAGGAACGTAGGAGTTTCCACTTTTGAGAGATGGAGTCTTCAAAAAACAAACGGGGTTTTTTTACAGTGGTAAAATTTCCACTCGCATTTGTAATGAACTTAGGCGCCCCGGAGGTGCAATGGGGGCCTAAATCCACACTCAGAGAGAGAGAGAGAGGAGAGTGACAGTACCATAAGAGATACAACTCGTACTAGTAACATATATGCTACGTTCGGAGAAGATAGGTTTTCCAGTTCTAGGATCACCCATCCATCGCCAAACGCAGGCTTTCGAAAACACGGGAAGAAGCGCCCGACGCCCGTTGGGAAACAACGGAGCGACGGCAGCGCATTCCCTTGGATCTCGCGTTAACTGTCACACATTTTAAGTTTTAGACAATTCTGAACAACTTTTGGTCCGTGTCTTTCTATGTGTGTTTGTTTGTGCTGTGAGTGTGAACCCTACTGGGAGGCACATTGCGCCATGTTCTGATCATATATTACGTAGGGGGTTCGCTGTAGATCTTTTCGAATAATCCTATGCTGATTGTTGAACCATATTACATATTTCGTCCGAGTCAAGGTCTGCATACGTAGATCATTGCTTCAGCTCCTAACGGGAATTCTTCAGAAGTTACCTTTCGAGAACATCCGTTTCCGTATCCCGGTTAGCGGGAATGTTTACGACCTGGGCAGCATCGTTAGGCATCGCCCGGACAAAGAAAGTGGAAGTGAGCGATTAAGATAAGAGACAATGAAGCTGGGAGAGGAAATTCACTTTAACAAAGCGGCTAAAGTCCCCTGCGTCCCAATTGGCAAATAATTTACGGCTTTCCCACCGTTAGGCCCGCACAACAACAAGGCTACTCCTATGATGTCAGCTGACAAGCTTGCATCCAGCAAAGCAAAGGCTACGAACTGACACAAACAGCTACAACTCTTGTTTGATGCATATCCGATGTTAATTGATGTTTTATCTGAGCACCCATTTGCAGAGAAATCCAATCGTGATTCTATATTTTCAGTAATACATAGCTTGCATATCAGGAATAATGTTAATCCTATTTGTTAAACATATATATCGGTTTGATGTAGGTTGGTTAGATGTGTATAGCTTGGTCGTAGGGTGTTTTCTATGCTTCATTTATATAGTGAAAAAATGATCCTGAATAATACTTTTTGTAAAATCGTCTGCCATACTATCTAAATATTGCAGTGAAACTGGTAGGAAATTCAGGAAAAGAATAGAAGAGAATCAGGAGATTTTCAGGGAAAATAAGGGTAGGTCGACATTTGCAAAACATCTTCAGGAATCCAACCATAATTACAATTTTAATTTGACAGATAGACAGTTTGTAGAATTTCTTCATTTTTGTCCAAAGGGAGGTATGTTGAATGTGCTTGAAAAGTTAGATATTATCAAAAGTGACAGATCTGGTAAATGTTTAAATCAGGATATCCCTCAGTATATTTCACCACTGATGAGTCCATTTCTATAAAGCTTGGAATTCCCCTTCAAATAATTGAAACCAGTATTCTTCCCCTCCTATCAGTTCATTAGCTATAATCCCTCTTCACTTTGCTTGCACGTAATTGGTTGTACCTCCAGCCCCATTTCCTTTCTCTCGACCAATGGGATTCAATCTCCCTTCACCTGTGACTATAATATAAGCTGTGTCCTTTCTGATGTGCATTCACTAATTGTTTGTTACTGATGATGGCCTAATCGTCGAAATCGATTTAACATTGTTTAACGTTTTTCTACTAACTTCCGTTTCGTCTGCCTTGTTGGATTGACAGTATAGCTTCCTCACATATTATAACATGGACGTACTGAATTAGTTGAAGAACAGAGTACGGGTCGAAATGATTGAATGCAACATGTAATAATATCTATTACATGTGCATACATGGTAGAATGCCGAACGGGGGTATAATTCATGTTTGCATGTGCGGAAATAGCCAAATGGATAACCCACAAAACAATTCAAAATTTCATCAAAATCGATCCATTGTTCTCCGGGGGTCATCCAAGTTCAATCCTATTCCACTCATGGTGCTGAGGCGTGAAATAAATGTGATCGGAGTGAACGTCAGTCAAAAGCTTGATTCCTAATTCACGAACTTAACCGCTTCAATCGTGGACCCAGGAAGCTCCGATTTCGGGCGGAACGCTCGGCTTCCAAACACGGATTAGATAACATCGCATGGACGCACGCATAGCTGACGTTGTTGATCAGTTCAACAACAGCTTGTACGATTGATAAGATTGATTTAACAATATTGTTAGTCGATAGCATGCGGGTCTGTGTTGACGAACACGGGTTGTTACCAGCATGTCACGCAAACAAACAGAAATATATGTAAATTTTAAAAAATATACAAAAATAAGAATAAATTTAGAAGAACATCATGTTGGGTGTGGCATATGGTTTCTTCTTGCCTGTAACATGAATTTATATCAGGTGGTCAAAGAGATAGCCTCCCCTCACCCCCTCCCCTTTTTACTTTCTCACGTTGTTGGAGTAAAAAATTCGTACAAACTCTATTCTTCACTTCTATTCTTTTGCCGTAGATTTTAAAAATGACAAAACTGCGCATTGCGGATTCGCGCAACCGTGCGCAATTGACATAAAATTCGTTTCTTAGGGCGTCTCTCTGAAGCTATGTCTTATACGCAAGACTTCGTTGATAAGAGGGATGCCTATTGGAATTGAACCGGCAGGGGGGGGGGGGGGGCATGAGAAGAATAATAACCACATACAAATCCGTTCAGACCATTCTATTACCATTCTGAAACCCGGCCGCCCATTAGCATGCGGGGTCTTAGAGTGGCGCTCGGTGGTGCCCCAGCAGAGGCGTCAGTCATCCTTCCCCTCTTCTTCATCCTCTTCATCCTACCCTTCATCGTTTTCCTCTGCCCTGATTAATGCCCACTAGTGTTCTCACTGTGAGAGAGCCTTCAGTTCCAAGCGTGGCCTCACTGCCTACGTCAGTCAGAAGCATCCTGTACAGGCCAACGCGTCAACAGCAATTGATATAGAGCGAGAGTGGTCCAGGTTTGCGGCGAATGGCAACAAAGGGGACAGAAGCTGTACGCAATGGGGTACGTCATATTACTGTATTTTCGCAACAACGTTTTCCCATGCGCACACTTTCTGCCATTCAATCTCTTCGCCCGAGGCCCCACCATAAGCAGCTTGCCCAGGATACAATCCTGACTAATAGCCGTGGGGCCTCTCCCACATCGTCTATAGGCGTGGAGCAGCAGCCCACTGTTCAGCGATCCTCCCTAGGGTCCTCCGGTCTTCTTAAAGACTGAAGTATTGAGGCTTGAGGAGCAGGTAGGCCGTAATGAAGGTTATGCAGGTGGGCTGTTGAGCTGCCTGATGGCTTGGAAGACGATGTCACAGCCTATATACAGAGCATCTTCTCACAGGTTGAGGATGTAGCGGTGACGGGGCACCAGGGAGTGGTGCCTCCTACATTGGTGCCTCGTGGAGGTCGCAGAGTAGCAAAGCAAGCAAGAAGGCGCAGAATGACGATGTACCATTTCTCTAGCAACGACTCGGTTGTAAACGGAAGTCATCAGTAAATTGTTTGCAACACATTTTCGTTAACACAGAACGTTTCATTTTCGGTTGGAGATGACAAAGCTAAAACACATTCTGCGATTAAAAAAAAAAAAAAAAAAAAATATATATATATATATCTGTGTATGTGTGTCACAAATTTTGTCGCCACTGCCCAGGCTACAATTTTCAACCGATTGTAGTGATTCTTATTTGATTCGATTCCAATTTTAGTCTAGTTGAGCAAAGAACCTTCGGAATTTCGGATTTGTAGTCGTGATGGGGGGTGGAGGGGATAATTACTGATTCACTGAGTTTTTAAAGATATCAAGTTGCCACATGTAATACACGGTTTCGGGCTATTCTTTCATGCTGAACCACGTAATGTTGTACATTTTTATTGATTTTTGCAACACCAACTTGGGAAAACACCATTTTAGTTCTAACCCTTTGTGCTGTGAGGAAATGATATTTAAAAAGTGCAATTCTGGTCAATTTTTCGGTATTTTTCCGAGTTGGCATTGTAAATATCAATAAATGGACATCATTACGTAGTTCAGCACGAAAAAATATATCGAATAATGTAAATTGCCACATGTAATACACGGTTTTATTTCGATCTGAACCACGAAATTGTTGATTTTTGCAACACCAAGATGGGGAAACACCAATTTAGTTCGTAACCTTTGTGCTGTGTGGAAATGAGTCAAGAAAAGTGCAATTCCGTTCAATTTGTTATTTTTCCAAGTTGGTGTTACAAATATCAATAAATGAAGATCATTACGTAGTTCAGCACGAAACAATACTCCAAAGTCATGTGGCAATTGAATATCTTCAAAAACTCAGTATTTATAAATGTTTGCACTTTTAGAGCGAAATTCCGCGCTTTTGGAGCGGAATCGCGCCCGTTTGCGAGCGAAAAAATCGAGTTATTGGTCATTTCTTTATAAAATTTTACGTAGAATTCAAATTTGCAATAAAAAATGGGTTTTTCCATTAAAAAAAAAACAAAAAAAAAAAACGAAATTAATGTAAATTGCTCACGTTTGCGTAAGTGCGCAATTTCGTCATTTCTGAAATCTACGTAATAGTTGAGAAGAATGGCGTTTTGTTCTAATTTTTCATTCCGATATTTTGAGAAATTAACGGGAAGGTGGGGGGGGATTTCGTGGACCGCCTTGCATAATTTGTTTGTCCATCCGCAAAGGTATTAGTGAGTCAGGAACGGTGATGTTCATTGAAAACCAACTACAGCCTAACCGTTCAATCATTGGGAATTTGATCGAAATCGGATGATACTTGTAGAAGACATGCTTATTACGTGAATTTAAGGTCAGCGCGTGCACAGCAGCTACTACAGTAAGTACAATCGTGATGGAGCACATTCCATGGAGTAACCAAATCGTCATTTCCCAACAACAACAACACTTCGAATTTGAGGGAGTTTGGAGTTTGAAGCTAAGCCGTGAGAGAATAGGTAAATTTGATGGATTATAGTTTGCACAAGCGCAGAATGGGATTAATTTATAAGCAACAACAATGATATGGAACGGTGTGAAGCATAAATCACTGATTTCCTGAAAACCGCATCAAAATCTGATGGAAAACGAGGAAATGAAGCTTGCTAAGCTTGTCGCGTGAGGAAACACAGATAGGCAGACAGAAAACCTAAATTGTTCGGGACAGTCTAGGACATAAAATGCGAGAGGAAATTTTGATTTTGGCAGAAATTTGTGTTCATCTCCCAAAAATGAAAACAATGCTTCATTTTCCTGTAGGTAGACTCGGAAGCAAAAATACAAAATAGGTAATGACGAATACATTATGATAGTTAGATGTATACTTTTCAAAATCTTCTACCACTTCAAGTAACCCAACTTGATCAGTAAAGAGTATTTCAGCCCTTGTATTACTGGATATAGATTGGAATATCTGTATTTCTTTTCCTTTTTTTGATATCTAGAGAACGCCTGAAACGCAAAGAAAGTCAATTTGAAAGGGTATATATATCGGAGAGCTAATGCCAGTACACTTTTATTACCCAATAACTCGCTTTATTATTTAGAGGATCATCAAATGCTGTGGCGCATACTTGAAGGACTTTTTTTTTTTATTAAGGTTTAAGCCGCATCTTAGTACTTTTATTATAATTGTTCAATCCTTTTATTATAATAATTATTCAACCCATCTTCCTGATACCTCCAGACAGTTAATTTTTGTGACATGAATTGATATTCTGACGTTTCTATGTCGTTTGTTCTTATGAGACGTCGAAAATGCATCAAATGTAACTACTAACATATTGATAGTTGTACAACGCATCCTTCTATCAAACCGTAGGACAATTCTTGTACAAGTCTTAACTTTCTCTCCCGAAGCAAAGATAAACCTTCCAATAATCTCGAGACACAAATGGCACACGCGAAGTTGACACTAACTAGCACTTTTTCAATAGCCGACTCTCCCGAGAGAAAAACCGAGAAAAAAAAGTAGCTGGGGGTTTCGGACGAAGTTGATTGGTAGCGAAGGAAAGTGTTGTGACACATATCCCAGACCTGATAAAACCTCAACAAACGACCTACAAGCTCCGGAATGACCTTTTCGCTCCCCGCTGGTTCTACCATCTCGCTCGCATTAGTCAAAAGGGGCTGCGAGATTGTAAGAGTATAAGTGAGAAATTCAGCGACTGAGGAGGTAATCGCGGTGGTAAAGCCAGAAAAGATGCAATTATGACGTTCAATCATCAAACGAAAGTGACTTCGACCCCGTTTCGAGTCCGAGAGTGGGTAGTTTTCAAATCGCTGGGCTCAGATTTTAGTGCTAGCGCGTGTTTGTTCCTTCAAGAAGGCGCATCAGTTTCACTTTCTCGTATCGGGACGAAAACCCAATTTGACGTAATGCGTTTGCGTTTAGGAGCTCTTTGCCAGAGCGTGTGATTGCCTTTTCTACTCCGACTTCGAGAGTCGTTTGTATTGAGATGATTGTATCGAAGACATAGTGGTTCTTTGGAGATAGTCGATGGGGTAAATATTCAATGGTAACTCATAACGCAGAAGTTCTATTTTTAGGACGTCCCTCTGGAGCTATGTCATATAGGCAAGGCTTTGTTAACAAGAGGGACGCCTACTGGAATTGATCCAGGGGGGTGGGGGTGGGAGACAACCCCTGCATGAGAAAAAAAACCGCAAACATATCCGACCATTATAAGGCCGAATCCGTGAAAAACCATAGGTTTATCTCTCTCTCTCTCTCTCTCTCTCTCTCTCTCTCTCTCTCTCTCTCTCTCTCTCTCTCTCTCTCTCTCTCTCTCTCTCTCTTCCGGGAAGTGAAACCATTGGATTCTGTGCAAGTGGGATGGGATTTCATTTTGTTCTTTCTTTCGTATTATTAAATCATGGCGCCCAATAATTTAAAATCTTTATTATTTTGTTGAGAGAAATGTTTGAAATTTGCACACGTTTATGTCGAATCTTTATATGTCCATTGGTCAGAATTTGTAGACGTTTTTGGTGATAGTGAAATAGATGTTATTGCCATGTCGGAAACTTTCCTGAAGCCTGAGATTAGTTCCCATGCATTTAATTTGAATGGCTTTTCAGTGTTCAGAGTGGATCGTACAGGTTTTCAAATCAATATCAAACGCACATAATCGTGGCACATAATTATTCATCGGTGTGTATGTTAGGGGACTGGAATGTTGATATGTGAGTTGATTCCTGTGATAGAGACTATCTAAACGGATGTTTACTAACTTAAAATCTGACTCTATGGCCATTAAGCTGGCCACTGACGATCGTTCCAACAAGCCAAATGGCGAGTTAGCTCGCCAATGGAATGACGTGAATGGCGAAACTCGTCGGGTATGGAGTGGAGTGACAGGGCGTGATGGAAATCCAACCAGTCCAAAAGCCACCGCGCCGCGCCAAAACATCATCACTCCAACTGCTCGTGAATGGGGAAACGCGACCGGGAAGTACGGACAGATGGCGCGACGGAACGAACGTGAGTGGGGAAACCGTGCACTTTCCTGTGATCTACAGTCGTACAGGTCTCATCGTCTTGTCTGTCGGTTCTTTCCCCAATATAGGTACTACGTTTTCTCGCCGCAAAATGAGTGTTGCCAATAAAGACTTCGTAATTTCCGTAATTGATTTATACAAGGAACACAGCTGCTTGTGGAAAACGAGTGACCCAGATTACCACAACAAAGTGAAAAGACTCGATATAAATAAAAGACAACAATACTCTTCAGTATTGCAAGGCAAGTTTCAGGAATGATGACTCCCAACCTCTGAGGTGATATTGCAGTGACGAATTTTAGCTCTTCAAAATTCATCCCAGTTGCCAGAAATCGTAATGTAGCAGCGAGCCTTTCATGGGGAGAAATGCACTGTCTCATCACTGTATCTTTTTTTTTATCATTGGAGTGACCAAACGGAGTAATTGACAGTAGGCCTCTTCATTCATTCGCAAGTAATTTCTCCAGTCAGATGGTTCTGACCGCAGCTCTTGAAGTAAATTTACGTGTGTGTACTGTCCTCTGTTGAGAAACCACTGTTTCACCCACTTCCGTTTGGGTCTTCTTTGTTTGGCGTACAAGCATACAACTGTGGCCAAAAGGAGAAATTCTTCTTCGTCCATCTTGCGAGATTGCCTATTTATAATAGGCAATTGTGATCGCAGACACACACCACTTCCAGTTCAAAAGACAGAACGGCACTGGTGGATTGGAGTGGAGTGATCGTGAATGACCCCCTCTTTCGACTCTTCTTTCCGTCATTCCAATATCGCCTGATTTCGCGCCGCGCCACTCCATTTGGAACGATCGTCAGTGGCAAGCTTTACAAGCCACTCACCATTCCGTTTTCCCTCCGGCGGACACTCAAATAGATCATTTATTGATTAATAATGTTGAAGCTATTATCAAATTTGGTCAAATGGTAGTTCCTGGTATATCGAAGCACGGATTGATTCATTGTTGTGTTTATGCTAAACCAGGAAAGTATCTCAAGAAAAAGCTTATTATTTGTAAAAGAAAATACTTTGATATTAATAATTTAAAGGCGGATGTGGATGATAAAGAGTGGCGGGATGTATATAATGAGGATAATGTTAATCGTAAAGTGGATATATTTTCTGATAAAATTCATAGTTTACTTGATAAGCACATGCCATTAAAAGAAGTTCGGGTTAGAAGACCACCAGCACCTTGGATTAATGATAGGATAAGGGAGGCATTTAAAAAGAGGGATGGGGCATATAAGACATTTTTGAAAAATCGCTCGGATGTGAATAAAGTCAGTTAATGTAAATTAAGAAATAAAACGAAGCAAATTCTACGAAATGCTGGAAATCAACATTTTAGGGATTTGTTCTCTCAGAAACTCGGACCGAGAGTATTCTGGAAAATAATACGTAATCAGGGCATTGGTGGTGGGGTGGCCAAATCTATAAAGTCGGGTTTCAATTTAAATGTAATGAAAGAGCATTTTTGTGCAGTTGATGATTGTGGAACTAGTGAAGAAATTAGGCAATATTATGATAACTTGCGAAACCTGAGTAATCCTCTACTAATAGTTGATTAAATAGATGATAAAGCAGTGGAAAAATCTATTCTCAAAATACATTCTGTAGCTGTAGGTAACGACGGGGTTTCTGTGGACTTTCTGAAGCTAATCATGCACCAGGTTGCGCCTGTGTTGAGCCATATATTCACTAGTTCTTTGAAGAATTGTACGAGTAACTACCCGTCTGCGTGAAAACGTACAATTGTTTTACCACTGAATAAAGTAGAATCCCCTAAAACCCTTAATGATTTCAGGGCTATAAATAATTTATGTTTTCTTGGAAAAATCTTAGATTTGTGTGTCTATGAAAAATTTTCGAACTTTATAGAGTGCTCTGGGGCAATTGATCAAGGTAGGGGTTTTCAAGCAGGAAATAGCACGGAAACTGCAATGATACGAGTGCTGGATGAGGTGAGACCAGGGATGGATCGTAGACAGTTAACCATTCTATGTCTGATAGATTTTGCTCGAGCGTTTGACTTAGTGAACCATGAACTGATTTTGTCCATATTGAGATCCATTAACATGTCTGAAAATCTTGTGGAGTAGTTTGAATCGATGTTAGCTGATAGATTACAGAAAATCAGCAGAGCAAGTGACGGTTCAGAGTCTGGTTGGTGTTGTAATCGAGCGGGCATCCCTCAGGGATCAGTATTATCGATCGATTTTCAGGAATGTGAATACCAGCTGTACGCCGATGATTAGCAGTTGTATATACATATGGATTATCATGATATTGAAAATGGAATTCACAGAATGAACGAGGATATTGCTGGACTGGTGAAGTGGTGCGCTGAGCACGGGTTGCAAGTAAATTCTGCTAAATGTAAGGTAATTTTGGTCGGGAATACAGCTCTTTTGCATAAAGTTGACATAAATAGTATCTCATCAGTGACTGTAGGCTCTGTGCCTCTGATCTGTGAAAGTACTGTATAAAATTTGGGATTAGAAGTGGACAAAGCGCTTAAATGGGACACACAAGTGGCGAATGTTTGCCAAAGTTTTCAAAGGATTGTACCAATTTAGGCTCTTAGCATACCATCTACCTCAACACGTTAAGATGAAATTAGTTCAGTCCATGTTAATCCCGATTATTGATCATGCTGCTCTCGCTTATTGTAATTAGACAGGTGAGATGATGCTTAAGTTGCAACGAGCACAGAACGCGTGTATGAGAATAATTTTTAACATCCCGTTTTATGACCATGTAACGCCATATTATGATGAGTTGGATGGTTGAAAATAAAGGAATGACGAACATATAGAGCAGCCCTATTATTATTCAAAATTTTGAAATTTTAGCCGCCATCCGCAGACGGCCTCAAATTATATGGTGAAAAAGTCCAGGCGATAGCTGAAATGAAAGAGCCAAATTCTGTAGTCGAACTTCAAAGGTTCTTAGGAACCGTCAACCATCTAGCCGAATTCATTAAAAAATATTGAATGGCATTAGGAAAAGGAACAACCAGTTGCATTTGACGTATTTAAACAAAATGCTGCAAATAATTACACAAAGGTTTATTATCTCTGCGATGGATATCCCTTCTCCGCTTATCATCGGTCTATAATTAATAAACTCCGTATGTAATATATGATCAGAACATGGTGCATCATGCTTCCATGTATCCTTTGCAGTTCCAAAACCCTGCAATTTCACGCTTCACACCAAAAATGTTAAAAAAAAGGTCTATAGGTAAGGAAAGAATATAGGTGCAGCGGCCTCTCAGCTGATCAGTGCGCCTCCGTACCTCGTAATATTGTTACCGAGGTGTCCCAGAGGAGCTCCATCGAAATACCAACACCGTGAGTCAAATAGGAAAGTTAGCTTCGGAGGTTACGAAGCTGATCTGAGTCTCTCCTTAATTTGTAATTATTTGGAGATACAATTCGAAACCGAAATTGGCCAAAACCCTATATTGAATGTCTTCGAGCGTTATCGCAATGCTTTCACAACCTCAAGTTGTGCATGTGCGAGTTCACTTGATTCAGAAGCAATAATTCCATTATCACAGATGGTTCGATTGACGTATGCGTCACCGCCTTAAGATTCCCAAACGGTTTCCCCAACATAGGTTGTTCCGGGAACACGCTAAGCTATTGAGAAACCCTCTCCCACCCTCGAGAGCTCGTGGGCTGCACGGGGTAGGAGGCCTCGACACCCCCAGGGACAATGAGACGTAAAACTGTTTAATAAGTTGACCCTCCTACTCCGCCCGTTCACGCACGCTGCTCTCGCGCCCAAGTTTGCCATTTCGCGTTTAGTTCCGGTGCCGCGGGATTTGTGGAAGTGCCCAGTGCAGTGTCCGGGGTTGCCGAACGAGTTGTGGAATTTCCGAGGGCTAAAAAATTACAGGATCACTGGTCAACATGATTCCTACGAAAGGTACGTGCCAATGGTCAATAATTTGATTGATAATGGAACCTACAGCCAAAAAACTTGTTGAACTATTCCACCCAAGCCTCATGTCTCTTGGTGCGCTGAATCCAAAAATGACACCCATTTTGCTCACACACCATTTTCCTACAAAAAGAAAAACGCATTTCGTATATATAGCCTTTAAAAGACTGTTGATTAGATTGCTACAGTTGTTATTTTGATTTCATAATTTGCATATTATTATTTTGGATCATGTGTTGGGTTGTCTAAATAAAGTTCATTCTTGTGATTGAATTCGAGAAAACCGTCAGTTGATTACTTCTAATATATAAAATTCTCGTGCACAGTTTTCGTTGCCATACTCCTCCGAAACGGCTGGACCGATTTTGATGAAATTTTTTGTGCTTATCCGGTATCTATGAGAATCGGCCAACATCTATTTTTCATCCCCCTAAATGTTAGGGGTAGTCCACCCCTAAATTTTTTTTTTATTTTTTAGACAAAATTTTTGAGCCACACCTTGCGAGCGAAGCGAGCAACATTCCCTACATGCCACACTTTGCGAGCGAAGCGAGCAATATTCCCTACATGCCACACTTTGCGAGCGAAGCGAGCAATTGAATGGGGGGTCCGGGGGGCTTGCCCACCGGCTGGACGTGGAGGCGAGCGTAGCGAGCCGGAGCGGCTAGTATAGTTATAAAAACTAGATTGTGTATTGGTTCGGAGTTCGAAAACAAAGACCCTATTTTTCAACATGTCTCAACTATGGTTCACACCTAACAACGTATAACAAGTTCTGATGACACAAAAACATTCTCAGTGCCAATCGGAATCGATTAAAGTGAGAAAAGGAATCGATTGAAGTCGATGGTGTTGTCATGGCAACCTGTCTACACCACTTTTTTCTTGTGATTAATCTCACTATTGAGGAGCAGACATTTGCTATGAAATATTGGGTGATAGAGAAAAATGGGTATCACTTTAGTATTCTGCACCCCGTAAAACACAAAATTGAGACCATGGTACAAAAAGTTGAACCTTTTCCGCTATCGCCCCCCACTGATTCCAACTAATGCAATATAGATAGATTAGTTGGTCGAATCGGTCAGCATGATTTGTATAGTCTCGCATCTCAAAAATACAAGAGATCAAGTAGTCAATCCCTTAGTAAAAATTCAGATTAGTTGGACGTATAGATTAGTATCATAGGGTGGCGGAACAATAACAGATAAGGTCCAACAAAGTTTCAAAAAATTAAATTTCGCAGGCCTGATTAATTTATATATCAATATCAAAGGAAATATAAAGAAATATACGCGTTAAATATAATAATTATAGCCCATACTCTTCAAAGGTCAACGCTTTGTGTTGTGAAAACTCTCCAATTTCTCTCATTTAATTCATAATATTCACCAGCAACACAATTAGTTCATATATTATGAACAGAATCACAAAGGTTCATTATTGAAAACAATAGACCAATAATGCACGAAGATTGGAATAGATTTAATGCAAATAGGCTGGGCTCCAATCGTTAAATTCGGTTTAAGGACGTCCCTCTGAAGCTAGGCAATATTAGCAAGAGTATATTACAAGAGGGACGTCCTACTGAAATTGGTGACCGTGAAGTGGCTGTCGGAAAATATAAATGTCCTGTTAATCATTATTAAATAATAACAAAACACGGATTTCCTGATAAAACCTTTAAAAATCATATCTCGATAACAGATTAAGATGAAAGTATGCAGTTGGTGGCCTTCTGTTCCTCTTCATATACAGTTTTACCTATTTCTTGTTTTGTTTTTGTTACTCGCTGTCGTATCTTCTCTGTATATTGTATAGGTATATTGCCGTACTAAGAATAGATCCTGTAGCTGAACAAGCTGGGAAAATGCGTCTCTAGGTTTTGTCTCAAGCTCCAAAAGTAAGTACTCATTCCAATGGAAATTTCTCGCTAAATCACGTGGTGTAGCTGGAAAAATATTATTTTAGCCGGAAAATTGCAAAAAATGGTGTAGAACATATGTAGGTACTAGGCGATTTCCTCGTATCTGGTGCACATACGAGTTTTCGTTTTGCAATAACACTGATACGTTTTCTCTAATACAAAATTATTACCGCGCTACGGGGCTAATTAAAATTATATTCTCGTATGTATGCATGATACCAGGGGAAATTGTCGTGGTTGCCAACCTTCACCGCCGACGACGGAATTTCAAGTGTTTTGTTCTTGAGAGTCGAGAACTTGAACTATTAGGAAATGTCTAATAGCAAACTCCAAGGTAAATAACATCATTAAAAATTGTTATTACTTAATCATTCAGCTCACCCCCAAGCCATGTAATATATTGTAAGTACCTACCTACCTTCCACAATCACAGAATGTGATTATTTAAACTGCCCCCAACCCCTTATAGTGGAGTTATTTAGTTTAGTGCAATCATTTTCATAATTCAAAGTTAAACATAAGCTAGCTACTCTGTAGTTGTGTCCATATGTGTGTAACGTGATGGTTCTTTTTGTATAGCCCTGATGATTCTGAATAAATATAGCGAAACGTAGGCCTGAAGTTTAGTATCATTCACCCGACCGACTCTCAAGAACAAAACACTTAAAATGTTGCCAACCTCCGAATTCCGAAAACCGTATCTGATCTGACAAGAGAAAATACATCCGTACGATCAAAATACTGGGGAGGAAAATCGTATCTGCCACTGATTCCCAAATCGTATCGGACGCTACGAGTCCTAAAATACTAAGAAATCAATTCTTATGTAGACTTTCAAGAGTGCCGCAATTCGTATGTACCTGGATACTAAAAAAATATTCGTATCTGACGCCAAGATGCGGGCTTTTGCTCTAGAGAAGGCCAGTTACGGGATTTTTATTAGTAAATCGAACCAAAACGTAGTTAATGTGATAATTGTAAGCCATTTTTGAGGTATTTCCCGTCGAGATCCGACTTCGAGAGTAGCAGAATCGAAAGAAACCACCCCCAAAGCTGGAGGTACCATTAACTCAATAGTTTTTGTTCTTCCCGTAATTGTCTGCCCGTGTATGCAAAAAAACACAAATACCAACGGCGCATGCGTGATTTTTCGCGTCGCGTATACGGAAAGAGGCCAATTGTAGGCGGGATTAATGCTTCCGTTGGAATCCCGCCCTACGCGTAACCATCATAACCTGACACAAAGGTGACCACAGTTTTAAAAGAGTAGGTAATGGTTCTCCCTCTGACTGCCGTCCAATAACTTTTCCAATTTAGAGTTAAACCTATGATAAATATAATTGTAGGTACTATTAAATAAAATTCCGTTGATTACGTGAACAAAGTACCTACATCGTCCAAAAGCCAGCTATCCTTTTCACCTATTTGGTGAGTGAATGCAGTTGTCGATACTTTTCCGATTTTAAAGTACGAACCCTACCTGTTCTTTGTAGGCATCTGCATGTACATTTCGCCCAACAAAGTTGTATCTACCAACATAAAGAATCATATACCTAACGAGCAGGTTTGTCTTTAAATAATACGATTTTATACGAAAGCTGTTGTCAATTCAATAACAAATTGAGTAGGTTGGTAGTTGAATTTGAGCAGGTACCCACTTAGATCATGAAAACGACGATTTGATAAAGCAGGTAAGGGACTCGAAACGAGCTATTCTTCAAAGCCTGGATAAGTAAACTTGATGTAGATAGATGAAAAATTGAATGATGAGACAAAAAATAAATAATATGCCTAAATTGCGGCGCTCCCGGACGGTCACCCATCCCAGTACAAACCAAGCCAGACGTTGCTTAACTTTGGTGATCAGACGAGAACCGATTTATTCAACGAGATATGGGCGTTGGTGAATAAGATTTTTTTCTTAGGTCATAGGTCTGTTTACTCGAACCTTGCTATTCGATGCCTGTGACGACAGCTGATAAAGCAGGGTGTAGGTAAATGTTCTTAAAATGAATTCAATCTTCTTCTACTCGGTCTCGAATTCAAAAGAATCGTTGACATTGAAATACTAGAGAGACTTTAGTGCGACAATAGCGTTTGGTTATTCGTGTGCATAAGTATAAAATACGTGTAGAAATACGCAATGAGCTAGCATCTGCAGTTGCTTGCTCTAGACGCTGCTCTACGCGTTAACGGTGGAAAATCATACGGGAAGAACAAAAACTCTCTAATATGGCCAAAATGCAGATACGGGATAGTAGTATACAAATAAGTTTTGCCTATCACTTTTATCAGCTGTTATCATCAGCTAATTGATAAGAGGCCGGTCAACCTGTGTGATGTCATTTCCGCAGCCTTCTAAATCAGTGTAGCAATCAGCTGTTAGGGGGAAGTTTTCCGGCTCAAATTCAAAATTTTGTTCCCGCCTTATCCCCCCCCTCTCCCTTACCACCACAGATTAGTTAGTAACAGCCAATCCAGTATCGTTAGCACGGCGGTATAAAGAAATGGAACAGCAAAGATACTTCCGTCTGGGGGGTGAAGCACTTGGCGGCGGTCGGCTCCTTTCGTGAGCACTCGGAAACAGTCGTCATTGGCTTCACAAGAGCAGCATAGTTGCCAAGACTACGGCATATTTGTCCGTTGATCTTCGGATTTTCAGAAACTTGTCCGTAGATCTTCGGACTTTCAGAAATCTACTGATTATTATCTCCTATCGCACATATACTTGTTTTTCCCTCAATTAAATCGGTAATTTCGAAAAGGAACTCATCTCCAAAAATGAAAACTTACATCAGAACATTTTAAAATTATAAATTTATTCAAACATGTGAAAATGATGTTCTAGATATAAATGAGCATACAGAATTTCAAAATTTCCAGAAAGTCTGGGCTTCAATTTTGAGAGACGAAACCTTTTCGAAATTTAACGATTTAGTCCTTATGCAACCAAATTCCCGAATATAGTCGGTAATTGATTAGTATCAAGTTTTTTTTTTTAAATATATATTTAGTGATACATACCTATTTTTTAACACATACTTTTACCTAGATATATCTGTTAACTGGAATTGAACCGATATACTCCAGTAAGAGTAAAATATATATTAAAAAAACACTTTTTGAGTCATTACAGTTAGTGTTTTTTTCTCTCTCAAAAATTCGTTTAAAAAAATCAATAGAAACGGTAAAAAATTGTTTAAAATTTTAAAAATTCTTAGCTTAGCAGGTTATTATTTAGAATAAGTTGTTTGTCATAACATACGATGGTTGACTTTTCTTTGCACACTACGAAATTACTCTTGTACATTACGAAAATTCAGTGATCATCTTGCATGATTGGAACCAACTTTTTCTACAATTTTTGTAGAAAATTAATGGCTCCACAAATTGTAAAATCAAAATTTTCTTCATTCACTCGTAAACGAGTTCCACTATCCGCTTTACAAGCAGATACCATGTTACATGGATATGTCTTTGATTGGGGATTTCATAACGGTTGTCCTCGACTGTTGTCAAAAGGATGAAAATGTTTCCTATGGAGTGGAGTAAATGATGCAATTGCTTTACGTTAAGAATATTGTAACCGGCTTATTAAAATTGTTTATAGTCCAATCAACTTAGTTTTGGAATGTAGCCAGGTACGTAAGGAGGGGGAAATTGGTAGCTTGAGATGTGAACATTTATCACATAAATCAAGCGCTTTCCAACGAGTGGCGAACGATTTTTGTGCGATGAAAACTGCGGGAGTTCCATTCCCCTAGCAACGGCTGGGTTGTACGTGAAAAACACTGAAATTGTGACACACATTTTTCGTACAGCGCTTTGATGAAATGGGAAACAGGCTATTATAACCTCAATAGAACCTAAGAAATAGAAACCTTTCTTTGAGCGCGGCCGATTGTTTCCGAGTGCTCACGAAAAGAGCCGACAGCCGCCAAGTGCTTCACCCCCCAGACGGAAGTGCAAAGATTGGTTCGTAATGCAATATTCAATTGTGATTTGGGGCGGAGGGTTCAAATATTGAAAAGATATTTAAAATCCAAAAAATGACAGTAAAAGTTATGTTTAATAAACCTAAGCGATACCCAACAGAACAGCTATTCAAAGACCTTCTAATAGACACGATTCATCCTAAAAAACCTTAAAAACCTTAAAAATATGATCAAATTTATCAAATAAGAAAAAAAGCACTTTCTTTATAGACGTTAGGAAAAGAAATAATAAACAATACAGATTCAAGCTGCCTAAAGTTATTAATAAATATGCTCAAACGACAACTAGGTAAATATCAAGAAATGCAACTAATTAATAAAAAATACGAAATAATTACTGAAATACTTAATACTAATAGCGACAACTTATTAAGAAAAGAAATTTATAAACTCATATCTGAAAACAAAATTGAATACTTCATGATAAATTAAAAACTAAAGAAAACATGTTTCCTAATAATTAGAATAATAAAAAGAAGAATAATAAACATAAGATGGAATCAAATCAATTCGCAAGATAGTTTTTATTTTTTCAATTTAATTTCTCATTTATTTTCAAACTCGAGTAGCAATGATATTTTTACTTAAAAAAAAAAAAAAAAAAAAAAAAAAAAAAAAAAAAAAAAAAAAAAAAAAAAATCGATAAAAAATAATTTTATAATTTCGGGTATGATCAACTCCGTGCTGGGACTGAGTTTTTACTATACAGCATGGTCATTACATTCACTAGAAATTACCTCACCTATTGATTTATATTTTAAGGGCACTTGGTACCCCCCCTAAAATGGCGAAATCCGTGATCCATTATCTCGGCATTCGTTGGGCCGATTTCGATGATCTTTTTCTTAACTGATAGATCTAGTAAAGATCTAAAAATCTGCGGAATCAGATTGAAAAAATATTAATTTGCCGCATTACAATATCGAAGCCAATTTCGGAAATATCGGGTGGTATTTCAGGTAACTTCGATTATCTGTCCCGTTATTACAATAACTTATTTCGATAAACTATTCCTGCAGATTTTTGCAGTAGGTTGAGAGGTAACTTTCTAAAGAAAGAAAAATGAATTCGGTTCAGTACCTAGATCCCAAGATATAGGGACAGATTAGCAAAAATATGCTACTTTTCAGGAGAGGCGAAAAACGAAAAAGTAACGATATTCGCGCTTCTGCGACGTTTTGGTGAACTAATATGACTTGAATATGTGTGAATGAGTTAGTAACCTCAATGACTTCACAAATTCAGAGCATAATACCAAAGAACCAACCAACCAGAATGATAAGATGATAACAATGATAAAATTGGTTGGCTGAATTTGAAAAAGCAGGGGCGGCCGACTATGACCCGGGCAACTTCTAAGCTGATTTATGAGACTTTTCAATTTTGTAAATATTACATGTAATATATTATCTTGTTCAGGAATAAATCTAGTTTTATTTAAGACCAAAAAAAAAAAAAGTTGAAAAATTTGTTTTGGGGTACCAAGTGCCCTTAAGTACTAAGCATTATATACAGGGTGAATCCCTCGCAGATGCAAAAAAAAAAAAATTTGAGTGAAACTACATCAAAAATGGAGTAAAATGCCGCCAACTGCATATTTGTATCTCAATCCGTTCTTGAGATATGATTTTTTAAAGGTTTTTTCAGGAAAACCGTGTTTTTTCCTTTTAAACTCAAATTTCTCCACTTTACTTCATTCAATTTTAACTTTTGACCACATTTTCGAAATCAACATTAAATTTACTATAAGAATAGTGTACTTGGGTTCTTAAAAAGTACCATCCAAAGGCCCTCACATCAGCTCAAACATTGACGATTTTGAAAAAAGAATATTTCTGAAAATCTTTAAAACTTTACTACTCTTCCAAAACGAATCCTGGAAACTGGCAAATCTCATGAAAACTGCTTCGTCTAATATTCTTTCCAACGGTATAATCAAGTTTACTTTTATTTTGTTATTTAGTGGAGAAAATAATGTTTTAATGTTAAAAAGTGTGGGTTTTTCAATGAAATTGTTGGTTTTCTCGAAAGATGACCCTCCATGAACCTACGAGAATGGGGTCGGTTTCTATGTATTTTTTCACGCTGTATCGAATGGTAACATTTGTAGATCTCTCCAGCTCCGTTATAACCGAGTTTTACACTTAAAATCGCAAATGTTTAGTTTGTTTGTTTCGATTAAATGTACGTGTGTTATGGGGTAAAACTTGTTAATTAATGTGTAAAACTCGATTATAACGTAGTTGAGAGATCTGCAAGAGTTTCCATTCGATCCAGTGAGAAAAAATACATAGAAATCGACCCCATACTCGTGGGTTCATGGAGGGTCATCTTTCGAGAAAACCAACAATTTCATTGAAAAACCCACATTTTTTAACATTAAAACATTATTTTCTCGCCTAAATAACAAAATAAAAGTAAAATTAATAATACCGTTGAAAAGCATATTAGATGAAGCAGTTTTCATGAGATTTGCCAGTTTCCAGGATTTGTTTTGGAAGAGTAGTAAAGTTTTAAAGATTTTCAGAAATATTTTTTCAAAATCGTCAATGTTTGAGCTGATGTGAGGGCCTTTGGATGGTATTTTTTGAGAACCCAAGTACAATATTCTTATAGTAAATTTAATGCTGATTTCGAAAATGTGGTTAAAAGTTAAAATTGAATGAAGTAAAGTGGAGAAATTTGAGTTTAAAAGGAAAAAAACACGGTTTTCCTGAAAAAACCTTTAAAAAATCATATCTCGAAAACGGATTGAGATAAAAATATGCAGTTGGCGGCATTTTACTCCATTTTTGATGTAGTTTCACCCAAATTGTTTTTGCATCTGCGAGGGAATCACCCTGTATATTATCTTGTTCAGGAATGAATCTAGTTTTATTTAAGACAAAAAAAAAAGTTGAAAAAATTTGTTTTGGTGTACCAAGTGCCCTTAAGTACTAAGTATTATATATATTCAAGAAACAATTCATTTATTTATTTTTATCATCTCAGAATATGTACCACTTTATTTGCACTGTTGATGATAACAATAAACGTTATTGTTATTATTACTATTTGATTGGTCCCCAAGGAGCGGTCCCCGCCGCGCAGCTGTAGGTTGGGAGCCGCGGGATGTTGTGACGGCCCCCCGTCACCGCAAGTTCATTCACGGGCGTCCCGACGTGATTCGGCCGGACGCATTCGCCGGACGTGACGCGGAGAACCGGGTCGTGAGCCGGCCCGAAGGAAAGTGACGCGAAGCTGCATCGGTGCTCTCCCGCACGCCTCCTACTCGAACTGCCGCTCCCAAACACATCGCTTTCAGTTTTTAGTTCTTAACTAACGAAATTACGCCTCTTCCACGTTTAACACGCGGATTTGAGTTAAACCCTACGAACTTTCTTCGTTTTGATAAACGGTTCACGTCCAGATTTTCCCATGCAACAGACTAAGGCCGTCAGAAAGTATTTTAACGAGGAGAAGATGAAAAAATTGTTCAATCATGTCTACCTATTTATGATGAGCGTTTCTGCGAAAATTAATTATCCATAATGTAAATAAATATTTTTGCTTCCGAGTCTATCTATAAGTAGCGGAAGCATTGTTTTCACTTTCGAGAGAAAAAAATTGTTGGTCTCCTAAATCAAAATTTTCACGTTCATTTCACGTTTTAGACCATTCTGAACAACTATGGTTCGGTGTCTGTCTGTCTGTGTGTCTGTTTATGTGTGTCTGTCGTGTGTCCGCGAACCATTGTAACAAGCTTATTTTTCTCACCAATTCCTCATCAGTTTCATCGTTACTGACTCAATACTTCACTCTGTCGTGCACAAACGTATATTCTACCAAGCATGATTTTCTCACGCCCTAAACGTCCGATCTCGCTCAAATTTTGGTGATAGGAGAAGGCGATTTGGTAATCCTATATCAATTAAAACGTGATTGTATCATTAATAGCTACTGCGCATGTGGAATCCTTGTAACGACCTTAATTTCCACAGTTTTCATTCGATTCAGTTGACATTTTCAGCGTATGTGAGGGCTAGGGTGTATACGGTCCCCTATCAGTTTTATCCTTCCTGACTCACTACTTTACTCTGCGCATGCGCAAACTTAAATTCTATCAAACATAATTTTTTTACGTTCTAGTCGTCCGTTCACGCTCATAATTATATGATAGTTGGGAGAAGACGATTTGATAACCCCATATCAATTTCAACATGATTGTATCAATAATAGCTACCGCGCATATGCTAATTTTAAATCCTTGCAACAACCTTAATTTCCACAGTCTTCATCCGATTTTGATGAAATTGTCAGTGAATGTGAAGGTTAGGTTGTGGATGGCCCCGTATCTCCTATTTCATTGTTCCCAACACAACAGTTCATTCTGCGCATGCGCTAACAAAAATTACATTGAGTATCATTTTTTTTTGTTTCTTAATTCACCAACTATGACGTTTTACGGTACTTTTTGATTTACTATTTTCCGCTATGGAGTTTTTCAAGATCATTTCAAACTGTTCAGTGATTTATACATTCATGCTTCATAAACGAGGAAGCTATGTGCCTCACCTAACATGGCAGACTTTTTTTTTTTTAAGTGAATAAAAAAAAAAAAGCGGAAATAATGCATTCCTGAATTTCTAAAATGTTTGAATAAACAGTCTTATTGAATCACAAATGAATGAATGAATGATATATTTATTTCTCAAGACGATTGAAAGGAACGATTAAATTAACTTCTTTTCTCCCTCAATGAAATACGAACATATTGATAAGTAGGGTAAAGGCACCAGTCATTGGCCGACCCCCAGTCATTGGCCACCCAGTTTTATAACTTAGTTTTTTACAACACCATGTCTCTTGGATCGTTTTAAATGTTTTTTTCCATCGAAGTGTGTAGTCTAGAAGGTAGTGGGGGGTTGATCGTTGTAGTGAAACCTCATAGAAACCTTCCAAACTCATTTCCTTTGGTGAAGGTGCAAGAAGAAGGATGATCACCCCTGTTTCTTGTGAAAACGGTAAGCACACCTCAGCTCATTCTTAAGGGTTTGATGTGGTGCTTTTCAAATTAGGTGAACTTTTTTTTGTATTTGCATGATCTCTAGTTGATTATTAATCAATTGCTGCCACCAGGACATAAAATTCTCATAAATTGTAGAAAATATAAGGCCGGCTAATAACTGGATGTCAAAAAGAGTGATTCCTCCAGTCATTGGCCGTGTGGCTAATAACTGGAATGTTGCAAATTTTTCCTACCCCAATCATTGGCCAGATGGCCAAAACTGCCAGCAGCGCTTATTTAAATGATGCATATAGGCCCCAGTCAAGTTTTATTGCACGAAAATGTGTTTTCTGATGATAATGAACAAAAGTGTAGAGAAAATTGTAAGATACCACGGCTCCCTGAATGGTGATGTGGACCCCTTTCGCCGCATATTATCAAGCGCCTTCTTAGTTTGGAAGACAGCGCATTCGATGCACATGCATGAGTTTCTAGGTTCGATTCTTTGGGATTGCACTATCTTTCTTTCTTGCTATCGCACATTTTAACACATGCACCTGTACTGGGGTAGGCCATATAGGTTCAGGGGCGGTCAATGTCATGTTGGTTTGTTAACCATTGGGAAAATATGATTAGGGACGTCTAGAGATGGTTAGGGATGGGTGGGCCTAACATAATTCGGCTAGGGCTATAACCAATACTAGGATTTTGAGTATTTATATATTGCATTAGGTGAATGTTCATATTTTGTCCCGTTTTCTCACATTTTTGCATAATTTGTTTCACTATCCTCACTCCCGTTTCTGCTAATGACCTTGTGCATAAAGGGAGATACTAATGGTCAAAATTATTCCATTTTTGCTAAACATTTTTTAATTTTGCACTGCTAAATGGGTTGTTATCCATTATTAATTCATCAGGATCTCCAGAAAGGACAATCCGACTTTCTTGACAAAGCTGAAATGATGAAATATAGTCATGAAACCAATGAAATCATGACAAACCTGAAATGATATTATTCGTTGATATAAATCGAAATGCCAGGCCAAAAAACTAATTTTCTAGCATTTGTTTTTTCTACTCCAATATGACCTTCATGTTGTTTAGCTAAGAGATTGTTTTCTCTGCGCATAATTTTTTTTTTTAGCGAATAGCACCAGTCAAAAAGTGCGTTCGTTATCCATAGAGTTTGACGTTTTGTTCTTCTTTTCAGTTTTTCTTTAGAGTTTGATGTTTAGTTTTTCGCTTCAGTAGGCACCTGTAACCTGTGCACCTAGTGACTTGGAAGTTGGGGCTCCATTGAGCAAGGCCAACACCATCAGGTGTCTTTGAGCCATCAGTGAATATAAGGGTGTGTCCAGCATATCGCTGGATTGCTCTGAGTAACGACATCTGAGGATGTGTGGGAGCGTATTGCCCTTGACCCTGACTTTCATATGAAGGTCAACACGCGTCCCTGACAAGGTCCAGGGAGGGACAGGGGGCACCGCATATGAAACTAAAGGCTATCTCTCTATGCTATCCCACCTTGTGAGCTCCTGAACACGAATACCCAATGGGCGTGTTCGTGTTTGAAGCCTGGAATACGTCTCTTCTAGGGAGGGTATGGTGACCACTTCATGCAGGAGGTGTCCTGGGAAATAGCACATGCGTTCTGCATAACGAAGTGCTAGCAGATTTCGCCGAATTATGAGTGGCTGACTATGCCCAAGCACCTGACGGGAGGCTGTCGGGTTAGTACAGAAGCCCAGTAGCCAAACGAAGACCCTTGTTTAATAAAGGTTCCAGCTTACACAGAAGGACTTCCTTGCTGAGCCATAAACTGCAGACCCACAAGAAACTCGGGTTCGCACCACTGCATGGAAAATCCTCAAGAGGACATCCCGCTGGGCACCCCAACTATAGTTGGAAAGGGCCTTGAGCAACTGTACACCCCGCAAGGCAGCTTGGCGCAAGTACTCAATATGCTGGGTCCACCGCAGCTGGCGGCCAACTATGGGACCGAGGAAACGCTACCTACTGGTACCCTTTTTGAGACCAATGTTACCTATTCCAATGTTTCAAGAACCAATGTTACCTATTCAGGTCGGAAAAAACTGCAAAAGTACCTAGTAAATATAAAGTATTCTTCGTTAATAATAAAAATGTTAAAACGTTAATGAATAAAACCTTTTTTAAATATGACTAATTTGATTTCTCATAGTTACAGCCACAAATCATCAGTTCTTATGGAAAGTTTACCGACACAGTGGATCAGAAAACAATAAACTTAGGGTGGCCAATGACTGGTGACAAGGTGGCCAATATTAGGAACTCCCGGCCAATGACTGGTGGAAAACAGATTTTTCAAAACTCATTGAAAAAAATACTTGGTAGATCTTTTATTTGTTTAAAATTGCTATTGTATTACATTGTTTGGATGATTAGCTTCCTAAAACCCTAGGAAACAAACAAATATCTTCAAAAATGAAGCGGGTAAGGTGATAAACATTGCTAAGTGGCCAATGACTGGTGGTGCCCTTACCCTAATGCATGCATTACAGGGATGTCACTTCCAACCACAGAAAACAAACTCCTTTATTTGTCGATAACACCTTTGTATGACAATTGTTGGACTTCCGAGAGCAACCAATCATAATAGTGATTGAAATAATAAATATACATGAACGTACTCGCTTTTGATCACCAAAAACTTAACATTTAAGTGCATACAATTTTGTAAATTGCAGCCAAGAGACGAAATAAAGAAGAAGAGACTATTGATATATTGAATTGGCATGAGTTTTCACAACTTCGTCGCTAGTTATTTAGTTCGTTTTAGTTTACCATTTCTATCTAATTTGTCATTCAGGCCAATAATTTGCTCAACCTTGTATATCCTATTTGAGTGATTAGTTTATTTAAATCCCAAATGTTTACTCGAGGAATTTCCGAGTAGTTACTAAGGTCATTGTTTCAGGCCGGATTTCACTAATTGTTTGAGGCCCGATGGGATTGGCATTGCATTGTCAAATGGGATTGACATTGCATTATTACATAGGTGTTCCCCCAAGTTAAAAGTTACAAGCCAACTGTACTCACAACCTCACAAATAAGTACACATCTCATAAGAATTAAGGGATCACGTCTTCTTGTAATAGACGTTGAAGACCTCGGATCAATCAGACAAAGTTCACAATATTATAAGAAACTATTTATTTTATGTTGACTATTAACTTGATAGCAAATAACGTATTCTGAACAATAAACAGCTATTCAAAAACAGATTTTGGATTTTTCATGTTTTTTGCAGGTTTTATAGACTTTTTAAGCATTTTTCAATGATATTTAATTAAAATTTTCAGCATAATTTTGTACATAAATTTTTCAATGCTCTATTTTATAGTTGATAAACTTTACTTGAGCAATATTCTGCTATAAAAAATAAATCTAACAATTGTCAGTCGTTTTTAGACATTTTTAGTGATTTATCTGAAATTTGACCAATTTAATGTGCTCAAAAATTGCTGGCCAACAAAATCATCTCTTGTATGGAAACCTTGATTTTTTTTGGCGCAAGAGTTGAATTTTCATCTCAATCCTTGGCAGAGTTATCGTCTGGAATGCCGCACACACACACACACACACACACACACACACACACACACACACACACTCATACACACACACACACACACACGTATATATATGTATATATTTATATATATATATGCCATCTTTAGCCTAGAAGTGCCACAAATTACGGGACTTTTGAATTTCATGATGGAAGGAAGGGAATGGTGGGTTTAAAACCGAAAAAAATGAGAATTTTTTTGACAAATTTTGTCCACCCCATTCAGGCTACAATTCTCAACCGATTTTCGTGATACTTATTTTGTTTGATTCCAATTTCAATCTAGTAGTGCGATTCATTCTGTTTTGGCTCAAATCGCAGCCTGATATCGCTGGTCTTTCTTCGCGTTTGAGAAAAAACAAGAAGAATAGGGTGCATCCCATCTTCGTTAATACCTAATCATGAGATATAATATGAACTTTGTCCGATTCATCTGGGGCCATTGGCGCCTATAAGGAAAAGTGATCCCTTAATTCTTTTGGAGTGTATGTATAATGAGGTTTATATCGACCGTTTAACCGCAGGAGTTATTACTGTCAGAATTTTTTCGTAAGATAACAATCTGATTGAGAAAAATTTAAGGATACCCTTAGCGTATTTTTGGTGTTCTGCAGTGGTTGATATCATGCGGTGTTGGACGCTTGCTCGACCAGATAAAGGTTCGCTGATAATCAGCGTAGCTAGAAATACGTTTATGCTTCTCTAAATCGGAAAATAAAGGTGGGTCACTGTTAATTGGCGTCACGAAGAGTAACTGGGACTCAACGGGCAACCTCCGGTTTGGATTGGACTTCAAAGCTCTGGGAGCCCGCTCCAGCTCCGACAATACCGAGTAAGGCCATTTTCCCTCAGGTTAATTACCGGTAATTGAGAGAGCTTGCCTGGGCCTTAGATCTTAGGTTTAGGTTTGATCTTCGACGCCGAAAATCAACCTGGATGTGATTTGAGTAACTCCTTTATGATCTACGCTACATTGTAATTCATGATATTGATCCCAGTACAAAAATCAATTAGAGCAAGACAGAAAAAAAAAAAAAAGAAAAAAAAAAAAAAAAAAAAAAAAACGCTGGAAGTTGTTGCATGATGGTTAATTGACAAGGAAGTGAGGTTCTGGTGAGGTGGTTTTGCCTGGTCGCATTTATTTATCTTCTACTGGCTCACCCGGCGGACTTTGTCCCGCTAAATATATTACTCGCTCAGTCATGTTTATAAATAATAATAATTTATATATTATATATATTATGTGATTGAAGCGGAGAAAACGTTGATGAATAATAAAGTAGTACGCATAAAGGGTGAATACGGGAAACCATTAATAGGCGCGTAGATACATGCTAGGTTATAGATAAGTTATACATGCACATCAACGATAGGTGATGGATGCATCCAATCGTGTAGTGGTAAGGGCTTGTCTGAAGCGCATAATGTTGGGTCAACTCAGAAACTTAGGTCTATGGGTTTTACTCATGTCAGGATTGAGTTCGTGCTGACTCCGTGTTCGTAATGGCATAAGACGCTGTGCTATTCACACCACTGTCACGTTGCACTCAATCTTGTAATCAACGGTATGGGAAGAACAGCACCATGGTTTATCACTTTAGTACACCCTGAGAAAGGGCACATATCAACTGTGATTCCCTTCGTGTGAAATCGGATATATATGCGTTTCATTTCAGCTTCTGGTCGAATGTCACTTCCAAGTACTTGACATAGGTCACAAGTCACGCATCTACCAGCAACTCGAAGAACTGTAGTTTTTATCAGTGTTGAATCACAGGTTATTCCGCCAAGCAAACCTCCCGCTGTGATGCAAACGCTATAATAATCGCTATCAGCCATGTATACAGATCGAGAATCCAGGCGAGTATGGGAGCCTCAGAACCCCATTACTGTCTAGTATCCTGGATCACAGCAACTAAGCTGTGGACAGCCAATAGCTTGCTCTCTCTCCTCTTTTGATGTGGACGTTCAAATTGTAGCTTGGCGCTCAGAGCAATACGTCATTATCGGACGATACAGGTTTCCATGACATCTCATATTTGCCAAACTTATCAACACTGCTGGCCAGCGAGCTCCATTGATAGCTTTCTTTGCGTCTAATGATACCAATATGGGCCTGCACATTGTAATTACGAGTATATTCTACGTTTCCTAGGGAGGCTTCGTTTCAAGTTTTATCATTGTAGGTCGATTAGGCAAATAATCAGCCTTTGAGTTTATCAACGGATCACGGTGATTTTTCATGTAGTAATTATAGTCTTCCTGCTCCTGACAGGCTCCAATTAAGATTTCAACATCATAAATATAACGACAAGAAAAAAGAAAGAAATATACCCACTTCTCATAGGAGTACTGGTATGAGGGTGTAAGTCGGCTTCTTCCTTTATATATTTTTTATTCTTCCTTCACAACTAGTTTCGCCTATAAGAGGCCTCTTTTTTTGGATATATACCGTTCACTGATCTCTACGTGACAGCACACAGAAAACTAAAAGCACAGTGGCAACAAACTTACGAGGACGCACGCGTAGGTATTCAATACCGCCTGATGAATCCTCGAGTATCTGTGAAGCCGTGGTTTTCGAGGATCGAAATCAGCAGATCGGAGATCAGAATGATTTGCAGATTGCGTTCCAATCATGGGCTGTGCGGCGCATATCTGCACCGTATTGGACTTCGGGGCTCCCCGAGCTGTGAGAATTGTGGAATGGAAGAAGATACTACAGAGCACATATTTATGGAGTGTCCAGTTCACCACCAACCTAGGCAGGACATGCTCGACTCCATTTCTCATCGCATGGTTACTCCCCTACACTTTGCCCAAATTGTACACTCAGAAATCCTACCGATTTACAAAGAACTGTGTGCGTTTATTAAAAAAATAAATGTAAAAATTTAAGTTGTATTTAGAAGTTGATTTTATTATTTCAAAAAACGATGTTAATCAAAAATGTAGTATGTATTTTTTCATTTTTTGTAATTTAATTTATATGCAATAAAATGCTTCATGGCTATGGCAAAAGCTAATGCCAAATGAAGAAAAAAAAAAAGGCCTTTTCAGTGAATTATGGTAGAACATGATCCATACAACGTTGTATTTCGGAAAATGTTGCAGAAGATTTAATTTAGTCTGCTAGGGTACTTCTATAAGGGGCCTGAGAGAAATCATCCTTGGGGAGATTCGTGAAATCCTGCAATGAGATTTGAAGTGCTATAGTGCTATTTTCAGATGAAAGAAGAGTTGTAAATTTAAAAGAGTTTGAAGCAAACAAATCCTTGCACCTGAGTGACCTGTTTTCAAGCTGTTACTCCGATTCGTTGATCACAAAATGATTCCGACGATCCACCCGATCAAAATCGCATTCGCAAAGAACGAATATCCGATTCGACAAATACCCAACTCGAAAAACCCGTTTCCCGGGCCGCCGTGCGAACTAAAAAAAAAGCCAAATTACTGAAGTGAACAACGTTCCAAGTGCTACCGCTAATTATCAGCTGTCAAAAATCGGCTGAGTCGTTAGTGCTAGAAAGCCTTGTTACAAAAAAAAAGAAGAGGATCGAAATTTCCACCGGTGGTTGAGCCTGGCTGAAAACTCACCCTCTCCTTTCACTTTCGGGATTTTGCAATCGATTACTGGTCGGATTCTTTCAGAAAGGACTTTCTCCTGAGTTTGGTGCCCTTGTACTTATATACGTCGTTGGATAAGATGGTGTTCAGACAAGATTAATAATGAGATGGGACGATTAGAGTTTATAATCAGATGGAAATTTCGTGTCTGTGAGGAGTTCCAACGGTGTTCTTTGATGAACTCGCTGATTAGGAACTGGTTCGGTTTTTAATGAGGTGAAATGATTAGACGTCTATACGTAAGACCGGTCCTATCAAATGAAGGCTCCGATGAAAATATCAACACTCTGATGGTTGCACTCCTACATGTGAATCAGTATTTCATTATTAAAATAAAGCTCCAGTCATGCTGCATGATCATATGAGCGGATTTTCCTAGCTATCGTATTGTTAAATTGTACTGAAATCTGAGCAATTTCAGTAGAATAAATTTATTAAAAACCAATTTATGGCATAAAACATCGAACTAAATATAGGTAATTCGGTGATTCAAAAAAGATTTGAGATTTTTAGTTTTTATTCGCAGTTTTTATAGATTTTTCAACTAAAATTAATAAAATGTAAGTACGCTTTTCAGCATAATTTTCTGCAAAAATTTTGTAATGTCCTAGTTAATTGTTGATAATTTTGTTTTGACTTGAACTCTGCTAAAAAAATATATAGATTTGACGATTTTTGGTCATTTTTAGTGAATTTTAGTGATTGAGTACATTTTTTTGAGATTTGACCAATTTTATGTGCTCAAAAATTGTTGGCCGACGAACTCACCCTTTCGTTTGGAAAGCTTGATTTTTTGGAGGAAAAACGGGACTTTGATCTCAATCCTAAAGAGAGTTATCGTCTGGAATGACACACACACACACATAGTTCATAGTATATAGGTATATATATATATATATATATATATATATATATATATATATATATATATATATATATATATATATATATATATATATATATATATATTTATACACGCACGCATACAACTAACCTTGAAATTGAAATGCCAATTGCCAGAAGCAAAATGTGGCATTGTCCAATCCTTGGGATTCTGCGCTTGTTGAAGACGTTCTGCGAATTTTCTCTCGTCACTACTACATCCCTTAGTAAAGTAGTAATGATCGCCCCTAAAATTTTAATTATGCCAATTTAGCAGGATAAGGGTTAAATTGAAATGGTAGTCTTAATTGTCGAGTCTTTCCTAGTATGCACAAAAGCTTATTCCTCAAAGTATGGATGTTTCTCATGAATTTATCTGAGTATGCTAAATTGTATTACATTCGTATAGGTAGGTGGTTTTTATTTTTAGTTATGACCTATATTTCAACTTTGATGACCGTGTTCAAAGTTTCGACACCGATGAACATCCTTGAGTGAGTAACTATACGCTTAATCATGAACTAATTAGTGGTAGTAGTTATATTTTGGTCTGACCTTTTTAATTTGTTAGCCCCCCCCGGGACCGGCCTTTGAGAGGGGCCCCGCATTTCCAGGAAAAAGAAAAATTGGAAGATAGAACGAGACAGAGAGAAAGAGAGAGAACGAGTGAATGAGAAGAGGAGAAGGTGGGGAAGATACAGAGGGAGAGAGTGGGAGAGAAAGCTTGATTGATTGATATGTTTATTGATCTGTAAAATTTCGGACTATAAAGTCCACTCTTAAAACTATACAGAAAAAATATAAATGATTACAATTAATTATAAGTCAGGTGAAGATCATTACTGTGTAGATATAACGTTATGGTATTGCCTCGGGTTTCGCAATAATTTCTCTAAATCGTTTCTTAAATTATTCTACAGTAGCAAGTTTGAATAAATCAGGGTGTTCGTTCAGCAATTTAACACTTTGAATGAGGAAACTCTCTGAATAAATTGTGGTCCTGTGCAGAGGTATTTGTTATAGCTTTCTTACATTTCTAGTTTCAACATTATGAATGGTAGTTCGATTTATATACATTTTTGCTAAATATTCTGGCTTAGAAAACTTTAGAATTTTATACGTAAGTACGGCTAAATTGAATTTCCATCTTTCCTTTATTTTTTGCCAGTTTAGTTGTTTATAGTATGGTGTGACGTGATCATGAAGACGCAATTTGAAAAATGAAACGAATTGTGGCATTTTGCGCCTTTTGCAATGTGTCAATATCTTCTTCATTCACACCGCTCATTACACATGAAGAATATTTAATATAAGGCATAATTAACCTCATAATAAGTTTTGATTTTATAGCTACCGGAAAGTTAAATGCTATACGCCTAAGCTGATAAAGAGCACTGTGCACTTTTTTACGTGTCATTTAAATTTGGTTAGACCATGATAAGTTTCCATCAACATGTGTCCCAAGATTACGTACGATAGAGAGAGAGAGAGAGAGAGAGAGAGAGAGAGACTGTTTGACTGTTTGACTGTTATATTTATTAATGTGTACAATTTAGGGCTTTAAGCCCTTTGTGCCCTCTCTTACAAATGTACACAAATGATTAAACAAAAAATAGTTACAAAACTTTGTCAGTCACATTAATTACAAATTATATAACATTAAATTTAACTTCTTCAAAAAATAAATCATAAAATAAAATTCCAAATATTAAGATATAAAATAGAAATTAAATGGGTATCTTGCTCACATTAAAAGTATAATTCATGTCTTAAGTTAAGTGTCATAGCGATGTGATAGTTTCTCTTTAAATTTTCTTTTAAACACTGATATAGATGAATTAACATCAAACAGACTTGGTGACTCATTATATAAACTGATTGCCCTACATTCAAACGACCTACTGTACATAATAGTTCTATGCTGAGGGCAAACTAACGTGTTCTCTGCTGTTCTAGTTCTCCTCTGATGTACTTCAGACTGATATTTAAATTTTGAACTCAAGTATTTAGGTGGAGAGAGAGAGAGAGAGAGAGAGAGAGAGATCACTGTTCAATATGCTTGTATGATTATACAAGTAGGTACTACATGCGTATATATAATAGTCAGGCACTATTTATGGAGGAGACTTTTAAACTGCATATGACCAAGCCAAATTAGTAAGGGTTTAGACTACTCTTCCAAGCCAAAGCCGTTTTGTGATTCACAGACGTGTTGACATTTTTTTCCCCCTCCCATACTTCCATCCTTTTGGAACGAATAAGGTATAGGTAGATACCTACATTTGTTTAAAGAGTTAAAATCCAGGAATAGTACCTGAAACCCCTTAAACGGATTACCATAAACAACACTTTAGGAAGTAGGTACATTTTCAAAATTTTGATGTTTCTCGGAAATTCAGTAATTGAAATATAAATTGACCCAAATTTCTCATCTACGCTAGAAAGCGATGATTAGTCCGTCACATTGAATTAATAACTAAATTATGACGGAACGCTGACGTAATTGAGATGGCAGGGCTCACGAGAGGAGTGTAATTTACAAACGATGAATAATTCAAACGAGCCCCATTTATATTTTTTCTGTAGGAACACCCTCCGCGAGTTCAAAGTGAATTTTTCGCCACCTGCGAGAACTTATTTGAATCCGAACGCTACTCGGTGCGAGGCCGGGTGGTTTATTTGGACGGGGTATTGGCCATATTTCACGTTCAGAAAGTGGCTGCGTTCCATTCCGTTGGTGTGGGGCCGAGGAGAACAAAAAGAAAAAACTCGGAAAGCTCGAGTTAATTCGATGCCAATGAGGGGCATTTCGTGACGGAGAAGCCACGATTTGTGGCCCGTGTGTATTAAAAGGTTCGGTAATCCGATAAATCTCGCGAACGGAATTCGGTTTCCATTTTCAGATATTGAAACGGCTCCGCCCAACATCAAGAGTTCCCATTTTATTAGGTCCGAACAAATTTTCGGGTTTGACAAATTTCATACTCATAATAATTAAGATGGGAGGTAAGTATTGATTATTTGGTATCATCGTCATTTCGCTTCTGACCTTGTACATTGAAAATCACAATAGACGACTCATTTGAAGGCCGTCTTGCCAATAAAATGGCGATTACTGGTATTTTTCTATTAAAAAAATTAGATTAATTGAAATTCACACATAAAAGATTAAATGATCGAAAATCACATATAAGAAATCATATAATTAAATAATCGAAATCACAAACTACTTGAAATTTTCAAATCTGAACCATAAAGGGTATTTTGAGGGAGGGTTGGGCGTGGGATGGGGCCATCTTGAACATCAGTGAATAAAGTGTGAGGACCTGAGGGTGATAAATCACTGAACAAACTGGGGATCTGATTGGGCAAAAATGTTAAGATTACGTCAACCTCAATCAAAGACTATTAAAATTTTTTCTAGTCTCAACCAGAGGGAGGTGTTTGTGGTAAGGAAAAAAAAAGGGAGAGGGAAGGGGTGGTTAAATGGAATAATCTGGTCATCACCGAACCAACTGTTGTTCTGATGTTCGGACGAACGAAATTGGATTAGTCTAAACGTTATTTTGGGTTACCTATCAAGAATATTTTTCATCTGAAATATAGGGGTGTTTGTGGAGACGGAGTGGGAGTTGATCTCAGTAGTTTGGTCCTAATCGGTAATTTACCGTTTATGTTCTTTTATAGTAAGGAAGTTATGTACTTTTTTGAATCAGATCCATTGGGGTGTCCCAAAATGTGATGGGTGGGGGGGGGGGGGGGGCTTGCGTCTATTCAAGTCAACCTGTGCAACGCACGGGTGAACCAGCTAGTCTTCTATAATAATAATCCGCAATCTCGTGTACGAGGGTGCCAATTAGAAGGTGGCTTACTGTAGTACAGGATCCTTGATAGACTTGGTATGTCCTCCAATAGTAATCTGGAACAATTTCTGTGACGCTCTAATGGTTCCATCAACGGGGCTGTAGCTCCAGGACCATTAGGTGCCCTTCGTTAGCGCCCTCGACGGACCCGCATGCAATTCGGAGCGATTACATTCCCGCTCACGAGACCAGCAATTTTGCCTTTGCGAAACCATTATTGACAGCTCGGATGATGGTAGGCAGGGTTACCTACCAGCGCTTCTAATGGTACCCAGCCCTAAAAAGAATCGATTAATGAGTTAGTCAGAATGTAACAATACGGCAGTTAGTGAAAAACGTTGTCTATTTCCTCGAAAAATAAAGAGTTACAATGTTGAATCGATTTCGACGATTAAGCCATCATCAATAACAAACAATAACTGAAGACACATTAAAAGGAACACAGCTTTTATAGTCACAGGTGAAGGGAGATTGAATCCCATTGGTCAAGAGAAAGGAAATGGGGCAGGAGGTACAACCAATTAAGTGATAGAAAAGTGAAGGGGGATTATAGCTAATCAGATGAAGTGAAAGGAGGGGAAGAAATACTGGTTTCAACAGTTTGAAGGGATAATTTCAAGCTTTACATAATAATACAGAAATACAGATATAAAACTAATAATTTTCTTAAAGCATTACTAGGATCCGTTAAGGACAAAATCAATGTTCATGATACAAGTGGGAATTATAAACTAAAATGTTCTTGTGGCTACGAATATTGTGGTCATACTGATATGAAATTCAGGGAAAGAAAAGACGTGCATCAGGAGGATTTCAAGGAAAATTAGGGTAAGTCTACATTTGCGAAACATCTTAAGGAATCCAATCATAGTTACAATTTTGATTTGACAGAAAGACTGTTTGTAGAATTTTTTCATTTTTGTCCAAAGGGTGGTATGTTGAATGTACTTGAAAAATTCGAAATGATCAAAAGTGGCAGATCTGGTAAATGTTTAAATGAGGATATCCCTCAATATATTTCACCACTGATAAGTCCATTTCTGTAAAGCTTGGCATTATCCCTTCAAACTGTTGAAACCAGTAATTCTTCCCCTCCTTTTAATTCATCTGATTTGCTATAATCCCCCATCACTTTACTTGCACTTAATTGGTTGTACCTCTTGCCCCCTTTCCTTTCTCTTGACCAATGGGATTCAATCTCCCTTCACCTGTCACTATAAAAGCTGTGTCCTTTCTAATGTGTCTTCAGTTCACCTAACCGTCGAAATGGATTTAGCATTGTAACTCTTTATTTTTCTTGGAAATAGACAACTTTTTTCACTAACTTCCGTTTTGAAATGGGTTTCCACAATTTCGTCACGAGTGATTTAGTTCGTGCAATGTAACAATAATCCAATAAAGAAACTGCACCCTGGCAACAAAAACGATGTGATTCTTCAAAACGTTCCACAAAGGAAGGAGAATATGAATATTCTCAAGGGGAAGGTAGAGGGCATTTCTGAGATGCAAATTTAAATTTCTTACTAGGGAATTATGAGATTTTTATAGGTTTGGGACGCAGGTTAAAGGTTAAATTCATGTTTTTTTCAGGAGAATTATAAGTTATATAAGTTCATAGACGATGGACTAGAACATTAACAAATTTACCTATGCAGAAAAGTATGCTGAAAAATGTCCTTAAGTTTCATCAATATTTGCCAAAAAATATATAAAAACTGCAAAAAAAAAAAACAAAAAATCCATAATGTTTGAATTATTTAGAACAGTTGTTTTGCCATAAAATTGGTAGTTGGCACCTTTTACTTAAAGGTCTGGAATTTCAAAACAATTTAACATAGTATCGTATGATAATTTACGAAAATTCGCTCATACGATCATGCTGCATGTCTGAAACTTTTTTTCTAACTTAGAGCATTAGGTAACTATTAAAGACTTGTGGATTTTCCGCATTCTCACCATTCAAAATACAGTATTTTACGGTAGTAGGTTCCAAAACAATCCGCGTAACCTTCAGGTTAATTGGACACATCACGCGCTATAATATCATTCGTTGTAATCAGCTGAAATTGAATAACTCTAACCCGTAATTATAATTGGAAGCCCCATAGAACGATAAAACATCTCTCTTTCACATATATATAACTCGTATCAGGAGAGTAGCCGGCCAATATAAATAACGTGCTTTCTCCTAGACGAAACTTGTTACTATCTAATGATCATTTAGGTATCTACACTCATCTGAGGCATGCAAACCTCTTAGCGCTGAGCTCAATGAGTTGACCTACATTTGTAGTCGATAGAGGCAGCCACTCACCGTGAAAGCGAATGAGGAATCATCAGTAGTCGAAACGCACACGGATTTATCGCTGGGAATGTTTTTAATTTTTAGGACGTCCCTCTGAAACTGTCTTATAGGCAAGTCTTCGTTACTCGAGAGGGGGAGGACACACACACACACACACACACACACACACACACACACACACACACACACACACACACACACACACACACACACACACACATATATATATATATATATATATACACTGTATTGGTTATTGTTCTACTGAACTATGTATTATATAAATTAAATTTAATAGAAATTTCACAAATAGAAAGAGAAAAGAATGTTCTAATATTTCGATTAAAATCTTTGTCAAAGTTAGAAGAATAAGTAATGGTTTTTTTTAATTTAGGGACCTGGGATAGTATCATGGATGCTAGTAACCACATAAACATGTATGGCTTCGATACTAATAATCTTGTACGAGTCAATCATTTAGGTTGAGGCCAGGAGGCTGCATGGATCCCAATACCCATCTATGAGCCCGTACAGATTGTTGTAACAATCTGTCGTTGGTAGGCTGTGGCATCTTCTTCAATACCTTCACCCCGAAGCATTCGTTGAATGTGACTGTGGGATCATGTGATCTCCCATGCAGCTTCAAGGGCAGGGGACGATCTTGGTTCAATGAAGCTCTATGGCTATTGATCCGCAAATTTAATTGGGTTGCATCTCCAACATAGAAGCCTCTGTTGTGATCATCTGCACACCGCTTACAGATCAGCTGGTACACACACATTCGTTATTGACACTCCGCTGATCCTTGACAATTGTAGGAGTGTGAAGTATTTGGAGAGGTGAAGTGAGGGTCTTCGATAACAATTTCACATACTTTGCACCTCGGACGTTCACACTGATGCAATCCACGCTGCTGCCGTTCTGGAGGCTGAACTCGTGGGTGCTTGTGTGACAGCACCCTTAAAGCTTAATGCTGCCCTTAAAGCTGCATGCCTTACAATACGATGACAATATATATATGATTCTGATTCTGACATGATTTTATGGAATTGAGATTTGGCTTCTGACACTCATGAAAGTACGATTAATTACGTGGGGCAATCACGAACGTGACACTCACACATCAAAAATGTCTTCACTCCCAATCATTTCAACTAATTAAAAATGTTAACGAAATGGAAATGAGATTTGCATGTCAATTGGAAAAAACGTCAATATTCAATAGGTATCCAGAATGAAATGAAATTATTAAATGTAATTGTATAAAGAATAGTGTTTACAATATCCATAAATATCACATACATATTATATTTGCATTGGGTACGATGATCAAAAACGCACTTTTGATGTGAACCACTTCATCCTCTGATTGGGAGAAAGCTTAAGCCGTTTGTAGATGACTCTTCGAATAACATCCCGTTCCTTCCGTCATGAGCCGCTTAGTTCAAGTCGTTAATCAGGGACGAGACTACCCATAAAAATAAGGGATGATGAAGTACTGTTAATTTCTCAAGTGAATCATTATTAAGACCTAGTCTTTCGCACAGGCTCGAAGGTTCATCAACTGAGCCGAGCTTGTTAAAATCACAAAGGAAACAGTTCTATTCACAATCCATCTAGGAGATAAATAGCACCTATATCTACCTTCAAACGAAAATGTATGACTTATACAGCTTTGACAGCGTTAGTACGAAATTCAATCTCAACCACCTGCATTCGAAAAAATACGAATACTCTCGACTGTGACAAGAAATGGGTGCATATGAATCGTGGAGTACCGCCAATAAGTATCAGTTCCATTTGTTTAACGAACCCGCATCATAATATTTGGATGGGGCAATATGTCGACACATAAACTGGTCGACAAACGGGCAAGAAGCCGTGTCGACATCTTTCAACACCAAGGGTTGACCAATGTCGATTTCACAGGCATTGGAAAATTGGCGACACAAAAATACAGCGACTAGTCGACAACTTTCAACACCCCTTGTTGAAAAAGGTCCTCCAAGTCAACCATGGGGATACGTCGACATATTTACATCGACATCCTTCGTATACCTGACATGTAGGTTAGAATGAAGTGTATAGTTTGGTGGTCTGGATGCTCGCAAGCTCGCATCTCAAAAATACATAACATCAAGTAGTCAATCCCTTAGTAAAAATGCAGATTAGTTGGATGTGTAGATCAGAATGAAGTGTATAGTTTCGTGGTCTCATAACACGATCACATAACAGTTTAGAAACGTAAATGTGACTTTTCATTTAATCCTCGGATTGAAAGACCCCATGGGACCAAGGCTGAGGACAGGTAGTGGCCAAACAACCCTTTTGTCGTCGTTTAGCAGTCGACCAGTTTCAAGAGGGGTGTTTTTAGCTCATGTTCAACTCCTGTTGTTGAAATACAGCGAAAAACGGATCTCAAATTTTTCGACATAAATCCGTCGACCAGTTTCAAAGATGTGCGTTATCGACGTTCTTCAACACCTGGTGTGGAAATATGGCGACAGGAGGTGTCGACCAGTTTATGTGTCGACATATTGCCAAGTTCCCTAATTATTTGTCATTAAAACTCTCTGGTTGCCTCCTTTAGGAGACCAATTGCGTTTTCGTTTTCATGAGTTGGTAAAGCACTTGAGATTTTGAGAACAGCTAGGGTCTTGGCTCGAGGCACTGTTGGTAGTATATATTATATTCCCGAGTAGGTGGGAAGCTACTCTCCGGTACTACCAACCCAAGAAAATGAAAACGCAATTGGTCCCCTAAAGGGGCCACCAGAGAGTTTTAATGAGAAATATTATTATGCGGGTTCAGTAAATAAATGGAACAAATGATTACCGGCAGTACTCTACGATATATATATATATATATATATATATATATATATATATATATACATATATATACATATATATATATATTAAACATACAGACGTAGTACAGAAATTGATCTGCAACCTTTGGTCCGAAAAAAAAGTTAATTTTGTATTAAATTAAGCTACATTGCTTTGAAATTTGAGCACTTTGTCAGAGCAGGAATCGTTAACTACCAATTTAATGAGAAAAACAATCAAACAACATTAAACGATATTTTGCGTTTTAAAGCAGATTTAGAATTATCATCATTTTCTTGGAGGATCTATCAACAGTTTATTGCAGCAGTCGGTTCTGTCGAAGTTTCTATCATTGAAAATTATTTGCATTTCTCAGTGTAATTTTGAGCATACATTTTTAAATGTTTTAATTCATAATTGATTTAATTAGGTACTTCTTTTAACTACGATTCTCCTTTAAAAAAAATGACGGTATTCAGCCGTTTCTTAAAACATTTTTGGTAATTTTTTTAGCCCCCTCTCCCCCTTTTCTTTAATTCGAGCAACTTACTGTGCTTAAAAAGGGCTGGACCAACAAACTAATTCTCTTATTTGGAAAACATGGGTTTTATGGCGTAAGATCGGAATTTTTATCACAATCCTAAGCAGAGTTGTCGTCTGGACTCTCACGATTATATATACCTTTATATATAATCCTTACTTATAAGGGTAATTACAAGTACAACATTGATGGCTGCAGAATGCAGGGTACGTTAAAGAGCCCACACGTAAGTTTTTGAAAGGACAGGTGCAGCTATAAGATGTAATAAGCAACAGACGAACAACAAAATACATATTATGTAGTAAATTAATGGATGATGCACATGGTCACCAAAATTAGGTTCATGTTATCCTATTTATATGGAGATGATCGTTAATTACCGAATTTTCGTGAAAAAAAGCGCTATTGCAATGGCTCCAAAAATTTTCGAAAATTTTCTCTATTGAAATCCGAATTGAGACATTCTCATTCTGAGACGCATCCTAGAGTTTAACGCACACACACACACACACACATATAATATGTATATATATACTTTTTTTACACGAGATAATCTAAATGATTTATGAAAATTCATTGAAATCGGATGAAAAAGTATTACGAGATTTCTCTTCCTCAAAATCAATTTTCCAATTTTTCTTTCATAACCAAACAATGACTTGACATTTCAGTTTCGCGAGAACTCCTCACGAAAAAAACCCAGGAGACTCTTTCACTTGCGCTCATCCGGCGAAGAGATCGTTCCTTCATAAGAAAGCCCCCCACCTTCCTTTCCCAACTTCACACTTCAGGGGTCGGGCCATTCTTAACTCTGGGAGGAAGGATGTGGGACAAAACGTCACGCGCTTCCTAGCCGGTTTAACCTTCTGGTTATTCTTCGGGATTTACTATGAACCTCGCGTTTTAAAAGGGTAATAAAAAAAAAAGTCCATACAAGGTAGAAAGTGCGCGGGATTCCATATACGTAAAAGACTCCTTTCAGTGAGATTTCACTGTCTTTTTTATTCTGTCTTTCTCTCTCTCTCGCTCTCTTCTTAGCTCAATACTCGATCGATTGTGGCTTTTATGTATTTAGTAATACGAGGCACGCGCGGAGCGGCGACCAGCTGGAAGGCGACCTCCCAGGCAGGGAGTACCTGATTCTTGATGTATGGCTATATTTGGAAGATTGGAAAGCGCTCTTTGTCTGATCTTTTATACACAAGTTCTGAAAGTGATGATTGGAAGATTGATACTCGCTCTGAAGTGAGTTAAAAAGTAAAATTTTAGTTAAAAACGCTGCAAATTATTACACAAAGGTTTATTATTTATGTATTAGACAGCCCTTTTACGTAGATCTCTGGTCCATAATTATTAAACGCCGCTTATAGTATTTTAGTATCGGAGCTCGGAGCTTCGGACCTCACAAATGGGTTCAATCCATTACAAAAGCGGAATCTCAAAATTTTACGCTTTTTAATATAGTTGTTAACAAAACAATTTATTACCAAGTCATCTTTCCAACACATAAAAGTGTCACCTATACTGTATATTGATATCATCTAATTGGTCAAATTTCAAAAAATGTGCTGACAAAATCACTGAAAATGGCTAAGAATTGTTAAATTGATATTTTTTAGCATAAGATTGGTCAAATAAAGTTTATCAACTATGAAATAGAACATTCAACAATTTAGGTATGAAATTATGCTAAAAACTTGAACTTCATTAAATTTTGTTTTAAAAAATCTATAAAGTTGCAAAAAATAGCCTAAAATCCAAAATCTCTTTTTGAATAGAAGAGTATCATTTAGAATACTTTTTTTTCCATAAAATTAATAGCTAACATTTTCTTTTCACTCATAAATCTCCAATTTCTATACAACTTGAAATATACACAAAAAAAGACACTTTTTCACCTATTTTTGGCTCATAGCACCCATGGGTGTGGAGCGATCGAGATGGCAAGAAGTTAGGACCAACTAGACCCCAAGTGAAGTCTATGTGCGAAAGAACAGATTTTTTAAGTCAATTCTAAGGCCTTTTATGGCCCGGAAGGCGGACGGTGAACGGGGGACGACGAACGGCGGACGGCGAACGGCGGACGGACATTTCAAATTTGGATTCTACGCACCTTGAAACGTAAAGTGACAAAGTTTGAGGGGGGGTTATAAAAAGTTTTTGCTATACGATCACATAGGCTTATTACTGGAAATACTAAAAAAAAAAAAAAAAGGAAATTTAAGAAAATTTATGTCATACCAATATAAATATGCAGTTTTATATAAATGTTACATCGTAGCATTGATAGAGATGTCTTTGATCATTTACCATTATTATTTATACATAACTATTATTATTATTATTACCTACTACATTTCATTTTCTTTGTTTATTATATTTTAATTATTTTTGTAAGAATATTATCCACATAATATGTCATTGTTAAATCTTACCAGAGAATCTTCCTACCGAATTCCAACTACATAGAATAAACAAGAGAGAATTGAACTCATTTAGCTGATCAGGACTTGGCCGTAGGGACACCAAAACCGTCAATGGCACTTGTTCAGATCAAATGTAGCCTATGCTTCAAATTTCATCAAAATTGGCTGAGGAGAACTAGTAAAAGTGGGTGGGGTAAAAATATGAGAAAAAAATGTCTGGTGCGAGGCTTCATACTACTTTCCCTACTTGAATTCATTACAGATGGATGCTATTATAATGGGTCGTATCTATTGGAAAAGTAGCCAAGAAAGTGGTATAAAACGGCGTTTTTCACCTTTTTTTGAAGGTTTTGTGCTAATTACCGCCCTAATAGTAGTTTTCCAGGTCTGAGGGGTATGAGATATCATTTCTACCCAGCGGAGTAGTAACTCCTGTGAATTTAATCAAAATCCCTCGAGCCATTTTTGAGATTGGCAAACTGCTAAAAACGGCGTTTTATTCACCTATCCTGATTTTTTAACCCCCTAAAAATAATCATTTTAAGCTGATTTTACCCAGAAATTGGAATTGTTTTATTTCGTAGCGTTAGGTTGCAATCTTGTTCACGAGTTACATATATACACACATACATACATTCACACACACACACCTACCTACATTTTCATGAAACGTATAGAAATGGGTTCAGTTTGGATTGAGTACCCATCCTAGTATGAATTTCAGAAATTGATTTCAGGGTGGTTGCAAGAATTTCCCTTGACCTTTGAGTTAATTAGGGAAACTAAAAAAGAACAAGAAAGTACGAAAACATGCAATTTTACGCCTCGTTTTAGCTTATATAGAATAGATATTTGGCAACAGGCGACTAAGGGAGGATATTCAAAGTAAATAAAATTAAGTTTGGGCTGAAGTGTGAGGTTGGAGAAGGCCAACGTTGGGCCGAAGTTGTACTTTGTTACTTAACTCGGCGTGTCTCATTGCAAAGGTTTATTGAACGCTTGATTTCGCGATTGCAATGGTTTATTGAAAGTCCTTTTTTTTTATAGGATTTTATTTTTCATATATATAAAATTAAGATTTATCACATACTGCTTTTCTTTCTCTTAAGGCCCGTTTATCAACTACAGCGGTAACTTTCAGACAAACCTCAAACCTAAAGGTTACCGCAACCTGTCGAACAAATTTGGCAGGGTGTTTATCAATCAATTTTATGCCCTCAGGTAGCTAACTACAGATAGCTAACTGCTCAGATAACTTCGTCTGTAGGAAAAAGGGGTGGGGTACAACAATGATTTCCCAAAAACAGCCTTAGAACACTAGTATTTTTAGTTCGTCGTGACGTCGATTGGTAAAGAGTAAATACATATAGCACAACACAACAACAACAACACTCCTGTCCTTTCGGTTTCATCTCTTATGCGTCCGACATAAAACGAGGACATCGAAGCAGAGAATCACCACCATCTCTGATGCCAAGGGATCTCGATTGTCATTTTATGCTACATTATGGTACATTTTTAGGTAGCAACTACTCACCAAGACCATAGAATCTGAGTGTAAACAGAAGTTTTGTGATCGGCGATATGGAGTTGTTTCTGTCACAGCGGGATTCTAATTTTCCTTCAATCAACTCCAGCACAAACATCATCGTTTCTTCAATAGTCAGAAACGGGCGTGAAAATCGACATCATCGAGTAAATTAAAATAATTCGGAACTGGACGAACCCTATAAGGTCTCCGTTCGTATTCTAGAAATTGAACGATTTCCTCATCCGAAAAATCGGAATCAATCAAGTTAACAACGTTGTTCATTATGACTTTATGGAATATGCCTTTATATTATTATAATATATATTATTTTAGTATTAGTACTACTACACGTTATAACCTCTCTACAAAACATTATCCACCAGATAAATCGCTAACTGAAGGAGATGAGTCTCAGGTAAGGATACCAAGCAGATAGCAGTTTGTCTGGGCTTTATCCGTTATTGATAAACGGCCACTTAGTTGTTTTTTGTATACTCAGATTTCCTAAATAATCGATGATTTTTGAAACAACCTACACACCATCTACCAAATTTTACAGGAGAGCAAAAAAACTATTTTTTTGTTTGTTGTCCTAAATGTTTGGGAAGTTTTACATTTTTTAATTTGAGCTGCACTACCAAATAATAAGCACAGAAATAGACTAACTCATTTGCGCAATTTTTTTTAATGAGTTTTGAATTTTTATAATTGTTGGATTTTGGTTGTTTCAGTAATCAACGATTTTTTAGAAGCAATAATTGAATTAATGAAGAGGAAATGAAAAAATAGAAACATTTTACTGTTAAGGTAAACTTTATTGAACCAAAATTGTCAATAATAATTATTGCAGAGGAAAGAAACAGTTTAATACACCATTAGGTGTATCACCTTTTACAGAAAAATTATGAAATGTCTAGAGTGAAACATTTTTTTAACACTTCTCTTATTATTAAAAAAAAAAAAAAAAAAAAATAAAATAAAAAAAATAAAAAATATCGAAATTTTCAAAGCTCATTGTAAAATTGACTATGAAGCCCTTGGAAAAATTATTGAAAATACTGATTGGTCTACTGTTTATGTAAATGATGTGAATGAATCGGCTAATACGTTTATTAGCATTCTGAAGAGATGCATTGAGCAAAGTACTACAATAAAAATATATAAACAGAAATACAATAAGCGGACACCATGGATTTCGATAGGTATCATTGTTTCAATTCAAAAACGCGACAAACTGGCTAATAAACTTAAGAAGCAACCATACAATACCTGCCTCAAAATTTACTAGAAGAAATACCGAAATTTGCTAAGAAATCTAGTTCGTGTGGCCAAAGAAAATCATTATTCTAAGCAGTTGGATTTAGCTGTGAATAACACGCGAAAAACTTGGAGTGTACTTAATGAAGTCTTGAATCGTAAAAGGGGTTTTGATACAAATCACGCCTTTTTAACCGCCTTAGCTGAAAAAGAAGACTTATCCATTGAGGAAGTGGGGAGTAGAGCTTGTGAGGTACTAAATAACTATTTTGTCAATGTTGGTAAAAATTTTGCTAAAAAAATTGTGAAAAGATCTGTGACTGTCCAATTTCCACAACCAACAGTGAATATTTCAGAATTTGTCATACCCGAAATTGACGAGAATGGTCTGTGTAAGATAATCGGTCATATGAAGGGTAGATCGGCTCCAGGTATGGATGGAATTCAGTTGCTCATGATCAAAAAGTATATTAATATTCTAAAAAAACCGTTACTTTTTATTTTTAATTCAAGTATTGGTTCATCTGTATTCCCTGAATGCTTTAAAATGGCTAAAGTTTGTCCGTTGTACAAGGATGGTGACAAGTTGGATCCTGGAAATTTTCGTCCAATATCCATGTTAAGTTCCGTAGGAAAAATTTTAGAAAAATGGGTTAAATTGCATCTAACTATTTACCTTGAGTCAAATGGCTTAATTTGTAAAGAGCAATTTGGTTTTAGATCTGGTAGAGGAGTTGATCAGGCTATTTTTGAGTTAATGGGTGATCTTTATAAGCTTAGGGACGATAAACTGAAAGGTATCTTGCTGTTTTGTGATCTCTCAAAGTGTTTTGATACTATTGACAGATTTACATTAATGGAACGAATGGAAGAGATTGGTATAAGGGGTGTTGCATTAAATTGGTTTTCTAGTTACCTCTCGAATAGAACTCAGGTGGTCTCCATTGGTGAATTTACGAGTGAACCCCGGAGAATCGATTATGGGGTGATACAGGGAGGGACACTGAGTGCGACTTTATTTCTGATTTATATAAATTCACTGCCCCGAAATTTGCCGAGCTTCAGAACATATTTATTTGCTGATGACACCACTGTTCTGGTGTCTGACGAGACTTGGGATGGCGTTTTTTCTAAAGCGCAACATGCTTTGGATGCCCTGGGTAGTTGGTTTTCGCACAGTATGTTAACTTTAAATGCCAAAAAAACAAAGTATATGCGAATAGGGAATGCTGATGGAAGTTTGGGTTTGGAATGTTTAAAAATTATATCTCATGTTTGCGACAATTCTGATCCTGCAAACTGCTCATGTACACCTTTAGATATGGTAGTGAGTTATCGTTACCTAGGAATTATTGTGGAAGAGGGTTTGACCTGGAAAAAACATATTGAAGCCATGTGCAAAAAGTTGATACGAGTTCATTACGTTATATACCATGCTGGAAAGGTTTTTAAGCGTGACAAACTACGTTTACTATACATGGCCTTGGTGCAGTCAACTATCCAGTATGGCATTGTTTCGTGGGGGGGAACTTACCCAACTCACCTGGAGAAAATAAATGTGTTGCAGAGAAGTATTATAAAAACTATAATGAGGAGAGGGCGTCTATACTCCAGTCGAAATTTACTGAATGAATTTAAAGTTTTCACCCCGAGACAGTTATTTTTGAAATCCCTTCTACTATTATACCACAGAAACCCTACCATAGTTCTACAAAGCAAACAGCATGATTATCAAACCCGGTTTGTATTGATGGGAAATGTCGTTGCACCAAGACCAGCGCTTACGCTCACGACAAGGAGTCCGAACTATATAATTTATATTGTTCTTCGCGTTGTGGATTCTCCCTTAAAATCTCCACTATTATGTACACGAGTAGCCTATAAAAAGAAAATTTATGACTGGCTAATTAATCTAGGTATAGAGGGAGCAGAGAATATAATTCGTAGCATATATGTTTAGTACCTTTGGTGTAAGTTGAGATAGTATATTGAGTAGTAGTTTATTCAATGGTGTATGAATTTCTTTTTACGATTATTTTCTACAGATGTATATATGTAACGCTTTATTTTTCATTTATTCAATGGTGTATGGATTTTTTTTTACGAGTATTTTATACAGATGTATATGTAACGCTTTATTTTTCATTTAGTTTGGCACTACTCTTGTAGGGCGCTACAGGCTCTCAGCCTTCTGCCTTGCAATAAAGTTGAATCATTATTACTTTGAATTATTTAAGTTTTCATTGTAATTACAACTTAAATAAATAAATAAATAAATAACCCACTTCTAACACGTTACGGCGGTTGTTTCATTTCTCAAAAGGTGAGTCTTGACATTTACAATAGAAATCCGAGAAAAAGCAACATCGCCAAAAAGTGGCGTATAGGTTGTTTCAAAAATCATCGATTCCTATGTTGACCACATCTGTACCTCCATGTGAGGTTTATATGACGTACATTTTTCTGTAAATACAATACCCTGTACTCACTCATAATGATCACACGTCTTACTACTACTGCTTCATAAAATTATAGGATCTGATCAATACTTGCGTCCGGGGAGTGATTTGCGTTGTTACTAGCGGCCGGTGGCTTTCACGTTGGGTTAACTCGACTCCAAATCTCACCAAATGCCTTCGAAGAGCTGAGCATCGAGCGGAGGGGATATCAGCACAAACGCTCCCCTCGCCACCAGCCATTAAGACTAGAAAGGGCCCCCGGAGGCTGTTGGGCTGAGGTTGACACATGACTGCAGATTAGTGGAAGTGCATCCCTCCTGCGATTCCGGAGCTGGTTATAGCGGCTGTTCCATTCCCTTTCCTACAAATAATTATTATTCCCACTCCCGCTGAGGTATTTTGACTTGTAGTTCGGGTTTCCATACGTTTCAGCTTGCCCACTATATGGGGGGCATATAATATTACATGAATGGGAATATATATACTACAGAGAACTACAAATGTGTTCCTTCTAAATCAATTAGGAAGTAACTTACTGAAATAAATGGGCAGGAGGGCATGCATTAGGCAAAGCTGTGCCTCATCATCAATTAAACTAACAGCCGCAATTTGGTGTATTGTAAACAACGTACGTCATCGCAATTGATTGGTTATAGCGTTCTCTGACACTCGTTCAAAGAATGTACATCCACATATACTTATACCCTTACAAAGAATATAACTTCATTTTTGTTCTATTATTTTCAATGAAATAAACCTTTCAAAATGGCCAACAAAATATAAATTGCAATTCCCAATCAACCTTTTCAGGACGTCCTTCAGAAGCAATGATTTATAGGCAGGGCTTCCTAAATAAAAGGGTGAATATTGGAATTGATCCAGGGAAGCAACATACTGTTTCGACGGCCTGATGATGATGTCTTTACATCGAAAGCGCTCGCCCCCGGTACTCGACTTGCTAGTGGCGACGGACTCCTCCCTAAGGAATGTAAATACCGTTTAAGACCATTCTAAGACCAAATCCGTGAAAATCTTTATATATAATTCCGAACGGTCTTTGAAATTGTGAAGAACTTCGCGGTCCGATTTTAGTGTTAGACTGCTCATTCGAATCAGCACGGCCCCAAGTTTGTTGCAAAAGTGTCGCCGTTCGTCTCTATACCCGCCTTGATCGTGTTCTAGGCGGTCCTTATCAACGAGAGTTGTTTATTAGGCTATGGCGGTAACAACAGTTGCCATCAATTCACGGTCAGTAAGAAACGTAGTGTAGTTACTAACATCTAGGAGAGTTATTCCTGAGACTTTATAAATATATAATTCCGAACGGCCTTTATATATAATTCCGAATCAGCACGGCCCCAAGTTTGTTGCAAAAGTGTCGGTAAGTAAGAAACGTAGTGATGGGGTCTTTTCTGATCAGCTGAGTGAGCTAAATCCTTTCCTGTTCACTGTAGGAAGTTGAAATTTGATAGGGAGACTTTCTGTTTATTAGGCTGTGGCAGTAACAACAGTTGCCACGGTAAATAAGAAACGTAGTGTAGTTACTAACATCTAGGAGAGTGTCAGAAAACTAAAGCACTTCATTCGTTTAGATTTTGAGAATAATTAACCAGAAACGCTTGCATACGAGTCTGCAAGACATTGGGACATTTCATGTCTTTAGTTGCAGGCTCGTATGTGTTGCAGACTCGTATGCAAGCTCTAAGAGCCACTCAGCTGATCCGGACCCTGGGCATCGTCAAGTAAATGTCCTAAAGAGGCTACATACGAAATTACAGCTTCCTAGAGTGTAAAGCATAGAAATTAGCTTTAAGAGCCACTCATCTGATCCGGACCCTGGGCATCGTCAAGTAAATGTCCTAAAGAGGCTACATACGTAATTACAGCTTCCTAGAGTGTAAAGTATAGAAATTACCTATTAAAATGATTTAACCACCGCTCCACAAATCAAACCGTTCTCACAATATTCGGATCACCTGCTATGAATCAAATCATCGAAACACCAGCTCAATGAAATCATCAGAAATTAACAAGCGGTTGCAATCATGTTCACAGTATCAATTATTGAGAATGATCACTTGTGTGTAAACAATTATTCATATAACCATGCTCATAACTCAGCTTGTTGGCCACGCACTTCGCAGTAGTTAACATAATATGGTTGGATAAATCGAGAGCTTTCGAACGAATGGTCAACGAATTTTGTGGGATGAAAAACGACGAAGTACCATTTCCCTAGCAACGACTCGGTCGTAAGCGGAAACCATAAGAAAACCAACGCTTTTTTCGTTTATGTGCCAAAGTAAAGACATAAAATGTCAAAAATAAAATAAAATAATTTTTTGAATAAAATCGGTTATACTACCCATAGGGTAAGTGTTACTTTTGATTTTCTGATGATTATCACTCACAACCAAATCGTTGCTATGGAACTGTATCAAAGGCATTTATCATCGTACAAAAATCGTTCGCCAATCGTTGGAAAGCTCTCAATTTACCTAACCGTATTATTTTAACCACTGCGCAGTGCGTGGCCATCAATCTGAGGTATGAGTGTGGTTGTCTGGATAATTGTTTACATACAGGTAGTCCTTCTCAGATAATTTTGTAAACATGATTGCAACCACTATTAGACTGGAAAGTGAAGACATAAAATGTCTCAATGTCTTACAGACTTGTATGAAAGATTTTCGGGATTTTCTGATGTTATGGCTTACAACCAAATAGTTGCTACGAAATTGTATCTTAGGCATTCATCTTCGTACAAAAATCGTTCGCAGTCGTTGGACAGCTCTCGATTTACCTAATTTGTAAGGATCTTAAAAATGACAAAATTGCGCATTTTTTATAGTCGGCACGTGGAATGTACGTTTAAGTACGGTTGTGCCATCCAAAAAAGAGGTTCGTTGAACTGCCGCCTCAAAATTACCGGCTTTACACAAATATGTCCAAGTTCGAAGTGCACGGGAACTCCGTAACGTAGAAGCTATAAAATCCGAGGCTCAATTATTACGTCGCGTCCTCCGGCCCAGGTTGAGATATTTATACTCCAACATAAATAGTTCCAGGATGCCGGTTGTAAATTGTCATGACGCGCGGGTTCGAAGCGGTGAGACATTGTAAATCTCTTTAAATTGTATAGGGGTCGTAATTGCCCTTTCAACATCTTTAGGGGCACCTATCAGACGTGAACAATAGTGTCAGCTCCTGTTGAAAGATGCGGTTTGGGGTTGGACATAAATCAGGATGATCGTTGCCAATGGATTGGCGACATCGCTCCGTTACTTGTTTATCCTCGGGTTGTAACATCAATTCAAAATGAACGGAGTGGTGATGAGCAAATTTATAACTTGCTTGTTTTGTATTAGCCTGGTAACAGGAAAATGCAGTAAAATTATCAACAGATTGCGGTAAAATGCAGTCAAAGAAAAGAGACTTGGGCTGGAAATTAGACCTTAAAGGGTGCAAGTTATAAACCAACTACAAAAAATCTGAAAAAGTTAGTTTGGAAAGTTTTTCGAACTACTGGACAGTTGAGAGAAAAGTAACAAATGCCCCCCTTTTTGATACACATTCAATTTCCCATGGAATATTATCTTTTTCGAAAATAATTACGCTCTGGACAGCGTACGGCATAGGCGGACGGATAGATTTTTTATTCGATTTTTGGATTCTACGCATCTTGAAACGTAAACCAAAAATTTTCAAGGGGGAGGGGGGGTGGTAAAAATTGTTTTTTCTTGGTCGATTACAAAGGTTCATAATTAAAAATAATAAACTTGAACCATAAATGTAAGTCTGTATATGTGTGTGACAAATTTTGTCGCCACTGCCCGGGCCGACATTTTGTGTCGACATTTATTCTTTGTTCGATCCCAAATTTAGTCCACTTGTGCAGCAAACCTTGGAAATTTTGAATTTAAGTAAGGAAGAGGGGGAATGGAGGGGGTAACACCAAAAAACGTTACGCAGGCTACAATTCTCAACCGATTTCTCTGATTCCTATTTGGTTTGATTTACTTTTAGTCTAGTTGTGCAAAACATTTAGGGAATTTCGAAGATACTGTAGAGGTGGGTGGTGGAAAGAATAAATACCAATTCTTTCAAGCGCTCCCCACGCTCCAAATCTCAACCGATTTTCGTGATTCTTTTTCGTTCCATTACAATTGATCCCAAGAAGTCATGATTATTTTTGTTTTGCTTGGAACATGTTTTTGCCATCATAACCCGGCCAAAAATGGGACAGAATTACGGTTACGTGGCATTTAGTGCGTTACACTCCTATTTTCCGATGATTGTCGCTTACAAACTAATCGTTGCTACGGAACTGTATCTTAGGCATTTATCATTGCACAGAAGCCGTTCGCCAGTCGTTGGAATGCTATCGATTTACCTAACCGTATTACGTTAATCACTGCGCAGTGTGTGGCCAACAATTTGAAGTATTGTCTGAATAATTATTTACACGGAGATGATCCTTCTCATTTAATTTTGTAATCATGGTTGCAACCTCTATTAGAATGGAAAGAAACAAGGAAGTTGAAATTTTATTGGTAGACTTTGGGACATTAAGAAACGATTGAACTGTGGGCTCTTTTTCAAACAGCTGAGTGACCTGAATTCTCTCTTGTTCCCCCAAGGAACATGTTTCATGTTCTGTCAAGATTTTGTGCTTAGGAACTAAATTTGTAGGACTTTATTTTCTCTTATTTCAATTCTCACCAAAATCATATGAAGTCCTTTCATAGGGATGTCCTGTAATGCATCCATTACGTACCAATACATTTACTTTCCGTGATGGCTCACAGTAGACTCAGAATGAAGAGAGCTCAGAGTTGCGTATATCCATCTCATCTTCAACGCGAAATCGAACGGTCATCCCCGAGGTACCAAATTCAGCCCAACGGGGGTGCTGGGTCGCCGGACAGGGCGTGAAAGAATGGAGAGGGTTTTTGTGTGTTCACGGCTCTGCTCACGGCGGACCAGAAGAGCCCAAGCTCATTTCGATGATTTAGTGGCCAATTATTTTTTATTGGAAAACTTCGGTGGGAAGGGGTTACCCTGCTACTCCATTTTCTTTTTCTTTTTTTTTTTTCTCCTCTCCAACGTGCTTTTGCCGGGATTTTATAGCTTCATTAAATAACAGAGGGGTTTTTCGGGAGTTGATTCGATGGCAGGGTAGTTGATATAACCCATTTGTCAGGACCGCCAAGATCTCAGGATTATCAGCATTTATGGAAGCTGCATTACCCACTTCTGAAATGACCGTCTCTGCGGAGGCGAAAAGGAACCAACTTCGGAGTCGCAGATAAGCGGTTATGGCTCCTTTAGTTTTCTTTTAATACCCTGAATGTGTTGGAATTGGTGGAGTGAACGATTTAAATCTTTAAGATTCATTTGGAACAGTAGCATAATGCCAAAACATACACAGCATAGACGTAGGTAGAAACATAGAGAAGTACTTCCCATGCAGTGAATGTGGATTCATATCCACATTCTTGTGTAATACCATGAGTTGAGCATTAAAAACAAAAATTTAGAGTACGAACTTATTATGCTATTAATATTCAGAACATCGCTTCGTCTGGGCTGATGGCTTATTGCTTTATTAAATAGTAGAGGGGTTTTTTGGGAGTTGATTCGAAGGAAGTCTAGTTGATATAACCCATTTGTCAGGACCGCCAAGATCTCAGGATCATCAACATGTATGGAAGCTGCATTACCCACTTCTGAAATGACCATCACTGCGGTAGTAGTCGCAGATAAGTGACTATGGCTCCTTTATTTTTCATTGCTGAAAGTTGAAATTTGACAAATCCTAAAAAATCTGTCAAAATTCAGAGCTGAAAGATGAAATTTGACAAATCTTAAGAAATCTGTCAAAATTCAGAGCTGAAAGTTGAAATTTGACAAATCTTTCGATATCTGTCGAAATTCAGAGCAGAGAGTTGAAATATTACGAATCTTTAGAAATCTGTCACGATTCAGAGCGCTATAGCTCAAAAGTCATCGTCTGAATTCTACACCCAGAGACGGGAAAAACTGCGCCGAAACCTCACCTTTCCAACGGTGTGGTCAATTTTACTTTTACATTACCAATTAGGGGAGAAAACTGTGTTTTAATGTCGAAAAATATGGGTTTTTCAATGAAATCGATGGTTTTCTTGAAAAATGATCTTCTATGAAAATACGAGTTTGGAGTCGGTTTCTATGTATTTTTTTACGTCGAATCGTATGGTAATACTTGCACTAGCACGCAAATCCCGTCGTAACCGAATTTCACACTTTAGCCAACTAGTTTCATCCCTAAAAAACATAAAATTTATCATACCGAATGAACTCCCATTCACGAGTTAAAGTGATGAACTAGATAATAACAGGATTTGGGAGATATGTAAGTGTTAACATTCGATTCAGCGTAGAAAATACGTCGAAACCGACACCGATTTTGTTTTTTCGTAAAATTTTTCATAAGAACCCTAGATTTCATAGAAAAAACCATGATTTTCAACATTAAAATAAAGTTTTCTCCGAAAACTAGCGCGGTAAAAGTAAACTTGACTACACCGTCGGAAAGGTGAGATTTCGGAGCGGGCTTTCCAGTCTCTGAGAGAAAAATCCAATTGGAGACCTTTGAGCTACAGCGCTCCAAATTTTGACAGATTTCCTAAGAGTTGTAAAATTTCAACTTTCAGACGGATTTTTCTCCAATTAAACCTACTTACAATACTTTGAGGTGGTATCAGGGTGGTAGGAAATTCGAAAGGTGTGAATTTTAGCATGAATATGCTTTAGCCGTGACCTAACTATTGTTGTTTGTGAACAGGTGTGTTCATTTTTTCATTTTCACTGTCATTTAAGGGAGCAATGGTTATTTTAGTGATATAAGGTTGAAAACACGAAAAAAAGTCTGCCGATTTGGGTGTGGCACATTAGGGTCCTCGTTTACCAATCATCTTCTTCCAACTATCATCCAAATTCAAGCGAACTCGAACGAGTGAAAAGATGGAACATGATGGAATTTACGTTTGTGCATACGCAGAATGAAGTATTGATGTGGCAACAATGAAACTGATAGGGGACTATCTACAACCTAACCCCTCATTCTCTGACGATGTCATTGAAATGGGATGAAAATAGTGGAACTTAACGTCGTTACTAGGATTTCACATAGGCGCATGAGCAACAGCTATTAACGATACAATAATGTTGAAATTGATATGGGATGATCAAATGATCATCCTCCAACTATCTTCTGAATTTGAGCGAGATCAGACGACTAGGGCTTGAAAAAATAGAACATGGTGGAATTTACGTTTGCGTATGCGCAGAGTGTAGTATTGATTTCGCAGCAATCAAACTCATAGGAGTCCGACTACACCCTAGCCCGCACATTTCCTAAAAATGACATCCAGTTCGGATGAAAACTGTGGAAAATAAGGTTGTAGAAAGGATTTCATATTGGCGCAAGAGCAGTAGCTATTAATGATATAATCATGTTGAAATTGATATAAGAAGATCAAATCGTCATTCCCCCACTATCATCCAAATTTGAACTAGATTGGACGACTAGGGCTTGAGAAAATTATGCTTGTTAGAATTTACGTTTGCGCATGCGAAGAGTGAGATATTGAGTGAAAAAAAAAAATGAAACTGATAGGAGACCGTCCACCCTCTAGCTCGCATATTCCCTGAAAATTTCATCCAAATTGGATGAAAACTGTGGAAAATAGGCTTCTTGCAAGGATTTGCGGACAGACACAAACACAGATAGATCATACGGAATCAAAGTTGTTCAGAATGGTCCAAAACGTAAAATGCTAGTGGTAATTTTGATTTTGGAGACCAAAAATTTTTTGCTCCCGAAAGTGAAAACAATGCTTTTGCTATGTTTAGATAGACTGGGAAGCGAAATCTTAAATATTGAAATACTCGAAAACTAAGCGTTCATAAAGAATCTCTCAAGTTACTGTTTCTTGCAAATTAGTTGTAGAATTGATTCCTTCGTTGGTGTCACACCTGTTCCAGAGACATCTATTTATTGGGAATGCATGTATAGCATGAATTGATAATCATAAAGGAGATATGAGGGAAAGTAACAGAGAACTCACAGCCACATGGATAGTAACATGGAATCTGGCCTGACGATCACTGGTGCCTGTGCCCCATATCAAACTACGAGTCCTATTCGCGCATCCGATTTTTTCGCTGAGTAAGTCATGCATCGCCGTTTTAGTTGCATTATCATCTCCATCGCATGAAACCGCTATTGATGGAGAGATTTCGGACGCCGAGTGAAAGGGGATGTCTGAGAGTGCAGAACCCCGATATCGATCCCCGGGATGATCCGAACATCTGCATCACTTCCCATTGTTTGCCCGTTGGCCCTCGGGGTTGGGGAACGTGGGCGAAAACAGCGTTGGAACCCCCGACAATTGACAACATGCACTGAGGACGATCAATTTGATTCAATCAAGATGACAAAGACTCCGGAGCCTTCACGAGAAGAGACTTTCGCTTCCAAGGTTAGGGGGGCAACTCTCTCCCGTCCCAATGCCCGTCCGGGCAGTCACTACCTGTCCGTGTCATTCAAAGTCACTTTTCCGATAAGAAACAGAAATGATTCCGTCATTCTCGGGATTACGACGTTTCGGATGGACCTCACTGATTTCGGATTTTTCAGTTCCACTTTGAAGAGAAAACTGTTATTTTTTTCTACTCTTTTTCCTGTTTTCTTTGAATCATTCTCTCAGGGGTTCTGGTCATCTTTCATCGCTCTTATTTCCACAGAAGTCGCTTCTGTCGAAAGTGCAATGAAAGAGAATAAAGTAGTAAGTAGGAGTTTATAATGAACATAAACAATGAAAACTTATTACGAAAAAAGTGGATAAACTATTATCTGAAAACAAAATTGAATGTCTGTTACCGAATTGAATTTCTGACATATTAAAGCACGCTAACAATTAATTTAAAATAAAAAATACATTTAATTACGTTTCTAAATTTAAGATTAGTCAACACTGGCTTCAATACATTTCTCCAACTTACAACTAGACGGATTAGAAACAAATAAAATAAGAATAAACAATTATGTATGATACAAAAAATGAAAATTTAATTTTGAAAACTGCGGACTAGGAAAAATGAGGAGACCTATAAACTCCGTGCTGGGTCTCAGTTTTTAACTATCCAGCACGGTCACCCTATAATAAATCACTGTGCTTATTATCAATTTATGTTAAATTTTGCAGTAATTCGTTAAATTTGTCATGTAAAAGTAATATTTTTTTCATTTAAATTAATCTATAATTTTTTATGCATGTACCACATTATTATGATGACAATAAACTTATTATATATTATAAATCAAACCGCCAAAATGGGCAATTGTCATGGTTATTTTTTATTTTCTCAACAAAAATATCTGAGCGAGAGCTTTCCAAAAGGTGCTATTTGATGGTACTGTATCTGACCAGTGATACGGCTTTTGAAATTCTTTTGCACGATGTCGTCACGGTTTAGACTAGAATTCTGCTAAAAAATATATAAATTTAACAATTTTTAGCATATTTTCATATGAATTTTCACGCATATTTTTTAAAATTTGAGCAATGTGTTCAAAAAGTACTCGCCAACAAACTCATCCTCTCATTCGGAAAGCGCGATTTGTTGGCGCGATTTTTAAATGTTTATCCCATTAATGCTACCCTTTTGAGTTGACACAAATTGATGCCGAGCTACTAGGACCATTTAGACCCCAAATGCGATTTTTAACGCAAGTTTCATAAAGTTTGGTCTATTAATTTTTGAGAAAAGCCGCAGACCCTTGACGGCGGACGGTCGGATTTTTAAATTCGATTTTTGAATTCTACGTATCTTGAAACGTAACCAAAACATTTTCAGGGGGGGTTAGAATTTTTCTTTTCTTGGTCGATTACAAAGGTTTATTATTGAAAATAATAAACCACCAAACTAATACAGACCATGGAAAGTTCAAATGCGAAGCTTTGTGAGGTGGTAATTAGGTACCTACCTAATCAAGACTCTACTGGTGGTGGCAAAAATCGAGTAAGTGTAAACTGATTCACTATTTGATGTCTTTTTGAGATGCGAGCTTGAGAGCATCCAGACCACCAAACAATACACATCATCATCGCAAAAGGTCCAATATAGATTAGTTGATGCGTTTGGTAGTCTAGTCTAGATGCTCGAATTTCAAAAATACATACGTAATATCGAAAAGTAGTCGATCACTATGACAATTTGATGATTGTCGTGATTAATGTTTCTGTTGTCTTTTCTATTTTTATATATTTAGTTATTATTTCAGGAAAAAGGTGAATAAATATGACACAGCAAATAATCAGTGGGATAAGAAATTTTATGTAAGTTTACGTCGCTCCAAAAGAAAGGTATTTAAGAGAGGTTATCTGACCTGTGACCTGGATATATTCTGAATACAATTTCGATAAAGGTGTAAGAAATATCGCAGGGAAGTAATGAGGTGTGAGGATAGCAATGGGTTAGGTATTGGTATTTAAAGCAATAATGATTTATGATAATATGAATTGCTAAGCGCACAAATGAATGAGTACTGAATCACCTTGGACAAAGGCTGAAGACTGAATGGAGGTGCCAGCGGTGTCGTCGAGTGACACTGCTCCCATTCACTCGAACGGTTCTTGTTACATCCCTTAGTAAAAATTCAGATTAGTTAGACATATAGATTAGTATCATATACCTAATTAGGTTGAATAGTGGATAAATTAAACATGTTTCCGGCATTCAAATACAGTCTTTTTGTATTTCCATAATTTTCCACAACGACATATGTTACTATCAGGTGGCACCATATATATTATATGCAATGGGGAATCATCATGGTTATTTTTTATCTGCTCATTAGAAATATATTCATGAGAGCATTCCAAAAAGGTGCTATATGATGGGTATCTGACCAGTAATACGGCTCTTAGAATTCATTTGCACGATGACGTCATGGCCTCCGCCCGCCTGTGGGGAACCCTCAGCTCCTTTGCACTACTACTTCACCCCTGATCTCCCTACCCGTTTATTAGCCAAACCATGAAAGTTCCCCATTACAGGACCTGGTTCCATTCCGCTAATGACTCTACTGGTTGAGGTGCGACTTAAACCATTACTTAAATGAAAAAAAAAATGAATAAAATATTAAGGCTGAGAACATTTTTCCCCATCCAAAATTTAATTAAAAAAAGTTCTTCATTTACTTTACGGACTAGCCGGTCAAAATCTCTGCTCCAAAAAACGCCCCAGATCGTATGAGTCATCTCACGGATCGTCTCGCGTGAAGTTTGGAACTCTCTCGGTTTGCACAACCGCCTCATGAAGTCTTAACGGGGGATTTTTTCGGGGCGTCCGCCTGAGTTTCGTAACAATGGACATCTCGTGACGGCATCTCGCGGCCCGTGATTGTCGACGGGGAAATCCGGCACTTGGTCGTAATTGAGTAACGCGATGTGGTACGAGGGGATGCTGTCTTCAGAGCAATTCGCAGGAATGATTTGCATGAATGGGGGTCCCTCTTCCCCGTCGCAAGCGCCGGTTGTGGGTGTTCTTGTTCTCGTGTAAAGGGCCCCAACTCCCAACTTTTGTGCCGGTAACGTAGTTCGCAATGAAGTTGCCAACCCACCTGTTCAAATCGTGTGAATTCACCACAATAGACACTCCTTTACCTTTGAAATGGCTCACTCCCAGCCAGACCCTTGAACATTTGATAAGATACGACCGAATCAAGTAAACTATTAGTAATAATTCACAAATTAATTAGCAATCTTATTTAAAATGGAAATCACGAAACACTATGTTTTGGTTTTTCATTTTCAATAATGAACCTTCGTAATCAACCGAGAAAACAAATTTTAACCCCCCCCCCCCCCTCCCCTCAAAATTTGTTGGTTAACGTTTCAAGATGCGTGGAATTTAAAAATCGAATTTAAAAAATTCATCCGTACGCCTTAAGCCGTCCGAACGTTTTCTCAAAAAGTATTGGACCAAACTTTAAGAAATTTGGCTTAAAAATCATTTATCGGCCGGGGATGTGCCAGTAACACCAACATCGCATTCGATCAACACTAAAGGGTAAAACCTAAGGGCTGAGATATTCAAAAATTGAGGTCTTGAAATCATTCTATGTAACAGCAATGATATGTTGTGTTTTATTTATAGGAATCCGCCTAAAGAATCGAACTAAACCACCCCGGTCGCTATGCGTTTATTCGTTTGCTTTCCTTAAGGGCTGAAGCATCCACAAGAAAAACTCGGCGCTTTGCGCCTCGGCGGGGGGCTCCGCCCCCCTGCACCCCCCGGTTTATTTCTTTTTCCATACTCTGTATGAAATCATAGAAACACAGAATGTGTTTTTGCGATGATTCTATTTCCTTACCAACGGCTTGGTTGCACGTGAATAATAACAATATTTGGCAATAATAAAATAAATAATTGTTAGACATTTAATTTGGTCTAAAACCCTATAAATATTATATAAATAAATATGTAACTACAAGAAAAATACTATATAAATTGAGAGCTTTCCAACGAATGGTGAACGATTTCTGTGCGATTAAAATTGCGGAAGTTCCATTTCCCTACCAACGGCTCGGTTGTACGTGAAAATCACAAGAAAATTTACAAGCGGTTGCAATCATGTTGACAATATCAATTATTGAGAATGATCATCTGTGTGTAAACAATTGATTCAAATAACCATGCTCATAACTCAGGTTGATGGCCACGCACTTCGCAGTAGTTAACATAATATGGTTGGATAAATCAGGAGCTTTCCAACGAATGGTGAACGATTTCTGTGCGATTAAAATTGCGGAAGTTCCATTTCCCTACCAACGGCTTGGTTGTACGTGAAAATCATTATAAAAGGCGCATAACGGTTTTTTCTGTCGGTTTTTTGTGACGATTTTTTTTCGGTAGGTCATCTCAAAAACACATTCTGTGTTAAAACATAGGAATGAATCGTAACCAGTAAATCACAATATAAATAATCACCTTGAAAACTATGACAATTGTATTAGCTGATCATTTAATTCCAATGGCATTCTGACTTCCCGAAATCGAGTTAATTATAACATCTGTATCCTATTGGGCTTGTGAAGCGTAGCTAGGTAATCACCAACTTCAATTATAAATTAATTTATTAAATTATTCATTAGTAAACACATAGGAATTGCTCTTAATTAAATTATTATTTCTATTCTCATTATTTCTATTCTCACAACAGAAGGTCAATTACTTCCGAGTCTACCGAGGCCCATTTTCTAAGAAAATTAAGCATTTGCGATGAATCCAAAATTGGTGGTGTTGGTGGAAATAAGTTTTGAAATTCCTTGAGTTTAACCCTTTTTGATCCACGCCCTAGTCGTCCGATCTCGCTCAAATTTGGATGATAGTTGGGGAATGACAATTTCATTATCCCATATCAATTTAAACATAATTGTATAATTCATAGCTACTGCGCATGCGCCTATGTGAAAAACTTGTAATGACCTTAATTTCCACAGTTTTCATCCAATTTTGATGAAATCGTCAGCGAATGCGTTGTTTAGATTGTAGATGGTCCCGTATCTATGTCATTGTTTTCAACTCATCAGTTCATTCTGCGCTCTCACAAACGTAAATTATATTGAGTACCTATCATTTTTTCGTTTCTTAATTGACCAATTATAACGTTTCACCCTACTTCTTGATTTACTCTTTTCCGCTATGGAATTTTTTAAGATCATTTAAAACTTTTCAATGGTCTATACATTCATGATAGGTAAACAAGGAAGCTATGTGCCATACCCAACTTGGCAGACGTTTTCTAACACTTCTGATGAGGATATTTATCATTTTAGCGAATTTTCTTAGAAAATGAAGCTATTGCAATGGCTCCAAAAATTTTAAAATGAAAATTTAAAAAAATTGTCTTCATTGAAATCTGTTTTGAGGCATTCTGAAATGATTCCTGGATTTTAACGCTTTTTTATATGTATATATATATAAGTATATATATATGTGTCATTCCAGACGATAACTCTCGATAGAATTGAGATAAAAACTTCGTTCTTTCGCCAAAAAATCAAGCATTTCAGAAGAAAAGATGAGTTCGTTGGACAACACTTTTTGAGCACATTAAATTGGTCAAATTTCAAAAAATGTACTTAAAAAATCACTAAAAAAGGCAAAAAACTGCTAAAATATAACAAATTTCTAGTTTTTAGCAGAATGCTACTCGAAAAAAATAATCGAACATGAACTACGACATTTCAAATTTTAAGCACAAAATTGTACTGAAAAATGTACTTAAATTTCATTAAAATAAGCTAAAAATTGATAGGAAGACTTGATAAAATTGTAAAAATCCACAAAATCGTTTGTTCATTGGAATATTACTGACAAAAAGTTAGTTTGCAATAAAATTTATGATAAAATTTTTATTTGTCCCCAAAGTGCTCAAATTTCAACAGAATTTAACATAAATGTAATACGACCATTTATGAAAATTCGCTCATACGATGACTGGAACTTTTTAATTTTATCTACCTGTTATCTGTCTGATTTTCATGCTTACCATTTGAATTGCAATTTTGTTGTATTGCGGGATATGCCCGTATTAAATAAATAAATAATATACACCTCGGATTTGAACTTTTGTCAGACAGTTCACGCTGTAACTCTGGTCTCGTTCGATTGCTACAAAACAATTAGTAGTCATAATCTTGTATCATTAAACTTGTATCACAAGTGCGTTATAACTAACGGTTTCAGTTAATAACCACTATCGGCCCTCCGAAAACGAAGGTTTTCTCTTACATGTTAGCCATAGTAAGAGCTTTCTTCATTTTCCTCAATGTCATTATTATTCAAGCTGTTGAACCTTAAATCTCTGCTGACGAGATGTAATCGATTATCAACATTAGCCCAGACCCTCGACGGAGATAAATATCATATAATTACCGACAGGAATGGGTATAAAAATAGTAGAAAGCACACGAGCTTGTTTCTATTTCTTTTTTTCCTGCCACGAAGATTCCCGGGAGATACCGTTAGTTTATTACATGGGAGCTGACATCAATCAGAGCGTTTCAATTCATTAAAGCGAGGAAGGAGGGGCCAAGTGAGGCGTCTTTTTTTGGGGGGATCACTTTCAGCTTACCCCATTGACCTATTGCCGAGACCGCTAAGGATGGAAGCTCGAATCTGTATACTCATATCAAGATGGTTGAAAGTTTGTAAACAAACTCAGTAATCAGCATCCGAGGAATTTCATGAAAGTACTCGAATTAGCTTTTTAGATATTTATGATGACTGTGATTTACTTGTTAATTCTTGTTAATTGTTGAATATTTTTATTTATTTAGATTTATATAAGTTGTATTGCTTCCGAGACTGCAAGGCAGCGGAAGCTTTGTTTTCACTTTCGAAATGAAAAAAAATTTTTTGCTCCAAAATCAAAATTTCCACTCGCATTTTGCGTTTCAGAGCCTCCTGAACAAATTTGGTTCCGTGTCTGTCTGTCTGTCTATCTGTCTGTCTGTCCGTCCACATTTCCTTGTAACAGCCATAACTTCCACAATTTTGATCCGATTTTAACCAAATTTTCAGGGATTGTGCGGGTTAAGCTCTAGATGGTCCCCTATCAACTTCATCATGATCGAATCAACGGTAGCTTCTGCGCAGGCGCTAACGTGAATTCCTTGTGACGGTCATAACTCGGTCAATGTTGAACGGATTTCGGTGAGATTTTCAGGCATGATGTGGGTAAAAAGTCCCTTGAGGTCCCATAAGACAATCATCATAATTGCATTAGCGGTACGCTCTGCGCATGCGTGAACGAAATATTCTTGTTACGGTCATAACTCAGGCAATTGTGAACGGATTTCGGTCAGCTTTTCAGGGATGATGCGGGCAAAGTTTCTTGAGGTCCCGTATCACATTCTTCGCAATCATCAGCAGCGGTATGCTAGGCGCATGCGCGAAAGTGATGTTTTTGTTACGGTCACAGCTTAGTTAATTTTATCGGATTTTGTTCAAATTTTCAGAGATGATCCCGGTTAGAGTCCCTTGAGGTGCCATACGAATCGTACGGTACTACCAGTGATTGTGCCCATCATGCCGGGAATTGTGCCCATCATGCTCGAAGTTGCCAAAAAATATCCCCAAGGATGTTTCAATCATGAATTTAGATCAAAATATTAATGAAATCCTGTAAATCAATTAAAAAATCCTTCAGTTTTGATCCGATTTAGACGAAATTTTCAGGGAACATGCGGACTACATCCTGGATGGTCCCATATCAAAATCGAAATTTTCCTTATTGATTTCATTTATTATATGTACCATTCAGCTTCCAATTTCCCACCTTATTAATTCTCTGATGCCAGAACCGGCCGTTTATAGTTTTCTGGAATTTAATGGTGACGTACTTGTGAAGGTCACGAGGAAGCTCATGTGCCATTTCATTTGTATGTAATGCAATTTTAATTTAAAAACGATTTTCTTCGAATCATCTGAGAAGATTTTGAGAAGAAGAAGAACGAAGGATTTTAGATGGGCTGGATCAATTATTTTTGTAACATACCTACTATAGTATGATATAATATACTAAAAAATAGTAGTGTGTTCAATGTAGGTTAAATGTTATATGGGGTAAGAGTAATAAAATATAATATAAAATATATAATATATCCGTTCCGATACGCCCAGGACGCCTTTCTGCTACTCCCCAGGTTCCGTTCCATTATGATGCCGTACCCCCCTCAGGTTGGCGCAGCGTATCCTATGGGTATAACACGTAAAAGTAATAAATATCCATTCTCCTACACCCCTCTGCTACGCTCCTGGTCACCCCAGCCCCCACAAGGTGCTGCGGCGTCTCCTCTCACTCCACCCCCCGCCCGCCACCCTCACCAACAACCGTGACCCCCTGCCAAGCGTGCCAGGCGTGCGTGCGTGCGTAAGTCTAACACTCAAAGCCTCGAAAAAGACACTTTTTCGCCCGTTTTCGGCCCATAGTATATCTATGCGAGTAAAGCGATCGGGATGGTTAAACGTTAGGACCAATTAGACCCCAAATGGAGTCTATGTGCGAAAGAACGGGTTTTTTAAGTAAATTCTTAGGCCTTCTATGGCCTGGACGGCGGACGGCGGACGGTGAACGGCGGACGGAAATTTCAAATTTGGAGTCTACGCACCTTGAAACGTAAAGTGACAAAGTTTGAGAGGGGGTTATAAAAATGTTTTCCTATACGATCATATAGGCTTATTATTGTAAATAATAAACCAAAAATTTGTATTCCCGCCAACGGGGAACGAACCGACACGCTATTAAAAGAGCTACCAAATCACCTGTGAAATAGTCACTAGAAGCACATCATCTTCTCGTGCCTGAAAGGAAATCCGAAGGTTTATCATTATTGTAGTAATTATTTATCATTGGCAAGCAAAAATCATTACTGTTACCTTGAAAGTTTTTAAGATCTCCATTTTTGAATATGTTGGCCCTTAATTACTACTCTTTAGGGTTGATGAAAACTTGTTGAGCCAAATTTCATAAACTTTGATCCAGTAGTTTTGTAGAAAAGCTCTGGACAAAGTACGGAGTACGGCGGACGGACGGATTTTTATTTAATTTTTGATTCTACGCATTTTGAAACGTAAACCAACAAATTTTGAGGCCGTTAAAAATTTTTAATTTTATTTTTCGATCACAAAGGGTATTTATTGAAAATAATAAACCAAAAGTGACTTAGGGCCGTTTTCACCGACAATAACCATGGTTGAAGTAGATCAGTGTTTTACGGGACCAGAGTTTTAAACATTGATTTAAAACAAACGGGTTTCACCAACGTAATCAATGGTTAAAATGTTATCAGTAAACATCGATTCAGAGCGTTTCCGTGAAACGTTGACTTAAAGTTTAAACGTTGATTTAGACGATACCAAGGAGGCATTGCCTAGCAAAAATGAGGGTGATAACGTGATAATAGTGAGGGAACTGAAATCGTCAATGCATCTATATTTTTAAACGAATTCTGATATAGCATAATATTTTACAAACTTGTAGGGGTAGTCCTTTACTGCTCTACCATTTCGAAACTGACGCAGCGATGATAACATATGGGTTTCTTCAAGGATTCAAGTTTGAATTGAAACCGCGAAATTTGGAACCACTGGAATACTCCATCCAAAGGCGATTTTGGTACGACTCCTTCTGGATATTTCGATTTTATAACTATAGCCTTTGCAGAAGCCAAGTTTCCAAAGTTATTTTGACTCAAAAAGCACAGGAAACAGGTTATAATTGTTCGTAATATATTATGGTAAAGTTGCATAACTAGGTATTTTTATGTTTATGAATGCTACCCGCGACTTGTGCATTCAATTTGTGCAAGGACTGTCAAATGAGTAGTTTTGAAAGTCGGTACCTCCTCAGAAAATCGGTGTTATTGAGATTGAAATCCAACGTGCTCTTTCTAATCCAACGAGAACGGTGAATTAATAAGTTTTCAGATCATCCTCGTCAAATTGTCCTCAAAAACTAATGCTCTAATCAATCCTCTGTGGCTCTTTTTCGTGCATGTAGGAAAACAGGAAATCATTAGGAAAATGTAGCAAGTTAAATCGAAAAACGTAGCAAAAAAGGATTTCAGTCATGTAAACAAAGATGGCGAGGATAACTACCAACTTAGTAAATCGTTGATTTGAACGCTAACCACCTAAATTCGGCTGGTTAGTTTTGATCGTTGATTTAGTCCATTTGATCATTGATTTATCTGAACCGGAGTTGGTGAAACGTTGATTAAAAACTGGTGAAAGTGGCCCTAAGAGATATTAGCAACTCAAAAAATTGCTATGATTTAACAAGTAAATTCAGAGTTTTTCAATGTCAATTGGGCAATTATTTGAGCCTCTCTAGAACTTTCTGGAATACCGATAAAGTCATGTTTACAACAGTGTGTATCTATATGACTTTAGATGTGCCTAGTAAGTATCTTCTTGTCCTTCTATTTTACAGGTAATGAGTGTACGTGATTATGACCCATCACTTTTCCTGATTCCTCAAGGTAAGCAGAAATAATTTACACGAAATCAACGAAATTGCAGTCGAAAGTATAACTGAAAATCAGTTTACCAATTCGTGACTCAGAGTAAAAACCAAGATTAGAGCTTTGTGATAGAATAACACAATAGCACACATCCCCATCATACATACAACCGACAGGCCCTGTGAAAGTGTACGTATGCAGACTAGACAGGGTGTCTAAAATACAATATACCCGTTGTGACAGCTTCATTCACTATCATCATCAAAATTAGTCCGAACCTGTCAATTTTTTGATGCACTAATTATATTATTTTGACACAATGTTTACCTTTTCAGGGCGTAGCCATGATTCTAATCGAATCAGTTTTTCAGGAAAGTATGATCTAATCGATAATATTTCCATTCGCTTGATTGGTAAAGCCCATAACCGAGAAATATTCGTTTTATTGAGAGTTAGTTGGTTGAGGTTCTCGAAGTCTATAGGGCGAACTTCGATAACAGAAGGAATCAGTCGCTCAATCGACCATGAAGCTTACTCAGCCGTGGGTTTTCATAGCCCTGTTGCACCTCTTATTTTCCTCTTCATCTTCAACCGAAGGTGATTTATTCCAGTGCACGTATTTCATAATTACCAAGCATTTTATAGGCGATTGCCTCTGCTTTTTCTTGGAAAAAAGTGTTGCTAGCGATACAATCAATCTTCTTATTGAACATCTCGGGAATAAGCGATCTATATATGTTGTGATTCCTATTTACAACCAAACGATAAACGTGCTAACGAACAGCTTACCATTAAAACCATATCCCTGTTTTTATGTTATCAACTATTCTTCTGCAAATTCTAATGTAACTTGGTATTTGACGAGAGGAAAATACGTGCGAGGAGAAGGAAGGTTTACGAATGAATCAAAGTTCTTGATTGTGTCAGAAACAGAACAAACTGTTGAAAAGGTCCATGAAGTATTATTGGAGGTTTTCAATTTTGGGATTTTGAATGTGAACTTTGTTAACCTTAACGGAAGTGTAATTGACGTGTACACTCTATTCCCGTTTGGGAAAGAACTTAAAACGTGCCCTGAAGAATCACCCGTACTTGTGAAGGTCGCAACATGGGAGAATGGAGTGATGACTGAACATGAAGACATGTTTCAACAAAAATCACCGACCGGATCGTTTGCAGGATGTAAGTTCAACATTTCATGTGCATTTTTCCCGCCATACTTATTAACCAAGAGAGGCGGGCGATTTAGTGGGCCGTTGGAAGGTTATGACGCTGGGCCATTGTCTTTGGTGGCGGAACGCCTCAACGTAACTCCAGAATGGTGCATACACATTCAGAATTTGTGGAACAACGTTTACCCAAATGGATCTGTACTTGGTGCAATACCTGACCTAGTAGCAGGCAGAGGTGCCCAAATGGCTTGCGGTGGCCTTTCTTTGATTTGGAGCCGCGGTGACGCCGATCTCACTTGGTTTCACACCTGGGCATCAACTGTATGGTTCGTTGCTGCTCCAAACAAATCCCCCAAGTGGATGATGCTGTTTACAGCGCTCTCAAAATGGTCATGGCTCGGCATAATTCTGGCTTCTTTGGCCGTTCCTACCGTATATTGGATTTTTTCGAAAATAGCGAAATCCAATTCAAATTTTTCTCAAACGCTCATGACATTCACAGCTCTCCTTTTTGGAAACTCAACGAGACCTCCACCCATCCCCATTTCATTGAGAATAATATTTTTCTCCTGGCTGATATACACGTTTCACATCGATCAAGCATATGTAGCATCTCTCACTGGACAAATAACAACTGCGGAATATGAACCTATGATTGAAACATCCGATCAGCTAATTCAATCAAATCTGCCAACCATGGCATACGCGATGTACAATTTAAAAGAATTAAGCAAGAATCATCCTAGGAAAGATATTAAAAAGGTCATAAGTAAAAATACTCTAGTTACTAAGCTAATGTCGATTAATCTTCCTGAAATGAGTACCTTCAAAAATTTCACAATATTGGACAATCTACTTTATATCAAGTACATGGTCAGCATTACGCCAAACGTCTATATTTACCCTACATCTGTCCATTTTTCTGAATCATATTTTGGAGCCTTGATGATGAGACATCACTATTTATTTGATCGGATTAATTGGCTATCGATCAGGATGTATGATGCTGGGTTTCCTATATATTTCTTGGGAATAACAATTCCCAACAAGTTTTGGACTTCTTCCAAGAACTTCACGACCAGGGAATTGACGTTGAGAGATCTGACTGGTCCATTCTTTTTGCTGATTATTGGACTGTCCATAGCAGCACTGGTATTTGTAGCTGAGCTGGTGTATTTCAGGATGGTGAACAATAACATTGCTGTTCAAAATTTTAAAATAGCTTCAAATAATGAGGTACGAGTAAAACTAAATTCAATCCCAAGTTTTCGAAATTAAACGATATATCAGTTAGGCAAAAATAACCTCGCTAGTTCTCATGAAACTAATATCACGGACAGATTCCTCAGAGACCATATGGATGAAACTACAACAATACACCGTGAATTTACAACGTAGTGTACGGTTTCCATGTTTGTCACATTCTACTAAAGCAGAAGATACTCAACTTGAAAATGTACTCTACTAGTGTTGATGTACGTGAGGGTTGTGAATATATACTCGCATATAGTTGATGAATTAAATATATCTGGACTGTGTTATTTATAAAAATAGCACTTTGTTTGGAATCTAAAAAAACTTTGATGGATTGAAATCACTATCTTTCCCAAGCTGAACTGATTCGTTTTCCGGTCATCACCAAGGTCTTATAGTCTACTATATTCCTATAGATAAGTTTGCATTGATTCCGAAAACCACATAATTGTTTCTATGTCTTAGATGGCATTTTACACTAGTCAGGTAAACCTAAAAATCGCGTTTTTTCAACTATTTACCTACTATATTGCTGAGCTTTGACTCCCAACAGTTATTTTCCAATAATTAACATGGGATATTTGAAGGAAATTTCATAGAATGAGGAGCGGAAAATACAATGAAGGCGAGAAAACGTGAGATGATGTGCAATTAGAATAATGATGTGAATAAACGTGCAATAGAAAATATTGAAGGATTTTATTTTTTAATTTTTTTCATTTCATGGTTAAACATTAAATCACGGATAAATTTGTGACAAATGAATTTTTATATTCAAATTTTATTGTTTTTTCATGAAGTGGAGAGAATGAGTGTGAATATTTTTATGTTCAAAAATGAATTATAGGCCATTACGTATTTATTCATGATATATAGAAACGTAAAAGTAGATGAGTCATCAGTGATGAGTCTACAGTCTACAAACGCACAAGAGCTCGCGATAATGCAGTGCGATCCATACACGAACACTACAACAAATAAACAACTACTCAGCTTCTACGTGTGTGGCTACACTGCATTATCGATCTGTAGTAGAAGGACAATCAACGTAAGCATACAATTAAGATGCGTCACATAAGCACCTCCACGAATAACGTTTTGTTAATATTAACAATTACCTACTTCTCTAGGTTGTTGCTTACACAAATAATAACATAGATCACACCCAATCCCACTGCAATTTCGTAGTAATCACCCTACAAGATACAAATTGCTGGGAAATGTAAATACTTTACCTCGACTCCAATTGGCTACACGTAGTCCAGATTAGATGCTCGCCATATTAAATAGGCACCTAGATCTAGGCAATTTACCAGGGCCAACTATAAAAGAACTATTTTTAATTTCCCTATAGCAACAGGCCATTAAAACATCAAGAGTATTGTAACTAGCCAATATGTTACCTAAAGTAAATAAATAAATTCAAATTGAAATAATAAAGGTAAAATTAACAAATTATGTTATGTTATGTGAACAGTGGATTATGGACATTGCATCAATGGTAATATACCTATCACACAAAACTGATGAAAATGCCATTATAACAATTATAATCAACAGTTTTTTTTTTTTTTTTTTCACGTTACGTTTGTAGTTAGGTAATTTTTGTACCAAATATATTTTTTTCCTCTAAATATCATCTGGTTCATTATTTGATCAAGTTGTACTTTAATTGTATCTTGTATTAAGCTTTCAGTCAATAAATTCTCTCTCTCTCTCTCTCTCTCTCTCTCTCTCTCTCTCTCTCTCTCTCTCTCTCTCTCTCTCTCTCTCTCTCTCTCTCTCTCTCTCTCTCTCTCTCTCTCTCTCTCTCTCTCTCTCTCTCTCTCTCTCTCTCTCTCTCTCTCTCTCTCTCTCTCTCTCTCTCTCTCTCTCTCTCTTTCTCAAGTTTCGGTAGGTGCAGTGTATAGGTTTTGTGGAAGAAGTCTTTGGTGCTACCGTTAAATAAAGTGGAAAATCCATCCCATTTTAGTGATTTTAGGCCTATAAACAATTTATGTGTACCTGCTAAACTTTTAGATCTGTGTGTATATGAACAGTTTTCTGCATTTGTTTATGATTCGAAAATTCTTGATATGTATCAAGCGGGTTTCATAGCCGGGCATAGCACTAAATCGGCTTTAGTTACAGTATCGGATGACATAACACGAGGAATGGATCAAAAGAGAATGACTGTATTGTGTCTAATTGATTATTCTCACGCGTTCTACTCTCTTAATCATGAACTACTTCTACCTATTTTGAGATCAATTAATGTATCTGATGGAATGGTTCGTTGGTTTCAATCTCACCTGAAAGATAGGCAACTAAAAATAAGAACCCATGACAGAAATGAGTCGTCCTGGTGTAGAGTTGATGAGGGAGTGCCACAGGGGTCCGTTCTCTCGGTTATGTTTTTCTTGATCTATATTAATAGGATATCTGTTAATTTTGATGATGATTTGCAAATTTATGTGCAGGTTGAGATTAATGATTTGGCAAATGGTATTTCAAAACTGAATCAGGATTTAGATCGGTTAGTTTCTTGGAGGGGTAAGCACCTGCTACGCATAAACCCATCGAAATGTTATGTATGATATTGGGTTTTGCATTCTTGTTACAAAAAATAGATTTGATTGTATTGCTGTCAGTGAGAATTGCATCAGTTCCTTATAGTTTAATTTAGATAGTTGTAGGAATCTTGGCCTTCTCTCTCTCTCTCTCTCTCTCTCTCTCTCCCCAACTTCTGACTTTTAATCGGTTTATCTGGTCCCAGATCTGACTTCCAGCCCTAAACATATCCATGATAACTAGATTTATTTTCCGCGCAGGGGATCCGGTGTCCGCACCGCGATAAAATTTAAAGGGTCCATCCAAGGATCCATCTTACAGGTGAGACCCCCCCCCCCCCCCCCCATCCTGATAATAGCAATTGACGGACCGAAGAGGTTTCCGGCTCAGGTAGTGATGAGAGTGCAAGTTGACCTAGACAAGGCGGATTTGTCTCACTTCGCTTGGATATCCGATACGTCGCGGCTCCGGTTATTGTTTAACGCTGTCATAACGGTGACCACGGGTTGAGTTGCACCCGCCAATTGGGTTAACTCGAAGGAAACCTTACGCACTGCTCTATTTACAAACAGAGGTCTTATTTACCAGTGCCGAGATTTACTTTCTAGATTTTTACTTCACTTACCTACTTGATCCGACGGGCCAACGGATTTCAGTCGACCCGGGAAGGTAGAGTTTGGAAACAGAATCTCAAAATCGAGAACTGTCCATGAAATATCGGCGATATGAGTGTGTGATAATCGTGTGAAAATGATGCAATTCCCTACGAGACCTTCTCGAACGATCAAGTTTGTCCCCCACCCCGGCAACTACTTGGAACCATTCCCTACAAGAGGAACTGTGAGTTCTTCAATTCCGTTCAACCTGTTTCGTTGAGAAAAGAAGTCAATCCCTTTGTAAAAATGCAGATTAGTTGGATATGTAGATCAGAATGAAGTGTATAGTTTGTTGGTCTGGATGTTCGCAAGCTCGCATCTCATAACACGATCACATAATAGTTTAGAAACGTAAATATGACTTTTAATTTGTGACTCATGAGCTGCTCCGCGTTGAACGGAATTGAAGAGCTCACAGTTCTTCTTGTAGGGAACGGTTAAAAGTAGTTGCCGGGGTGGGGGACGAACTTGATCGTTCGAGAAGGTCTCGTCAATTCCCTTGCCTATCCAACCAGGTGATATAGTTGCAAAGGAATTAGGTTGTTCTATTTGGTAATTAATCTTCCGACGGGTGCAATTAATCTGTGAGATGAAGTAACATTTTTTTGAGCGATTGGTGGTGCATCGAGGGTTAGTTGGTTGGGGCCCCTAATATCTTCCCTAATCCGCATCACTCACCATGCCTCGGTTTTTTCTCGACCACGTTCCTGATCACAAGGGCGCGTATATCCCTCAGATGATGCGACCGATCATGTGAGTATTTTTTATTTTAATAAGTTCAAAATGTGTTTGATACATATTCCCTTTATCTTTCATGCAATATTAATATAATTCTCTTTATCTCTCATTTACGGGCGTAAAAAAATGATGCTTGAAAAAAAAAAACATAGGAACTGAAGAAAATTTCGTAAGAACCGGTTGAATATTTTGGAAATTAAGCTTGTTACACACACATACGCACACACACACACACACACACACACACACACACACACACACACACACACACACACACACACACACACACACACACACACACACACACACACACACACACACACACACACACACACACACACACACACACACACACACATACACACACAGAGATTGAGAGAGAAATACACAGAGCGAAAGTTGTTTAGAATAGTGTAAGGCGTAAAATGCGAGTAGAAATTGTATCACTGTGAAAAACAACAGCCGTTTGATTTTAGGTGAGACTACAACTTTTCAATCTCTCGAAAGTGAAAACAATGCTTCCGCTACCTATAGGTAGACTTGTGAAAAATTTAAGAGATGAAATTTAGCATTTAGGTACCAATACTTCACCAGTAGGTACATCCGCACGGACAGTAGTTATCGAACTATGTTTTTGCAACGTTAGAAATAATTTCAATGGAACTATATCACCTGATAATTCCAATATTGGCATTATATCAGTTGATATTTACAAGGCAATTTTTGCGTATTCCAGTACCGCTATCTAGCGATCGTTGATGGAATTTAGAGCTTGATCGGCAAATCAATATATGTATTGAATTGAAATTGAATGTATAGCTTCTAGGACCATCTAAACCCCAAATGCGATTTTTAACGCAAGTTTCATGAAGTTTGGTCCATTAATTTTTATGAAAACTGCGGAAGATGGACGGACGGTATTTTCGATATTTGGATTCTACGCATCTTGAAACGTTAACCGAACCATTTTCAGGGGGGGCTAAATTTTATCTCTTCTTGGTCGATTACAAATGTTAATTATTGAAAAACTTGAACATTGAATAATTCGAAAAGAAAGCGTAAAAAAAAAAAAAAAAAAAATTCTCAACGAGGAGCATTCGATCGGAAATGAGCTATAGAATTGATTCCCAGAGTTTGTCCTGAAGATTAATTACTGAAGACACCCTGGATAGTTGGAATGTACGGACGATTTACCCTACTGATAATGGAAAAGAGGTCTGCGTAGAAAACTCTCTATGGACGTAAACTGTGGGATGTTAATTCCAAGTCCAGATTATTGAACTATTCACTTTCGATTCCTTCACTCTCTCGCTCTGGTACGAAATGCGAATCTTCGCGCGATGTACAAGCTTCGCCTTACCCAATAAGGAGCCAGCTGGGCACAAAAGGTCGACCTAGATACCGCCGATGTAGTTGTGTCCTTATTGTTGCATCTTATTGTCTCCCTTTTCATCGATCGACACATGAATTGTCTTTTTTGTCCGGTGAGAGTCTAGGAGAAAACCGTTTCGATACATCTCGTCCTAACATGGACGTAGCCATATGGTTTAATTGGTGTAGCGAACTAATGTTCCACTGCCGAATGAGACTGAACCCAATAAATAATTAACACGCCACTATTTCCTCAATGCCCAGAAGGGTAAAGAAGGGCAACATAAAATTATAAGACCACAAAAACATGCGTCTTTCACTTGTGAATGTATAAGCTATGTCCTTTCCATCTTACGTTCAGTTTATTGTTTGTAACTTGCGATCAACTAACCGTCGAAATTAATTTTTCAAGGGAATAGACAACGTCTTTCACTAATTTCCATTTTCATCATGCTAATCGAGTTATTTCCTTCTCTTCATGAATGAATGAATGAAAACATGTTTTTATTTTACATGAATTTAAATCCAACATTAATGAAAGAAACATGAACGGCTATTAGTATTTTTACCGTCAGCAGGATTTCGCCTGTATTAGAATGAATCGTTTTATTAATATATTTGTTAGAAATTATTGTCAACATATTAATTACAAATTATTGTTAATACATTTTTCATAATTTATTAGTTATTTGTTCTCTAAATTGTTATAATAGCTACCATCACCATATGTAATTCTTTGGTGGGTGCAGATACGTATTATTGTTAGTTTATTCGTACATAATCATCTTAACTTATTTTCTTGTTATGAGTAGGTACATACTATCTTTTCATTGTTTCCTATTATTAGTTCATTATTATTTGTGTTATACTTCACTCATATATTGTAAATGTATATGTATTCTGTTGTGTTCCTATTTTTTCTAGTTATAATTGAATTATGTAATCAATAAACGTCTATAAGAACCGGCTGCATTTGTGAATTTGTAAAGATTCTCCCAGTCCTTCCCATTTAGAATTTCGATGAGCTCTTGCCTAGTTAGCGTTACTTTGCTAAGGTAGCCCCTTATGAGGTATCCCAGTATTGGGCATTTTGGAAGGAAGTGCAGGGTGTCTTCCTTTTCCCGCATATTGCATAGGGCACATATATAAATTCACAACAAATACGATATTTAGGTGGGTGCTGGGTTAATCGTTTGATGAGGCTGAGGACGACCGCGTATGACTCGCTTGCCCTAAGCAAAGACTTTCACGCATTCTCGAAAGTCCTTTCTTCAAAATCCCAATCTAGCTAGACAAAATTGAATTTCTCAGTCGAAAGGTATGACATCAGCTGGTCTTTACATGCATTCTGACAGGTCTAGGCTAGCGGAACTCAAGGTTGATATACAATTTTTACGATCTGACGTGTCAGTGTGTGCTGAGGAATGCAGAAAACTATGCTAGGTCTCATTTAACGTATATCTGAATCTAGTGCACACTAGGTAATATTTGCTCCAATTCCCGCCTGACTTAGTTATTTTAGAATTTAAAAGAATCCGTCCTACATTTTGAAAAATGGGTAAAAAAAAAAAAAAAAATTTATTAATTATTTTTTTAATTTCATCTAAGAGGGCTTTATTTGTGGCCCATCATGTGACACATATTTGTTCAGCGCTAAATATTCTTAATGAATAACATTTTAGTTTTTTATTTCAATCGAAAAGTTAGGCATTGAGCGATTTTTCTACAGTTCAAAAGTGTATATTTCAAAAACTACAGCTGATACTGGAAAACAAGCTTCGGAATCGAATTCAGTACCCTCAAAAACCCCCAAAACTAGTGTCCTTCCTTCTGAGACGAGGACATTTAATTTTGTCTAGCTAAATTAGGTTTTCGAACCACTGTTCGACGTTAAATGCTTCCAGAAAGAGGAAACAACGAAACTGAAATCAACGCTACACGCCGATACATTGGGACATGGATATGTCTTATGTCATCGGAAATTACGTCCATACTAGGGTGAACAGGAGACCATTTTGCTCATTCAGCTGATCATAACTGAATCCGTCATTTTAGCTGTGTTCCAAGCACCGCGAGTTCATGAACTTTTTGGAACTGGTTCGGCGCCGAACCTTTTGCGCACGTGAATCGTGTTCCAAGCGTTTTGAGTACAAGAACTTAACACTCTCTACGGTGTTCCCACCGCGTCGGCTTCATGAACTGAGTTCAGTGAGTTCATGAACTTTTCAGACCTGCTCGGGGATAGGGTTGAGAACTCGAACTGAAGAAAACCTTTCTGAACCTTCCGAAAATTGATTCCAACGCAAACCTTCACGCTAAATGCCTTGTCATTAGCGTGCTTGATGCTTGTTGTGTTATCGTTTTTCAAGTCCCTTTTTTAATTTGCTTAATCTAATAAGTATTACAACCGTCAGTTTTCTTTTACCAGCTGTCTACACATAGAGAAAAAACATTTGTTTGAGGGTAGTTGGTAATTGGCAGGCAAAGTCAAACTAATGTTTTTTCTCGTACGCACTTGGCCCACCCTACCTTAGTTGAAAAAACGTCGTGTTTAGCACTTTTTTTTTGACATTTCATGTCTTTGCTATGGCACACAACCAAATTTTCGTTATGTCACGTTACGTTACGTAACGAAATATCAGGAGCCACTCTGCTGATCAAGACCCTGTACACCTTATTGTTCATGTCCTAAGGAGGCTACCAGCCAAATTTCAGCTTCCTAGGGTTGATAGGAAAGAAGTTAGCTTCAGGAGCCACTCAGTTGATCAAAACCCTCTGCACCTTATTGTTCACGTCCTAAGGAGTCTACCAGCCAAATCATAATAATCATATAGCCAAATTTCAGCTATAATCATATAGGTACCTACCTACCTCACTTCTACGAATCATAATAATCATTGAGCATATTTCGTTACGTAACGTAACGTGACATAACGAAAATTTGGTTGTGTGCCATAGCAAAGACATGAAATGTCAAAAATTTCGTGACACATCTGCGTAACGTTTATCGCTAGTTAGTCCAAGACTAAAGCATGTTCCATGCTAAAATATTATAGGTATTACAATTGTACTGTGTAGAATTAATGACAACAACCTTAATGAATCTCTGTAAATTTTCGTTATTTGGATACTCACGACCGTTACTATTTGCGACGTACCTCCCAACTCAAAAAGTTTCACCGCCGATAGTCATCCTCAATCAGGCTCGCTCTGATTGCATTACCTAAATGGCCATTAGAAAAGGCCTTGTCGGGATCCCAGCGCCGAAGCCCTGAAACAAATGAAGATTTATGAAACCGGCCCCCGAGGAGAATGTATAATATAAACCCGTTCCATATTTTTATAACGAACTCCGCTTGATGATGAACTTTTCCCCGGAGTATTTGTTCCATAAACATGTGCTTGTAATTAAAAGAGCGGGTATTTATGGAATTTCTCATGAAACAAAAAATTGAATAGATTCCAACGCTGTTGGTTTGAGCGAAACGGTTATTCTTCAACAGTAACCAATTACAAATTAATCTAATTATGGAACCTATGAAAGCGCAAACTGAACGAATCGTTTCAGAATGCCTCAAAACGGATTTCAATAAAGAAATTTTTCAAAAAATTGTAGGGGAACGGGGGGCTCATTGGTACATGGGGCACAGTGAAACAACGAGTATAATTCAAATATGAGTGGGAGTTAATTGAAGGAGCAAACACCAGAGTGCGCTACAGTAGCCCCTCTTTCACCCAACGCCCTTGTGCCTCCATTCTAGTCTTCCTTGGAGAGCCATAGTAAAAAGTCAGATCTGCTCATAGTCAACAAAAATTTTGGATTGACGAATTTTTTTATTCAGGACATAAGTAAAAACTATTTTCATTTCATGCTACTGATGTTTTGAATCAGTTTCATGTGTAGATTAGGCTGTATGGTTTACATTGAGTTATTTTGTTTACAATCTGGCATGGAATCAAAAACATACTAAGTAGGCGACTGGGGCTGTTTGAAACATAAGAAAAGGGGATCATTGAAACGTTTCAAGGTGCCCCAGTCAGATGTTTCATTGTGCCTCAATTGTATTAATCTTAATAAATTTCTTAGACGACATCAGAGACGATTATCCTACCAGTGTGATAAACCCCTTAACTCCAGTACCCTCTGCAGGACAAGCTGAAAGTAATGAGGTTATTAATAGCGCTCTGAACACAGAAAATAATCGGAAGCACATTTTCGTTAGCCCAGAAGATTTCCGTGGTTATCCTAAGGCTAGTGCTAGAAAAATAACAGGAAAGGAAGGGCAAATGGGAAAAGTATATTCCTACAAATAGGTACTCCTGAACGCAACTCAATAGCCGAGAGAAAGAAACTAGAAGAATCCAAAAGGCAAGGGGCTATAAGAAAATTAATTCAAACTACAAGAATAAATGCTGCTGCCAAGAAAACTGCAGCTGATGAATCATCATCATCAGACGAAGACATCGCGATTCCCTTTGTTGATACTGATGGTGACATGGACTTCAACGAAGATTTTTTCGTTGTTGAGCCCAACAGTTTTGCCGAAATGGAGAGACCACCAGTTCCAACAGAGTCCTAGTGCAATATTCGGTTGGACACAAATTCAGGAAGTTTTATATGGGACGGGTGGCCAACAAGAAAGATGTGGAAGGAGACTATGAAGTCAAATTTTTACGACACACAGGAAATATTAAGTTCATCGAGCCACTTGTTGAAGAAATTGCATCTGTGACTGAAAATGTCATAAAAATGATTTAGCAGCCTAATTTTTCTCGGGACACTAAATAACAAAATAGATTTATATCTTTCGGAGTGGATTTTTCGCTGATGAATGTGGGGTAAATAAGGCTGATAATGTAAGTAACGCTAATAATATAGATTAAAGATTGATTAGAATTTGACCGGTAGAACTACTTACTTGATTTTATTTTGACTGAATTGTATAACTAGCATAACATTCTAACTTATTAAACATTTAAATTTTCAAGATTAGGAAGAATAACGTTTTATTTGAGGCGATTTTAAAAGAAAATATTTGGTTGTTTAAAAATGTCATTGCACGTAAATTGCACTTTTTGGTCAATGCCTACACAATATTTTACTTGTTCTGTATTTTTAATGGTATTGGCTATCTTATTGAAGGACTTAAAAAAACCGCGATTTGAAACAATACGTTCCTACCATACGAAGGAAATGTTTGGAAAAAAAAGAAACTTTGTTATGGACGAATGCTTTAAAAACTATTTGTACCCAGTCGCCTGGTAATGGATTTTAATTTTCATGAAAATATGTTTCTTTTTGACCTATACATGTAGGTAATGTAGTGTAGGATGTTTCAAACCTGTAGTGGCTACAATTTAGGTTCTGTATTTCGTATTGCAAAATAAATATGCAGTTTCCAGCAAATGCAACTGATGTTCTCATACAACAACCCTTGTTTCACTGTTCCCCATGGACTGTTGCAAGGCACCCCACGTAGGGGGCACAATGTAACAAAAGTCAAGCAAAATTAAAATAGTTATAGCGATGACTGTGTGATTAAATATCGACTGGAAACCTAGCAATAGTCTTTAGACATGTTAAAAAGTATTCCTATACCGCTTTGATTTCAATACAATTGAAAATGAAGCCAGGAAAAATAAGAATAGAAAAAGTGTTCCATTGTGCCCCCCGTTCCCCTATTTAAAATTTTTTGGAGCAATCGCGATAGCTTCAATTTTTCTGAACGTTTGCTTAAATCCTTCTCGATACCGGATTAATATAAAAATACGCGGATTTTATTATAAAAAAATGCCAATGCCATGATTTCTAATAACCATGCACTCTGCCAAGTCCATAGTTGAAAAAAAACTACTAATATTGCTCAAAGTTTATTAACTATAAAATAGAACATTGAAAAATTTATGTGCACAATTATGCTGAAAAATATTCTTAAATTTCATTAAAATGTGCTAAAAAATTGATAAAACTTTAAGAAAGTTGAAAATCCAAAATCTCTTTTTGAATCGCGGAATATTATTTAGAACGTGCTTTTTGCCATAAAATTGGTCGTTAAAAATTTCTTTTCCCCCAACGTCCTTGATTTTCAAAACAATGTAACATAACATAGTACGATAATTTACGAAAAATCGCTCATACGATCATTCTGCATGACTGGAACTTTTTTCTTATTTTTCTGAATCCACGGAATTCGATTCGTTTTTTTAATCCATAACGTTGAGTAAAATGGATCCCAATACCTTCCATAAAAATCCCGCGCGACGACTAACAAGATCACCGTTATGGATCGGAACTCGGTTGAATCGAATATCAACCCCCACATCGATGCGGATTTGATAAAAACGAGTGTTGACCCCTTTTCTCACGCACAGCGGTCAGGAACTAGACAAAAGTTCGGCTACGATGCCGACGAAAACCCATGGTGAAAAATGATGCTTTGAAGTACCAGAAAACCAAAAATTCAAACCCCAAAATCAAAGCGGTGCATCTCCAAAAACGGCGCATGAATTGAGAATGTATCGGTTACAACATTTTTTGACGTTCGATTATGACCCAAGCGCAACGATAGAGTGGTTCAAAACAAAAAAAAAAGTTCTGGGATTTCTTGTCCCCATTGTTTTTTTGCTTCCTCGGTATGTCAGGATGACACTCCTAAATTTTTAGCAAAAAATATTAATCCTAATCACTTTACCTGGGTCGATTTTGGCCAGTTATCGACGGTGATGATTTGACGGACGGATTTCAATTTTTTTAGGTCAATTTATGGGTTTTCGCATGCGCTGAACACGGTGAACTTATTTATTTTACGCTCCGTCCACTAGTTATCCGGTAAACTGGCAGAGGGCGCCAGTTTATTTTACTTGATTTTACTTGAAGATAAGTAAAAATCGAAAATTTCACCGAAAATGCTGTCGCCTGGTTAAGAATTGTACTAGAAACATGCTAAAATGGTCGGATAATATGCTTTGGCATGTTCTGAACATGATTCCGTTTTTTACTATACTTTTCCGCCGATGATTGCTTCGTTTATAGGCCATAAAGCTCAAATTAATAGTAGGGTAATAGACAAATTCACCCTAATTTCACCTGAAATTATGTCGCGTTGATAATTTAAGGTTCTGAATACCTTGTGCCGATAAAATTTGGTATTTTCCAGGATGTACAAAGCCGTTGGTAATTTGGCAAGGACTTGAACCGGCATTGTACTTATTCGCTTAACGACCCGATACCATTGTACAAGCTTTTACACATGACCGATACCGCTGACAATATGTAACCCTACGCTCAAACGATCCAATCACAGTTCAGACGATTCAGAACTACGAATTTGACCCCGGAAAACCGATGGAACTAAGGAATTTTACAGAAAAATTGGAAAATTTTAGCTATTTTCTCCATTTTGCCGCTATATTTGGCAAATAAGTACAATGCCGGTTCAAGTCCTTGCCAAATTACCAACGGCTTTGTACCGAGTATCCTGGAAAATACCAAATTTTATCGGCACAAGGTATTTCAGAACCTTAAATTATCAACGCGACATAATTTCCGGTGAAATTAGGGTGAATTTGTCTATTACCCTACTATTAATTTGAGATTTATGGCCGATAAACGAAGCAATCATCGGCGGAAAAGTATAGTAAAAAACGGAATCATGTTCAGAACATGCCAAAGCATATTATCCGACCATTTTAGCATGTTTCTAGTACAATTTTTTACCAGGCGACAGCATTTTCGGTGAAATTTTCGATTTTTACTTATCTTCAAGTAAAATCAAGTAAAATAAACTGGCGCCCTCTGCCAGTTTACCGGATAACTAGTGGACGGAGCGTAAAATAAATAAGTTCACCGCGTTCAGCGCATGCAAAAACCCATAAATTGACCTAAAAAAATTGAAATCCGTCCGTCAAATCATCACCTCGGCACCAATTTAGAGGTTGGTTTACGATAGCGGTCGATAACTGGCCAAAATCGACCCAGGTAAAGTGAATAGGGTTAATATTTTTTGCTAAAAATTTAGGAGTGTCATCCTGACATACCGAGGAAGCAAAAAAACAATGGGGACAAGAAATCCCAGAACTTTTTTTTTGTTTTGAACCACTCTATCGTTGCGCTTGGGTCATAATCGAACGTCAAAAAATGTTGTAACCGATACATTCTCAATTCATGCGCCGTTTTTGGAGATGCACCGCTTTGATTTTGGGGTTTGAATTTTTGGTTTTCTGGTACTTCAAAGTATTGTTTTTCACCATGGGTTTTCGTCGGCATCGTAGCCGAACTTTTGTCTAGTTCCTGACCGCTGTGCACGATCGAAAAATTCACACTACAACCAAATATTTTTTGTTGAAACCGAACGCTAATAAACTGAGAGGTTGGCTTCTTTGGTCAAAGACCCCGAAGCCGATTCGATCTGAATTGCATGCCTACGTCCTCTCGGCTAATTCCGTTGGGGACCGCCGAGAAGTTCCGAAAACCTCTAACGACATTTTTTGTTTTTCAGAAGTAGCTTTGTAGCAGAATTATAAATTTAAATCCTTTTAGAAGAGGTTCTCAAGTCATTTGATTCAGATTGTATATTTGAGAAGAACCTGGTAAGACCTGAAAAACCTAGCAAAACAATAACTCATAACTAAACAAAAATAAAGTTCCTGTCATGCAACATGATCGTCTGAGCGAATTTTCGTAAATTTTATTGTTTATATAATGCTGCATTATTTTGAAATCTGAGTACTTTGAGTGTGAAGGAATTATCAACGACCAATTTTATGGCAAAAAAACACATTCTAAATTATATTCCGCGATTCAAAAATACTTAGGATTTTTAGCTTCTTTGACTGTTTTTAAGGATTTTTTTTTCAATCGAATTTCGATGGGACGTCCTTACATTTTTCAGCATAATTTTTTGTATACATTATTTAATGATCAAGGTCATTGTTTATTGACTTCTGCTGGCTAAAGTTCTGCTATAAAATATAAATTCAACAATTTTTGGTAATTTTAGTCATTTTTAGGGACCCAGTAAAGACCCATTTTTAGTACACCTATCCAAGTCCCAACTCTTTAACTTCAAACTCGTTCAAACGCTCCTGTGCACACTTTGAACCGGACCTCAATAAAAGAAACGGACGCAGCCCATAACCTTGGTCTGACACTAGATTCAAAACTAACTTGGGGTCTTCCATATATCTTCAGTCGTCCAAAAGACACGATACCGAATGCACGTGTAAAACCACTTTCTCACACGCCCAGCTCTTTCTTTGCATACAAAAAAGCGTATATATGCTACTTATTAGACCGGTCTGGCAATGCGGTTGCGCCATCTTGTCGTCAGCGGCAGTCACACACATTAGAAAAATAAAGACAATTTAAAATCGAAACTTGGGCCTCATGACTTAAACTGTCTGGTATTTATGTACCTATGTTAGCAACAGAAAGTTTCATAAAGGTTGGGGTATTCCGCTGGTTACAGCCGCTCTTCAGCAATCGTACCTCAAGCATCACCAGAGTTGTCAATCACAACGAATTGGTCCACGAGCTGTAAGGGAACTCTCCACCCCCAAGAAGTCAAAGAAGACCGAAAAGAAAATGGCATTCAGATCCATTCGAAAGCTTATCTTGGAATTAAATACATAGTCCAATCATCTTACAGTTACCAAATATTATAATACGTACCTAATCATAAATATTATTACAACATTTGTTCTACTTTATACCGTTACAAAATAATTTATATGTAATAAATGCTTTTGGTTTGGTGAACCATGACTTGCTGCTGCTCAAATTGCATCACTATTTTGGTTTTGAGCGCAATGCCTGTGGGCTGATGAAGTCTTTTTTGTCTTAAATGTGGTGGCCCAGTCGGGTGCATCAGGTGTTCTGCCTTTATCAATGAAAGTCCCTCAGGGGTCTATCTTGGGTACGATTCTATTTACCGTGTTCATTAATGGCATCCCTCAGTCATTACTTAAGTCTAGTTGCCACCTCATCGCGGATGATGTCCAGGCACATCTCTCCAACATAGGTGCTGGTGTGTCTGACCTCAATGATGATATGTCAGTGTTGTAGAGTGGGCTAGGAATAATGCTATCGTCATTAACCCTCTGAAGACACAGTTTGTTACATTTTGTTGGCACCCATCACTGTTGATTGACGGTTTTCGAGGCTCCTTGTAATTCTGCTCGTGACCTTGGTGTCTCCCTTAATCCCCAGCTCAACTGGATCGGATTGTTAAAAGGATCTGTGGATCTTTACGAACATTAAGGCGATTGCTTAATTTCACACCACCATCTCTTAAACTAATCCTTACCAAATTTCTGTTAATTCCATTCTTTGATTATTACTCTGAAATTTTTTCCACCAGTCTTAATGCTACTAAGTTCCACTGTCTACAAGTAGCTTGAAATTAAATTGCAAGGAATGCTTACAATGTGAGTCCCATAGAACATGCATCACCATATGCTGAGGATCTAGTTGGATGTCCTTGAGGAATCATTTCAGCATTAGGTTATCTGTATTTATTTTCAAGTTGTTACACTTTTCGGAATCTTATTGAGCGGCACTCTCAGATAGTATTAGCAATCCCCACACCCACCCTTTAAAATTTATTAATTTTGGGTTTTTTACTATTATTATTGATTTATTTTATTTTTCTTTAATCATACATTTGATTGAGTTTTATTATATTCTCATTCATATATATTCAATTTTTAGTATTTTTCATTTAAGAGTGCAGTTTTAGTTTGAGACCCAAGAATGTATTTGTTTAACAAGTTGATACTCTACGTTAGAACTAAGAGAGCCCATGACTTATGTAACAAGCAGCCAACAAAGTTCTTCTTCTTATATAGTGAATATTGAATTTATGTTGTGGTCCATCATTGGGTTTGAATCCACTATTCACGTCTCGTGTTATTTTGTATACACAATTTAGTAAAACTGTAATGTACTCGTACTAAGTACAGTAAAGTTTACTATCAAAAAAGCTACAGCATTTTAAAACAGCTGATCCATAGAACCGTAAAACCATTGAAAACAACTAGAAATCAGAAACTCGTAAACGAGTTCTTCTATCCGCTTTACAAGCAGATACCATGTTACATGGATATGTCTTTGATTGGGGATTTCATACGGTTATCCTCGAGTTGTCCTCGACTGTTGTCAAGAGGTTAAAAATGTTTCCTATGGAGTGGAGTAAATGATGCTATTGCTTTACGTTAAGAATATTGTAACCGGCTAATTAAAATAATTTTAATTAGCCGGTTACAATTATTGTTCATAGTCCAATCAACTTAGTTTTGGAATGTAGCCAGGTACGTAAGGAGGGGGAAATTGGTAGCTTGAGATTTGAACATTTATCACATAAATCAAGCGCTTTCCAACGAGTGGCGAACGATTTTTGTGCGATGAAAACTGCGGAAGTTCCATTCCCCTAGCAACGGCTGGGTTGTACGTGAAAAACACTGAAATTGTGACACAAATTTTGCGTCACGGAAATTTTTGGTTGACCCCCCAGAGCAAAGACATATCCATGTCAAAATGCAGACTTTCTGGTATCTAGTGCGGGCATCTTCTCTTCGAAAAAACATGGGACGTCCTTCATTCCACGACTCGGCTCATAAATTTGGAAACAGGTCTATGTCAGGCTCAGAGTGGAAACTGTGCTATGGCCGTCGATTGATGCCATAATGGTCGAGACAAGTACGGTGCTCCACCGTTATCAGGGAGAAAGTGATAAGTTATGCTCGCCCTTTTACTGGAGGCAAGAAGATAACTTCTGAATGATTCGAAGATGATTCCTGTTCGCATTCTTCAAAGAAAAAGAAAAAAAGTTTTCCAAGCGTTCGATCAATGGATGCGAACTGATTTACACTAATGACGACGTCTCGTCACACGATGTTAAAAAACCAGTTGGTAGGCAAGGACTTTAGTGATCTATTGTGTACTAGAATGAATCCTTTTACCTGAAATTCGCAACTCCGATGACAGCAACATTTCAACATTCCTTTTCCATCCAATCCGTTTCACATCCACTTTTCTCACTTTCCGTTCTAATTTCAACAGTTTTACTGTAATTTACATCATTCAAACAGAAAACAAATATTCCGCTCGATAAATGGGACTGGAGACCGGTGTCATTCATATCGTTCAGCTGATTCCGTATCAATAACATCATGGATGCCAACAATGTTGATTCTATGTCATGGAATGTTCTGGACCTTTTCGGATAAAATTTCCTTTTTCAATTGGTTTACATGTACTTATCTTAAGTCTACTTTGTTATTTATCTATATTAGAATTTGGATTGTTTTTGAAATGTTCAAGCCCTTAGGGAATCAATTCTTTGGGATTAAATTTATCATTGACAAGCAAAAAATTATTACGTTAGCTAAAAAGTTTTCGAGATCTCGATTTTTTCCATGTTTAGCCCTTTAATACAATCCTTGAGGGTTGATAAAAATTGATGCCGAGCTTTTAGGACCATCTAGACCACAAATGTGATTTTAAACACAAGTTTCATATAGTTTGATCTATTTGGTCTAGTATTTTCAAAGCAGACGGACGGATTTTTTTTTTTTTTTTTTTCAATTCGTTTTTTGGATTCCAAACATTTTGAAACGTGAACCAAAACATTTTCTACAAAGGTTCATCATTGAAAATAATAAACCAAAAATCAACACGACTGTGAAACGCAAAGCGTCGTATACAGGAGTAGACTAAAAATTTGTTCTTTCTACTTAGTCTTCTTCAGTCTTTGTGGTTCACGTACTACTGTGTAAGTACGTGTGATCAGCAATCTAGCAAAAGAGCTATTTGATACAGGAATAAGATACAGGCTGGTGTGCCTAATCAGATCTTATCAATTACCTATCATTTCTGTTGTCACTAAAGAAATATATCTACAAGAATATGTCATGGGAAAATCATAGAAACTCCTCACATTTAAAAACTTTTATTTGTTCATTTGGTTATTTATTTTATTTTTGTTTTTAGATAGATCTGTTATTTGGTAATCCGTCTTGCTCATTTCGTTAGTATACACAACTCTGCTATTTGTAATTAAATTGTTTTTGTATCTGCTTCTATATCAATTGGCATTTTTATTCGAACTTGTATGTATATATTTGGATATCAATGTAACTGCATTAACAAAATGTCCATAAATATGCAATAGGGCATTAGTCCCTATTAATAAAATAAGAAAACTAGATCTGCATTTGAAGTGTTCAGGGAAATAGTGTTTTCCTCATAACTTCAAATTTACTCAATTGTGTTTTCGGCCAAACAAATAGCCTTGAAATGAATACATATTTTAACCCTTCGAGGTCACTCTGGGGTCAAAATTGACCCCACGGAATATATTTTGTATGAATTTTGGGTTTTGAATTTTTTTTTAGCCAAGAGGGATATTTTGTAAATTTAGTTGGTAGCATTGGCTAGGCTAGGAAGTGATAACATCTGGCATTATACGTTGTGACAGGTTGCTGGAGGGTTGTGAATCTCATGTGGGACACTTTTGACCCCAGTGTGTCTTCTGCGTTCCTAATTTTGTTCTGTTGGGGTAGCCATTGACCCCAGTGTGTATTTTGGATTTCCTCACAAGGTAAGTCAGATAATATCATAATTCACTTAATTTTCTCATAGAAAATAAGTATTTTTATAATCTTGTAGTCAGTAGGTATTTCTTTTTCTAGACCACTCCTACTAGGTGACTCGGGTAAAGATTCTCAACTGGGTAAATGTGTCTAGTTGATAGGCTATCATAGTTCAGGGTTCATTTTGGTTCAAAAAATGGGTTGGGTTTTGCATCTTATGCATCTATAGGTAAGTAAATCCATAAATATATTTTTCTTGTAACTTTTTTGATTTTTTTAAATAGTTAGTTATTGGGAAACTATTTATTGAGTATAGTATATAAATTAAAATACACTTGGGGTCAATTTTGATCCCAGAGTGTCTACCGTGTCACACAAAAAAAGGTGTGACCTAGGAGGGTTAAAACTTGAACTACATCGCGGAAAAATGGCCCCACCGAGAAAAGATTAGCAGGTTGACTTAAATCCTGAGAGAAATAGGTATTCACAATATTTTCCTATCATCATTCCTCCAATGAAAGTTAGAGTTCTCTCAGGCATTCCGATCAAATTACAGATCCCGAGCTCTACGGAAGTCCAGTACTAACAAAGGGCATACGATCCCAGGTATTTGTAACCCCCTTCGAATTCTTCAGCTGCTTCCAGCACAAAGAAACCTCCTAACAAACGTCGAGAATCCCAAGTAATTCCCACAATTGGCCGCATTGTGAACTATGCTTTCTAGCCCCAGTTGCCTACTACACCTGTTACCCAGTTCGAAATAAGGAGAAACGAGAGAAAAAGCCATTAAGGGGAGCAAATCACTGCTGAAAACCATTCTTGAGATAAGAAAGTCAACTTGTCAGTTATCTTTGAGTGATCAACATCACGAAAGGTGTCGCGGTTCACCTCCGGTGGTCACCAGGATGTCGACTCAAAGGCGCTTGCGCTATGCGCTGACCCACGACTTCATCCCACTATGGTCGAAGCGTTTAATTTCTTTTAACGAGCTTTGCTCTTTCTCCATCAGGGCCTGCCTACCTTAACGGTAAGTCATTAGCCGCGTGAAGAGCTCAGATGTTCCGGATTAGCCGCGTGCGACCTTCGCTTCGCAACAGGATTAAGATTTATGTGGAGTACGAGCGTGGCAACCCACTTGGTCGTTTTATCGGTTTAGGCCGTCTGTTCAGGAAGCTCTCAATTTCCGTTGTTTTCCTCAGCGAGAGCTACAATACAATTGACAGAAAATGCAGAATACATTAATTTTCACTACAGCCCTTTTCCTAATGGTTTTTGTAAAGTTTAGCACTGGCTATATAATTATAAGCTTAGAAATGAAATAATAATTACGTAAAAATAGAAATAGAGAGTTTTGTACTTCTCGTATTCATTTTCTCGTATACGAAAATGGCCTTTCCGAAACGAGAAGAGGTTTTTGTAACGTGGAAACGCTTTTCGGAACGGGAAGAGTCAGCTTTACTCGTGCTCAGCTTTTTCGGAATCGTAATTACGAGACGAAAACTTGACCTTCCTTTAGGATAACACTCTAGAATAACTTAGCAACTATCATGCAGTTGGCATGGATACACATACACACCCGACAAAATCGCCTGAATTTTCCCCGTGCCGTCTTTTATTGTTGGTTTAACCTTTGTATTTGTCTTTCTTTCGTGTTTTTTCCCCGCACCTCAACCAGAAAGGTCATTAGCGGCATTTTGTTCTTGTTTTCGACGTTTTATCAAAGATTTCAGCTTTAACATTTCCAAGGTTCATTTCTGTTTCAAGATTTCGTTTCAAGGTTCATTTTACACGTTTTGAAGATTCGTGTTCTTCATGGCAGAATCGTTTTCATATTTTATGATGTAGAGGTAAGAGGTTGTTGTTTCTTAATTTATGTTATATTTTGGAAATTGTCTACTGTGACAATTGAGTTTTGAGCAGTGATTCACGACAAGAGTCACGTTAACGTCTCTGTAAGAGTCCTCTTCCTCCCGGGCTTACGAAAACGCTACGAGAAATCGATGCAAAAAGGTTAGCATTCATCGTGCTCGCTCTATCAGCTTGTTTTCGTGTTTACGAAAAATACCAATACGAGAAATACAAAAACTCTCTAATGTTACAAGTTCAAGAGTAAAGCTCAGAATGAGTTTATTCTTTTCTCCTAGATAACAGCCTGGGGTTGAGTCCAACCTCATTACTGTAGTCAACAAACATCACATCTGCCTTTTTTTTTTAAACACACAACTATAATTTTAAGAATATAAATCAGGAAAGAATTGGGATGAGTCCTACGCGATTTCTTCGAATGGAAGGTAATTCTTCAACATCCACTTCGTTACATCGTGGTGCGTCTGAATTTCTGGACACATTTCTGGACTTTTCTTATCATGTCGGTTATCCAGACGTACCTGAATGAATTGGACCTGGTTGACTTGGAGACAAATCTCTCGTTCCATGTCTCTGGTCATACGATTTTTCCATTCGAACACGTACATTTTTTTCTTTGATCTGGACTTCTGCAGAATTAGGAGTTTTGGGAATAATATTTTTCTCCAGGATTGGAACAACCGTCCGTAGTTTGCGTCCCATTAGTGATTCGGCGGGAGAGTAACCATTTTCCAAAGGTGCGGAGTTATAAGGCAAGAGTGCCAACATTCGGTCTTCATTCTTGAGTACTAGCCGCTCCGGCTCGCTACGCTCGCCTCCACGTCCAGCCGGGGGGCAAGCCCCCCGGACCCCCCATTCGATTGCTCGCTTCGCTCGCAAAGTGTGGCATGTAGGGAATATTGCTCGCTTCGCTCGCAAAGTGTGGCATGTAGGGAATGTTGCTCGCTTCGCTCGCAAACGATAGATCCCTAAGGGTAGGTTTAACTTCTGTAAGGGATGCTGCTCGCTTCGCTCGCTTGAGGAAGTTATACTGCCCACCCAACTTGGCAGACGTTTTCTTCTGTTGGAAATTCTTACAAACAAATTAAATCTTATGAAACTACGTGGAACCACAAAAAGTTTATTCGGGGATGTTGCTCGCTTCGCTCGCAAGGTATTGCTGTATATTTGTAGGAAAAAATCCGAATTTATTCTGTTGACATGGCTCTCGCTTCGCTCGCAAGGTATACCTGTATACCCTTCAAGACGTAAGTGCGTGTACCTGCTCGCAACCCGTTTTCGTCAGGTGCAAGCCCCGCCTCATCGAACCCCTGACTTCGTAGAGCCTTCTCGCGAACACGGCAAAATTAATTTCTGATGTTAAACGCTTCTTCTCGCTTCCGCTCGCGATTTGACCGACTTAACGTCACTTTTTTCGATATCCGATTTCGGATTCAGATTCGGCGGACCCAAAGCTGTATTTCGCCCGCGAAAACCGTTCCGAAAAACGTACCTTTATGGGGTATATTTTAATCGGAAAAAACCAAGTTTTTTGGCGGACTTTTCGAGAAAACGGGTCCGTACTCTCGCATTTTTTTAACGCATTTCCCGATACTTTTTTCGCGATCCGATCGCGCCGTCGTCTTCCTCGTTCAAAAACCTACGAAACCCGTATTTTTCCGGAATTGTCAACGGCCGTTTAGAGGGGTAGGGGAAGCGGGGAAGTCCAAAAAGCGCACATTAATTCTTACTTCGACCCCCCTCCCGCCCTACGGCCCATGGTTCGGGTGGGATTAAACAATTTTAAATTCGCTCGTTCCACCTTTTGGAAAATCTCAAGAAGATCCCCCCACTCGTACACTCCCCCCACTCAGCCGTTTGGCCGTGCATAGACACGACAGACAGACAAACAAACAGACAAACAGACGGAGTTTCATTCTTATTAATAACTAGCCGCTCCGCCTCGCTACGCTCGCCTCCAAATCCAGCCGGGGGGCAAGCCCCAAGCCGGGGCTCGCAAAGTGTGACATGTAGGGAATATTGCTCGCTTCGCTCGCAAAATGTGGCGATGTATTACAATTGAAACATGTAGGGGATGTTGCTCGCTTCGCTCGCAAACGATAGATCCCTAAGGGTAGGTTTAACTTCTGTAAGGGATGCTGCTCGCTTCGCTCGCTTGAGGAAGTTATACTGCCCACCCAACTTGGCAGACGTTTTTTTCTGTTGGAAATTCTTACAAACAAATTAAATCTTATGAAACTACGTGGAACCACATAAAGTTTATTCGGGGATGTTGCTCGCTTCGCTCGCAAGGTATTGCTGTATATTTGTAGGAAAAAATCCGAATTTATTCTGTTGACATGGCTCTCGCTTCGCTCGCAAAGTGTGGCATGTAGGGCATGTTGCTCGCTTTGCTCGCAAACGGTAGATCCCTAAGGGTAGGTTTAACGTGTGTAGGGGATGTTGCTCGTTTCGCTCGCAAACGGTAGATCTCTAAGGGTAGGTTTAACTTCTGTAGGGGATGCTGCTCGCTTCGCTCGCTTGAGGGAGTTATACTGCCCACCCAACTACATGGAACCACAAAAAGATTATTCGGGGATGTTGCTCGCTTCGCTCGCAAGGTATACCTGTATATAGGTAGGAAAAAACCCGTATTTATTCTTTTGAAATAGGCCTGCAGGTAACATTGTGAAATACCTGACAAACCCCTTGACGTCTTCGTAGAGCCTTCTCGCGAACACGGCAAAATTAATTTCTGATGTTAAACGCTTCTTCTCGCTTCCGCTCGCGATTTGACCGACTTAACGTCACTTTTTTCGATATCCGATTTCGGATTCAGATTCGGCGGACCCAAAGCTGTATTTCGCCCGCGAACACCGTTCCGAAAAACGTACCTTTATGGGGTATATTTTAATCGGAAAAAACCAAGTTTTTCGGCGGACTTTTCGAGAAAACGGGTCCGTACTCTCGCATTTTTTTGACGCATTTCCGGATACTTTTTTCGCGATCCGATCGCGCCGTCGTCTTCCTCGTAGGAAAACCTACGAAACCCGTATTTTTCCGGAATTGTCAACGGCCGTTTAGAGGGGTAGGGGAAGCGGGGAAGTCCAAAAAGCGCACATTAATTCTTACTTCGACCCCCCTCCCGCCCTACGGCCCATGGTTCGGCTGGGATTAGAAAATTTTAAATTCGCTTATACACCCTATCGGAAAATCCCAAGAAGATCCCCCCACTCGTAGATCCGGCCCACTCAGCCGTTTGGCCGTGCATAGACACGACAAACAAACGGACAAACGGACGGAGTTTCATTCTTATTAATAACTAGCCGCTCCGGCTCGCTACGCTCGCCTCCACGTCCAGCCGGGGGGCAAGCCCCCCGGACCCCCCATTAAATTGCTCGCTTCGCTCGCAAAGTGTGGTGTGTAGGGAGTGTTGCTCGCTTCGCTCGCAAAGTGTGGCATGTAGGGAATGTTGCTCGCTTCACTCGCAAAGTGTGGTATGTAGGGCATGTTGCTCGCTTCGCTCGCAATTGAAACATGTAGGGGATGTTGCTTGCTTCGCTCGCAAACGGTAGATCTCTAAGGGTAGGTTTAACTTCTGTAGGGGATGCTGCTCGCTTCGCTCGCTTGAGGAAGTTATACTGCCCACCCAACATGTAGGGAATGATGCTCGCTTCGCTCGCAAACGGTAGATCCCTAAGGGTAGGTTAAACTTCTGTAGGGGATGCTGCTCGCTTCGCTCGCTTGAGGAAGTTATACTGCCCACCCAACATGTAGGGGATGTTGCTCGCATCGCTCGCAAACGGTAGGTCTCTAAGGGTAGGTTTAACTTCTGTAGGGGATGCTGCTCGCTTCGCTCGCTTGAGGAAGTTATACTGCCCACCCAACTTGGCAGACGTTTTTTTCTGTTGGAAATTCTTACAAACAAATTAAATCTTATAAAACTAAAACGAAAAGTTTATTAGTGGATGTTGCTCGCTTCGCTCGCAAGGTATACCTGTATATGTGTAGGACAAAGTCAGTATTTATTCTGTTGAAATGGCTCTCGCTTCGCTCGCAAGGTAGGCCTATGTATACCTGCTCGCCTCGCAAGGTATTGCGTAGAAGTGCAAATGGGAACCCCCCTGTGAGGGTCCCTTCTGGTAAGCAACGTTGTGAAACGGGCGGCCCGGGTAGATTAATTTCTCATATTAAACGGTTCCCCTTGCTTCCGCTCGTGATTTGACCGAGTTCTCGTCACTTTTTTCGATATCCGATTTCGGATTCAGATTCGGCGGACCCAAAGCTGTATTTCGCCCGCGAAAACCGTTCCGAAAAACGTACCTTTATGGGGTATATTTTAATCGAAAAAAACCAAGTTTTTCGGCGGACTTTTCGAGAAAACGGGTCCGTACTCTCGCATTTTTTTAACGCATTTCCCGATACTTTTTTCGCGATCCGATCGCGCCGTCGTCTTCCTCGTAGGAAAACCTACGAAACCCGTATTTTTCCGGAATTGTCAACGGCCGTTTAGAGGGGTAGGGGAAGCGGGGAAGTGGAAAAAGCGCACATTAATTCTTACTTCGACCCCCCTCCCGCCCTACGGCCCATGGTTCGGGTGGGATTAGAAAATTTTAAATTCGCTTATACACCCTATCGGAAAATCCCAAGAAGATCCCCCCATCGTAGATCCGGCCCACTCAGCCGTTTGGCCGTGCATAGACACGACAAACAAACGGACAAACGGATGGAGTTTCATTCTTATTAATAACTAGCCGCTCCGGCTCGCTACGCTCGCCTCCACGTCCAGCCGGGGGGCAAGCCCCCCGGACCCCCCATTAAATTGCTCGCTTCGCTCGCAAAGTGTGGTATGTAGGGAGTGTTGCTCGCTTCGCTCGCAAAGTGTGGCATGTAGGGAATGTTGCTCGCTTCACTCGCAAAGTGTGGTATGTAGGGCATGTTGCTCGCTTCGCTCGCAATTGAAACATGTAGGGGATGTTGCTTGCTTCGCTCGCAAACGGTAGATCTCTAAGGGTAGGTTTAACTTCTGTAGGGGATGCTGCTCGCTTCGCTCGCTTGAGGAAGTTATACTGCCCACCCAACATGTAGGGAATGATGCTCGCTTCGCTCGCAAACGGTAGATCCCTAAGGGTAGGTTAAACTTCTGTAGGGGATGCTGGTCGCTTCGCTCGCTTGAGGAAGTTATACTGCCCACCCAACATGTAGGGGATGTTGCTCGCATCGCTCGCAAACGGTAGGTCTCTAAGGGTAGGTTTAACTTCTGTAGGGGATGCTGCTCGCTTCGCTCGCTTGAGGAAGTTATACTGCCCACCCAACTTGGCAGACGTTTTTTTCTGTTGGAAATTCTTACAAACAAATTAAATCTTATAAAACTAAAACGAAAAGTTTATTAGTGGATGTTGCTCGCTTCGCTCGCAAGGTATACCTGTATATGTGTAGGACAAAGTCCGTATTTATTCTGTTGAAATGGCTCTCGCTTCGCTCGCAAGGTAGGCCTATGTATACCTGCTCGCCTCGCAAGGTATTGCGTAGAAGTGCAAATGGGAACCCCCCTGTGAGGGTCCCTTCTGGTAAGCAACGTTGTGAAACGGGCGGCCCGGGTAGATTAATTTCTCATATTAAACGGTTCCCCTTGCTTCCGCTCGTGATTTGACCGAGTTCTCGTCACTTTTTTCGATATCCGATTTCGGATTCAGATTCGGCGGACCCAAAGCTGTATTTCGCCCGCGAAAACCGTTCCGAAAAACGTACCTTTATGGGGTATATTTTAATCGGAAAAAACCAAGTTTTTCGGCGGACTTTTCGAGAAAACGGGTCCGTACTCTCGCATTTTTTTAACGCATTTCCCAATACTTTTTTCGCGATCCGATCGCGCCGTCGTCTTCCTCGTAGGAAAACCTACGAAACCCGTATTTTTCCGGAATTGTCAACGGCCGTTTAGAGGGGTAGGGGAAGCGGGGAAGTGGAAAAAGCGCACATTAATTCTTACTTCGACCCCCCTCCCGCCCTACGGCCCATGGTTCGGGTGGGATTAGAAAATTTTAAATTCGCTTATACACCCTATCGGAAAATCCCAAGAAGATCCCCCCATCGTAGATCCGGCCCACTCAGCCGTTTGGCCGTGCATAGACACGACAAACAAACGGACAAACGGACGGAGTTTCATTCTTATTAATAACTAGCCGCTCCGGCTCGCTACGCTCGCCTCCACGTCCAGCCGGGGGGCAAGCCCCCCGGACCCCCCATTAAATTGCTCGCTTCGCTCGCAAAGTGTGGTATGTAGGGAGTGTTGCTCGCTTCGCTCGCAAAGTGTGGCATGTAGGGAATGTTGCTCGCTTCACTCGCAAAGTGTGGTATGTAGGGCATGTTGCTCGCTTCGCTCGCAATTGAAACATGTAGGGGATGTTGCTTGCTTCGCTCGCAAACGGTAGATCTCTAAGGGTAGGTTTAACTTCTGTAGGGGATGCTGCTCGCTTCGCTCGCTTGAGGAAGTTATACTGCCCACCCAACATGTAGGGAATGATGCTCGCTTCGCTCGCAAACGGTAGATCCCTAAGGGTAGGTTAAACTTCTGTAGGGGATGCTGCTCGCTTCGCTCGCTTGAGGAAGTTATACTGCCCACCCAACATGTAGGGGATGTTGCTCGCATCGCTCGCAAACGGTAGGTCTCTAAGGGTAGGTTTAACTTCTGTAGGGGATGCTGCTCGCTTCGCTCGCTTGAGGAAGTTATACTGCCCACCCAACTTGGCAGACGTTTTTTTCTGTTGGAAATTCTTACAAACAAATTAAATCTTATAAAACTAAAACGAAAAGTTTATTAGTGGATGTTGCTCGCTTCGCTCGCAAGGTATACCTGTATATGTGTAGGACAAAGTCCGTATTTATTCTGTTGAAATGGCTCTCGCTTCGCTCGCAAGGTAGGCCTATGTATACCTGCTCGCCTCGCAAGGTATTGCGTAGAAGTGCAAATGGGAACCCCCCTGTGAGGGTCCCTTCTGGTAAGCAACGTTGTGAAACGGGCGGCCCGGGTAGATTAATTTCTCATATTAAACGGTTCCCCTTGCTTCCGCTCGTGATTTGACCGAGTTCTCGTCACTTTTTTCGATATCCGATTTCGGATTCAGATTCGGCGGACCCAAAGCTGTATTTCGCCCGCGAAAACCGTTCCGAAAAACGTACCTTTATGGGGTATATTTTAATCGGAAAAAACCAAGTTTTTCGGCGGACTTTTCGAGAAAACGGGTCCGTACTCTTGCATTTTTTTAACGCATTTCCCGATACTTTTTTCGCGATCCGATCGCGCCGTCGTCTTCCTCGTAGGAAAACCTACGAAACCCGTATTTTTCCGGAATTGTCAACGGCCGTTTAGAGGGGTAGGGGAAGCGGGGAAGTGGAAAAAGCGCACATTAATTCTTACTTCGACCCCCCTCCCGCCCTACGGCCCATGGTTCGGGTGGGATTAGAAAATTTTAAATTCGCTTATACACCCTATCGGAAAATCCCAAGAAGATCCCCCCACTCGTAGATCCGGCCCACTCAGCCGTTTGGCCGTGCATAGACACGACAAACAAACGGACAAACGGACGGAGTTTCATTCTTATTAATAACTAGCCGCTCCGGCTCGCTACGCTCGCCTCCACGTCCAGCCGGGGGGCAAGCCCCCCGGACCCCCCATTAAATTGCTCGCTTCGCTCGCAAAGTGTGGTATGTAGGGAATGTTGCTCGCTTCGCTCGCAAAGTGTGGCATGTAGGGAATGTTGCTCGCTTCACTCGCAAAGTGTGGTATGTAGGGCATGTTGCTCGCTTCGCTCGCAATTGAAACATGTAGGGGATGTTGCTTGCTTCGCTCGCAAACGGTAGATCTCTAAGGGTAGGTTTAACTTCTGTAGAGGATGCTGCTCGCTTCGCTCGCTTGAGGAAGTTATACTGCCCACCCAACATGTAGGGAATGATGCTCGCTTCGCTCGCAAACGGTAGATCCCTAAGGGTAGGTTAAACTTCTGTAGGGGATGCTGCTCGCTTCGCTCGCTTGAGGAAGTTATACTGCCCACCCAACATGTAGGGGATGTTGCTCGCATCGCTCGCAAACGGTAGGTCTCTAAGGGTAGGTTTAACTTCTGTAGGGGATGCTGCTCGCTTCGCTCGCTTGAGGAAGTTATACTGCCCACCCAACTTGGCAGACGTTTTTTTCTGTTGGAAATTCTTACAAACAAATTAAATCTTATAAAACTAAAACGAAAAGTTTATTAGTGGATGTTGCTCGCTTCGCTCGCAAGGTATACCTGTATATGTGTAGGACAAAGTCCGTATTTATTCTGTTGAAATGGCTCTCGCTTCGCTCGCAAGGTAGGCCTATGTATACCTGCTCGCCTCGCAAGGTATTGCGTAGAAGTGCAAATGGGAACCCCCCTGTGAGGGTCCCTTCTGGTAAGCAACGTTGTGAAACGGGCGGCCCGGGTAGATTAATTTCTCATATTAAACGGTTCCCCTTGCTTCCGCTCGTGATTTGACCGAGTTCTCGTCACTTTTTTCGATATCCGATTTCGGATTCAGATTCGGCGGACCCAAAGCTGTATTTCGCCCGCGAAAACCGTTCCGAAAAACGTACCTTTATGGGGTATATTTTAATCGGAAAAAACCAAGTTTTTCGGCGGACTTTTCGAGAAAACGGGTCCGTACTCTCGCATTTTTTTAACGCATTTCCCGATACTTTTTTCGCGATCCGATCGCGCCGTCGTCTTCCTCGTAGGAAATCCTACGAAACCCGTATTTTTCCGGAATTGTCAACGGCCGTTTAGAGGGGTAGGGGAAGCGGGGAAGTGGAAAAAGCGCACATTAATTCTTACTTCGACCCCCCTCCCGCCCTACGGCCCATGGTTCGGGTGGGATTAAACAATTTTAAATTCGCTTATACACCCTATCGGAAAATCCCAAGAAGATCCCTCCACTCGTAGATCCGGCCCACTCAGCCGTTTGGCCGTGCATAGACACGACAAACGGACAAACGGACAGAGTTTCATTCTTATTAATAACTAGCCGCTCCGGCTCGCTACGCTCGCCTCCACGTCCAGCCGGGGGGCAAGCCCCCCCGACCCACCATTAAATTGCTCGCTTCGCTCGCAAAGTGTGGCATGTAGGGAGTATTGCTCGCTTCGCTCGCAAAGTGTGGCATGTAGGGAATGTTGCTCGCTTCACTCGCAAAGTGTGGTATGTAGGGCATGTTGCTCGCTTCGCTCGCAATTGAAACATGTAGGGGATGTTGCTTGCTTCGCTCGCAAACGGTAGATCTCTAAGGGTAGGTTTAACTTCTGTAGAGGATGCTGCTCGCTTCGCTCGCTTGAGGAAGTTATACTGCCCACCCAACATGTAGGGAATGATGCTCGCTTCGCTCGCAAACGGTAGATCCCTAAGGGTAGGTTAAACTTCTGTAGGGGATGCTGCTCGCTTCGCTCGCTTGAGGAAGTTATACTGCCCACCCAACATGTAGGGGATGTTGCTCGCATCGCTCGCAAACGGTAGGTCTCTAAGGGTAGGTTTAACTTCTGTAGGGGATGCTGCTCGCTTCGCTCGCTTGAGGAAGTTATACTGCCCACCCAACTTGGCAGACGTTTTTTTCTGTTGGAAATTCTTACAAACAAATTAAATCTTATAAAACTAAAACGAAAAGTTTATTAGTGGATGTTGCTCGCTTCGCTCGCAAGGTATACCTGTATATGTGTAGGACAAAGTCCGTATTTATTCTGTTGAAATGGCTCTCGCTTCGCTCGCAAGGTAGGCCTATGTATACCTGCTCGCCTCGCAAGGTATTGCGTAGAAGTGCAAATGGGAACCCCCCTGTGAGGGTCCCTTCTGGTAAGCAACGTTGTGAAACGGGCGGCCCGGGTAGATTAATTTCTCATATTAAACGGTTCCCCTTGCTTCCGCTCGTGATTTGACCGAGTTCTCGTCACTTTTTTCGATATCCGATTTCGGATTCAGATTCGGCGGACCCAAAGCTGTATTTCGCCCGCGAAAACCGTTCCGAAAAACGTACCTTTATGGGGTATATTTTAATCGGAAAAAACCAAGTTTTTCGGCGGACTTTTCGAGAAAACGGGTCCGTACTCTCGCATTTTTTTAACGCATTTCCCGATACTTTTTTCGCGATCCGATCGCGCCGTCGTCTTCCTCGTAGGAAAACCTACGAAACCCGTATTTTTCCGGAATCGTCAACGGCCGTTTAGAGGGGTAGGGGAAGCGGGGAAGTGGAAAAAGCGCACATTAATTCTTACTTCGACCCCCCTCCCGCCCTACGGCCCATGGTTCGGGTGGGATTAGAAAATTTTAAATTCGCTTATACACCCTATCGGAAAATCCCAAAAAGATCCCCCCACTCGTAGATCCGGCCCACTCAGCCGTTTGGCCGTGCATAGACACGACAAACAAACGGACAAACGGACGGAGTTTCATTCTTATTAATAATAGAGATAGAGATAGAGATAGAGAATGTTTAGTAGGTTTCTAAAAGCTGGGTGTAAAAAATTTATTTGTAAAAAATTGTCTAGGAGGGTTCGCATACAGGTATGCGGAGCTACCTAGGTGAACATCGCTGCCGGGGTCGGCATATAGTAGCCCGACCTTAGAACACCTCCCTGCCGATTTCCGCATATATACAGTTTGCTTTTCGTTTTGTTAAGACATCACTCCTTTCATTTTTCCTCCTTTCATTCGTGGTTTTTCGGACTCAGAGCGGTAGTTGGAAGACTTTGGACTGTGTTTATATTGAACATTCGACAGTACTGGACAGGGGAAGGGAGGGTTTACCATTCTCCTCTCAGAAGCTCTAGTACTGCTTGCTCTTTCGTACGAGTTTGTCTTGTATTATTCCATCCATGTTATTTTCTGTGAAATGTTGCGAAGACATTTCTGTGCTTTCATGGACGAAGAAATAATTGAACTTGTGACATTTCGTCCAAATTATTAGACATCTTCATAACTACAAACAATACAATAGGTATCAACTAGGAGGTATATATATATCACTAGGGTCTTAAACTTATCAGCAACATATCGTGGGGTTGGTGGTAAAAGTGATCAAGTCCATTCGGCAAAATTGTTCAGGAGAGCCTGTTAAAGTTCTCCAACACACGGACTGATAGAAAAATAATTTCATGTTATGTGAGCTCACTAATACCTTTGTTATGTGAAAGTAGTGCCGAACCTTATACAAAATAAACTTACTTTCAATTAGTGAAAATTCTAAGTTGAATACTTTTACCTGAATAAAAACTGTTACACTATAATAAAACTTCAAATTCACAGTAAATTTAACCAGTATTATCATTTTCAGGTGTTGAACCCTTCAATATCAATCCCTCGGGATACTAACAATCAAGAAATAACAAATTTTCGTTAGATTATACCTTGCAACTGTCATTTGACTGACTTTACTAGTAAGCTAAAGTATTTCTACAACCACATTATGTAGGAGTTAAGAAGATCAAATGACAGTTGACATTTTTTACTTGTGACGTGTTGGTACTTACCATCAGTTGCTGTACATGTAAATCTAGTTAAATGGCATTTGATCATATGTGATCCACTGGTTCATTCAGGTAAAAATAATTTTTTTTGGTTTTTGACATTTGTCGTCATAAGTTGTCTTGTTTTTCAATTCTCAGCTGTAGATATTGTTTTATAGTAGCCGGAGAGACCAAAACCTCATTTTCTAAAAAAAAAAATGCGCTTGATCACTTTTACCACCAACCCCACGATATAATGTAGCAAAGTGGGTGATTCATTTGATTTAACTCTTTTTTTTTCCATAGGTACCTGAGGGATGTTATTGTCCTTTTTCATTCTATATTGTATATCATGTTGTAGTTAATAAGCAATGTGTGAAAAAACTATTTCTTGTTGTCATAGTTTTATAGTTTTTTCACAAATGTATAGTCGTTTCGCTTGATAAGCTTCATCGGTAACCGAGGAACCTCCGATCATCCTGGTTGAGTCCTCCCCAACAACGGAGGAGCGGAGGGAAGGGATCGAGTGGGGTGGGGAGGGGGGGGTGGCAGAAGGAATCACAAAGGGTTGTAAAGGGGTGAAGGGAATCGGATGAGAAAATAGTTATGAAATTATCAGGAAATGTAGTAATGGTGGAAATACCAAAACTACTGTGACGCAGTAAAACATTATTTGACTCCGCGAGGAATCGAACTACAGCCACCCACATAATACCTAGTTTACATCACCACCACGAAACCACGAGAGATTCTTTTCTTTTGAGTTATATGCAGGGTGTCCCAGAATTAATGAGCCAAACTTCAGGGATCGATTCTGCAGCTCATTTCTGATCGTAAGTTTCACATGGAGATTTTTTGTTTAGCGCTTAGTGTTTGAGTAATTCAATTTTTGAGATTTTTTTCGTGTTTTTGACCTTTTGAGTCACTAAAACAGCAATAATTACTACAATTAAAACTGTAAGTGTAAATTTGAGGATACCGTTGGAAAGAGTGTTAAATTTCCCTTCTCTCTAATGGAAAATGAAAATTTTTCGATAGGATTCATTTGGTGAAAAAACTGCCTGAACATGAAATTTCCACGAGTATGATAAATTCCAATTTTTTAAACCGGCTGTTAGTGGCCTATCTCATCTGTAAAACCAGGTCCAAGATCTCACCTTTCTAGTGGTATAATCAATTTTTATTTTACTTTACTAATTAGAAGATAAAAGTATGTTTGCATGTTTAAAAACATGGGGTTTTCTACGAAATTGAGTGTTTTCGTGAAAAATTACCTTCTAAAAAAATTGGTACCTACGTTTTAGACCCATTTTCCGGTACATTTTGTCAAGCTCTCGATAAACTTAGCGACATGTTTGTTTTTCATATGAAAGTTAATATTCTGAAGTTCCTACCGAGTTTTTTTTTTTTTTTTTTTTTTTTTCACATTCACTTTTCATATAAATTTATGTTATTATACTTGGAAAAGGAGAGGGCTAGTTGAGCATCCAAACTAAAGGCTCGATATATTTTTTGGGCAAATTTCTCTACCGATGAAGATTAACATAGAGAAGGTACACTCAACGACGTAAATCAACGTGTTTAGGATCTTGAGGGAATGCGGATGGTCTTGTAGCGATCGGACTGAGACCCTACGACACGTCCCTCGGAGACTGCGGTGTTCCGCATTATTGAATCAACGGAGCCTTTGCGTCAACTTTTATGGTTCCAAGACCCGAAGAACGAACATAAAACACGTACAACCTTTCGCTTATACCGTTCGGATTATACGATCCTTCCTGGAAACGGGTCCGGTTCAACGATGCGCCAGAAGGCAGTCAGAAGGAAGGTCCCGGGGCGGGACGTTGAAGATGACTTGAGCAAAGTGTCGTTGAATGCAGTTGGGATAAACAAGGTACGGAGGCGAAATAAGGCCACCTTATCCCTAAAATGGTACGGTGGGGTTTGCACCAACTCGTCGACGACGCTTCAAAACGCAGTAGCGCATAAGTTAACTTTATTTCTCAGCCTTATACCTTTGATTATTTGTCCTGCCAGTCGCATTCCACCTGCGGACAAAGAAAAATATTGGATCTTGGTTATGCCAACTTGATTATTTAGATATACAGGGTGTCCCATCTAAACGGGCCCATCGGGAAATTACAGCCTTACGGTGCGAGCTATCGAAAAATTGAACTGGACCTTTTTTATAGTATTTCAACTCAGCTTCACGATGCGGAGGTCCGATTTTTATTTTTCCATGTTTTAGAGGCTCAAATCATTTATATCGTTTCTGAGTTATTCCACTTTTTGCGGAAGTCCGATTTTTATTTTTCCATGTCACAAATCATTGATTGAAACTTTCGGTTTCTTCTTGACCCCTCTTTTTTTTTTTGCTTTTTCCGGTTCTATGTTGAATTTGGAACAGAAAATGCCTGATTGAAATTTTCTTTTCGGGGCTTCGTTTCTGAGTTATTCCACTTTTTGCGAAATACAGAAAACCGCCAATTTCTTTCAGACATTACCAACACTTTCTTACTATTTTTATCTTCAATTTTTGAGATGTTCACCACACTTTTGAAATCAGCATTAAACTATCTATCATCAGACCCCAGCTTCCATAATCAACTATCACCATCACACTGACATCACACTTGAACCGCTTACGATTTAAAAAAAGTTTTCCAAATCGTCGTTTGAAAAAAAAAAACTCCCTCAAACTGTTCAGTACTATCACTCATCTCTATCTCTATCTCTATCTCTATCTCTACTATTAATCTCTATTATTTATAAGAATGAAACTCCGTCTGTCTGTCTGTCTGTCTGTCTGTCTGTCGTGTCTATGCACGGCCAAACGGCTGAGTGGGCCGGATCTACGAGTGGGGGGATCTTTTTGGGATTTTCCGATAGGGTGTATAAGCGAATTTAAAATTTTCTAATCCCACCCGAACCATGGGCCGTAGGGCGGGAGGGGGGTCGAAGTAATAATTAATGTGCGCTTTTTGGACTTCCCCGCTTCCCCTACCCCTCTAAACGGCCGTTGACAATTCCAGAAAAATACGGGTTTCGTAGGTTTTCCTACGAGGAAGACGACGGCGCGATCGGATCGCGAAAAAAGTATCGGGAAATGCGTTAAAAAAATGCGAGAGTACGGACCCATTTTCTCGAAAAGTCCGCCGAAAAACTTGGTTTTTCCCGATTAAAATATACCCCATAAAGGTACGTTTTTCGGAACGGTTTTCGCGGGCGAAATACAGCTTTGGGTCCGCCGAATCTGAATCCGAAATCGGATACCGAAAAAAGTGACGTTAAATCGGTCAAATCGCGAGCGGAAGCGAGAAGAAGCGTTTAACATCAGAAATTAATTTTGCCGTGTTCGCGAGAAGGCTCTACGAAGTCAGGGGTTCGATGAGGCGGGGCTTGCACCTGACGAAAACGGGTTGCGAGCAGGTACACGCACTTACGTCTTGAAGGGTATACAGGTATACATTGCGAGCGAAGCGAGAGCCATGTCAACAGAATAAATTCGGATTTTTTCCTACAAATATACAGCAATACCTTGCGAGCGAAGCGAGCAACATCCCCGAATAAACTTTTTGTGGTTCCACGTAGTTTCATAAGATTTTATTTATTTGTAAGAATTTCCAACAGAAAAAAACGTCTGCCAAGTTGGGTGGGCAGTATAACTTCCTCAAGCGAGCGAAGCGAGCAGCATCCCTTACAGAAGTTAAACCTACCCTTAGGGATCTATCGTTTGCGAGCGAAGCGAGCAACACTCCCTACATGCCACACTTTGCGAGCTAAGCGAGCAATATTCCCTACATACCACACTTTGCGAGCGTACGTGGAGGCGAGCGTAGCGAGCCGGAGCGGCTAGTTATTAATAAGAATGAAACTCCGTCTGTCTGTCTGTCTGTCGTGTCTATGCACGGCCAAACGGCTGAGTGGGGGGAGTATACGAGTGGTGGGATCTTCTTGGGATTTTCCGAAAGGTGGAACGAGCGAATTTAAAATTTTCTAATCCCACCCGAACCATGGGCCGTAGGGCGGGAGGGGGGTCGAAGTAAGAATTAATGTGCGCTTTTTGGACTTCCCCGCTTCCCCTACCCCTCTAAACGGCCGTTGACAATTCCGGAAAAATACGGGTTTCGTAGGTTTTTGAACGAGGAAGACGACGGCGCGATCGGATCGTGAAAAAAGTATCGGGAAATGCGTTAAAAAAATGCGAGAGTACGGACCCGTTTTCTCGAAAAGTCCGCCGAAAAACTTGGTTTTTTCCGATTAAAATATACCCCATAAAGGTACGTTTTTCGGAACGGTTTTCGCGGGCGAAATACAGCTTTGGGTCCGCCGAATCTGAATCCGAAATCGGATATCGAAAAAAGTGACGGGCAGTCGGTCGAATCGCGAGCGGAATTGCGAGGGAAGCGTTTAACATCAGAAATTAATCGACCACGGGCCGCCGTTACACAACGTTGCTTAAGTGAAAGGGACGCGATGACCCCCAGGGGACTTACTACGCACTTGACTCATTTCAACGGAATTTCATACGGGTATTTCCCAACACCTATGCAGCAATACCTTGCGAGCGAAGCGAGCAACATTCCCTAATAAACTTTTCGTGGGTCCACGTAGTTTTATAAGATTTAATTTGTTTGTAAGAATTTCCAACAGAAAAAAAGTCTGCCAAGTTGGGTGGGCAGTATAACTTCCTCAAGCGAGCGAAGCGAGCAGCATCCCCTACAGAAGTTAAACCTACCCTTAGGGATCTACCGTTTGCGAGCGAAGCGAGCATCATTCCCTACATGCCATACTTTGCGAGCGAAGCGAGCAACATTCCCTACATACCACACTTTGCGAGCGAAGCGAGCAATTTAATGGGGGGTCCGGGGGGCTTGCCCCCCTTCTGGACGTGGAGGCGAGCGTAGCGAGCCGGAGCGGCTAGTTATTAATAAGAATGAAACTCCGTCTGTCTGTCTGTCATGTCTATGCACGGCCAAACGGCTGAGTGGGGGGAGTGTACGAGTGTTGGGATCTTCTTGAGATTTTCCAAAAGTGGGAGCGAGCGAATTTAAAATTGTTTAATCCCACCCGAACCATGGGCCGTAGGGCGGGAGGGGGGTCGAAGTAAGAATTAATGTGCGCTTTTTGGACTTCCCCGCTTTCCCTACCCCTCTAAACGGCCGTTGACAATTCCGGAAAAATACGGATTTCGTAGGTTTTTGAACGAGGAAGACGACGGCGCGATCGGATCGCGAAAAAAGTATCGGGAAATGCGTTAAAAAAATGCGAGAGTACGGACCCGTTTTCTCGAAAAGTCCGCCAAAAACTTGGTTTTTTCCGATTAAAATATACCCCATAAAGGTACGTTTTTCGGAACGGTTTTTGCGGGCTAAATACAGCTTTGGGTCCGCCGACTCTTAATCCGAAATCGGATATCGAAAAAAGTGACGTTAAGTCGGTCAAATCTCGAGCGGAAGCGAGAAGAAGCGTTCAACATCAGAAATTAATTTTGCCGTGTTCGCGAGAAGGCTCTACGAAGACGTCAAGGGGTTCGTCAGGTATTTCACAATGTTACCTGCAGGCCTATTTCAAAAGAATAAATACGGGTTTTTTCCTACCTACATACAGGTATACCTTGCGAGCGAAGCGAGCAACATCCCCGAATAATCTTTTTGTGGTTCCACGTAGTTTTATAAGATTTAATTTGTTTGTAAGAATTTCCAACAGAAAAAAACGTCTGCCAAGTTGGGTGGGCAGTATAACTCCCTCAAGCGAGCGAAGCGAGCAGCATCCCCTACAGAAGTTAAACCTACCCTTAGAGATCTACCGTTTGCGAGCGAAGCGAGCAACATCCCCTACACACGTTAACCCTACCCTTAGGGATCTACCGTTCGCGAGCAAAGCGAGCAACATGCCCTACATGCCACACTTTGCGAGCGAAGCGAGAGCCATGTCAACAGAATAAATTCGGATTTTTTCCTACAAATATACAGCAATATCTTGCGATCGAAGCGAGCAACATCCCCGAATAAACTTTTTGTGGTTCCACGTAGTTTCATAAGATTTAATTTGTTTGTAAGAATTTCCAACAGAAAAAAACGTCTGCCAAGTTGGGTGGGCAGTATAACTTCCTCAAGCGAGCGAAGCGAGCAGCATCCCTTACAGAAGTTAAACCTACCCTTAGGGATCTATCGTTTGCGAGCGAAGCGAGCAACATTCCCTACATGCCACACATTGCGAGCGAAGCGAGCAATATTCCCTACATGCCACACTTTGCGAGCGAAGCGAGCAATTGAATGGGTGGTTCGGGGGGCTTGTTCCCCTGCTGGACGTGGAGGCGAGCGTAGCGAGCCGGAGCGGCTAGTTATTAATAAAAATGAAACTCCGTCTGTCTGTCTGTCGTGTCTATGCACGGCCAAACGGCTGAGTGGGGGGAGTCTACGAGTGGGGGGATCTTCTTGAGATTTCCCAAAAGTGGGAGCGAGCGAATTTAAAATTGTTTAATCCCACCCGAACCATGGGCCGTAGGGCGGGAGGGGGGTCGAAGTAAGAATTAATGTGCGCTTTTTGGACTTCCCCGCTTCCCCTACCCCTCTAAACGGCCGTTGACAATTCCGGAAAAATACGGGTTTCGTAGGTTTTTGAACGAGGAAGACGACGGCGCGATCGGATCGCGATAAAAGTATCGGGAAATGCGTTAAAAAATGCGAGAATACGGACCCGTTTTCTCGAAAAGTCCGCCGAAAAACTTGGTTTTTTCCGACTAAAATATACCCCATAAAGGTACGTTTTTCGGAACGGTTTTCGCGGGCGAAATACAGCTTTGGGTCCGCCGAATCTGAATCCGAAATCGGATATCGAAAAAAGTGACGTTAAGTCGGTCAAATCGCGAGCGGAAGCGAGAAGAAGCGTTTAACATCAGAAATTAATTTTGCCGTGTTCGCGAGAAGGCTCTACGAAGACGTCAGGGGGTTTGTCAGGTATTTCACAATGTTACCTGCAGGCCTATTTCAAAAGAATAAATACGGGTTTTTTCCTACCTATATACAGGTATACCTTGCGAGCGAAGTGAGCAACATACCCGAATAATCTTTTTGTGGTTCCACGTAGTTTTATAAGATTTATTTGTTTGTAAGAATGTCCAACAGAAAAAAACGTCTGCCAAGTTGGGTGGGCAGTATAACTCCCTCAAGCGAGCGAAGCGAGCAGCATCCCCTACAGAAGTTAAACCTACCCTTAGAGATCTACCGTTTGCGAGAGAAGCGAGCAACATCCCCTACACACGTTAAACCTACCCTTAGGGATCTACCGTTTGCGAGCAAAGCGAGCAACATCCCCTAAATGCCACACTTTGCGAGCGAAGCGAGAGCCATGTCAACAGAATAAATTCGGATTTTTTCCTACAAATATACAGCAATACCTTGCGAGCGAAGCGAGCAACATCCCCGAATAAACTTTTTGTGGTTCCACGTAGTTTCATAAGATTTAATTTGTTTGTAAGAATTTCCAACAGAAAAAAACGTCTGCCAAGTTGGGTGGGCAGTATAACTTCCTCAAGCGAGCGAAGCGAGCAGCATCCCTTACAGAAGTTAAACCTACCCTTAGGGACCTATCGTTTGCGAGCGAAGCGAGCAACATTCCCTACATGCCACACTTTGCGAGCGAAGCGAGCAATATTCCCTACATGCCACACTTTGCGAGCGAAGCGAGCAATTGAATGGGGGGTCCGGGGGCTTGCCCCCCGGCTGGACGTGGAGGCGAGCGTAGCGAGCTGGAGCGGCTAGTTATTTATAAGAATGAAACTCCGTCTGTCTGTTTGTTTGTTTGTCTGTCTGTCTGTCGTGTCTATGCACGGCCAAACGGCTGAGTGGGCCGGATCTACGAGTGGGGGGATCTTTTTGGGATTTTCCGATAGGGTGTATAAGCGAATTTAAAATTTTCTGATCCCACCCGAACCATGGGCCGTAGGGCGGGAGGGGGGTCGAAGTAATAATTAATGTGCGCTTTTTGGACTTCCCCGCTTCCCCAACCCCTCTAAACGGCCGTCGAAAATTCCGGAAAAATACCGGTTTCGTAGGTTTTGAAACGAGAAAGACGACGGCGCGATCGGATTGCGAAAAAAGTATCGGGAAATGCGTCAAAAAAATGCGAGAGTACGGACCCGTTTTCTCGAAAAGTCCGCCGAAAAACTTGGTTTTTTCCGATTAAAATATACCCCATAAAGGTACGTTTTTCGGAACGGTTTTCGCGGGCGAAATACAGCTTTGGGTCCGCCGAATCTGAATCCGAAATCGGATATTGAAAAAAGTGACGAAAACTCAGTCAAATTGCGAGTGGGAGCGAGGCGAATCGTTAAAATTACATTTATAATCAACCCGGGCCGCCGTTACACAACGTTGCTTACCTGAAAGGGACTGGATGACTCACAGGGGACTCACTACGCACTTGACTCATTTCAACGGAATAAATACCGGTTTTCCCCTACACATATGCAGCAATACCTTGCGAGCGAAGCGAGCAACATTCCCTAATAAACTTTTCGTGGTTCCACGTAGTTTTATAAGATTTAATTTGTTTGTATGAATTCCCAACTGAAAAAAACGTCTGCCAAGTTGGGTGGGCAGTATAACTTCCTCAAGCGAGCGAAGCGAGCAACATTCTCTAATAAACTTTTCGTGGTTCCACGTAGTTTTATAAGATTTAATTTGTTTGTAAGAATTTCCATTAGAAAAAAACGTCTGCCAAGTTGGGTGGGCAGTATAACTTCCTCAAGCGAGCAAAGCGAGCAGCATCCCCTACAGAAGTTAAACCTACCCATAGGGATCTACCGTTTGCGAGCGAAGTGAGCATCATTCCCTACATGCCATACCTTGCGAGCGAAGCGAGCAACATTTCCTACATGCCACAATTTGCGAGCGAAGCGAGCAACATTCCCTACATGCCAGAGTTTGCGAGCGAAGCGAGCAACATCCCCAAATAAACTTTTTTGTGGTTCCACGTAGTTTCATAAGATTTATTTTGTTTGTAAGAATTTCCATCAGAAAAAAACGTCTGCCAAGTTGGGTGGGCAGTATAACTTCCTCAAGCGAGCAACATTCCCTACATGCCACACTTTGCGAGCGAAGCGAGCAACATTCCCTTCATGCCACTCTTTGCGAGCGACGCGAGCAATTTAATGGGCGGTCCGGGGGGCTTGCCCCCCGGCTGGACGTGGAGGCGAGCTTAGCCAGCCGGAGCGGCTAGTTATTTATAAGAATGAAACTCCGTCTGTCTGTTTGTCTGTCCATGCTATTCACGGCCAAACGGCTGAGTGGGCCGGATCTACGAGTGTTTGGATCTTTTTGGGATTTTCCAAAAGTGGGAGCGAGCGAATTTAAAATTGTTTAATCCCACCCGAACCATGGGCCGTAGGGCGGGAGGGGGGTCGAAGTAAGAATTAATGTGCGCTTTTTGGACTTCCCCGCTTCCCCTACCCCTCTAAACGGCCGTTGACAATTCCGGAAAAATACGGGTTTCGTAGGTTTTCCTACGAGGAAGACGACGGCGCGATCGGATTGCGAAAAAAGTATCGGGAAATGCGTCAAAAAAATGCGAGAGTACGGACCCGTTTTCTCGAAAAGTCCGCCGAAAAACTTGGTTTTTTCCGATTAAAATATACCCCATAAAGGTACGTTTTTCGGAACGGTTTTCGCGGGCGAAATACAGCTTTGGGTCCGCCGAATCTGAATCCGAAATCGGATATCGAAAAAAGTGACGGGCAGTCAGTCAGATCACGAGCGGAAGCGAGGGGAACCGTTTAATATGAGAAATTAATCGACCCGGGCGCCCGTTTCACAATGGTTCGACGCACTTAGCCTACGCATTCAAGTCTTGAAGGGAGTCGATGACTCATTTCAACGTAATAAATACCGGTTTTTTCCTACACAGGTATACCTTGCGAGCGAAGTGAGCAACATCCCCAAATAAACTTTTTTGTGGTTCCACGTAGTTTTATAAGATTTAATTTGTTTGTAAGAATTTCCAACAGAAAAAAACGTTTGCCAAGTTGGGTGGGCAGTATAACTTCCTCAAGCGAGCGAAGCGAGCAGCATCCCCTACAGAAGTTAAACCTACCCTTAGAGATCTACCGTTTGCGAGCGAAGCAAGCAACATTTCCTAATAAACTTTTCGTGGTTCCACGTAGTTTTATAAGATTTAATTTGTTTGTAAGAATTTCCAACAGAAAAAAACGTCTGCCAAGTTGGGTGGGCAGTATAACTTCCTCAAGCGAGCGAAGCGAGCAGCATCCCCTACAGAAGTTAAACCTACCCTTAGAGATCTACCGTTTGCGAGCGAAATCCCCTACAGAATTAAACCTACCCTTAGGGACCTACCGTTTGCGAGCGAAGCGAGCAACATCCTCTACATGATTGAATTGTAATACATCGCATGTGTACAGACACACCTTGCGAGCGAAGCGAGCACCATGATGGGGGGTGCCAGGGCTTTTGTTAGCGAGCGAAGCGAGCAACATGCCCTACACACCCTTAGGGATGTGCCGTTTGCGAGCGAAGCGAGCAACATCCCTTACATGCCACACTTTGCGAGCGAAGCGAGCAACATTCCCTACATGCCACTCTTTGCGAGCGAAGCGAGCAATTTAATGGGGGGTCCGGGGGGCTTGCCCCCCGGCTGGACGTGTAGGCGAGCGTAGCCAGCCGGAGCGGCTAGTTTATTAGAAGAACGTATGCGACGCCGTATTCTGGACTAATGTGAGGTTCTTTAAATAATAAAGATCATAGTGTAGACTGAACAATAAGCATCAAGAAGCTGTTGTTTTCATGACCCTTGAATACAGTTTGCAGGAGAAGGAGCAGAGGCGGCAGAAGGAGCAGGTGGCATTTACGATTTATCACAACACAACTGACTGGAAGTCTCCTTGTGGTACATTTTTTAAACTGTATTCTGAACAGTGATTCTGTGTGTACTAAACAGTTTGAGGGGGGGTTTTTTTTTCAAACGACGATTTGGAAAACTTTTTTTAAATCGTAACAGGTTCAAGTGTAAAGTCATCCCCCTGATGGTGATTGTTGATTATGGAAGCTGGGGTCTGATGATAGATAGTTTAATGCTGATTTCAAAAGTGTGGTGAACATCTCAAAAATTGAAGATAAAAATAGTAAGAAAGTGTTGGTAATGTCTGAAAGAAATTGGCGGTTTTCTGTATTTCGCACAAAGTGGAATAACTCAGAAACAAAGCCCCAAAATGAAAATTTCAATTCGGCATTTTCTGTTCCAAATTCAACATAGAATCGGAAAAAGCAATAAAAAAGGGGGGTCAAGAAGAAACCGTAAGTTTCAATCAATGATTTGAGACTCTAAAATATGGAAAAATAAAATTCGGACCTCCGCATCGTGAAGCTGAGTTGAAATACTATAAAAAAGGTCCAGTTCAATTTTTCGATAGCTCGCACCGTAAGGCTGTAATTTCCCGATGGGCCCGTTTAGATGGGACACCCTGTATAAGACACATACGGCTTTGTCTGAACCATCTCAGAATACCAGGAGTAATAATATTGACAAATGACCAGTTTAGGGACTGCAGTGAATTTAAATGTGCCCACACTGACTTCCTAGCTGCTGACTAGCCTGACCTGTAGACTTTGAGAGGTGAGGTAGGTATGATGAAGGAACTTGTGAAGGGTTATCACTCTGCACTAGGGTGGTTCAAAAACAAAAAAAAAAGTTCTGGGATTTCTTGTCCCCATTGTTTTTTTGCTTCCTCGGTATGTCAGGATGACCCTCCTAAATTTTTAGCAAAAAATATTAATCCTAACCACTTTACCTGGGTCGATTTTGGTCAGTTATCGAACGCTATCCTACACCAACCTCTAAATTGGTGCCGAGGTGATGATTTGAAGGACGGATTTCAATTTTTTTGGGTCAATTTATGGGTTTTCGCATGCGCTGAACACGATGAACTTATTTATTTTACGCTCCGTCCATTAGTTATCCGGTAAACTGGCAGAGGGCACTGCTTGAAGACAAGTAAAAATCGAAAATTTCACCGAAAATGCTGTCGCCTTTTTAAGAATTGTAATAGAAACATGCTATTATGTTGAGCTTTGGCATGATCTCGTTTTTTACTATACTTTTCCGCCGATGATTGCTTCGTTTATCGGCCATAAACCTCAAATTAACTGTAGGGTAATAGACAAATTCACCCTAATTTCACCGGAAATTATGTCGCGTTGATCATTTAAGGTCCCGAAATACCTTGTGCCGATAAAATTTGATATTTTCCAGGATACTCGGTACAAAGCCGTAGGTAATTTGGCAAGGACTTGAACCGGCATTGTACTTAATCGCCAAATATAGCGGCAAAATGGAGAAAATAGCTAAAATTTTCCCATTTTTATGTAAAATTCCTTAGTTTCCATCGGTTTTCCGGGGTCAAATTCGTAGTTCTGAATTTTCTGAACTGTGATTGGATGATAGTCAGCCTGACTATCAAGCCGTATTGATATCTGTACAACACCACAAGGAAAAATTTCCTAAAACTTGCCGTAAACGGGATATAGTTGAAACTTTGAAGACTGTACGTAATACTTTTTTTTTAGGTTTCAATATTCTATCGTGGTTAATCATTATTTTTGTATATTTTTATTATATGTTATTCTCGTTGAAATGTTATGTTTTATGTTCCACGATCATGGATTCTTTCAGCTTATCAACCAAATCACAGATTGTCTCTCAAGCAAGTGAAACTGAAATTACGAGTGTATTACATTTTTTTCAATTACGAGTATATTACATCATATTCAATTATATTACATCATTTTTTATTAAACGATCCAAGCACAGTTCAGACAATTCAGAATTATGAATTCGACCCCGGAAAACCGATGGAAACTAAGGAATTTTACATAAAAATGGGAAAATTTTAGCTATTTTCTCCATTTTGCCGCTATATTTGGCGATTAAGTACAATGCCGGTTCAAGTCCTTGCCAAATTACCTACGGCTTTGTACCGAGTATCCTGGAAAATATCAAATTTTATCGGCACAAGGTATTTCGGGACCTTAAATGATCAACGCGACATAATTTCCGGTGAAATTAGGGTGAATTTGTCTATTACCCTACAGTTAATTTGAGGTTTATGGCCGATAAACGAAGCAATCATCGGCGGAAAAGTATAGTAAAAAACGAGATCATGCCAAAGCTCAACATAATAGCATGTTTCTATTACAATTCTTAAAAAGGCGACAGCATTTTCGGTGAAATTTTCGATTTTTACTTGTCTTCAAGCAGTGCCCTCTGCCAGTTTACCGGATAACTAATGGACGGAGCGTAAAATAAATAAGTTCATCGTGTTCAGCGCATGCGAAAACCCATAAATTGACCCAAAAAAATTGAAATCCGTCCTTCAAATCATCACCTCGGCACCAATTTAGAGGTTGGTGTAGGATAGCGTTCGATAACTGACCAAAATCGACCCAGGTAAAGTGGTTAGGATTAATATTTTTTGCTAAAAATTTAGGAGGGTCATCCTGACATACCGAGGAAGCAGAAAAACAATGGGGACAAGAAATCCCAGAACTTTTTTTTCTTTCGAACCACTCTACTGTGCACGCATCGTTCGCAAACAGCTCTTGTGAACAGTCGCGAACATGGTGCATGAATTAAGCTTAGTGGCTTTAAATTGAAGTTAAAGAATTAAATTAAAGAAAGGAGTTAAGTTAGATTAAAGAATTAGAAAATTAAATTAAAGAAGTTAAGTATTAAATTTGAAGTTGACTTTAAATGTTCTAAAACAAACAAAAGTTTTATAAAAATGTAACAACTCCAAAAACGAACTATTTACGTCTATCTATAGCCAGTGACAAACTTTGAAGATTTATTTCCCCAAATCATTTCCTAGTTTGTTGACCTACATCTGTAAGGTCGGTTGGGATAGTGAGTGAATAGGCAATGTAGGTGGTAACCATCCCCAGGATTTTTATAAAACTTACGTGACTTACTTTTTTATAGGTGAGGGAATAGTACCAAAGACATCCTCGTAATCCAACATTGATGAGATCCGGAAGCACTAAGAATAGGATCCCCTTCTAATCTCTAAACTCCACATTGAAAAGGAGTTTTGAAAAACGGAGTATATGGCGTGCTAAATCTGCATTGTCTGTTGAAATACAAAAGGTAATCAGTTCTATCGTCCAAATACCTATATACGTATTCATCAACCAGAAGGATATCGACTGAACATGATTCATTCCTGCACCCAGTGATTCTGCATGACAATAGACGATGAAAATCTTTCGTCTGCCAACCATGAATACAGAACTTTTTACCAACAGATAAGTTTTAAAAGTTCACTCATTTGACCATGATTCATTCATGTAAGCAGTGATTCTGCATCACAATAGAAGACGAAAACCGCCCTTCTGCCTATTAAAAGTGATTGCCTTCATTCTGACAGACAAATTTCAAAATTTGACTTTTAGTGTTCAAAATTTGACTCATTTAACCATGATTCATTCTTCAACCAGTGATTCTCCAAGTTGCTAGATCGAGAGAAATATGTGTTTCATGAGCTCACTACAGAGAAACACGGTACCATCCTACCGAGTTGCTATCTAGCGTGTTGCTATTGTACTAGTAACGAATTGGAGCCATAACGGATGGAAGCAATGACGTATTTCACTATTGTGAAGAGAATTTGGGTTCTCGCTTCCATTATGTTGGAGCTGCCGAAATCTCCAGTTCCTCGTCTTACATTATCATTTCCCTTCGCATTACGAATTTCCGGTTCCTCCGTCAAATTCCTGAACGAAACCCGGGCCGTACTTTCCTCACTCGGGTATAGCCTGCGACAATAGATGTATAACCTCTTCTCCCGTCTAAGGCCTATTGTTCCTGATCAGAGAGAGCGACGAAAGTGAAGCTCCTGTTACGACACGCCTTTGTCTTGCTAATAGGGTCGCCCGGACGTCCTTTTGCCGAAGACATCGGGAGTGTCGCGTGCCGGTGATGAGCGCCTCTTGAGGAGTCTGTTTCCTTAACACCGTTCGAACGTGTCGCGTTGAGAGGCCGTGATCCGATTTCCGTATGGAAACAAGGGCACACTATTGTCGCTGTTTGGAGAAGCGTTCGTCTTCAGTGTCGAGAGTAGGTGAATGGAGACTAACAGTGATATCCTTTTAATGGTTGTGCCATTGATCAGGCTTACTCCAATGTTTCGAATGCATAATAAAATAGATCTTTGCCAAATCTCAATCACGCTTCAATTTCTAGAGAAACATTTCCATCATTGATGGTTATAGATCTCAGCAATAAGTTCCCTGAATGAACTTCTAATAAATATCTAGGTAGATTTTCTACTCCAGAACCTTCGTCCTTATGAGCCAAAAATCAGTTCCAGTCAATTCGACCCCGGGATTCCGCATAAACGGGAGATGGGCTTATTACGAATCTCAGAGACCTGGGAGTGGTTGCAACGGACTCAGCGCTGAAAAATACTTCGACTGTGACACCCCACATGTCCTATTGTCAAACGAGACATTTTTTTTTTTAAATCAATTTTTGGACTACTAAATTGTAAATTTGAGCCTAAAATTTTGGGGTTATCCAACGAACTTGACTTGTATTTTGCCAAGAAGGATTTTTCTGCGTTGGAACGAATTTTTTTCGCCGTATTTTACGGGAGTTTTCGCATGGAAATACACCCTATAAATAAATAACCTACTTTTAACATTTCAAATTCATATAAGTAGGCATTTTTCTTCGAAAATTCGCTATTACTTGCGGGCCACGAATTCGAACCAGAGACCTGCTCTGGAGTCATGGAGGACCTTGTCAGTAGGACTCTCAACACAATAGATCGAGTAGATTCGAACAAGTTGACCCTAAAACGACAGAACGTTGCCAACCGCATTTCTCGGCCTAAAGAAGCGCGGCCGCCCGGGGCAGGCTCCAGACACTTTTCACAAAGGAGGTCCAAACAGTGGCTTGGCTGGTTGGCTCTGTGGATTTTGGCTCGTCTACTGGCCCCCAGCCACATCGATCCGTTTGGATTTCCCCACACGAGGGTGAGATCGGAATGGCACGGAGCATTTCAGCCTGTTGGCTCCGTCGTGAATGGTCGGCTCTAGGTTGACACTGAGGCCAAAAACGTACGTAGTGAAATGTACTGGCTTGAAATGAACGCCCGAGGGCGTATTGATTTTTTGCAATTTTTTCGGTAATTCATAATAACCATTAAATTCAGAAGCGTGTTTTTACTATTAAAAAGGAGCACGATTTACTCCTGTTCTTCCCCACATAATTTCAGTCCGCCACGGGCAATGCTCTGGGCGGTGCAGTGCGTCAATAAACACCCGTAAACGGGAACGAATTCTCCGACTTTCCAACGAACTGCGTAACTCAACTCAATAATTACGGGAGTTGAGGGTAATGTCGTAGCGAGTGATGTATCGCGGTGGAAAACACACCCCGCGTCACCTCAAACTCCCAGTCCGTGCCCCGGTTAAACCCCGGTTAAAACGGCGGTTTAGGGTCGCTCGGATATTTACGATCGCCGAGATGAACGATCCACTGCCGTTCATTTTGATGCGGGTCTCCCTCATTCTTTGCCGCAACTTGTTTTTATTTTCGTAGCGGGGACGGGTGTACGTATATCCTTACATTCCTGTAATATTCCCACATGAATATGAAAACAATCACTTACATAACCTTCTAGTGGACATGAATAAATACACATACATTAGGTACTTTGCAGTGATAATAAAATAATGCATTCGTATTCAGTGCGTTAATATAATACTGACTCCAATAGACTCTTCGGGTAGAAAAGATGACATGAAATGCACAATAACATCCAATTTGGGTCAAGCCAATAGCCGGATCGCCGTCTCCTAGTACACTTCAATTCTTCGAGACTTCAAGGAGCGTCTCACTGCCAGTTGAAGTAAAAATAGTGAGTGAATGAATGCACTGTACTGCAGTAGGAGAAGGCGATCAGACTATTGGCTTGCCCCAAATTGGATTTGTTGCTTGCTATCTTTTGTATGCAGCTCGTCTTTTTGGTGGGATATCGCACATTTTTGTTTGTCTAGGAGAAAATGTAGTAATGTACAGGCTGAATGAAATTGCTATTTCATATTTACCCCCTCCCTTATAGCCCCCACTCCCCTCCACGACTTGGTCATAGAGGCTCGAATCTCTTAAAAGCACATCCGCGGAGCAAATGTAGCCTACGCTTCAATTTTCTTCAAAATGAGGGAAAGTGGATCTGATTGCTATTTCATATTAACCCCCTTCCCTACAACTTTCCCACCACTTTGTAGCTGGTTCCGAACCTAAAATGACACTTTGCCAAGTCAAATGTAGCCTGCATTTCAAATTTCATCAAAATTGCCTGAGGGGGACTGCTGGAAGTGAGAGGTTGAAACGAGAGAATAAAAAACAAGAAAATGGAGAAAGTTCGAAAAATACATTTTGACGCCTCATTTTAGCCTATATGGTATTGATCTACCGTTACATATTTGGCATCGGGTGACTTAGAGGGCCCAGGATATGAAAAGAAAATCAAGTTTGAGCCGACAGAATGAGATTGGGAGGGAGCCAATTTTGGACCGAAGTTATACATCGTTACTTGTTTTGGCGTGTCTTTTTCAGTGTCGGTTATTCGGTTTTCTGAAAGCATGTCTAGATGAAACTACAAGAATATTAAAAAATAAAACATTAAATGTTATTTATCTATGAGTACGTAAATACTTCATTTTATTTTATCAACCTCCATTCAGAATGTGCCTACAAATTTTTCAATATACTTCGAATTTGATTTACCAGAAAACGTTCATAGATCAGCTCTTGTTACATTTAGACTGACTAGTGACGTATAGGTGGTTCATGTCATTAGCTTGGTTGGGGTAGGTAATACGTAGTGTTGGAATAATTTGTCATGGACCCCTTTCAATAATTCATCTGTAGAGTAGTGAACGTAGTAGAAGGGCTATCTAACACAGAATTATCAAAACTTTGAGTATTTGCTTGCAATTTTTTGTTCACATATTACTACTGACGATTATTTGATTTTTATAGAACTAGGTACTTTAGTAGGTATTTTGAAATCTTAAACAACTAATCTGGAGGAGAAGTTAAATTTTTGCTCTGGGTCGACTACCAAGGAATATTATTGGAAATAATTAACCAAATTTATGTCAACTAAGTGTGCAGCTATGTATTCTTTGGATTTGAGGTTAGTGATGGAACTATGTGGAATGCGACAGCGCTTCTAGCGGAGAAGCATATTAATTCGAAGCCTGAGCACCGACGAGTGCTATCTGTATCAAGACGGCAGTAGCTTAAATCGAACTCCAAAATTCCGAAACTACTGTTCACTTTTATTGACATTTTATGTTTTTTCTATGGCACATAAACTAAAAAGACGTCACGGAAATTGCTCACGAAAATATTCTGATGATTTCCGCTTACAACCGAGTCGTTGCTAGGGAAATGGTACTTCGTTGTTTTTCATCCCACAAAATTCGTTGACCATTCGTTCGAAAGCTCTCGATTCATCCAACCATATTATGTTAACTACTGCGAAGTGCGTGGCCAACAAGCTGAGTTATGATCATGGTTATTTGAATAATTGTGTTCACTCAGGTGATCATTCTCAATAATTGATATTGTGAACATGATTGCAACCGCTTGTTAAATTCTGATGACAAAAGTCTGCAACTAAAGAGATAAAAATTCCCAACGTGTTGCAGACTCGTATGCAAGCGTTTTTATTTTTGTAAAACAAGCTTTACCTAACGAAATATTTGCGAATTTCCTAACATTAAACTCAATCCCATTTCATTATGCCGATGACAGCCGCTGAACGTATGCAAAGATATCGTAATAAAAAGAAAGGTTGTATTTTTTAATTAAAATTTCATAAATTTAGAACAACATGGAAGTGGTAGAGAATTCCATAGACTACATGCATTTTCGCATATATTAATAACCTGATGCATAAAATCTTTCACCAACTCTGGATTCTATAGCCTCGTACTGGTAACGTATCATTGATTAGTTTCCTCTTCAGGAAAACGATCGTAGATAGATATCAGTGCCGATCGAGAGGTACCGTGCTGCGTCTGACGGAGATCGTGATTGAGTGAGTCAGCTTCGACTACGATTCGGCCTCTGATTGCAAAATCCTTTGATGGCGTTGGAGCCCGTTTTATCGACGTCTTTTATAGTCCACTTTGCGAAGAACAGCGATCCAATTATGCTCGCACGCCGCTCTTGACGATATTTTCAGTTTCGATGGTTCCATCATAACGTCGAATGTAGGGATTTGTTGAGTTGTAGCTCCCTAACTGACGACTGCAGGGTAGTTGTTGAAACGTATTCATGCGGAACATTAGGAGACGATTTGTATATATATATATAGTTGAGGTAGATAATGACCAGGCTAGTCGATGTTTTTGAATGGTTTTTTTATTGTCCTGCGGCGTTCCGGTCCTCGAGCAGGACTCTATACAAGCAGATTGAAATATTCATAAGTTGAAATAAGTATCTATACATTACAGTTTTTTGAGAATATAGTATAGAGAATATATTGTTGACAAAGCTATTGGTGGTGCTTACAATAGTTTTCCATCAGTAGATAGTAATGTAGTAGATTTCACAGATTGTTGCTGATAAACTACTTTTAACTATGACAATTATATTGATCATAATTGATAAGGATGGATGTTGGAGATGGTGGTGGATACATTTTTGAACAGATTGTGTAAGTGGATCTATGGAACTTACAGCATGGAATAGATGGTGGTAGATGATCAGTTAGGTGTAGGTCTACCACCATCTATTCCATGCTGTAAATTCCATAGATACACGTACGCAATCTGTTTAAGAATGTACCCACCACCAACTCCTACACGCATCCTTATCAATTTTGATCAATAGTATCATAGTTAAAAGTAGTTTATCAGCAACAAACTGTGAAATCTACTACATTAGTATCTACTAATGAAGAACTATTACAAGTACCACCAATAGAGGTTAACAATACATTCTCTATACTACATTCTCAAAAAACTGTAATGTATAGATACTTACTTCAACTTATGAATTTTTCCTGTATAGGTTGTTCAATCTGCATGAATAGGGTCCTGCTCCAGAACCGAAACGTCGCGGGACAAGGAAAAACAATTCAAAAACATCGACTAGACTGGTCAGTATCTACTTCAACTGTACAATTACCACTAGTCAGAATCTCACCACTATATATATATATCTTTTGGCATAGATTTGCAGTGAAAATCATAACACAAATAAAGAATGGTTTTAAGAAAACTTATACAATTATTTGTATTTCAGCGTCTCTTTGTCAAAATGAAGAGTAGAGTGATAACCTTTCTTGGCGCTCTGCGTATTAGCGGACTTGGAGTGGAGGCGTTCGCTTGTTTTTTAATGCGCATGGATGAGGTGCATGGATGATGATAAGAGAGGGTATGGAACGGAGGAACAATGGATGGCTGATGTAATGAGAGGTGAGGTGCGGATGAGTAAAGCACTTTGATGGGACTATGGGACACGTAAATTATGCTATGGCACTATCAAATGGGAATTAGTGGTGATGATAGATAAGATAGAGATGATTACAAAAGAGAAGAGTGGATAAAAAAATTGGTAATTAAGGCATATAAATTAATGAATTTTAGAATAGGGAAAATAAAAATAAAAATAAATCATTGTAAAAATAAATTAATCAGTAAATAAATATGAGGTTTGTACACACACACACACACACTTTTTTTTTTTTTTTTTTTTTTAGAAATCTCCCCTCAAAGACGGAGGGGGCACGCCATTAAATTGAAAAATAAACAAATAAAATAAAAAAGTGGGGAGGAAGCCCAGGTTTACCCGACGCCGGCTCTAGGGATAAGGGAAGTTGTAGGACGAGGAGGAAGAATGGGATGAAAGGAAGTGCCCCTATAAAAAGACCACCAGTTCAAGTAAGAACCGCTCAGGACGCGGGTGGTGATACCACGGAGTACTCCTGCGGAGATGCCCAACTCGAGTAACTCCGTGGCGCTTTTCCCGCACCACACCCCGCGCCATGACACGGTCGCGGCAATGACCTTGATGTTATTAGGTGCCACTAATTTTAGCTCAGATATCGCTTGGTGCAGATCATTTCTATCATATTTACTTTTCTTAGCCCGCCAGGTCTGCTCCATGTCCACGCTGCCACTGACAACCTGGACATCCTGGATTATGGCAGACCCATCGGGCTTGATCGCAACGATATCTGGCTTCTTGCCCCGGTCACTCGGCATGTGGTATAGTCTCTCCCTTTCGACATCCCAACCGCTAGATGATAAAGCACCTGCTATCTGCTTGGCAACCGCATCGTGACGTAAAATGCGGCCACCGTGAGTACGAGGACACTGCTGCACTACATGATATAGATTCTCATTTTTACCCCGACAGGCACGGCAAAGGGTGTCAACTGTCCCGCGACTACTCCTCGAACACCTCACCGAGGTGGCTAGTGTAGCCACCCGGACGGCGTGAAACTGGCGATAGTCGCGGGCCCCAATGCCCTCTGAAGCCCATTCCACCCACTGGGTAGAAATGGGGGATTCAGAGCACTGTCGGAGTTCTTTACCATCTACTGACTCAGGCAGCGCAGCAGCGAACTCAGCAGATGAGCTGGGTTTTGGAGCAGTTGGTGTTGCTCGATCGCACCACACCAACTGCTGCCGGACAAAGTCCAGGTCAGCAGCAGTGCGAGCGACCTCCCAGCTCGAGCCCCTAAGGGCAAGCAGGCGCTGGCGGCGTAAAGATGGGATGCTGGCAGAAAGAGAGACAATACCGAGCCCACCGGCCTTGACCGGTGCGTGGATGTAAGCACTTGGGACACCAGGTGGAAAGCCTAGCCAAGAGCGCACAGCAGAGCGAACTTCACGATCTAACTCAAGCAGCCTCCCCGCAGTAAGCCTGCCAAAGACTAACCCATAGGTAAGCTTTGGCAGTAAGTACGTGCGAAGGAGGCGCAGCTTCTGCTGTGGCTTCAATCACACACACACACACACACATTTTTTTTTTTTTTTTTTTTTTTTTTTTTTTTACAAAACTCCCCTCAAAGGCGGATGGGTCACACCATTAAATCGAAAAATAAACAAATAAAATAAAAAGTGGGGAGGACGCCCAGGTTTACCCGACGCCGGCTCTAGGGATAAGGGAAGTTGCAGGACGAGGAGGAAGAATGGGATGAAAGGAAGTGCCCCTATAAAATGACCACCAGTTCAAGTAAGAACCCCTCAGGACGCGGGTGGTGATACCACGAAGCACTCCTGCCGAGATGCCCAACTCGAATAACTCCGTGGCGCTTTTCCCGCACCACACCCCGCGCCATGACACGGTCGCGGCAATGACCTTGATGTTATTAGGTGCCACTCCTTTTAGCTCAGATATCGCTTGGCGCAGATCATTTCTATCATATTTACTTTTCTTAGCCCGCCAGGTCTGCTCCATGTCCACGCTGCCACTGACAACCTGGACATCCAGGATTATGGCAGACCCATCGGGCTTGATCGCAACGATATCTGGCTTCTTGCCCCGGTCACTCGGCATGTGGTATAGTCTCTCCCTTTCGACATCCCAACCGCTAGATGACAAAGCACCTGCTATCTGCTTGGCAACCGCATCGTGACGTAAAATGCGGCCACCGTGAGTACGAGGACACTGCTGCACTACATGATATAGATTCTCATTTTTACCCCGACAGGCACGGCAAAGGGTGTCAACTATCCCGCGACTACTCCTCGAACACCTCACCGAGGTGGCTAGTGTAGCCACCCGGACGGCGTGAAAATGGCGATAGTCGCGGGCCCCAATGCCCTCTGAAGCCCATTCCACCCACTGGGTAGAAATGGGGGATTCAGAGCACTGTCGGAGTTCTTTACCATCTACTGACTCATGCAGTGCAGCAGCAAACTCAGCAGATGAGCTGGGTTTTGGAGCAGTTGGTGTTGCTCGATCGCACCACAACAACTGCTGCCGGACAAAGTCCAGGTCAGCAGCAGTGCGGGCGACCTCCCAGCTCGAGCCCCTAAGGGCAAGCAGGCGCTGGCGGCGTAAAGATGGGATGCTGGCAGAAAGAGAGACAATACCGAGCCCACCGGCCTTGACCGGTGCGTGGATGTAAGCACTTGGGACACCAGGTGGAAAGCCTAGCCAAGAGCGCACAGCAGAGCGAACTTCACGATCTAACTCAAGCAGCCTCCCCGCAGTAAGCCTGCCAAAGACTAACCCATAGGTAAGCTTTGGCAGTAAGTACGTGCGAAGGAGGCGCAGCTTCTGCTGTGGCTTCAATGGAGCCTTGGTGACACGAGCTAATGCTCCACCAAGGTCCACACGGCTTGCGGCTATAGTGGCCACACCCATGAAGTCGACCCCAAGGTACCGCCAGACCTCCAACACGGATCGGGCAGGGATGGAAGTTTGTCCTAAGACAAAACACTCCTCATCCACTACCTTCACCTGATGCTGGCGACCAGACGGGACCAAGGAGACCGACCCACACTTAGCTGGGTTGACCACCAAACCACACCTGGCTAGCTGCTCAGCAAATGCGTTGAGGGAGATCTGCAAGCCCTCACGGGTTTCTGCGAGTAGGATGACATCATCAGCAAAAGCCAATGCACCTACTCGCACCCCAGGGGCGAGATCAAACCCTATTTCAGCTGGCAGCTTACCCAAGGCCGTATCCACGACCAGGTTGAAGAGGAGTGGCGACAGAGGATCCCCCTGGCGTACCCCGCGCCCAATAACAACATCCCCTGACATCTCACCTCGTGCCTCGAGGACCGTCACGCCTTCGTGGTACAGACAGGCAACATACTCAATTAAACGAGCAGGTGCCCCTACACCACGAAGACAATCGGTCAGGGCCAAGTGGCTAACTGTATCAAAGGCCTTAGCGACGTCCAGAGCGGCAAGATGGAGCTGCCGTTTCTTGATACGGGCCAGCGAAATGACAGTTTGGAGAACTGTTAGATTCTCCGCTGTGCCATCCGCTGGCCGAAATGCTCTCTGGACGTCACCTATGACACCAGCCACTTGGAGGCGAGATGCCAGAACCTTTTGGAAGTGGCGGAAGACCACCGACGAAATAGAAATTGGACGGTAGCCTCCAGGCCCACTTCCCCCTTTCTTTGGGATGAAAATTGTGCGGGCACGCACAACACACACACACACACACACACACACACACACACACACACACACACACACACACACACACACACACACACACACACACACACGCACACACACACACACACACACACACATGCATACACATATACATTCAAACACACACATACACACACACACACAGATATATATATATATGTATATATATATAAAACCATACACATACAATATATGTATAAAAATACATATATAAACATATACATATAATGAACGTTAATGAATATCAAATGTATAAACTACCATAACTCTGTACTGACGATTTGGCTGAGCTGTAGCCTGTAGGTATATATATATATATATATATATATATATATATGGTGTAGTTTCACTTTATCTTTTCGCTGCATTCCGTAGATATCTTGTAACACAAGATAAATATGAACTTCAGAATTACTTGATTTATTAGTTTAGTGATACTTTATGTATTCTAGTAGGCTGAGTAAAGAGAGCGGGAGAAAAGATTTTCTCGGCTAAAGATTAGGTACATAGTTTGAGACTTGCAAAATGTAGTGCGCATAATCACCTAAATCATCAAGTAGTACCTGGGTAACTCGATTTTCTTCACACTTCATGCTCAGGGCTTGCTCCTGTCCACTTAGTCGTGAACTTGACGCCCAGTGGTTATTCCTCTTTGGGCAACGTTCAAGCAAAGCCCACGATACTCAGGCCATAAGGCTGTTCACAAGAAAAGCGTTTCAGAAATGGACAAATCCAGAACCGGGTCCGATAGATTTCTCTGTTTATACAAAAAACGACCAGTATCGTCATTAAAACACACATATATTGGTGTTGAATTCGCTCGTTCAAAATCGAGTTATCCCTGAAAAGGAGAAGTCATACGCATGAAAGGAAAAAAATTAAATCTCTAAGGTTTACAAACGAATTATCAGCCTGACCGGATCCTAACACTAAAAAAACAAGATAAATAAAATAAGTCATAAATAATAACAAACTTCCAAAGTATATTTGGCTTAAATTTTATGTATCAATGGCATGACAGAACTCTCAAGTTCCCCAATTTAGTAGCCACATATATATGCCCACATAAATATAAATAGTTCATGATATGTAATATGTAAAAATACCTAGTTTGCAACTTTTTTGCTTTGATTTATTTCCTACTCTGATTCAAGCAATGACGAGGTGTGTTTATATTTTTTTTATTCCTGCAGTCGTTCTTACACAAATTTTTTAAATTCCTGACCACTTTCAAACTCTTCAGTTCTCAATTTATAGAGAAATTAGCTGTTTACCAACGTTTTATAACTGCTGTTGATAGTTTCAAATGGGCAAATAGGTGCATAGAATTAGCTACCCATTCTGTTATTATTTTTCAAAACTAAACACCTATCGACGTACTAACTGAAATCGAGCGAAGGCAAAACTGACGAAGGCAAAGCAAAATGGTACAGAAGAAGAAAACAGTATTTCACGTTTCCTCGAGACTAAAATCTAAGGGGAAGATATGTTCAAACCCTTCAGAGAAAGCATTTAATATTAGAGCTTAAATACAATAACAAACATATCTGCAACCTCTTGGGAGTGTTATATAATTCCCAAGCAAGCAGTCCCTGCAACTGGGACTGGACACTTTTTTTTAGGTATTGCATCACTCATATTGTCTAAACAATACTTGGTATTATTGATCTAAAGCTATCTACGCTCGTAGTACATGAGCAATAAAGCTTTGAGTTGTCTAAAAGTTGGCAAATCCTGCAAATTTGTCCCTGAGGAGATGAAACAGCTTCAATCCTTTGTTTCCCCTGAGAGGTATCGTCATCATTATCGTCATGTTTTCATCTTATTGTTGTATATGTTGATGTAGGTATATGTAGATGTAGATGTATAGGAAAACTTTCAGGGTGGGGTTATTTTGGGCCCTAAGCACGGAAGCCTGGTGACTTATTGTACTTTTCTGAGAGTTTTGCGTTTAATCAAAGAGATTCAGCCCTCTGGTGAGGGATGTGAATCCTTTGATTGATTGTTCGCTTCGAATGTTGATGTATATTCTTACATATAATTTGCCCCTAGGGTACTCAGTGCATTCTGGGTTTAGAACTTTCTATTTCTGAAGAGGGTCCGTGGCCATGGACTGAAACTGGTACTTGAATAAACTGACGATCCCTTACAGGGAAAAGAAAGGGTTCAAGCTGTTATATCCTCATCCTACACCCCTGCAGGGACAAATTCGCACGATTTGCATCTTTTGGTCAACTCCAAGCTTTATCGTTCATGTATTTGATAGCTTTAAATCAATATTACCGAGTACGTCAAGAATTGTGTATAGACAATATGAATGAAACCACACCTAAAGAAAGTGTCCAGTCAAATTTGGAGGAACTGCTTGCTTGGAATAGTATAACACTCCCAGAAAATTTGCAGATATGTTTGGTTATTGTATACAAGCTCTTGCTACAAGCTCTTGCTACAAGGTGATGTTAACTGTTAGCCAATTATCTGCATAGTAAGTTATACATCAAGTAATACAGCTTTGAGAAATTTTACTGCGTTTTCTGTATATCATGGAAATCGAACGAGTTCGGAGACTCCGTACGGGGTTTTCGTAAACAGTCTGGCCTCCTCACCGTGGGCTTAGATCCAAGACGCTGTTCACGACTGATAATTTTTCTTTATCTGCGCTCCAGGGAAATGCCGCCTTTGCAACGCGCGGGCACTAAAACTTCAACTCTTCGTTCGGAAGAGACGCGAGCGATATTATCTTTTACGGTCGCTAAGTATAGTTTTTGAGCCGTCCGTGCCAATGCGTAATGAAGTGCGCCCTTGCGATTTCGGAGCCACCGAGACCGTTCAACTCGTTTGAGGCTTTTTCTTCCCGGCGTGCAGAACTTGCCAATCGGCGAAAGTCAACTCCCGAGTCATTTCGAAAACTCAAAACATACGCACGGGTATCATATAGTTTTTGTCATACCCCAGTTACTGACCAGTGACTTCACAAGTGGCGAGGAAAAAGCGGTGAAAGTTTATTTTCTTGAAACCTTAACGAATAAATCTTCGGAGCGCGACGGATAAGGATAATTGTTATATTTATTCAGTTTCAAAGCCATCAACTTGGCCTTACACGCAATTCACCACATTGATGAAAAGCTAAAAAGTTTTTACTGTTCCCAACAACTGCTAGTCGTTTGTCAGGGAGAATATTAGAAATCAGATAAAGTTTAGAATTACAATTCTTGAGGGAAGGATTTTACCTTAATTCATACACAGAAGATGCTAGCGATCCGAATGCGTTGATATCCGGAGGAAGCCATCTAGCAACAAACTAATGCAATCCATGGAAATAAGAAAGCTGAAGATTGACAAACTTATGCGTGTTATTTATAAAGACTAATCGTTGCTCTTGCTTGAAGATCACATGACAAAAACTACAACTTCCAATTTCAATTATATTGGATAAAAAATGAAACTGGAGAAAAAAAAAACGTATTTATACTTTTTGGAGTTGATAGTTGATGACGAGTTTTTAGGAACAGCTGGACCCAAAACACGACGTTTGATCCAAGTTTTACAAACTTTGGTTCAAGTAAGTAGTTTTGGAAAAAAGCGCTGGACGGTAGACGGCAGATTTTTTCATTCAATTAGTTTTTTGATTCTACGCATCTACAAATGTAAACCGATACGGTTTGTGTAAACCGATTATAATATGTTAAATTGCATCAAAAATTGAACAATATCAGTAGAAAGGAATTTTTAAAAACCAATTTTGTGGCAAAAAAATCTCACACTAAATAAAATTCGGTAATTCAATTCTTTTTTATTTTTAGGTTTTTTTGCAGTTTTTTTAATAGATTTTTTAGCAAATATAAATGAAATTCAAGTACATTTTTCAGCATAATTTTGTGCAACAATTTTTTTTATGTTCTAGTTTTTTGTTCATAATGTTTTTTCAACTGAAACTCTGCAGAAATGATGAATTTAACGGTTTTTGGACGTTTATAGCCATTATTAATTATTTTTGAAGTATATTTTTTGAAATTTGACCAATTTAATGGAACTCAATCATATGTATAGGATATAGATTTTAGGTATCGATCGTCCAGTAATTTCACGAATCCGAAAAGCGTTTATTCAAAATTTACCCAATTTTAAGCAACTTCTAATTCATCTTCCTTAACGGTTTTCCGCAAGGAAGGTTTTATCTAGTCGTTGTTTCGTTTCAAGACTGGAGACAATTCTTCCCTCCGCACGTGTTAATGGCATCTTCCATTCTACTGCAGATAACGTGTCAAGTGTTCACTTGTAAATCGGTAGACCATTCAATTTGAGGAGAAAACATACGCTACTGGAAGGATCGTGTTTCCATGACAAAGAAAACTTCTAGATGATAAACCTTTCCAATTAACTGGAGAACGGTACAAGGTGTCTTAAGGCGCCACTGAGATGGATGAATATTGTGATTTGGGAGGTTGTAATAGGCCGCACCTAGAATAAAATCATGAATAACAGTATTCAATTAATTTGGCCTCCAAGTGTACCTATAATAGCTGAAGCTTTGTTCTCACATGAATGAATGAATGAAAAACGTGATTTATTTATCTCTTCTCTGTCACTTTTATAAGAATGAAACTCTGTAGGTATGTCTGTGTCGCTTTCACGGCCAAATGGCTGAGTGGCGGGAGTCTGCGATTGGGGGGATCTTCTTGGATTTCTCCCGGTCAGACTATAGGCTATTTGAAAATTTTCTAATCCCATCCGAACCATGGGCTGGAGGGCGGGAGGGGGGGGGGGGGGTAGGAGCTCGTTTTAATGCCGTTCTGTTCGACTTCCCCTACCCAACTAAACGGCCGTCGAAAATTCCGGAAAAATACCGGTTTCGTAGGTTTTTGTACGAGGAAGACGACGGCACGATCGGATTGCGAATAAAGTATCGGGAAATCCCACTCACGCGAACAGCTACAGGATCAATTAGATTCGTGAAGAGGTAAGCGCTATCTTACTAAAATTTAACGATTAAAGGGACTAATTGAAGCGATTAAGTAAACGATTTAAGAGACACTTTCCATAATGTAGTTTTAAGTCAAGAATCTTAAAATATAGGTACTTATTTTGTCACCTACATGGGGCAGTAATACTACAAGCAGCAATACTTCCTAGTAAAAAACAATCATAAGATGGTTTTGAATATATTTTTTCCTCATGAAGTAGGAGACTTCTAAAGATATTGAGCTAAATGATTCTCCCTAAACCATGAACACATACAATCTTTTCTTGGGTGAAGTGACGGATCTGAATATTATTTAGGTCGGACAACGATAACTTCTCTCCGATGAATCACTGTTCTTGAGCTGAATCGTTTCGCTGGAAATAACCTTATCTTCGACGAGCTAGAATGTTTGACACGGTTGCTTTGATAGTTGTGGGCTGGGACACACATTCTCGACTCGGTCTCAATGATTATGGATCGAAGATCGTCAACAGGACAGTATAGCTGTCAGTGCTGCCAACCCGTTCCAGCAAAAAATTCCCCAAATTTAAGTTGCCGTTAAAAACGATTTTGGACACAATATTTATCACAAATTGAATTATTAAGTAGGTAATAAAAGGTCATATAAGAAGGAAAACAATGTGAAAGAAATTAAAGAGCGGAATATTGCAAAAACAGGAGAAACTCCGTTACCAACAGTAGGCGGGTACTTATGGTGAATCGTGCTGTCAATAAAAGAAAATTTTGATGGGTAACTTGCACACGAGTAATAAATTTGAATAGGTTAACATCAACATAACATGGATCGCCAAAAAAATGTAAACCAACAAGTATGACTAGTAAGTAAAACAGGAAAAATACTAGAAGGTACACCCCCTATACATGATGTAGAAAGATGCAATTATTTTTCCTCCAAAATTTTGGAGAAAATAATTTTTCTTGGGGTTCAAACTCCTTCCCTTTCCTACATCTTCACTAACTCTCGTCTGATTCAGTTTGGCAAACTGATGTTCGTGTCTGACACTGTCCGTTTGTGTCATTTGTGTTGTTCTGAGAACGATCTAGTGGAGGGATCATCTTTATATTTGTATTTACGGTGAAATTCACCTTTGATTCATATGTAAGGCAGTAAAAAAATAATGGAAATCAAGTATTGTCAGTGAAGGTCAGAAATCCCCTCCCTCACTTCTTCCCCCTAGTGCTCTGAGAGTCCTTAAAAATCCCCCGCGTTGGCAGCACTGATAGCTGTACTTAGCATACGTTGAACATCAGCAGACACTAAGTACTTAATGATAGTATTTTTGTTTGAGTTTCTCATTTAGAGACAACTTTTCTAAACCAATTTACCATAGAAAGAAACCCGAAACATGACATTATGATGAAGTCATCAAGTGAAGCCTCCATCAAAAAACCAATGTTTGCTGAAGAGGTGGCACAATCTGCGCTCAATGCTTATCCAACAGATGAATTAATTAACATTAAAATTAGAATTTTTTAGTATTATTGTGCAACAAACCTCGGAAGTTTAAATTGAAAAGGAGGAATAGAGGGGGTATAGCCCAAAAACTGGAATTTTCCACAAATTTTTGTTGACGTCACCAGGGCTACGATTCTCAACCGATTTTCGTTATTCTTATTTGGTTCGATTTCAATTTTAATCTAGTTGTGGAACATTTTTTTGTGGGAATTCCGGATTGGGTCTCGGGGTGGGGGGTGGAGGGGATAATTTCCGATTCTTCCAAGCGCTACCCAAGTTACAAATCTTGATCGATTTTCGTTATTCTTATTTTGTTCCATTACGAATTCGATATATAGTTTTGAAACGTATTTCAGAAGTTTCAAATTCCATCAAGAGAGGAGGAGGAGGAATACTGATAAATCATGGTGTCTTAACGATTCTCGTCCGAATTTCGTGATTCTCCATTTGTTCAATTATGAATTCGGTCTAGTTTTGGATCATGTATAGATCGGTCTCAAATTTCATTATGGAATTGGGTGAAGGGGTAGGAGGGTAATAGTAATAAATCATGATGTTTTAACTAATCTCGTCAGATTTTCGTGATTATTTTATACACGTACACCTAATTCTTTTTTTTCTTACCACCAAATCGTTGCAACGGAACTGAATCTTATGCATTTAGCACCCTACAAAAATCGTTCGTCAGTCGTTGGAAAGCTCTCGATTTACCTAACCGTATTATATTATCCACGACGCAGTGCGTGGCCAACAATCTGAGGTATGAGCGTGGTTGTACGAATAATTTATTGTTTACATACAGGTGGTCCTTCTCAAATAATTTCGTAAACATAATTGCAACCACTATTAGACTGGAAAGAAACTTGGAAGTTGAAATTTTATAGGGAGACTCTCGGGGACATTAAGAGACGATTGTGAAATTCTCTCAAAGAGAAAAGGGTGAAAGTTGGGGGAGTGAACGATTAAAATGTCTCTATGTCTTGCAGTCTTGCAAGATTTTGACATTTTCTAACTACAGTGAAACTTGGATAATTCGAACCTCAAGGGACCAGTCAAAAACTTCAAATTAACCAAAAATTCGAATTAAAGAAGTTTTTAATAAATTATATTGTAACAAACTGCAGTACGAAGTAAAGTACATACAGTACCATTGAATACTGTATTGACCGACAGAATATTGAACAATATATATATATATATATATATATATATATATATATATATATATATATATATATAGACACCTGGAATGGTACTGTATTTAACTGCAAAGATAAAAAAAGTCCAGTCTTGCAGCATGACCCCATGAGCGAATTTTTGAAGAAATCTTCGACATTTCAGTCGCTATTGATCGTGTAGAGAAATTTTAGTTTATGATTTAGACAGGTATACTTCCATAAGAGTAGTTCAATCTGAATTTGGACAATGTTTCATGCAAATATTACCGATTTTTACAACTAGCGAACGGCATTATTTCGATTTTTGACTGATTTTTCAACTTTGAAATTTTCAAAAACTTGATACATATTCTTATATTAAATTTCACGCTGATTCCGAATGTACCACATGTTAGTATGCTGACAAAATTATTTCGCACAACAAATCGCAAAAAACAGGCTATTTTGAAATTTTTGACCCTACATTTTTGAAAATTTCAACCCGAAGATGTAATCCGATCATGCTGGCCAACGAACTTGAACTTTCGTTTTGTGTCCTTAACATTTTAAAATTTGTTGGAAGTTTCTAGCATAATTCTACGGACAGTTATCGTCTGAAACGACACATACCTACATATATACATACATACATAAAAAAATGCGTTAAACTTCAGAATATGATTTAGGATAGCTTGAAACGGATTTCTGCAAAAAAAAATTCTCACTAATGCACATTCTACAAATTTTGAGGCGAGAGCAATAGCTTAATTTTCTTCAAAAATTCGCTAAAGCAATCTATTGTTTTTCAAAAAAGGATGATATTTTGGCCTTGTTTCCTTGAGTTGTTTCTCGGTCATTATAAAAGATTCCAACGCATTCAAAGAGTTGAAGTATGAATCATTTACATTAATTCGGCTTTCAAAAAACCGTCCAAGTTCTTGTACGTGATTCATGGCGTCAGCTGCACTCGGCACCGGTACTTCTTCTGCCGGTCGATGGGCGAGAAGGGAAGGGGAGTTATCAGACTGTACGATGGCACTGACTTGCGTGCATTTGGACTAACGCAAACCTTTTGCTGAATATAGTTACTAAAACGTATTTCTTGACAAATTTACAATTATTTTGAGTCGCAGCTCAAAATTTATACCTTAATTAGCACGCCAAAAATTCGAATTATCCAAAATAAAATTCGGATTATCCACGATTTTTGAGCATTGTTTACATACAAAATGCTAGGGACCGAGAGAAATATTCGAATTAAAGAAGATCGAATTATCCAGGTTCCACAGTATCAACCGAATCCATAAAAGGTTTAGTCTTTGAATTATGAATTAAGCCTAGTTTTGGATTATTTTTCAGATTTTAAATTTTCATGCTGGAAGTTTTATCAAGGAAATTTACTGTGGGTGGAGAGGTTTTAGGAGGGGGGGGGGGGATTATATAAAATCCTTTAAAAGGATGACACTGTAATGCATGCATTACTTACCAATATGTATATGTTTAATCCATAGGTAAATAAGAGCTTTTCAATTTCGGGTCTTCTATGCCACCCAGTACAAATGGAACTGCATTATCAGTTATACACCGACCTCTTCTGTGTGATAATTTACTGCTCTCAAGAAGACTCTTCCCAATAGAACCAACGAGAAAGCTTTATCTGACGAACGAGAATGTTTTACATCTTTGCCTCGACAGCCACGACATACCTCGAGGCCTCCTGGAAACACTTGGACACTAACGGTCTTCATTTATCCCCTTTCAACGACCCCTGAAAACGGGTCCGCCGCAATAAATAATTGAGTCGGATATCGGTTTTAGTCCTCTTACTAATCATATATATCTGAAACTCCTTCGAAGGAAAAAGAGAATGGGGTCGAAGTCTTCAAGTCCTGCGGAGTTTCACCTTAGATAGCCTTTAGTGGTATTGCCTGGGCAATAAATCTTTGGGCTTTTTTCTCGATTTTTTTCTTTCTGCTAACCACTAGGTTTATTTACCCGTTTACGTGAAAAGAATGTCGCACAAACCAAGTCGCTATTCGCGCGGTGAACGCATCGTGTCCAACCTCCTCACGTCTTTCCAAAGAAAACGCGATCCAATAATGCTGATCTCACTTCTTCGATTTCTTTATGAAGTAATAAATATTATAGGACACTTGACAATGTTGTTGCCTTTACTTTCTCCCCCGTTTGAGATCATCTCTTACTTAATTACTCAAGAATTAGATGCTGTGAATAAGATAATTAAAAAAATTAATAAATGAACCTCATTTAACCAATATAAAACTGTTGATGTTTAATTATGAAAAATTCAATTGGGTTAATGGTGTTAAATAATGAATGAAAGTTCGCAGAAGCATTCCCAACTTTCAGTAACATTTCGCGTGAAATATCAAGCAACGTTTCTTTATTTGAATAGTTCAAATTAAAACAAGACTTTACTGATTAATAACTTAACTAATTGATTAGGTAATTAATCTCCAACTTTTCTCCCATGCAACTGCGGCTTCTTCAGGGAGAAAAAATTAAAAATATCAAATTCAAGATTTGTAAAATATCCACTTATTGCTTTCGTTTTGTGATTAAAAATCGAATTTAAAGTTACCAGTAACGTTTGGGCTACCATATGACGAATTTATATCCAAATGGGCTTAGTAGTGCCTTGTATGAAGCAGCAATCAGAGATACTCGGATGACCAAGCCAGGGGACTCCACAACCACCACTTGAAAGAGGCGGGAAAAGACATCTGCAGAGTAGAAGCATTCTCCCGGTTGCGACGGAAACCGTCACACAACTCAAAAGGTGTACTATTTCACGGCAGATATTTCAAATATGTATATCAAATGTTCAAGAATGGAGGAAGTAGCTGAAATCACGTGTTTTCCGCATACCACCGTTAAATTACTCAATAATTTTAGCTTAATAATTTTACCTCTCTCCTCCAAAATGCCATTGAGGCGGTTGAAATCGCATTAATCCTCATTTAATCAAAGTTAATTGATCTCTTCGTGCGGGATATACGTAAATCGTTTGCAAATGATATAATTTTAAAGTTGCCAAAACTTTGGAATAGTTCATGTTTTGAAATGTTGATGCCATTATAATAGCTTTATCGAATGTTTCATTTAAAAAACATTAGGCGGAGCACTTCAGTCATAAACGCATTATATATTACTTATAGAATTTAAATAACAGATGATCTATTGACTTAATGCTCCTCCCACGTTTTCTTATACGTGAAGGGAGCCTTCTTGGAATTCTTCTCTTCTCCTCTAATATAATTTTTTTAAGCAGATTGTCTTCATTCGCCTCCAGATAAAATAAGGATGTTTTGACGTCAGAACACCCCTATTAATAACCCACTTCTACATGATATACACCTATACTCTGGAAATATTATCGTGTTTTTCTCGGCTGTAAACGCGGTTGATGTCTCTACTCATTGTTGCCGGCATCGTAGATTTCACCCAGTCGCCGGGAGCGATGTTTCCTCGTAGCCAGGACAACAAGCGAGCTCTCAAGTCTCGGCCTCTCCTTTTAAAAAAGATCAGATGAGATAACCCGAGGGATTGTTTAACCCGCATTAATCATCCATCGGGATCCCCCCCAATCAATCATTGGTTTCACTTCCACTTAATGGCACTTTTGTTTCTTTTTTTTTTTATCCGTCATAATTATCAGAGGCGCCTTCTAGTTACCCAACCCGATTTCGAAACGCTCGCCGCCTGGGCGGAGGATACTTCACCGAAGAAATAGGTCAGTGAGCCGGCTAAAGAGGAGGATGTTATCTGAAGGGTCTCTTTGTGATCGATCGAATGGAGTTTTGACGACAGGAGTTCGGATGGTGAAACTAATCCTGGGTGTTAGATGTGGTAGGACAATATAGCCACGAAATCTATAAATTAAAATTATGGCTCTCTCAAACTAATAATGGGACAGGGTGGCCCCCAACTGAAAAAGTCAGGGAAAACCTGGAATTTTCAGGAAATTCTTTGCGTCGGGAAATGTCAGGTAATTTTTTTAATGAAAACTTGGTGTAATAATGTGAAGCGTTTTTAGGCATATTATAACTTATAAACAATCTAATGTCAATTAGCGAAATTTATCATACTAGGTACTTATTATTTCATAGGCGAGTTATACGAATAACAAAAATAATTATCAAGAGTTGTGGTTAAACTGTTCAAATGTAACAACGCTGCACGTACATAAAAGTGAATGGATATGCCACTGGCTTCACTGGTAACTACTTCACCTAAAGTAAACCATTTGTGAAAAAAATCAACTGAGTATTGAACTAGGGAGAGAAAACCCAGCAGAGTAGTGGATTGATCCATTAAGAGTCCCAAAACTAGTTTGTGTACATAAGCTAGGACTTCTGAGGGTTAAGGAAGAAGAAATATGGTCCCATTGGAATGTGGATTTTTGTGGGATGGGAAATCAGGAAGTTATACTCTCCCTGGCAACATATTGGTACTAGGTGAAAAAAAACGTGACATTTTTTGATGTCGGACGAAAATTTTGAATTATCCGAAGAGCTAAGAAATCCATGTAAGGAAAAATGTACATCTACAAATAGATTCAGGTCACAAATAAAGAAACCGTGAAATATTAAATAAAAATTCATGCAGCATGATCGTATCGGTGAAATTTCGTAAATTATCGTATAACATTTAGGTTAAATTGTTATTATTTGAGCACTTCGAGGGCAATGAAATTGTTAAATATAAAGGTGGTTCAACCTGGATATGCGGTTCAACCTGGATAAGTGGTTCAACCTGTATAGGTGGTTCGACCTGTATAAATGGATCAACCTGTCCAAGTGGTTCGACCTAGAAAAGAGGTTCAACCTGGATAATTGGTTCAACCTGGATAAGTGGTTCATCTAATCGAGATTTTTTCTCTTCCGAGTCTATCACTTTCGGGATAAAAAAAAAACTTTTGGTCTCCAAAATCACAATTTCCACTCGCATTTTACGTTCCAGACCATTCTGAACAACTTTGGTTCCGTTTCTCATTAACGAACAAAGTAAAAGTCCGCTTTTGCGAACTTTATTTGTAAAATGGCATAAAATTCACGAGTTTGGCTGTAAGCCAATCGGGGAAGGTCTCAGCTAAAATATGCTCGACATGAACTTTTGAAAAAATTTAATTTTGAGTGAAATGAGTTTTGGAAGACTGAAATCTGACCAAAATTACCGCAGGGACTTTGAAGGGGAAAAGTATTGACGGGATGAGGAAAGGACTGGCCCAAAATCGGCCCGATTTTTAATTGTTTGTAATTCGGTTATTTTAGGAGATAATTTATTTTTGGATCGGATCGCTTTGTATTTTCATGCACTACAACTTTGCTTTCTGTAAACATTTCTGTAGGATGGACGGTTTAAGAATTATTAGAAAAAAAGTGTAAAACGGGCAAATTCTTCACGAGGCTACCATATTCTATTCCACCAATTTTGTGATGGCAGACAAAGATTTAACACTCAGAACAGACTATGTTTTCGAAATCTAATCTCAAACTTCGCCTGAAATTGCTACATATTTTCGGCCTTGTCTCTTGGACTATAACGGTCTATGCTATTTCTGAAATTTTGCGGCGCCTGACAGCGAGAATCTCTAAAGCTTCGTTTTCAGTGTGTGTTCTGCCCTACGGCGGTTCTGGGCTAGAGTAGTCGAGTATTGTCGTTCGCAGTGACAGAACGCCCAGTTCCGGAACGCTGAGTTCGGCGTTTGCAGTGTTTAGCAAACCCAGTTCCGAACGGTTCCAACAGTCCTCGATTTTTTCGGAACGGTTAGAACTCGAACGCAAGGACGTAGTTAATGCATGCGCATTTCACAATCTTTCGGAGCTCGTGGTGTAAACAATACGCTCTCTTTGGCTTTGGTTGTCGTGTGTTCCCTGTAAAATTTCGCTTTTTTCTGTTGTTCGCTGTTCTTCATTTGAATTTTTTCATCGAAATGTCAACTAGTAGCTCGTCAAGTTCGGAAAGCGATAGTTTCGACGATGGTGGTGAAGTTTCATGGTTTGTAGAAGATGAGGACGAGATTGAAGTTGTAGTTGCATCTCGACCACATCCACGAAACTCAAATTTTTCCGATGAAATTGTTTCAAGGTTCGACGGCGAAGAGTTTGTTACAAACAACAACACAGGTTATGTCACTTTCAAGTTCTAAAATCTTTCGCAGAGCAGAACGCGGTCCCACAAGTTCCAGAACGCCCCGGGATTTTCCATCCCAGTCCTGATGAGTTCGAGCACTGTCAGAACGTGCACTGAGAACGAAGCTTTATATGATGTACCTACTTGATCTTTTTTTCATGCAAGGCTTTTAAAGTTCCGTCCTTTGATGATTTGGATCACCAACTAGCCTAGTTTAGAGCTGAAGAACTTCAAATCACAATATATGCGTAAATTATTCTGTTGAGGGAACCGATTCATGACCGATCTTCTTACAAGCGGCCAAATAAATCCCCCGGAAGAGAATGTGGCTTTCACCTGCTCTTGGCCGCGTTAAAGGCGAACGTCGGGTCCCAGAGACCGCCAGACACTGGACAATGCTCGGCCTCACTTTCGTTGATACAGACTCAGAGCATGTGAGTTCCCAGCCGCCCTTGATGCCCAGGGGCAGAAAGGTGAAGCTACACTGATAATCCCACCTACGAGAGAACACAAGTTCGCCCCGGGTCGGGCTTTTGTTCTCAAATTGGGAACCACCACTGTTCAGCTGGATAATCACGAAAGAGTTGGATAATTTAGCCTTCCAAGTGCTATTTCGAAACTCACACGAGAGGGTGTGTTACTGTGCAACCTTTTCACAATCCTTACTATTTCCAAGGACCGGTTTCTCCAAAGTTTTTAATCAACGTTTACTCATAAAACCGAAGATCTCAGCTGTTAAACAACGATACTCGGTTTCACCAACTCCGGTTCTGATAAATCAATATCAAACGCGCTAAATCAACGATCAAAACCAACCAGCCGAATTCGGGTGGTTAGCGTTCAAATCAACGATTTACCAGGTAGGTAGTTCTTTTCGCCATCTTTGTTTACATGACCGAAATCCTTTTTCGCTACGTTTTCCCATCTGTTTTACTACATTTTCCTAACTATTTCCTTCGCGCACGAAAATGATCCAAATAGGATTGATTAGCGCATTGGTTTTTAAGGACGATTTTGACGAGGATGATCGATTTTACTTCACTATTCCGCTCTTCGTTGAATCTACACTTTGTAGTCCCGATGATCCAAGTATAATAACATAAATGAAGGCACCCACCAATAAATATAGGAACCCACTAACTGAAAATTAATAAGATAAAATAAAACGCCTACAAATGCTTCACTAGTCCATCTATACGTGACAAGATGAAGGCGATTTCACATAGTCAGAATTCCATCGGAATTATATCAGCTGAAAAGATCGTTGGTATTTATAAGGTGATTTTGACTAAGTTCGCACTAGATCTGTGGGATTGCGTTTTTTTTTTTTTTAATTAATTAGATAACTTTATTGTTTAAAAACATTACAGTTTTGCTCGAAATTAAATATAGTAGGATAACATGTAGAGAGGTGTAGCCCAGTGGCTACTTTTCATCCAGTTTATTCCATATTTTCGAACTCTATTTCTCCTAATAGAGCGTCTTGAAGGCGACGTTTTTTTTTAGGCGACGGCTCGGTGGGAGTTCAGGTGAATTGATGGGAATGGATGCTATTAAGGGATTAGTGTGCTCATTCTCACATACGTGTCCTTGATCACAGTCTTCACCATCGGGATTCCAAGATCATTGTAGAGAACTGAATTTTGTACAAACCAGTCCGCTCCAGTTATCATGTGCAATAACACTTATCATGGTTTTGCAACACTTGGATTTTATTAATGTGACATGTTGTAGCTGCTCCCTACAGCCCACATGAGTAGGTCCATTTTAGTCGGATGAGAGAAAGATATATATATCAGTCTTTTTGTTGAGATGGAGAGAGGGGAATGTTTTGTGAGCAGAGGTCGAAGCTGGCGAATTCGCTGTCGGATCTTATTTGTTATTTCCAAGTCATTCGCTCATCTAAGTGAAGACCAAGGTATCGCACATGTGTCACAATGGGTATTGTTTCGTTGTTCATCGTAAGTTGGTCTGTGAAGCTCTGTCTCAAATAGGTGAAATGTACTGCAGCTGATTTGGAGCGGTTGATCTTGAGTCTCCATTTCCTTGACCAATCCTAAATTTCACTTAGGTGACGTTGGAGTACCTCTCCAGCTTCGCGAAAACTGTCGGCTTTTGTCAGCGTAGCTGTGTCATCTGCAAACTGAGCTGTCATTACGTCTGGTGGACTAGGAATGTCATAAGTATATAGAAGGAATAGGAAGGGGCCAAGAACACTCCCTTGGGATTGCGTTGATGACATTTTTTTATGTCAAAAGGGAGAGCGAGCCGGTCAACGTATCTGAGTGATTTCATTAAATTTTTTACTTGTTCATTCCTCAAGTTCGACCTCATAGGCAGGGTAAAATGAACTTGTTACCGATGTTCTAGTACAAACTATACCATAATGTGGTTTTTGACCCTTGTTTTATAAAAGTTGATCAGTAGTTTTGGAGAAAAGTTTGGGACGGTGGGCGGACGGATAGTTATTTTATTCAATTTTAGAATCTTACGCATCTCGAAACGTAAAATACATGTAAAGGTCGAGGGGAGAGGGGGTAAATTGTTTTTCTTGTTTGATCACAAAGGTTGTATATCAAAAATAAAAAACTAAAAGGGAATATGGGTCTGGATATGGTAACGTTTTCATCTTAGAACATTGAACATTAAGAGTCGGGCTTAGAAAATTCGCCGATAAGGTCATGATGAATGACTAGTTTCAAAAGCCGATGTCCGTTGCTAGTAGGTACTCCGCTCGGGGCTAGCGGGAAACATTTTCGAAAGTGATTTTCTCACCCCACTCGTTTAACCCGTACTATTTACTGATCTCATACTAATTAGTGGTTAGGGAGGGACGTGTACTTGCAACAAACTTAATCGATATGCGGAGCGAGTCCGCTGGAGTTGACAGGAAGAGTTCAAACGAGTCGTGTTGACTAGACGAGTTTGCGGGCGAAATATTCATGAGATGGCTTCCCGGCGTCATGTTTAATCTGTTCTGATTGAGTGGGAAAATGTTGGGGGATAGTGAACACGCAGTGTGAATAGGTTGGGAACCGAGGTTTATCGACTGTTGCATTCACGAGACGTGAGGGGATGCTAATATTCATGGAAAAGTTACAAGCATACATATATATATTTTTAATCGGAGTTTCTTGTACATAGAATCATTGATTCCCCTCTAGCGTACAATCTGTGAAAATAATTAAAATCTAAAGATAACAAGAATTGGTGATATATTTAGCTTTTTCAAAATGAATTAGTCCTTTTACAAAACGAATTCGTCCTTTCACAAAATGAATTCGAATCAAATCAACAAGGTGAATCTCGTAGGTAACCAGAAAGTGATATGCAGATAACTTTTTTCGAAGAATAATAATTTATTGCATTGGTTTGCAATGTTAATAAAGATGTAATGGAAGAAATTTACAACGTTTACAATGAATTGAAACAAGAAATTTGCAAAAGGTTTGCAAGAAATTCATACAATGCCATGAATTTTAGAGTTTTAGAGTATTTTCGTGAATATGGACTGTTCTGACCATATATATTCGACTCTATCTTCATCCCATCCTCACCAAGAGGTCAGGGAAATCAAACCATCTTGTTGCTACTCTGGGAAGTGTAAACACGAATTCCTATAAAAATTTTAAAAGGAATTGCTGATTATTCCATCCTCAATTGTGTGACCCCGACTGAACAATCAGATGCTGTTGTGACGCCCCTAAGCTCACCTAAGAAACAGCATGATCAAGGCCAAATTCCTAAGTTTTTAGGTTTCTTACGAAGATGGAAGGGAGGGGGAGGATTTTTAAACCAATTTTTGACCGTCTTAGACCATAAAAGTAGTTTTTGGTTTTCTAAGGGTGATATATTTTGAAAATTTCTCAGGAATTGTTCAAGAGATTTTGTTGAAATCTGCAGGAGTTACAACTTCTAGGTGAAAAAAAATCTGAAATAATGGACCAGAAATTAACATAAAAGTGGTTTTGACGAAAAACATGATCAATCTACTAAGTTGGTACTGACAACCGTAAAATATCAAACAAGGTACGTTGTGTGACACTTCGTACCAGTCATTTTTCTCATGATAATCACAATGTCATCACACCTTCTTCAGTGTGGAAGGTTTAATAGCTAAAATCAATCAATTGCTAATGACCGAACCACAATTGATTCGAAAACATCATTGCACTTGATATGCATTGAGGACTAGGCACCGTTATAATGTAAATCTGCAAGTGGGAAGAATGTATTCTCGGATTTCCTTCGCCCATGAGTTATAGTTGAGGCCTACGGTTGAGGCTTAAAGTTAATCTCCAGGATCGATAATTGGTTTTAAACACCACCTCGGACATGCGCTCTTTCTCGCCCACCTTGACACTGTTTCCATTTCAAGGAATTTACCGTCGGAAGTCGATAAAAATTCGAAAAGAAAAAAGTGAATCCGTTAGTTTCTCGCGTGACCGGCAGCACAGACCGAGGAAAGTTTTTCTCCTGGTGAACTGAACACAGTCTTTGACGCTGGCTGTTTTGAATTTTACGAGGTGTGAATTGACTCGAAACTTGTCGCCTTCCTTCCGGCTCACGTTGATGGGTTCTGAAAAATTGATTGAAAAAATTAAATTAAATTAAATTTTGTTTCATTCAGTTAACCCATCAGAAATAGAAGAAAAACGGTTATTAATAAATTTTCATACAAGAAAAATCATACGTGACAAAATAAACAATACAATATGGTTTATTTAAACTGTCTATCGGAAGTGACGGCATATTCATAATTATTTCTTCATCAACGAGATATTTTTTATTTACAGGAATTTACTAAATCAAGAAGCAATAAAGATTAAAAGAATCCTCCAGAAAACAATTTATCAAACAAAATAAAAAAAATATATAAAAAATGAAAAAAAAATAAATAAATAAATAAATAAATCAATAAAACGTCTGCCAAGTTGGGTGTGGCACATAGCTTCTTCTTTAACCTATCATCGAGGTGATTTAGATTACTATGATGACTGATCATTAGGAAAAGGTTGTGAATAATGGAAAATTATTGAAAGAAATGAAACTGTATATATTTTATTGGATTAATAAAACTAGCAAAATGTCTACAAAATTTTGTAAACTCACTAAATTATTATTCGCCTTTCAAGTTTCATTAAGTATAAAAATCATCAGTAACACTGGAACTTCTGCAGGAAAAGGTGCGTTGGGGTCTGTCAGACCCATTCCTGGCTCTTAGCAGTAAATTATGACCCGAGATCAGTGGGCTACCTGTTGAAATTTGAATTTGTTTACTATCTCAGCAATTCCAATGATTAATACCTGGGACATGAGTTGAAACGTCAGGAAATTGTTTAAAGAAAGGAAGTCGCAAGTAGAACCCCCTCACAAAAAATATCATACGCTCATTCCATTAATATTAACGACGAATCGACAATCAATTTAATATAAGTAATCATGTACATGTAACAAATAACCACGTACAAAAAATCGGCCTAAAAATGTTTAACCAAATATACCTGCTCATCTACCTATGACCGCGAAAACCCGAAATTAATGTGACACCAATGATTGGATGGTCAGAAACTCAACGGGAAACGCAGATATGACCAATAATTTTGACACTTATTACTGGACCAGATCTCCTACAAAAGATCTCGCCGTTCATAGGTTTTCTCGTTTTTCCAGTCTGTGATCGTGTAGGATTAATGCCAGTCGAACCCCCGTTATTCGTCCAACGTTGAGTTCAGGACCGGTTAAATGTCGATCGGTTCCACGTCAGCTCCGTTAGTCTGCCTCTTTCCATGATCTCTTCCGCAAGCCAAAATTCTTCCAAGATTCTACAATCCATTAAACTGTGGTTGTGCCGTCCAGTAATTCTGGTATATGGGTTTGAAGATGATTCAATACGGCCTCTTGTTTATACATAGCTCAGGATGCACTCCATATATAGATACATAGATAGATTTTGTTATTTCAACAGTGACACACACATTTGATGATAGTACAAAAGTAGAACTATGTTACTCGCCTAGCTTGCTTTTCCAACGGTAGGGTTGGCCCGTGCTGTTAGTTAAGGTCAACGCAGTTTGCCCATAATTTCAAACATAGTACGTTGACTTATAATCTACACATAGCATAATACAATCTACATAATCTACACATAGCTTGAATATTATAACTACAATGGTATTTGATGTCCCTATCTTCTATAAGTTGAAAAACTTTCCATAGTAAAATTATTGTTTTATAATCTTATACATAAATGCTGTTTAGCATATTTTCGCAATCCACTGCCCCATTTTTCACAAGCCATGTTAAAATTTGCTTTTTGTAGTTTGGTCTAATTTAATCTTGAGCTCTTTTCATATGATTTCATATGACTATCTAAGCGCTCTGTGAATGACGTATATATAATAAATTTTGGACTGTGTGTTGACAGCGTTAATTTTGGTCTTGGTGCAATTACATTCCCTGTGACTACATATCTTGTGGTGTATGCTGGATTATGCTGTGAATTTATCATTTTTGGATACTTATGGAATTGCTAAAGTACATTTTTAACATATAGTTGCCTTATGGTGATTAGTTTTACTATATTATATACATTTATAGATGGCGTCCTAAACGGTAATGCAAACATTTTCATAATGATTTTCTGGCGTACGTGCAATTTATTTATATGTGAGGAGTATGTTCTTATATGTATGTTATTATAATGTCAACGTACATGTAAAAGTAATAAAAATGCCAAAATATCTCACTAAATTGATTTTATCGGAATATAACGGAATAAAATGCTGAACATCACAATAAACAGCGAATGAACGGTATAACGCCCTTGACAGCGATTGGTTTCCTCACTTGTGGGGGTAATTTTTCGAAATATCTCCTGGCTTTCTCTGTGCAGAATATTTTTAAATGAATCAAATCCCTGAATGTTTCGGAAGAGACCGAAACTTTTCTTGTGGAGGTTCTTGATGGTAAATGAAATTTTCAATGACGAAGTGACTGCTGAGCGAAGTCTGCTGAAATCTGGGCAGACTCAGCAAGTCTTTTCTTCTTTTTTGGCGGATTCGGCTTCATAAACTTGCTAGTAAAGTCTCCGTTATACCTCTCACTATACTAAACTAGCCGAGAGTGATCAACATGAAAATATCCTTTTCTCAGCCGCCTTGTCTTTATGCGAGCTTTAGGAATATACTTTGTGTCAATTCCCGGCCAATAAAATGTTTGATTTTGATCAGGCCGAAATATCAACGTATAACATAGATCCAAACGATGAATATTTAATAGCGGCAGGAATAGATCGAAAAGTGGAAGAATGTGAAATATGGAACAAAGTTAACCTGCAGTAATTAAATAACAAGTATGGAGGAGGCGGCAGCTCTACGTTACCCCGTTCTTTCACTGGACCTTTCCCATAAGCCCGTTCTTTTGCTATATACGAAATACTCACCCGCTGTTTTGAAGTATGTAGACCCGTTCTTTCTCTCTTTTGACCACGCCACCGTGTTTGCTATCCTCTATACGTGAGGTACCATTCTCAACTTACTTTTGACAAAAATCGAGTTAGCCTGTTTCAACTGTGGATTGTTTCAACTGTGACCACAATGATTTTGCCACTTGTGTGGACGAGGTTGCTGAATTATTTTTGATAGAACGATTCTTGAATTGAATGGTCTCCTATCCATTAATCAGAGACTAATTATTCCCTAGCTTCGCTGACCGTTATACTTCGGTGAAATGTTAAGGACGTAGTAAATGGAGACCGGCGCTGAGCTCACCTGCGGGGTCCATCACCCAAAGCGCAAACTCATGCTCCGCAGTAAAACGTCATTAACTCTTAAAGCAACCTCAATTTTATTGTCGTCATGATATCGGGCACGATGACTTTAACTTTCTCTTTGTTCCATTCAACTGAGAAGACTCCGATCTTCCCGGTAAGGGACGCGGCATAACTGAATAGGTCAGTTCGAGACGCTGATGAGCCCTAACAGTTGACAATGTACAGAGCTAAGATGAAGACATCTGTTTGTGTAAATAAAGAAGTCTGGATACTGGGAAATTCCCGTTCGTGTGTATACATCGTTGGTAGAGGGTAGGGTAAAGTGGGGTAATGGGATCCAATGGGTAATGGTATCCCATGGAATTTCAAGGGATCTGAAGGCTTTTCCAGCAATCCGGTCGGATCTGAACTTTGTTTGGAAGCAGAGTGCCTAACACGGTTGCCATCTCACGGCATCCATTACCGTACCAGTCCCCTTCCAAAATACCGTACATTCTCGTACATCACTCCTTAAACTTACCGTACCTTCACCGTACACAAATTTTTACAAAATTTTGATGTTCATCAAATGAATTTATTAAAAAATGCCAAAACAGTTAATTTTTTATTCAACTGGCAAAACCGATCAATAAAACTTCAATCTAAACTTGAAAAGTTACTAGAAAAATCAATTCATCTTCACATGATATCTCAAGCTAGGGGGCTACTGGATGTCCAGGCTTTGATTGTAAATCTGTGAAATTGGAAGTACACCCAGATATCATCGTCGTGTACCTACTGTATATATAAAAAAAAAAAAAACTTATCACTAAGTACGTTGAGATGAAAACACATTCTCAGGTCACGATACGAAGAATAATTTTAATGGAAAAGTAAACAATTGATATAACCATGAAACCAAACGTATTAGTTATCAATTGACTGTACTGGAAACTACTAAAATTTTCATCACTGTTCGCATGTCACTGGTCGAAATAATCGTCAAATGACTCCAGCAACGAGTAGCGTGGCTTACTTCAATTTTCGTTTTGTTTTTATAGGATTGGCTTTGCTAAAAATGCGCAAAACGAAAATTGAACGGCACAGACAGAACTCCGAGACTAGTGGACCGATTTACATGAAATTTTCAGGGATTGTGCGGTTTACCTCCTACATGGTCCGCTACAGTTTTCATTGTTAATGGGTCAATAGTAGTCTGTGCGCAGGCGCAAACGTTAATTTCTTATAACGTCGATTTTGTTATCATCTATTGGTCCAATTTCGTTCAAATCCGAGAGCTCATTTGACCAAGGATTTCCATGAATAATAAAAGTAACTATTGTGCTTACGTAAAAACAATATTGGATGACACTCCGAGGGTAATCGATTTTGATGAAATTTTCAATTATTGTGTGGGTTAACCTTTAGACGATTTCCGCACAAGCAAACGTGAATTATAGCCCCAATTCGCATTCAAAAATGTATGCACATGTATTAGATACTGTTATATATCGCATTCAATAATTTCGACTCGTACTTTGTTCTTCGGCAAATTCTATATGACCACGTTACAATTTTTGAGGAAACTATACTGTCCACCCAACTTGGCAGACGTTTTTTGTATGATTTGAAGCACACAAGCTTGGCTGCCTAGTTTTGAGAAAATTTTACCAGTGGGCAGTTTACTGAGTAAACTCGGCGCACCGCGCCTCGCCAGGGGGCAAGCCCCCTGGACCCCCGGTTCCCTCTATTTACATACTTCGGACGAAATTATTGAAACACAGAATGTGTTTTAGCTCACGCGTTTCACGTAAACCCGTCTTCAATCTTCGGTTGAAGATTGGTTAACTTCCTCCGACTTAATCTGAATTTCGCTACTTTCCTCTCATTAAATCAGAATCATATATAATCACCGCGTCATATCCAAATATCGCATAGGTTACACGATCCTTAGTGCCGTATCATCGGTATCCATGTTGTCGTCCCCGATTTTGTTACGAAACTTCGTTACCTAGCTTTTTTGGCTAGTTAGTCCACGGCTAAAACACATTCTGTGTTAAAAGGTGTCTCTCAGGACGGGAAAATCCACACCCTGATGGTAACTCGATCCGCTCAAAAGGCCTCTAACGGTATGAAAATTACGAAGCCTGTCCCGAGCAGGCTTGGAGTGGAAGGGGCGAAAACTTGAAATGTTACGCAATTAGAAATAATGACGTGATTACGTTGAAAGTCAAATGAGCGTTACAATCGGAGAGATGAGAAGCTCGGAATGCCTCCACTGACCCCGATGTTTGATCAGGAGCTGGTTCCTCCCGAGAATCATCGGAGAAGATTTCATAGGGACAGGTAGTTATTAGAGTTTTGAGTCCAACATACTTCAGAATCTGATCTACTAAGGGTTTGTACCTTCTGACGTACTCACATACAGGGGGAGAGAGACAGGTTGGCAAAAACTACCAAATGTCAGGGATTTTTTAAAATGAAAAATTTGTTAATAATGTACAGTATTTTAGCGAATTTTTGAAGAAAATTAAGCTATTGCTCTCGCCTCAAACTTTGTAGAATGTGAACTTTAAAAACAAATGTATGCAGAAATCCGTTTCAGGCTATTCTGAATCATATTCTGAAGTTTAACGAATTTTTTTATGTATATATGAATGTACATGTGTGCATGTATATGTGTATGTGTCATTCCAGACGATAACTGTCCGTAGAATTGTGCTAGAAACTTCAAACAAATTTTAAAATGTTAAGGACACAAAACGAAAGTTAAAGTTCGTTGGCCAGCATGATCGGATTACATCTTTGGGTTGAAATTTTCAAAAATGTAGTCAAAATGTCAAAATAGCCTGTTTTTTGCGATTTGTTGTGCTAAATAATTTTTTCAGCATACTAACATGCGGTATATTCGAAATCAGCGTAAAATTTCCTATAAGAATATGTATCAAGTTTTCAAAAATTTCAAAGTTGAAAAATCAGTCAAAATCGGAATAATGCCGTTCGCTAGTAGTAAAAATCGGTAATATTTGCATGAAACTTTGTCCAAATTCAGATTGAACTACTCTTATGGAAGTATCCCTGTATAACTAATCCTAGAACCATGCTGTTTAAAACGTAGGTAGTAAGTGTTTGTTTAAAAAAAAAAAAAAAAAAAAAAAAAAAAAAGGTAATCACAACTGATGAGTTTACTCTGTTAAATATTCCGTCCTCCGATTCTCTCGGTCGCTCTCTTTAATGTTTTACGCTCAACTGTTTTAGGACTTGATGTAGCTTTAATACTGACTATTTCTTAGAAAATATCAGCCATGAAATGATGAAGAAGTTCTATTTATGTACGTACTAGCACGCAGACCCAAGGCCTCGCTCCGTTCGGCCGTCAGTAACGTTAATCTCAAGGCCTCCCTCCATCGAAATCTATGAATATTTACCTACATTTGTCTTTAAGTCTACAAGATCAGTTTAATAATAATAAAGTATGAGTACCTCCTAATTATTTTTAACTAGAGGCCTAATCTAGTCCGTATAACAGTAGTAAATAATAGGAACTCAGCACATTATAGTAACGATATAAGTCCTACCTATTTGCGGCGTTATGTGACCTGGTACAAAGCTAAGGCGATGTTAATAAATGATTAAAAAAGAGGAAATAACGATCAAAATGTAAGTAATGTAATAAAATAAATACCACCAGTTGAGGTGGTCCTCGCCACTCAGCTGATCAGAAAAGACCCCATCACTTCACTCGTCTCTTAATGTCCCAGAGAGTCTCCCTATCAAATTTCAACTTCCTACAGTGAACAGGAAAGAATTTAGCTCACTCAGCTGATCAGAAAAGACCCCATCACTACGTTTCTTACTTACCGACACTTTTGCAACTAACTTGGGGCCGTGCTGATTCGGAATTATATATAAAGACCGTTCAGAATTATATATTTATAAAGTCTCAGAAATAACTCTCCTAGATGTTAGTAACTACACTACGTTTCTTACTGACCATGAATTGATGGCAACCGTTGTTACCGCCACAGCCTAATAAACAGCTCTCGTTGATAAGGACCGCCTAGAACACGATCAAGGAGGGTATAAAGACGAACGGCGACACTTTTGCAACAAACTTGGGGTCGTGCTGATTCGAGTGAGCCGTCTAACACAGAAATCGGACCGCGAAGTTCTCCATAATTTCAAAGACCGTTCGGAATTATATATAAAGATAATTTGATTCCATGTTTGTCTATCAAAATCATATACTAAAATTTCTCTACACGATCAATAGCGACTGAAATATCGAAGATTTCTTCAAAAATTCGCTCATGGGGTCATGCTGCATGACTGGACTTTTTTAGGTATCAATCAAACTTCAATAGCGTACTTTATCATACTACATTATTTCATTTGTGAGTTATGCGAATGAAAAACAGTAATTATCGAGTTGTGGTTAAACTGTTCAAATAGTAAAAGTAATAAAGGATATGTCTTTGGCTCCTCTGTTTACTACATCACCTAGTAGTAAACCAAATGTAAGAAAAATCAACTGAGTATTGAACTAAGAGCAAACCCTGCAGAGTAGTGGATTCATCCAGTGAGAGTCCAAACAACTAGTTTGTATAGGTACATTAGCTACGACTTCTCAGGAAGTTTAGGGTGAGGGAAATTGGCCCATTGAAATTTGGAATCTTGTATAATAACTTACGGCTTACCAACGAACGATTTTTGCGGAACGGAAAATCAGGAAGTTATACTCTCTCTAGCAACAATTTAATTGTAGGTGAAAATAAGCATGACATTTTTTGCTGTTGGATAAAGATTTGGAATTATCCTCAGAGCTAAGAAATATCCATGTCATATGTATGTAAATATATATATTTTTTTTCTTCTTCATTTTAAATTAATAAAATTTAAGCTACAACAAGTCGCTTCAGATCGAGAGACCGTAAAGTATTAAATAAAAAGACATGCAGCATTCTAAATAATGATCTGCTATTCAAAAAATGATTTTGGGTTTCTTGATTTTCCTGAAGTTTTTATTGATTTTTCTGCACAGATTAATGAAATTCAAGGGCATTTTTAAATACGATGTTGTGCATAGATTTTTGAATGTTCTAATTTAGGTATCGTTGACAAACTTTATTTGAGCAATATTCCGCTAAAAATGTAAAGTTCACGATTTTTAACCGAATTGGCCATTTGGTGCTTTCTACTAAATTTTAAAGGTTTTTAGTTACCTTAAGTACTTAAGTAGGATTATACCTTAACTTTCTTGGAATTTTAAAAAAATTGGTAATACATTCTTTCTTATGAAATTACTTGAAAAAATATATCTTTTTCCCCATGCTTCACCTTCATTGTTACCACCAGTATGCTGGAGTAGGTTGTTTTTCTTTCCCTCTTAAATTATACTATCTTCATTTTAGAAGCATTAAAGGTGGGGTACCTACTTTACAATGACGAGAAAATAAATATTCGACTGCTACTTTTCGTCATGGAAATCTGATGTTCGGACAGGAAAAAGTCAGGGTAATGTCAAGGAAACATAGGGAGTCAAAACTATGACAGTTATATCAATTTACTCCTCAATAACATGATATAATAAATAGCACGGCAAGTCAAAGGATCCAATGTATACTCGTTGTTACCTACTTTGATTACATTATATAATTTAAATGGATTTACCTGCTTGTATTATTCATTGAATTAGGCACGGGTAATTCCTAATCAAGATTAATTGTTCTGAGCAGAGCCGAGAATACATTATAGGAGCGTTTGTGTTTCGAATGATACTCTCAATAAATATGAGGTATTATCCTACGTACACGAGACCTTTGCGTAATTATCCAGGTGTTCCTAGAAGTGATTTGAATAACCAAACATATCGGATTATCCCCCGATAAATCCATCGCGCAACGGACCCAATATAGTGCATCGCTTGATAACGCCAGGATTAATGTAACAAAGATCACGAACTGTAGCTCATCAAGTTTCCAGAAGATTACCCATTCCAATAAGAAATCTGGCGGTTACATCAAATAAACTCAAATTGCTCGAGCTTTGACATATTCAATTGATTGAGCATATTATCCAGGGCTTGGCACATTTTTATGAACCTTCTAAGGATTGATTTAGAACATATTTGGAAATATGATTATCTCAACATTCTTTACAGCCCCGATTATCCATGTAAAACTAAAAATGTACTAAACCATTCAAAAGCTGACGGTTAGAGGGAGTTTTTTCTGAATAGTGCTTGCCAAAAAACTCCCATACTGGAAGCAGAAAATCGGATATAAAAGGTCGATTTTAAATATTTTCCCTAATATTTGGCCTTTTTTGACCAATTAAAACTGACTAGAACAAAAAACAACTTTATCTTATATCAGGGTTATGGAAAATTTGACGTTCTTTCCAACGCTGTTGTTAGTTTTGAGTTTACATTGATTCTAAAGGGAGTTATGGCCATTTAAAGTTGATAAGGCAGAAAACACGACAAAAAATCTTTAAAATTAAATACCTCGGCAACAAACCGTATCAGAAAATCTCCAAGTGGAATTTTCGATCAGAAATGAGCTCTTGATTTTCGACCGCTTGATTTTGCCAAAATTTGGATGTAGACACCCTGCATACCTACCTACGTCATATGAAAAAACAGTAAACTTCAGGAACCGTTTCGGAATGCATCAAAACGGATTGATGCAAACGGATATGAAGGAATGATAAAACACAGATTATTTCAAAATATTTGGAGCTATTTTTGTGTTATAAATAATTTTATGAATTTAACCAAATGATACGTTTTTTTTTAATGTTCGATGGAGGCCCCCAAATTAGCAATATCGGCCCTATATATACTGCTGGAAATAACGAGTATTTCCAGTATAGTTTACGGGGGATAGAGTAAACGTTTTTATGTCAGAATTGAAGGAAAATTAATAATATATATATATTTGTACCACGGTCCAATGAGAGAGAGGGGTCGGCTCCCCCCCCCCCTTCCTTCCTGGATCCATCTCTGGTTGAAGGGCTGAAATATTAGAGACTGAATGATAATGGCTGACCCCAGATGGCTGAGTCCTGGTAGAAGAGCTTTCTTCATTTTACAGAAATAATAAACCTATATGTAATGATTTGTAGCACTTTGAGTAACAATAGAATCCACCGAGGAAGTTGGTTGAACCTGCCGAACCCATGATTGAGTCCTCACATTTTCAGGAACAGATCGTAATGTATGTATATATATCAACACTAGTATACTCAGTAAAGACCGATCCCATGATTGAGTCCTCACTTTCTCAGTAACAGATCGTAATGTATATCAACATGATATCAATACTAGTATACTTAGTAAGGACCGATTTCATAATTTAGTCCTCACCTTCTCAGTAACAAATCGTGATGTATATCAACATATAATCAACACTGCTATACTTAGTAAAGACCGATTTCATGATTGAGTCCTCACCTTCTGAGAAACAGATCGTAATGTATATCAACATGTATTTCAACGCTAGTGTACTTAGTAAAGACCGATTTCATGATTGAATCCTCTCCTTCTCAGTAACAGATCGTGATGTATGTATATCAACACTAGTATACTTAGTGAAGACCGATTTCATGATTGAGTAACAGATCGTAATGTATGTCAACATGTATATCAACACTAATATACAAGTACTTAGTAAAGACCAATTTCATGATTGAGTCCTCACCGTCTCAGTAACAGATCGTAATGTATATCAACATGTATATCAACACTAGTATACTTAGTAAAGACCGATCCCATGATTGAGTCCTCACCTTCCCAGTAACAGATCGTGATGTATGTATATCAACACTAGTATACTTAGTAAAGACCGATTTCACGATTATTGCAGGAATCATGATGGACTCTATTCCTGCAGTTGAATATTGATGCCCACACTGCACGCGATTACCACGAACTATTTATGTATTTCCACCTTGTTCCCAGTGAGTCGTGACGCATAATCCGCTCTCGGTAAAAAGCCCGAATACACGAAAGGAACTCAGCTGCCTGCAGGAGCGAGTAAGCTCCAGTGACAGTTTTATCAGCCTGTTTACATCGGGAGTTCGTGATCCTTTCCCTCCGGCCGGCGTTTGCGGCAGGTCAGCGGCCCACTTGGGCTTTGAGCGACACTCTCCTCGTCTCCATCAGGTTTCAGGTTGGTCCGCGAGCGGAGGCCCCCAAGGGCGGAGACGGCAGCTGGGCGACTCCGAGAGCCTCATAAGGGCAGCGGCAGCTCCTCCGCTCGGAAAGCCGACCCTGAAGTAGGCCGGCCGAGTCTTGGTTCAGTCGTTGAAGGCGAAGACCTTCTCGCATTGGAGTTTCTCAATTACTTTCCCAACATCCCTCCTAAGCCCCGTCCGAACATGAGCATTTTCGGCCAACCGAGGCAGAGTTGCCTGGCGATATGGGAAAAAAAACCCCGAACGCGATAAGTCAGATTCAAAGGAATAAGGCAGATTCAAAAACTGTTTGAAAAAAATATGCTGTTATAAGCTCGACTTATGCAGCACAATAATTGATATGCATATGATTTGAACGGATGATTTGAGTGGATATGAATTATCTATCTTATTTGCTAAAATAACAAAAACTAAATATATTTTCTAAAAATGAAGTCATTTTTGTTCTTTGTGATGTTTTAAATACATTTTTGTGTGCCGATAATTACAACCGTCAAGTACTCCTATTATGATAATGGAAGTACATACGTACACACACGTTAAGAAGACTGAAGAATAACTTACAACATAATAATTACTATCCAGCATTTGGATATTTTCTGTTATATCCCCGCATATTTCCGTTAATTCTCTACTATTCATTCATTCTGACCTGTATATCCAACTAATCTGTATTTTTACTAAGGGATTGACTACTTGATGTTATGTTTTTTTTTAGATGCATATTGCCGTTAATTCTCTACTATTTATTCATTCTGATCTGTATGTCCAACTAATCTGTATTTTTACTAAGGGATTGACTACTTGATGTTATGTATTTTTTAGATACGAGCTTCCGTGCATCCAGACCACCAAACTATACATAGCTGATCTATTTTACCACAGTGGACGTAAAAATGATTGGGGATCATCAATCCGATCAATCCCCATTCTATAGAAAATAGTTTGTAAATGCGAGGATATAACAGAAAAGACCCCAGCATTTGGTTGGACCACTAAAGGCTTACAAATTTAACGATTTCAACGTTACAGCCTAATTTTAAGTTAGAAGAACATACAGAGGTTGATTATGCTCGTTTCCGAGTTTGTACCTAATAAATGATAAACAGCTGGAAATGATTAATTTTTTGGTTTTATTGTTCCATTGAGACTCAAAGTCACGAAGAATGGAGTGAGAGTAAATACTTCGACAAGTAAATTAAAGTAAACAATGCCAAATAGTGATGGTATTTAAGAAGTTGTATAAAATCATATTTATGGAGGTTACATACCTACTAGAATAGCAGAAAACGTTCGAATCAATAAATAGCCGATAACTTGAAATTTCAGCTATAAACATCGCGATATTAAGTCTAGATTCGAGATAATTCACCTCCGTCCGAAAACTGAAAGAGCGAATGCACAAGTAATGGCTAACGGAAGAGATCGAGAATTCCTTCGTATGAAATAATGTGACAAGACAACAGATGTTTATGATAATGGACGTTTGGATACCTTTCTATGATCGATTTCCAAAAGATAATTTGAAACAAGCAGGTTGGAAGGTTGATGTTGGTAGGTCCTCTAGAAGTCACGGCTGAGTTGGTAGAATAGCAACCTAGGATAGGGTCCACAATTGTAAAACCGGATTGCTCTTCCTAGGAAAACCGGACATTCGGTTTTCACAGTGATTTTCGCCCGGACAGCTTGTTCAAAAACCGGACTGTCCGGGCCAAAACCGGACACCTGGCAACCCTGAGCCGTGGATTCGAAAGCCATTAAAACATCGATTGGTCGCGTGTTTCAGACGCATTCGCGAGTGACAGCGAACGTTTTAACATGTAATATGTTTTATGGCTGGACCTCTGTCTGAGGAGCTGTCATGCTTTTGACATTTGCTCGTTTTAATGGCACACACCCCCACCCCCCACCGCAGTAGGAAATTGTTACAATTGCGTCATACCCAGCGTAATGGAAAAGCGTACCGCAACGGAAAATTTCTAATCATTTTCATTCACAACGACTCCGTTGATACGTTTGTTCACCTTCTTCCCTCTTCAACCCACAAACAAATCGTTCACCACTCGTTGGAAAGCTCTCGATTTAACTAACATTCTCCGGTCTCCTACTGACTGTGCGACTGAACGACTTGCAGTGCTATGGAAATAGCATAGAACAGTTCTCATGTTTTGTTTACAAACTAATGAACGTGAGTGTAGGAGCATCTACTATACAGGGTGTCCTTCATTAGGTGGTCAGTACTTTAGAGGTCGATTCAAGAGGTTATTTTTGATCGAAAGATCTTCTTAGAGCCGTTTTACCAATCACATTTATCCAATGGATAAGGGGGACTTATCTGGGAATAGCATTATCCGCCAGATAACACAATAGGGGGTGTTCATCCATCCCTAGTTAAACCCTATCTGGCGTTTTAATTTATCTGGTCCCTGGACGGCTGGATAACAATTATAACTGGAGTTTAATGAGGTATCTAGAGCTTTCTAACCTCAAACAAGTTAATTTATTTACAAAAATCTTATTTGAATCTCAAGTTTGATTGTCTTTATTTTTGTACCTTCCAATGGATATATTTGGGGATTTGTCTTCAAATAGCAGCAACGGCGAAGATTCTATCGTAGCATAATTCGTTGAATGGAAAAGAAGACCGTTCATACCTAGTAAGACCCCGTGTAGATCACCTACTAATATGGGACGAGCGCGTATTTTTATTGAGGATTCGATGGGACAAGAGACTGTTCTTTACATTCTAACACAAGATTGAAGATGAAATTAAGTCCATAACTTACTGATCACTCAGTTAGATAGATAATTCAGATTGGAATTCGTATATGTATTTCTCTCTCTAGAAATGAAGCAAATAGCAATCGGAAAAAATGAGGTGGTTTCTTATAATATGATGGACACTGTAGTGGAGATAACGTCATACCCGGTTTTTTTAATAGTCGATTCATGAAGAAAATGTAGCTCATACTCTACCCTGTGGTAGCCCCATGTGTAAATCGCCCTAATTTTATCGCTAAAAGACACCAATGAGGATGCTAACGGCGATATGTGCCAAACAGAATTTATCTGAGGGATAATTTTATACGCTAGTTAATCCGGCATTGATGAACTGCTCACATTCTTTATCTGGAGTATAGCGCTACACTCAGTACAGCTATCCTAGTTAAGCTACATAGTTAATGTAGATAATTGATAAACCTGCCCTTAGAGATTTTTTAAACGCTTAGTTTTTGAGTAATTCAATTTTTAAGATTTTTTTGTCGTGATTTCAACCTTTTGTCAATAAGACGATAATGACTCCCTCAATTTGATGTGTCAATTCAAATATGAGGATTCCGTTGGAAAGAGCAATCGATCCGATAGATATCTGAACATTTTAAGAATTAAGGTTTGCGACATGAAAAAGCCCACTGAAAAGCAAATTTTACCTAAATTTGGAAACCGAGTTTTTTCAATCGGGAATTGAACTGTGAGAACCAATATTTTTCAATAACCGAAGAACGCTAAGAACTGCGCCAAAATCTCACTTTTTTAACGGTGTAGTCAATTTTACTTTTACTTTGTTAATTAGGGGAGAACACTGTTTTAATGTTGAAAAACATTGTTTTTTCGATGAAATCGAGGGTTTTCTTGCGAAATGACCTTCTACAAAAATACAAATTCGGGGTCGAGTTGTACGTATTTTTTCCGCTGAATCAAAAGGTTACACTTGCACATGCTCCCCGACCCCGTTATAACCGAGTTTTGCACTTTAGCTTACTAGTTAGTTTCACCCCTAAAAACACAAACAATTTATCATACCCAACGAACTCAAATTTGTGAGTTAAAGTGTATAACTTGGTTATAACGGGGTTGGGGCAAGAGTATTACCATTCGATTCATCGTAAAAAAATACGTAGAAACCGACCTCAAACTCATTTTTTCATTGAAGATGATTTTACTATAAAACTCGACCCTTCGGGCCTCGCAAGGGTCTCCGCCCCTTGCCCTCGCCAGAGGGGCTTCCCCCCCCTGAACCCCCCGGTTTCTTTCCGCTTGGAGCCGTCGGCTAAAATGCTAAGACATGGAACATGCTTTCTTCCTGCTAATTGGTAAATTTAAATTAATTTAAAAATACGTCATAAATGTTTTACTAATCGAAATTGGAACAGAGTACCTAGGTAGGTAATTTTTTGTCATGGTGCGCGTCTGCAATTATTACTGTAACCAAGATTAACTTCTAAACCACGTGACAACAAAAAAGCGGAATTGTTTACGATATCCATTTATAGTATAGATAAATATAAAACTACGACATGAATAGAAGAACAAGTACGAAAGAAATGCGTGATAAATCGAGAGCTTTCCAACAAGTGGAGAACGATTTTTGTCCGGTGAAAACCACAGAAGTTTCATTTCCCCAGCAAGGCTAGGTTGTACGAGAAAATCATAGGAAAATTTCGTGACACTACCGCGTAAGTTTTCGGGCAGTTAGCTGGAGGCTACAGCATGTTCCATGCTAACAGTTGCTACTTACAAATGTGTGAATGAACGAATTACATCGCTTCATCAATATAGTCTCTCAACTCCAGTGCAACAAAACTTCATCAAAGTACAATTTCTGTACGATATCTTGATTTGAACCATCCCTAATTGTCCAACACCCAAATCTCCTCATCAAGCCGCTCCTTCAAAGTTCTCAACGACTTAATTTGTTCACCAACTCATTCGGATTCGGGACATCAATTTGTTAAGATCCCGTCGATCGTGTGGGAGTCAATTCATTTGGATTGATATATTTTGTTACCTTTTTCGTCCAGTTCTTCTTGCCCCATTAAGGATTTCACGCCATAAATCCCCGACGCTCGCCAATTATCGAAGACGGGGATCACCAATAAAGGCGCAATCAAGCCACCGTTGGGTTCGGGAACGGTGATCAGTTGATATATCTCTTTCACCTTTCGATTTCGGACATCAATATTCAGGAGGCACTGGAGCTTCCCGGGGTCTTCCAGGAGAGAGCATTTACATAAAATATACGTAGAAGGCGGATGATGTAGGGGAGGGGGGTGCATTGTATTTTCTTGTTGCCCGAGTTTTGATGCTAATAGAGGTGATAAAAATGTCCGGTATGGGCACGAAAAAAAATACTGGAAAGGACGATCGGGGCGTGGTCTTGTTTTTCTTCGGTAAAGCGGGGAGGTAAGGAGATGAAAGAGGAGCTCCCAAAGTGAAAATACTTGTTCGGCTCGGGGGGCGAAAGAACAGCATCTGTTTGATATAATAGTCTCACATTATCTGGGCCTTGTGTGCATTTTCACCTTTCAATCTTGGTAGCATCACTGGGATAAAGGTGAGTTGCGATGGAAGATGAAGAGTAGGTCAGAAAAACCATACCCGACATCAATAACAGGTATATAACATGTATCATATTCTGATGATCCCCTAATACAAATACGTGGATCGCTACACCAAGCCACGACATTGGGCTCAACCATAACTTTTTTGTGGGTACCGAGCCATGTGGGTATTCATGGCAATGAGAGTGCAGATGCCCTTGCAAGGAGAGTCATTGGTGATGACTCTATTGATATGTTGCCAGTACTCATAGAGGATCGAATATCCTATCCTACATGCAACATAAAACCGATTCCATCTGTCATGATCAATGGCAGGGTAGGGCACTGGTCTGCGTGGTGTCCTTCAGGACTTGAGCCCGGTGGGCCCTTTTGTAACCCTACTTCCAAGGAGGGATCGAATAGTGGTCAACCGGCCATACCCTTCTTACTCACTTGCACCTGGTAAGTGCAGAAGCTCGAGATGTTGTGTATGGGGGCTATCTGTCCATCTACCACTTCTGGAGGACTGCCCAGCCCTTGTGGACCTCCGAGTCCAGCATCAGCCCCCTCAGTGGGTCGACATCTTATTCGGATCAGACACGGTCCCGATCCCTGTTGTTGTACCTGAGAGCCGCTGAGCTCTACTAAGAACTGTGATATCTGATCTGTGATATATTTAGTATCACATTTAGTATATATCTAGTCGTAGTTTTATTTCACTTTGTATATATAGTTATTAGCCTATCACATCTAGTCTTAGTTGTATTACTTTATTTTGGGGGCTAAACAGTTAAACAGTTAAATCCACTTTGGGGGTTAAACAGTGTTCATCACTATACCTCTCATTTTCACCCCTCCGAGTTGCCTGTGAAGTTATGAAGGGACTACTTTTTAGTCAAGGATGGCAACATGGCTCCCCTTAGAATGTTGCCACCTCCAGTGTCCCTGTTGACACTTCGATGAAGAAAATTTTCGAGAATTCCGATTTTGAAATTTTTGGAGCCGTTACAATAGCCTCATTTTTTCATGAAAATCCGCCAAACGTTACAATATTATTTCGTAATTCTGTAGATATTTGCAAAGATTTATCACTCACTGGTTGATACGCTTATAACATTGAGTTCCATTTTTTGATGCTTATAAGGTGGAATTATTTTCCTCAATAATGTGCCATGGAGTCAGGAATATGCAAAATGATGTTCAATGTGCAGCAATGATGAAGAACTGGACTTTCCATTTTCTTTGAGGTTGCCAAGTGCTTGCAGAGTGGAGAATTAAGTGGTCATGGCCACTCAAATGATAAACAGAAACGCCTGGATCTCTTAAAAGTTCCAAAACCACAAAAACGAGCAGGTTATGCCAGAGAAGCATGCATGTACCGCTGGTTACTTATCCAAGAGCTCAATTATTAAAATTTAGCTCAATTATTTAATTTCAAAGAATGTCGGAAGAATTGTGTTTAGTGCCGTTTAAGTTTTTAAGAAAAATAGGTAAAATGCTGTAAAAGAGGGTATAAAACAAACATAATATGAAATTCATCTTAGATAGTGTCAAAAGTGCCAACCTAGTGGACGGTTTAGGCCATCACTGTAATAAATGTTTTTTTATCAATTCAATTTATCTGTATTTTGGCTATTACATTTTAGTTGCTGTTGCTACCTATCTAATTTGTTGCCTAAATCAACTAATGCGGAGAATTCCATCGCCGCACAGTGTTTCGACTCGTGTGTTTCAGGTGAGAAAACGCTGCAAATTATTACACTATGGCTTATTATTTCTTTGTTGAATAGCCCTTCTACGCAGATCATTGGTCTATAGTTTTAAAGCCCCGTATGTAATAAATGATCAGAAAATGGCGTATCGAGAAGGGTAAAAACTTTTACAGTTCCAAGACATCGCAATTTTACGCTTCTCAAAGATGTTTATAAAAACGGAAAAATTATGCTTGAAGTAATTTATATTAGTGCATGCGCAGAATGGAGTAATGATTTGAGAAAAATCAAGTTTGTAATGTACAATCTACAGCCTAGCCCACAAATTCCCAGAAAATGTAATCAAAATCAAATGGAAACTAGACCTTGTTCTCCAAGTACACTTTCACGCATGCGCAGGATGCAATCACGTTGAAATTAACATGGAATAATCAAACCATTGTCCCCCAACGATGCACCGAATTTGAGCGGGATTGAAAGACTAGGGCGTACAAAAAAAAAATGCTCGAAGGAATTCACGTTTGCGCATGCGCAAAATGAAGTAATGGTTCGACAGCTTTCCGGATAGTTTTAATCGATTCTTTGGGATTACATTTATCATTGAGAAGCAAAAAATCATCACTGTTACCTCGAAAGTTTTTTGAGATTTTGATTTTTGAATATTAAGTTAATTACTAGTAATTAAGTTGGCCATTAATTACTACCCTTTGGAGTTGTCAAAACTGATGCTGATGTTACAAGCACGTCCCCGGCTGATATATGATTTGAGCGCCTAATTTCATAAACTTTGGTCCAGTTGTTTTAGAGAAAAGCTCTGGACGGTGTAGAGCGGACGGACGGATTTTTTAAATTTGACTTTTGGAGTCTAAGTCTAAGCATCTTGAAACGTAAACCAACAAATTTTGAGGTGGAGGAGGGGGGGGGGGGTTTAAATTATTCCCTTCTTGGTTGATAATAAAGGTTCATTATTGAAAATAACAAACCATAATTGTTAAACTCTAGGATTCGTTTTAGAAAGTCTCAAAATGGATTTGAATAAAGAAATTTTTCGGAAATTTTTCATTTCAAAATTTTGGAGCCATTGCAATAGATTCATTTTGTACGGCTGATAGAGTTTTCAGAGCGGCCACCGAACTCCCCAGGATCGAAACACTGTACGTCGTTATTCCCGTATTTCAGTAGGAAACTCGTGTGCGTTGCAGAGGAGTTTGAAAGAAACGCCGTCAGGATACTGAAGCTTTCTCCGAGGCTGCGTAATCAAATATTGGCGCTCCCTTCCCAAGTGATTCCTTCTAAATGGACGGGGGCTTCCGAACTGCGAAGGGGAAAGCTTTGTAAAATATCCATTATTGCACTCGATAGCTTCCGAGCGATATTTCCAACGAGCCGTCTGACTCGGCTCCACACATAGGTTACCCACTCGGGGAGCACAATGTGTGGGGAAAGTGTTGCGGTTAGAAGAGGTGGTCGTGATCCATTTTCTCTCGCCGTGTTTGGGTTTCAGCTATAACGACGACCATTTAAGTGATTTTCCGAAGGGGGATGTTGTCAAAGCTGAGAGCGCTCAAAGCGGTCGATGATGCGAACGCCTAAACTATGCGTTCAACATCAATGTCACATTGGAGAGTTATAAGAGAGTTTTAGTGGCAAATAGGAAAAACGTCTGCCAAGTTGGGTGTAGACCCTAGCTCCCTCGTTTACATATCATCTTCTTCCAAATATCATCCAAATTTAAGAAAACTCGAACGACTAGGGAGTGAACAGATGGAACATGATAGAATTTACGTTTGCGCCTGCGCAGAATGAAGTATTGATTTGGCAACAATGAAACTGATAGGGGACCATCTAGGTACAACCTAACCCGCGCTTTCTATGACAATTTCATCGAAATCGGATTAAAAGAGTGGAAATTACGGTTGATACATGATTTCACATAGGCACATGCGCAGAAGCTATTAATGATACAATCATGTACTATACTCACAAAACTTGACAAACTATACTTATTTTCAAATAATATCACTAAATATAAAACTACACCAAATATTTCCATTACTTAACAGGACGCAATAACAAAGACAATGAGTGATCAAACCACTAGATATTCTCAACCTTACATTAATAAATACGACGAAATAAGGTAAGATACCAATATCAATCCCTAACAATGAATATAACGCATAAAATCCGACTTCTAAACATAATAAATACTCAAATAACAGGTACCTTCTGGGATGTTTGAGGAGGCCCCCAAAACAAACAAAAATATGAAGTACTACACTACTAATATAAGGTAAATATGTGAAATTACACCAATATAATCATGTACCCTAAGACCCATGTACCTAGTTGTAAACAAGAACATTGTTACAATAATTGCAGCTCTGACGAGGCCGGAAATGGCGAAAGCACTCAGCAGTAAAGAAATTTAAAATTTGAGAAGCCTGCTATATAATTTCTCAACCATCAAAAAAACCACTACCATCTATGGAAAAATTATGTTTGGTAAAATTTACGTTTTGCTCATGTGCTGAGTGAGGCATTAAGTCAAGAACGATGGAACTCATAGGGGACCGTCTACTCCCTCGCCCGCACATTCCCTGAAAATTTCATCCAAATCAGATGATAACTGTGAAAAATAAGCTAGTTACAAGGATTTGTGGACACACGACAGACACACACACATACAAAGGTCTGATACGTAAAATGCGAGTGGAAATTTTGATTTTCGAGACCAAACATTTTTACATACATATGAATAATGTTAAACTCTAGGATTCGTTTCAAAAGGTCTCAAAATAGATTTCAATGTAGAAAACTTTCAAAAATTTTGATTTTAAAATTTGTGGAGCCATTGCAATTGCTTCATTTTCTACGAAAATTCGCTAAGATGAGAAATCCAATTAGAAATAGGATGAATTATATTGGAAAATACTATATGTAATGCTAGTAGTACTGTTTGAACGTAAACGCGAAAAAGGATTTCGTTTTCCTGTTTTGATGAATCTGAATTGTTTTAGGTCAGTACATGGTCGAAAACCATTTTAAGAAGTATACCAAAAAATAATAGGTTTTAATTAAGTAAATGAAATTCTGGACCAAACTGCTAAGAACGTGATGCCAAAAACATCGTCATTCCGCCTACTAACACTGCAAATTAATGATCCTTTTACGCAGCATAACACCCTACTCTTATTTGGTACTGCTCATTATGAATTCAAACCTCAGGCATATTTCATAACACAAAGTTCTCCCAGACAACTGCCTGAGTAATGAGTTTCGCTCAAGGAACATTCAACATCCCAACATTTACATTTATTTACAACTTAGACGCCAGTTCGGATGCTCATTGCTTGAGTCACATGACAACTATCACTTTGTTAAGCGCTTATTTCTAACGGTGTGCTGGAAGAATTACGGTGGGAATTAATTTATTCGATACGCTCCGTCCGATTCCCAGTATGATACAGTCGTCGGGTCTTCAGTTCCGTCAATGTGGTAAGAGATGAGTCGGGGTAACCTCTTACGCAGAAATGACTAGCCCGGATGCAATCATTAGGGAGAACGTTGCGAGCAGAGTTCCTGGAAGGTCAGAAGAACTTTTTTTTTTACAAGATTCTGATTCACCACTTATATGAGCAACAACCAGAACATGCGAACTTTCGTATGCGTAAATATATTATACTAGCCTAGTTTCCTCGCTCGCTTCGCTCTCAAAGTATAGCTGTATAAATAGATCCGGTGGTCTTTTCTGATGAGTGAGTTATGTAGAATGATTGGAAACGGTGGATCACTAAAGGTGATTTGAAATCTGAAGGGGATATCGCTCGCTTCGCTTGCTCTCTGTGGGATGCATAGATGCGATGGGATATAAATAGTCCATCCCGAGTTCGTATGAAAAAAACCGTTCATATCCGACGTGTGAGGGGATGTTGCTCGCTTCGCTCGCTAGGGGTGGGTTTTCTCCCTCTCTCGGTGTGGGATGTATAGATGCGACTGGATATAGTCCCCATACCATCGAGTCCTACAGCCCATGGTTCGGCAGGGGGTGGAAAATTTTAAAATTGCTTACAACCCCTTTATATAGACAAATATCAGGCTTAATAAAGATAAGATTTTTATCTGCGTAGAAGGGCTATCGTATTCACCGTCTATTTTTCTGTTGGAAGTGTCTTTCAAATCAAGAGGTTCAAAGGCAAAGTTCAGACCTACATAAGTTTCGACGGAATAAGAAGAGCGGTAGCTCGAAAATGAACATCTACATTTTCGATCACTACAGTCGGAAATCACAGTTTAATGTCTCTAAACTAGCATGGGACCAAATTGGAACTACATCGAACATTTTGAGACCAACCCGAGCCAAAACCGTCAACATTTACTGGGTATATGGCGGAAAAATCATAGCGTAGCGGGGAATGCATATTTTTCTTCTTTTCCCTTATATTCTCGCTGATTTCTCCGAGAAGACAGCATCTTTCGCTAATTTAGACGGCACCATCGTGTTCTACGGGTCCTGAAACATAATTTCGTCGCTGACATACTAAGTGCTCACGATCAAATTTTGATCTGGTAGCGGATAGGGCCACTTTTCAACACGGCGGACAAATTGAGTCACTGCGCGATAACGCTGGTACTAATGCTCGAATTCACAAAATTTTTATTTTTATTTAACACCCCGAAAATTCTTTATTTCGCTCCGATATGATCTTTTTCAAAGCTCTCAAAATTTTCGAGTTATTCAGTGATGAAGGGCGGATCGTCAGTTCTGTCACGTGTCCCCAGAACACAAAGGTGAACTGTACTTTAAAATATTTACTTTGAGCACTGAACTTCTGAATGTTTCTGATATACCGATAATATATTACATATGCCCTCTCTTAAATACAACAGAAAGTGGGCGAGGAATATTTTTTCCCCAATTTATATTAGGCTCGGAAGTGTTGTCACCCAAACGTTTAATTCAGGGGCAGCCCCTTTTTGGCGGCACGTGTGGCGGTTCGGAAAATATCCGGAGGAGCGCCCTGCTGCTATCAACATCTTCAGTTGAGTTTGAAGTTTCATCGAAAAATGCCGTAGGTAAGTCTAACAGCAGATTTTTCTCGTAATCAGGGTATAATAAACGCAAAACCGTTGCGTACCTTTATTGTTCATCATTCCTGTCACTTGTTTTTTCCATATTTAAGCGTTACAAAAAAACGTTTTAAGCAGGGGAGGTAGTATTTCCATGGAGCACGAATTCAACCAGTGACTCAGAACAGTTGTAAAAACCAATATGGCTGCCAACTGAACAGTAATGTGCGAAAACGTCATTCCTGTCACGGTCAGTTCTGTCACGTGACAGGACCTGACAGTGTGTGACAGGAATGACGATTTTTATTCAGTTCTTTCGTTCATTCTTTTTGCTCCTTTCAACCAACATTATGAGCTTCGCAACTTTTAAATCCTCTGTAGAATTCATATTCCCAATACAAAATTAATTTCAAAGTGGGGTTTCCGTTTTTTAGCCTTTTTTTTTTTTTACGGGTTATTGAAATCTGTAACGACTGTTCGGAAACGTGCTTTTAGCGAATTTTCTTAGAAAATGATGCTATTGGAATGACTCCGAAAATTTTAAAATAAAAATGTTCTTCATCAAAATCTGTTTTGAGGCATTTGAAATGATTCCTGAATTTTAACACTTTTTTATTTGTATATAAATGTACATATGTGTCATTCCAGACGATAGGATTGAGATAAAAACCTCGTTCTTCCGCCAAAAATTAAGAATTCCAAAAGAAAGGATGAATTTGTTGGACAACACTTTTTGAAAACAGTAAATTGGTCAAATTTCAAAAAATGTACTAAAAAAAAGTCCAGTCATGCAGCATGACCCCATGAGCGAATTTTTGAAGAAATCTTCGACATTTCAGTCGCTATTGATCGTGTTGAGAAATGTTAGTTTATGATTTTGATAGACAAACATGGAATCAAATTATTAACACATGCACAGAGTAAACTCATCAGTTGTGATTACTTTTCTTTTTTTTTAAAGCACCTACTACCTACGTTTTAAACAGCATGGTTCTAAAATTGGTTATACAGGGATACTTCCATAAGAGTAGTTCAATCTGAATTTGGACAATGTTTCATGCAAATATTACCGATTTTTACAACAAGCGAACGGCATTATTTCAATTTTTGACTGATTTTTCAACTTAAAAATTTTTGAAAACTTGACACATATTCTTATAGGAAATTTTACGCTGATTCCGAATATACCACATGTTAGTATGCTGAAAAAATTATTTCGCACAACAAATCGCAAAAAACAGGCTATTTTGAAATTTTGGACTACATTTTTGAAAATTTCAACCCGAAGATGTAATCCGATCATGCTGGCCAACGAACTTGAACTTTCGTTTTGTGTCCTTAACATTTTAAAATTTGTTTGAAGTTTCTAGCACAATTCTACGGACAGTTATCGTCTGGAATGACACATACATACATACATATATACATACATATATACATACATATATACATACATATATACATACATACATAAAAAAATGCGTTAAACTTCAGAATATGATTCAGAATAGTCTGAAACGGATTTCTGCATAAAAATTTTTCAAAAATTCACATTCTACAAATTTTGAGGCGAGAGCAATAGCTTAATTTTCTTCAAAAATTCGCTAAAATCACAAAAATTACAGAACCGGCTAAAAATGGTTAAATTTATATTTTTTTTAACCAGAATATTACTCAAAAAAAGTTTATCAACCATGACCAAGGTCATTTAAAAATTGAAGCTCAAACTTATGCTGAAAATTGTACTCAAATTTCATCATAAAGTGTGCTAAAAAGTCGATCAAAATTTTAAAAAAATCTAAAAACTCAAAATCTTTGTATAGAAGATTATTTTTTACAACAAGTTTCTTCACAATAAAATTAATTGGTAACAATTTCTTTGCGCACAAACTTCTCAAATTACAACTTAATTTAACTGAAGTGTAATACGATAATTATGGGAAATTCGCTCATATGATCATGCTGGAAGACTGGAACTTTTTTTTCTGTTAGTAACCCATGTTCTACTTCAGTTCTTTGATATTAGGTATGGATATATAATTGGGCATTACATATTTTCCAGGTTTTCCTTTTTCTGCGCATCTTAATTCTCGTTTTTACAATTTTCAGTCTTCAGAATGGCCCCTCAGAAGAAGAAAGAAACAGCAGAAAAAATAAGAAGAAGAAGCGAAAAAAGATGTTTCCCCTTTGTTTAACTGGACAATGACACATTTTTGTTGGTTCTTTATACTCAGTAAAGTGTTCTATTTTTGATCTACCTATTAGGTGAGAATTTTTAAATGTTAAACAAATTTGCTATCTTGTAATTTTTCTTGTCTATTTTTGATATTTTTGCGTTTTGTTCCTTTTTATAGTTTAGTTTCCTACATATTTCTCAGTAAATCTCTTTATAAATCTTGTTCCTAGGTAAGTTATTTATATTTCTGCAAGAGAATAGATTCAGACTGATCTCTACAGTTGGTCGCATCTACTGTCCTTCCTATATGACCGAACTTCTCTTCGTCGTCAATAGTTGAAATATTTTAAATGTTCTAAAGAATTTTGTAATAAATAAAATATTTTCTACGAACCTCCCGTGTACTTTGATCTCCTTTTAGGTCTTATTGTATGTGAATGCATACATTAAATTATGCTGGACACCCTCTTTAGTTCAGATCCGGTCATTTCTGTCACATGTTAGTCAGTTCTGTCACACTGCATAAAACACTCATAAGTATTCTATAAAATGAAATTTCAAATGATCCCATATCACATCTTCTTCCAAAAGATCTTCTTTTGTAGCTACCGTCTTTGAATGAAATGTCATCTTCTTTAATTGTACTCTATATGTAATATAAGATATGTGAGAATGAAATTGACCATCAAAACCGTAAAAAACTGAAAAATTCTTTAATTGAAAAACTATGCTCAGCAGACATTGCCGCAAGTAATACCAGACTTAAGCGAAAAACCAACAACGAGAACTTCAGAGTGACTTCATCATCAAATACAGGCGTTACAGGACTGACACTTCGCAACAACTTTTAGAGCTTCTACTTGGAGAAAAAAATTGAAAAACTCAAAATTCAGCTCGGCCGTTTTAGGGATGGGTTCCCAAACGTTTTCTTGAACGAAAAAAAGTTTTTCCAGCGGATTTTAATTACATCGGTTTGACAAAATTTTCTTGAGTCAATTTGTCCGCCGTGTTGAAAAGTGGCCATAGAAGATCAACCGCTCAGCGAAAAAACGCGCATTAAAAGAGGCTCCCACCCTCATCTCACCACCAGCGAGCCCATGGTTCGGGTGGGAGTGGAAAATTTTAAAATTGCTTTTGTCCCCTTTCGAAAAAATCCAAGAGGATTCCCCCACTCAGCCGTTTGACCGTGCATAGATACGACAGACAGACAGACGGAGTTTCATTCTTATAAAAAACTCGGCGCTCCGTGCCTCGCCAGGGGGCAAGCCCCCTGGACCCCCGGTTACCTCTATTTACATACTTCGGACGAAATTATTGAAACACAGAATGTGTTTGCGTTGTCGCGCAACCAAGTGACAACTAAACAAGCGTCATTGTTTACTATTCATTTATAACATCAATTTATATAGTTATAGTATGAAACTACGAAAAAAAATACGAAATAAATTCGTGATAAATCAAGAGCGATTTATCAAGTAAATGTCCTAAAGAGGCTACATACGAAATTACAGCTTCCTAGAGTGTAAAGTATAGAAATTAGCTTTAAAAGCCACTCATCTGATCCGGACCCTGGACATCGTCAAGTAAATGTCCTAAAGAGGCTACATACGAAATTACAGCTTCCTAGAATGTAAAGCATAGAAATTAGCTTTAAGAGCCACACATCTGATCCGGACCCTGAGCATCGTCAAGTAAATGTCCTAAAGAGGCTACATACGAAATTACAGCTTTCTAGAGTGTAGAGCATAGAAATTAGCTTTAAGAGCCACACATCTGATCCGGACCCTGAGCATCGTCAAGTAAATGTCCTAAAGAGGCTACAAACGAAATTACAGCTTCCTAGAGTGTAAAGTATAGAAATTACCTATTCAAATTATTTAACCTCCGCTTCACAAATCAAACCGTTTTCGTAATACTCAGATCACCTGCTATGAATCAAATCATCGAAACACAAGCTCAATGAAATCATCAGAAATTAACAAGCGGTTGCAATCATGTTCACAATATCAATTATTGAGAATGATCACCTGTGTGTAAACAATTATTTATATAACCATGCTCATAACTCAGTTTGTTGGACACGCACTTCGCAGTAGTTAACATAATATTGTTGGATAAATCGAGAGCTTTCGAACGAATGGTCAACGAATTTTGTGGGATGAAAAACGACGAAGTACCATATCCCTAGCAACGACTCGGTTGTACGTGAAAATCATCCGTCACACATTTCGTTACCATCCCGCGTTCCATTTTCGGCTAGTTAGTCCATGGCTAAAACACATTCTGTGTTAAAAGTATTGAATAGCTAAGTTATAGATTTGGAAGGTAGTCCAGGTGTCTAGGCTGCAAAATAGGTAGTAATTTCAGGAGAACGTTTGAGATATGATTCTGGAAATTTTGGTCAGTTCTGATTGAGAAAATCTTCCTCTGCCATCTCAAAATTGGTGGAATACAAAATGGCGGCCTCATGATGATGGCTTAATTTGATCATTTTAAAGTTTTTCTCTAATAATTTCTACATCCTACAGAAATTTTTTACCTAGCGAACATGTAGAATATAAAAAACCAAAGTGATTCGACCCAAAAACCATGAGTTATCTCTCGAAATAAGGGAATTAAGGACAATCGAAAATCGGACTAATATTAAGAGGGACCTCTACTTCCCTCCATCTAAACTTTTGCCCTTCAAAATCACCTATCGCCCTTAATGTTGGTCTGATTCAGGTCTGTAAAACATCATTCAATTCAGGGTTAAATATTCTCCAAAGTTCGTTTCGAACAACTTTTTGCTCAGACGGTTTTCCCATTAAAGTTCAAAGTAAAAGGCTATTTTTGCGAACTCAAGGTATGTGAAAAATGACATACAATTTATGAGTTCGGCTGTAAGTCAATAGAGAAAGGTCTCAGCTAATATATGCTCCATATGAACTTTGGAAAGTATTTAATCCCGAAGTAGAATAAGCTTTGGCAGACTGAATGAAGACCAATATTAACGCCACTAGGTGATTTTGAAGGGCGAAGTCATGAGGCGGGGAGGAGAGGACTGGCCGATTTGAAATCGTTTTGTAACTTCCTTACTTTGAGAGATTCTGAGAGATAATTCAGAGTTTTGGGATCGAATCTTTTTATTTTTATTATTATAATTTTATATCGCATTTTCATAGAAAATGATTGCTATTGCAATGGCTCCAAAATTTTTAAAATCTGTAGTTTCCTAACGTTAAAACACGCTAATTATTTTAGAAACAACCCGAAAATGGGCAAAATCGAATGTCATAGATATCTTCAAAATGTTTTTGGGCGGTTTCGAGTAGGCAGTATATCGCTAATCGTGTTGAAGTTTATCGCCAGAAAGTAGGTGACATTTATATTTTGGCTAGAAGAAAATGGGAAGTATTAGACATCCGGCACTACTTGTCCTCTCTAGAAGAAACGCATTTCACCCTTTGTGCGGTGGCTACGTGTCTACCGCTAAATTATAGTGCCGTTGTTCTTGTTGTTGTTTGCTGTGTACTTTGCGTAGTTTCATAACTGCATACTTGAGCCGTGAGGCTTTTCGTCAAAACACGCTTATTGTTTCCGGGACATCCCGAAAATGGGCAAAATCGAATGTCATAGATATCTTCAAAATGTTTTTGGGCGGTTTCGAGTAGGCAGGATGTCGCTAATTATGTTGAAGTTTATCGTTGAAGTTTACATTTTGGCTAGAAGAAAAAGAGAAATATTCGACATCCGGAAAGACGCAGTACCTACTTGTCCTCTCTAGAAAAAATGCATTTCACCCTTTGAGCAGCGGCTGCGTACCTACCGTTTAAGTAGAGTGCCGTTGTGTAATACTTTGCGTTGTTTCATAACTGCATACTTGAGCCCTTCTTCGAACTAGGTGCTTTCGTGGAGCAGAAAAATGACGAAGCCCGTGGAGGATGACTGGCCACATCCAATAACGGACTTTCCCCATTAAAAAACCCTCACATGGGCGAAAGTTATAGAAAAACTTCCAAGCCGTATCTCTATTTGCGAAAGCTGTGAAGGCAGTAGTTATTTATCAGACAGTTTACATATATACATTCGAATTACGACGTAACATTATTTTTCGAATTCTACCATTTTCAGGAAACTATGATTAATATGATTATCATTTTTTTAATGCCTCGAATGGCGAGAAACTCAAAAGTGGTTTAGTTAAGGAATAACTTCAATAACTATGTAGAGTTGTAAATTTTGGCTGAGGAGCTATTTTCATTAGCCTTAGAACGCACCACTGGTTTTCGACTGGATTTTACTTCACTGGGGTGTCAAGTACCCCAATATTTATTTATGGTTGTAAAAATTGTTTATCGATATTTTCTATACAAAAACAATGGAGAACACAAGGGAAAAGTTCCAGGAAATGAGAAGTAACAAATTTCAGTCATGCAGCATGATCGTATGTGCGAATTTTCGTAAATTATCGTATTGTATACTGTTAAATTGTTTTGGAATTCGAGCTTTTTGAGTGCAAGGAAATTATTAACTATTATTTTATGGCAAAAAACCGTGTTCTAAATAATTATCTCCTATTCAAATAGAGGTTTTAAATTTAAAGTTAATCGGGATGATCGAGCAGTTAATCGGGGGGCATCTGAAAATGTATAAAAACTGCAAAAAATTGGAAAATTCAAAATCTTGTTTGAATCACCAAATTTTATATAATATTAGTTTGTATGTCATTGAATTTTTTAACAATTTTTTTGTACTTAAATTCGATACATTTTAACATAGGTATCTATTATATTTTGATAAGGTTTTAAGAAATATCGCTCAAACGATCATGCAGCATGTCGGGGACTTCTGAAGTTTGATTGCGATTGAATTTGAATGTAGGGGAAAGTGGGGTAATACCACCAAGTCGGAGAAATTTCAGTCATGCAGCATGATCGAAAGTGCGAATTTTCGTAAATTATCGTATTGTATACTGTTAAATTGTTTTGAAATTTGAGCTTTTTGAGTGCAAGGAAATTATTAACTATTAATTTTATGGCAAAAAACGTATTCTAAATAATTATCTCCTATTCAAATAGAGGTTTTAAATTTAAAGTTAATCGGGATGATCGAGTAGCGGGAGGCAACTACTTAAATTTCATTAATACCTGTTTGCTGAAAAATTTATAAAAACTCAAAAAAATTGTTTGAATCACCACATTTGATATAATATGAGTTTGTATGTTATTGAATTTTTTTAAATAACTTTTTTGTGCTCAAATTCGATATATTTTAACATAGGCACCTATTATATTTTGATAGGTTTTTAAGAAAAATCGCTCATACTACCATGCTGCATTATTGGGACTTTTGAAGTTTGAATGCGGTTGAATTTGAATGTAGGTCGAAAATGGCCAGTGGTCTAAGCTTTCGAAATTCTCCACCGCTTCACTGAATGAATCACTTGGCTCTGGTTTGTGTACGCTGTTAATCGGGATGATCGAGTAGCGGGAGCCAGTTCGGATCCTGATATCCCCCTCAACGGAAAAGACGGGAACCCGGAGGTCCGGACAGAGGGGGGTCCTCTTCGTCCGGACCGGACCCGGACGGTGGGGGCCCTTTCGCACGGAGGGGGCCCGGACGGAGGTCCCCTCTCTCCGCCCTCTCTCAACCGAGAGGGACCCCCGAAGCGGCGAAGCCCTCCTGTTCTCGCCTTCAGTTTCAGTACAAGTGCTCTCCATGTGCCGGACGCGTGCTTACAGTCGTCAGTGAAGGTGTGATGCCGGTCTACTCCGATCCAACTATCATCATTTGCCACGTGAGTCCGCCCCCTCACTAACCTCTTCAATCAACTGCAGCAGTACCATATGAGCGAATTTTGGTATTTACCACCAACTAAATCAGCAAGCCAGGTCGAAATATTACCTACTGAAGAAATATCATCATTTTTCTCACACAGTTCTCTGCGTATAAAAATAAATAAATAAAATTAAAAAAAAAAATAAAATAGTGCATACATATGCCCAATATATATAAGGTGCATATATAAAGTTTCAGCCATGCAGCATGATAGTATGAGCGAATTTTCGTAAATTATCGAACCATATTGTGTTATATTGTTTAGAAATTAAATTTCAGCACTTCAAGTAGAAAGGAATTTTCAACTGTCAATTTTATGGCAAAATCTCGCTCTAAATAATATTCGGCGATTTGAAAAAAAATACTTTGAATTTCGAGCTTTTTTGCAATTTTGTCTGTTTATTGGCAAAATTATTGAAATTTAAATTCATTTTTATCAGCATAAATTTCTACATAGATTTTCAAATTTTCTAGTTCAACGTTAACAAACTTTTTTTTTTTTTGATAAAATTCTGCTAAAACATATAATTTTAATAGTTTTCAGCCGTTTTTAGTGACTATTTTTTCCCAGCACATTTTTTTTTAATTTGACCAATTTAATGTGATCAAAAGATTTTGAAGTCCAACAAACTCATATTTTCGTTGGAAAGATTGATTTTTAGGCGCAAGTTCGGAATTTTTATCTCAATTCTGAGGAAATTTATCGTCCGGGAGGATTATTATATAAATAAAAAAGCCTTAAACTCCAGGATTCGTCTCAGAATTCATAAAACGGATTTCAATTAAGAGAATTTTCGAACATTTTTGAGCCATTCTAGAAATTTTTAAATTTTTTGGAGCCATTGCACTAGGTAGCTAAATTTTGTACGAAAATTCGTTAAGAAGTTTAAGTCATGTAGAATGATCGTATGAGCGAATTTTCGTTGAACTGTCGAACTATATTATGTTAAATTGTTTTGAAAAGTCAGGAATTGAATGATAAGGAATTGTTAACTACCAATTTTATGGCTTAACGCTCATGTTAAATAATATTCTGTGAACCAGGATAGATTTTGGGTTCTTACCTTTTTTTTGCATTTTTCATCTATTTTTCGGCAAAAATGATTGAAACAAGTAAATTTGTCATAATAAAATCGTGTTTTTTGTTTTTTTTTTGTTTTTGTTTTTTTTTCAATCTTCTAGTTCATCGTTGATAAACTTCTGTTGACTAAAATGCCCCTACAAAATATAAATTTAACGGTTTTTAGTAATTTCCAGTAATTTTATTAGCACATTTTTTAAAGTTTGACCGATTTTATTGGGCTCAAAAAATACTGAACAACGAACTGTTCTTTTCGTATGGAAAGCTTGATTTTTCTGCGCAAAAATAGATAAAACTCCAAAAAAGCTAAAAATGTTTTTTAAATCCTGAATATGATTTAGAACGAGTTTTTCGCCATGAAATTGGAACCTAGGTAATAATTCCTTTTCACCTATAGTCTTGAAATTTCAAAACAATTTAACATAATATAGTATGATAAGTTACGAAAATTCGCTCATGCGGTCATGCTGCACGACTGGAACTTTTTTGTTCAGCTATTTCCATCTTCGACCGGATCAGGAGCTGTTGTTCTCAGGGTTAGTCTGCTGAATATTATACGTTAATGTGTCAATGCATAACTAGGTCTACCATGTTGGTGGGATAGTCGCTAAGAGCAAATATCACTTTTATTCTCTTGCATGTTATGCAAAATTTTAGGTCAAAAATATCTTGTACATATTGAACGGTATTCTTATAGTTAATCAGATTTGTGTTTGATAATTTAGTAGGCTTATAACTAGTACCTAGGTGTGATGAAATTATTACCACTCGTTTATAGTGTCACCAACTAAATCTCGTTTCCATGTTTACATTGAAACTAACGACTCTAACATTTTCTAATTATTCTGTACGAGACATTTATACTCAATAAAGCCTAATTCTAGGTTTGGTTAATACTCGCATTTCTTTCGTTCTCATTACAATTTATTGAGTATAAATATGGAAAGATGTCTTCGCCCGGACCGTTTATCCATCGACCCATCTGCAAGTAATGCATCTGAAGAATGGATCCACTGGAAGAAGACCTTCACTAACTACTTGTCGGTCACAAAAGGTGAGAATAACACCCCCTTAACAGATGAAGAGAAATTACTTTTACTGACCAACCACATTTCAGCTTCTATTTATACTCTCATAAGCGATAGCACTACCTATAATGATGCGATAGCAGTTCTAGAAGCTACTTACGTTAAGCCCAAAAACATAATTTTTGCACGATACTGTCTAGCGACTCGTCGTCAGGCCCCGAGCGAAACTGTCGACCACTATTTACAAGCACTAAATCTTCTCAGTAAGGATTGCGATTTCAGAGCAGTGACGGCAGAGGAAAATAAGAATTCCTTTGTACGAGACGCATTCATTGCCGGGTTAGCCTCTTCTTCCATTCGTCAAAGATTATTAGAGAACATTTCACTAACCTTAGCACAGGCTTTCGATCAGGCTCGTGCTCTGGAATCTGCTCAACAACATGCACTAAGCTTTCAAGCCCCAACATTACCAATGAACGCAACCACTACTGACAGTAATACCACAGATCATCCTCTCATGGATGTGACCGATAATTGCGCAGCAACGTTACTCCATAAGATCGCAAAATGTTACTTTTGTGGATACAAACGTCATCCCCGAAGTGAATGCCCGGCTAGAGATGAAAAATGCAAAGATTGTGGGAGAATTGGGCATTACAGTCGTGTATGCCGATCTCGTAGTAAGAAGTCCAATGCAGTCTCTGCTACTTCCAATTCTGACCACATAATCTCTGCCATAACAGCAGTTTTGTCACCTCAGTCGCTGCATAAAGCCATAGTCCCTGTGGAGATCAATAACATCAAATGCATGGCACTCATAGATACAGGGAGCTCTTCTAGTTTTCTCGATAGCACGCTCGTCAGTAAGTGTAACGTTCAAATACTCCCTTCAAACGAAAAAATTACCATGGCAAGTTCTTCATTGACCTCAACAGTTGATGGCTGCTGTTATGTCGATATTAAGCTTCAAGACTACGCTTATATCAACTCTAAATTATTGATAATGAAAAACTTATGTTCTGATGTAATCATAGGGCATGACATCTTATCGACGCATTCACTGCTTGAAATGAGGTTAGGTGGTTCTGAAAAACCTCTGTCAATATGCAATCTTGCCGCTGCCAAGGTCCCTCCTGTTTCACTATTCACCAATCTCCTTAAGGACATCCGTCCTATTGCTGTTAGATCCCGTTATCATTCAAAAGAAGACTCAGAATTTATAAAAACTGAAGTGCAGAAGCTATTGGAAGATGGGATAATCGAACCAAGTATTTCGCCTTGGAGAGCTCAAATTCTCATAGTAAAAAACCCTAATCACAAAAAGAGAATGTGTATTGACTACTCTCAGACCATTAATAGATTTACCATGTTGGACGCTTACCCCATACCAAACATAGAGAATATTGTGGCAAAAGTCGCTAAAAATAATTTCTTTAGCACAATCGACCTAAAATCTGCGTACCATCAGGTGCCAATTCTAGATTCGGAAAAGCTGTACACAGCATTTGAAGCAGATGGAAATCTATACCAATTTAATCGAATTCCTTTTGGTGTAACGAACGGGGTTCCTGCATTTCAGAAATTTATTAATAACATAATTAATATTGAAAAACTGAGACAAACCTATTCATACTTAGATGATGTAACCATTTGTGGTCAAACGAAAGAAGAACACGATGAAAACCTTCAATCATTCTTAAAAGCAACAAAAAAATACAACCTTACTCTCAATGATAACAAGTCGAAATTCTCACAAACATCCATTAAACTCTTAGGTTACACGATTTCAAACAACCAAATAAAGCCTGATGAAGATAGGCTTCAACCCCTGATGAAACTTCGCTCTCCTACCAATCCCAAAGATTTAAAAAGGGCATTAGGAATGTTTGCACATTATGCCAGGTGGATCCCCCACTATTCAGATCGTATCAGACCTCTAGTCCAAATCAAAAGCTTCCCTTTATCACATGAAACGAATAAACTCATCAATTCACTGAAAACTGATATAGCGAAGTCCGTAGTTTCAGCTATTGATGAAAACGAGACATTTTTAGTAGAAACGGATGCTTCGGATTTTGCCATTGCTGCCACACTATCACAAGGAGGCCGTCCTGTGGCATTCTTTTCCAGAACGCTATCAAATTCTGAAATTCATCATCCAGCAATAGAAAAAGAAGCGGCAGCAATTGTCGAGGCCCTCCGAAAATGGCGGCAATACTTAATAGGGAGGCACTTCCGTCTAATCACTGACCAACGCTCTGTGGCATTTATGTTTGATAAAACGAGACATAGCAAAATCAAAAACGATAAAATAATGCGCTGGCGTCTCGAGTTGGCATGCTATTCCTATGAAATAGTTTATCGCCCAGGGAAAGAAAACACCGTTGCAGACACCCTTTCTCGGATAAGTGCTTCTTCTACTTCGTTGGACCTACAAAGCTTGCACCGCAGTCTGTGTCATCCAGGAGTAACGAGAATGGCCCATTGGATTCGAACCAAAAATCTCCCATTCTCAATAGAAGAGATTCGTCGAGTTTCCTCTGCCTGCCAAGATTGTGCAGAACTAAAGCCAAGGTTTATGAAGAATGATGGAATCCTTGTGCATGCTACAGCTCCATTCGAACGCTTGAATATTGATTTCAAGGGTCCCCTTCCTTCAGCAACTCGCAACCGTTATTTATTGACTATTGTTGATGAATTTTCCCGTTTCCCTTTCGCTTTTCCATGCTCAGACATGTCAGCATCAACTGTCATACGCCATCTTTCAACTCTGTTTGGTATTTTTGGGATGCCAGCATACATCCACTCAGACAGGGGAACGTCCTTTATGTCAGCCGAAGTTAAAGAATATCTCACTGCGAGAGGCGTGGCAACGAGTAGAACCACTCCATATAATCCCAGAGGAAACGGCCAGGTCGAGAGGTACAATGGCATTGTCTGGAAAACAATCCAATTCGCTTTACGATCCTCTTCTCTGGAGACAAAAGACTGGGAGCAAGTCCTCACTCAGGCCTTACATTCAATCAGATCTCTTCTCTGCACCTCTACTAACACTACTCCACATGAAAGGATGTTTAAGCACCCAAGAAGATCACCTCATGGCTCATCAATACCCACTTGGCTTGCAACTCCTGGTCCGGTTCTGATGAAACGCCAAGCTGGTGGCAGCAAGTATGAACCTTCTGTTATTCGAGTTGATCTTCTTGAGGCTAATCCAGACTACTCCCATGTTAAATTACCTGATGGGCGGGAGACCACTGTCTCGAATCGACACTTAGCGCCAATGGGGAATAAAGCCCAAGATACCAACCCACCACTGTCCATAGAACAAGAGGAGCCGGATGCGATTGAGCCAGAACATTCAAATGTTGAGCCTGATGATCGTGACTATTCCCTTCCTGAGCCACCCCAAGAACAGCAAGTACCTCAACCCTCGAAACGTTCATTAAGGACCAAGAACCCTCCGAAGTATCTCCAGGACTATGTGTGGAAAACTGACAGGGGGAAAATGTGATGAAATTATTACCACTCGTTTATAGTGTCACCAACTAAATCTCGTTTCCATGTTTACATTGAAACTAACGACTCTAACATTTTCTAATTATTCTGTACGAGACATTTATACTCAATAAAGCCTAATTCTAGGTTTGGTTAATACTCGCATTTCTTTCGTTCTCATTACACTAGGTAAGCTTACCACGTTTCTCACGAAGTTTGAAAAAGTAGAACTTATTTCTCTCATTTATGTTGCAGTATTCAAAAATATTTGTGATATTTGTAGTCCAATACGGTAGGCAATTGTTGGTGATAATATCGTCGTTACAGAGAATGGGCTCGTTCTGAAAATTAGCTCTATCAATTGAACTCGTTGGAAACTATCGAAATACACACCCAACACGTATTTTTGAGGAGTTTGGTTCAAGGCAGCCTAATTCATTCGGAGCAGCGCCAAATCCAATTACAACCAATTAAAGTGAATTTCAAGTCTCTACTGGGTGAAATCCTGTCGACGATATTTAAGGTCCATAGCTCTAAAATTGTGGTGTGTAATATACACACGGTGTGTAATATACACAGACAAATTCTGGTCGAGCCAAAATATACAAAGTGATATACAGACAAAATGCAAGTCGTGCCGAAGGAGGGACTCAACCATTTTTTTTAATTCAAACATGAAATTCTTGCATCGTTATAAAACAAGGTAGAACCTACTGGGGGCAGGAGCTGTTCACAATCGAGAATATTTTCACTTATCCTAAATTGAGACGACAGAATGGCGAATTTCTTGTGAAGTGATTTTGATATAAATAAAATGCTTAAATATTTTAAACACAGAATGTGTTTTAGCCATGGCAGCTCCAACCAAAAACGAAACGTTTTATGTTAACGAAAATATGTTGCATTTGAAGGGTACAGAGGAAGAAACTTGTATATGTTTAAAAAAAAGTCCAGTCATGCAGCATGACCCCATGAGTGAATTTTTGAAGATCTGAATTTGGACAATGTTTTATGCAAATATTATCGATTTGTACAAGTAGCGAACGGCATCATTTCGATTTTTGACTGACTTTTCAACTTTGAAATTTTTGAAAACTTGATACATATGAACTTGAACTTTCGTTTTGTGTCCTTAACATTTTAAAATTTGTTTGAAGTTTCTAGCACAATTCTACGGACAGTTATCGTCTGGAATGACACATACATACATACATACATACATACATAAAAAAATGCGTTAAACTTCAGAATATGATTCAGAATAGCCTGAAACGGATTTCTGCATAAAATTTTTTTAAAAATTCACATTCTACAAATTTTGAGGCGAGAGCAATAGCTTAATTTTCTTCAAAAATTCGCTAAAACAGTATGTTGGGAAAATCAACTTTAATGTCGGACAACAACTGTTTTTCCCTGGTAGGGGTAAACTTTAGCGCTTAAAATACTAATGACAACCACGTTTCTTCCCGGTTTAGACTTCACCTTTCACATGGTTTCTTGAAACCTTAATAGGTGGCACCACTATCTCAATTTCACAAAAAAATGACAAATACGTTTCAACATGTTTAATGTTTTAGGGCTGGGGGTCGTTCTGTGAATTCCGACACGCAAATCTGCAACGTTTTTTTTCTGATGATTTCCGCTTACAACCGAGTCGTTGCTAGGGAAATGGTACTTCGTCGTTTTTCATCCCACAAAATTCGTTGACCATTCGTTCGAAAGCCCTCGATTTATCCAACCATATTATGTTAACTACTGCGAAGTGCGTGGCCAACAAGTTTTTCCCGGTACCCTTCATTTGTGTGTTGCCTTCTTGTGTAACGAAAATGTGTTGCAACAATTTATAGATGATTTCCGCTTACAACCGAGTCGTTGCTAGAGAAGTGGTACTTCGTCATTTTTCATCCCCCAAAATTCGTTGACCATTCGTTCGAAAGCCCTCAATTTATCCAACCATATTAACTACTGCGAAGTGCGTGGCGAACAAGCTGTTATGAGCATGGTTTTATAAATAATTGTTTACACACAGGTGATCATTCTCAATAATTGATATTGTGAACATGATTGCAACTGTTTTTTAATTTATAATAATTCACGTTATATGAATAACTGAAAGCTTATAACAAGAAGGAGGGGGGGGTTGTAAATTTTCAATTATTTTAAATAGATCTTTACATTAACAGAATTCGGTACTGTATTCAAACAGTATTCAAGGAAAACAGTATTCAATACAAAATAATCCTCCCCACTTAAAATGATCTTGTATCGCGGGGTGGGGAGTCATGGGCTCAAGACCCTATTTTTCGTTCATTCGAAGGTTACCTGCGTTGAGAGAAAAGAAGTAGAAAGAAATACAATAAGAAATGCGACATGAAGAAATACCACAAAATAAAGATTTGAAGTACCAAAACAAAACAGAAGAAACAAATCGCTTCAAGTGAAGATTGCAACTGCATTGATAATACAAAACAAATTAATCACCACATATGCGATGCTAATTGAACTTTCTCTCAGCATTCTATGCGTCAAGGACCATTGCAGAACTGCATTACTAGAAAAGAAACATAATAGCCAAAATCAAAAATAAAAACCAATTTTCAAAAATTTCTTCAACATTCTCAAATATTTACAATTTTTCAAAATTTCTAAAATATTTTAATAATCTCAAACTTCACAAAAAGAAAACGAGAATAGAGACAAAAAATGAGGAAAACATTTCAATTCATACAATTGCAAGAAAATGATCAACATCAAACAAACAATTCAAACTTTTGTGCAAAGTCATCTTGTACAACATGCAGATTGACCTATGCCTTAAATTGTCCTACGTTTAAATCTAGCACACTTATGTCGTTATTTGCGTTTAATAATTTGGGACAAATATTCGTCCAAGACTTCGGTCCCCATCACAGAATTCATTTTTGGGACTTGGTAGAGTCCGACGACCTCCTCTTGTAGACATGCCATGTCGAATTTTTTGTAGATATGAATCCTGAGCATACATGCAAAAATGAGCAAATGCTTGGTTGAATTTACGTTTGCGCATGCGTATAGTGAGGTATTGAGTCAAGAACGATGAAATTGATAGGGGACCGACCGTCTACCCTCTTGCCCGGACATTCCCTGAAAATGTCATCCAAATCGGACGGAAACTGTGGAAAATAAACTTGTTACAAGGATTTGCGGACACATGACAGACAGACAGACAGACAGACAGACGGACAGACACACACACACACACACACACGCGCGCGGAACCAAAGTTGTTCAGAATCGTCTAAAACGTAAAATGCTTGTGGAAATTTTGATTTTTGAGACCAAAAATTTTTTTCTCCTTAAAGTGAAAACAATGATTCCGCTATCTATAGGTAGGTAGACTCGGAAGCAATATAAACTCAGATTTGACCTCTGGTAAGCAAAGCTCCCCTTTTCCCTTGCACGGTCTCATATATAAATCTCATTCGTCGTTTAGGAAAAGTGGATAATAATTATATTTTAAAGACGAACATACAAAACACCGCTCAAGCGAGTTTTCCAAGCTGTCGTTATCTCCTCCACATATTTACATTTGCGGAGACGCTTTTTCCCTCACGTGGAGTTTAGGGAACAGGCTTTTGATAAGAAAGTCCGATGCTCAAGATTTTCTGCTTGGTTTACTCGCTTACTCCTTCTCACGGCAGTTTTTCAAGTAAACTTCTCCTCGGCTGCCCTCGAGTTCTTTGGGATCCTGAACTCCCCTTCAACGGCTGGGGTAGATAAAGTTCGGCAGGAGCGTACTTTTTCTTCCTGTTCCTTTTTTTTTTACTCACCACCTTTGTTTACCGGAAAACCGAAGCATAGTGATAACGCGAATAAGGAAAGGAAATGGTTTTTTCCCCCCTAACTTTTCGACGCAACATGTGAGTTCACAACTTTGTTCATTCTTCAATTCGGCAAAAAAAAAGAGGAATCGAACTTGTATTTCTGATCTGAGAATTGGATTTGTATACCGTGTATAGAAAACGAACAACAAAGAGAACTGAATTGAATGTTGAGAAATCTCATATTTCTTCATGCATTTATATAATCCTAATAAAAAGAAACGAAAGTTCAACAATAGGCAACTAGGCATTGGCATGACTAGTGCAAGCTTAATCTGGTCGAGTCAGGCGTTGAGAAATTCATACACACAATCAAACTAAAGTCAATATTAACAGAATTATGTTTCTTAAAAAATAAGCAACTACCTAATAAGATAAACGTTTCAGTAAAAAAAAAAAAAAAAAAAAAAAAAAAAAGAGTAAAATGTATTTACTCTTGAAATCTTCCGAGCTAAGACTTCCATGCCAATAGGACGAATTCCGCATTTGTGTAACGGCGAAAAATGACAAGGTTTTTCTATAAGTCCTTACCGAGGTGGTAAAACTTTCCATTAAAACCATAGCTTTCTATACGACATTCTATTGAAATTAAAATTCTATCAAAATTACTAGTTAAAATACACTTCCCAATTCATACTAAAAGCAAAAAAATATAGGACGTGAACTACTGTCGGATGATATTAACGCCGACGATTTTTAATTTCAACCTAAACCTCATTACGATTTCGACCTAAACTTCATTACAAGTTTACCCAGGACGTGACTACTAATTAATAATTCAAATTCACACCTCTCCAATTCCTGGACTTTCTTTTTCGAAGGAAAATGTCGTAAAATTAAGTTTTGATTTGGTTTTGAGTTACCATTGCGTCGCACAATGATTTACCTGAAGAGGTTATGAATAATCCAAGAGTTCCTCGGGGTTCCAAGGATATTTAATTTTTTCAAATGTGCATGAGAATCTCTCGTTTTCAAAAAAGTCACTGGTTGTCCCGCATACCCAAACAGTGTTTCAGTAATCACACATACCTGTGACCAAAAAACTGTTTGCATTGTCCCACTTGACCTCATTTTTCTTGGTCCGCAGTCTCCGAAAATTACACCCACTATTTTAATATAAAAACGCATTTCGTATTAAGCCTTAAAAGATCTTATTTTTCAACATTTCTTAGTATTACGGATTCCACTTACCAACGTAGCCCATATTCTGGTGACTCGAAAACCTTCCCAGTGTCAATAAGAATCGATTAAAGTGAGAGAAAAAAAAATCGAAAAAACGAAAGTGTTGTCATGGCAACCAGTCTTAGACACCACATTTTTCCTTGTGATACCCACCATTCAGGAGTGGACATTTGCTATGAAACGGTGGATCATGGAGAAAAACGGGTTTCGTTGTCGGGCCCCAACATACAAGAAATGCAGGCGCAATGGTATTTACAAAAAGTTCACTAAAAATTAAATTTCAAAAAATCAAATACTCATCAAATCAAATAATAAAATAAATGTATCCCAATTATGACTCGATAAGTACCTATATGTACTTTTAAGTAGGGACTCGATAGCTTTTTTGTTTTGATAGTATCAACGCACCACGTAGACTCTAATGAAAAGTTAACATTTTTCTCAATAAATTGGTTTTTATTGATACCACCGTGAATAGCCGTTATATAGTTAATCCTAGGCCATCAACGTCTCTGTGTACAAGAAGTCCTATGTATATGTTGTACATACTTTATCGATCGATGATTCAAAATTTGAAGTCACCACAACTATATTCGAGGAATGTTTTCGAAAAATTGATTAGTGATTGGCTGGTCGAGACGGGGCGGAGTGAGTGTGAGTCGGTGATTTGCAGCATATAAGTATAGGTAATTAGAGTTAATATAGTGTAGAGATGATTTATTTATATTTCTCGATTTGAGCTCCTATCTATTCAAATATTTATTGCCTTAATAATATCATTATCTAAGTACGTACGAAAAGTCGAGAGGATATGTTATTAAATATGCGTAGGAAAAGCATTGGTATTAACACACAAATATGACCTAGAAAAAAACATATATTCATGCCTCGAAGGAACGCCGTATCCACCTCATGGTGCCGCGGTGCATTATATGGGTATAACACGTAAAAGTAATAAATATCCATTCTCCTACACCAGTCTGCTACGCCCCTGGTCACTCCAGACACCTGGGCGCCTCCTCTCACTCCACCCCCCGCTCACCCCCCTCACCACTCACCGTGACCCCCTGCCAAGCGTGCCAGGCGTGCGTCTAACACGTCTAAACTCAAAGCCTTGAAAAAGACACTTTTTCGCCCGTTTTTGGCCCATAGCATCTATGCGAGTAAAGCGATCGGGATGGTTAAACGTTGGGACCAACTAGACCCCAAATGTGCGAAAGAACGGGTTTTTTAAGTCAATTCTTTGGCCTTTTATCGCCCGGACGGAGGACGGCAGACGGACATTTCAAATTTGGATTCTACGCACCTTGAAACGTAAAGTGACATAGTTTGAGGGGGGGTTATACAAATTTTTGCTACACGATCACATAGGCTTAATTTTGGAAATAATAAACCAAAATTACTGAATTATTATAGAAGATAATAGTTATTTTATATAATTTATGCTCATGTACACTAGCAAATCGTGTAAGCAAACAGCATCACTTGCCAGGTAATTACGGCCTCTGCATAGCACCTGGCAATACATTGAAGTTTTATAATTTATACTAGAGGCTTGTTAGGGCTTGGAAAGCCCTAATCTAGTCCGTATAACAGTAGTACCTAACAGGAACTAAGCACGTTATAGTAACGATATAAGTTTTACCTATTTGTGGCGTTATGCGAACGGCGACACTTGAGGCCGTCTAACACTGAAATCGGTCCGCGAAGTCCTTCACAATTTCAAAGATCGTTCAGAAATAACTCTCCTAGATGTTAGTAACTATCGTACACTACGTTTCTTACTTACCGTGAATTGATGGCAACTGTTGTTACCGCCACAGCCTAATAAACAACTGTCGTTGATAAGGACCGCCTAGAACACGATCAAGGCGGGTATAGAGACGAACGGCGACACTTTTGCAACAAACTTGGGGCCGTGTTGATTCGAATGAGCAGTCTAACACTAAAATCGGACCACGAAGTTCTTCACAATTTCAAAGACCGTTCGGAATTATATATAAAGATATTATGCGCATAATAATTAGATATAAGAGCTTTTGTTGTTTATTCGTAGTTGACTAAGAAAATTCAATTCAATGAAATAAATAAATGAATAATACCAAATTAGTGGATTGGAAGCGAGCAGGGAAATGGTATGAGTGTTTCAGCGTGCTGAGCGTTGAACTTGAAACAAGAATCGGGACGTGGATTTGTCATCAACGTGACTCACAGAGAACTAGGTAAGTCCCAGCTAATTAAGTCGAGTAGGTGAGTGACCAGAGCTCTGAAATCCACCGATTTTCCCGTAAGCTTCTGCTCCAGTTTCGCTCGCTTTAAAAGAAAGAGAAAAAAAAGAGGCGACCCCCAAGGGGGGACACGCTCGTCCATTTAACGGTCCCGGAGTAAGTCACCTGCCACCTGCTACTCGCATGAGGGCCGGGCTAATAACCGCGAACTCCTCCAGCTGATGCTACGGGCCGCGTCCACAATGGCTGGCACCGCCCCGATCTCGCATCCCTCGAGATTATAAGCGACAATGGGAGGACCTCATCCGCAAGATGTCACGAGCAAAGGCTCAACAACACTGCGCTGTCCAAACAGTAAGTTTCGCCGTTGAAAATTCGTGCTTTTCAAGGGTCGATGGTAAAAAAGAACGTAGATATTACCTACTTTGTCGCTATACCTGTTGGAAGAGGATCGCTTGAAGCACCCGATATCCGACAAGACATTTTCACGCCTTTCAGTCACAATCCCTTCAAGTATGCCACACTAAGCATCAAGTTCCCATTATCAGAAGTTCTTGTAGAAATACGGTCAGGGTCGGGGGGAGGGGGGCAAGTGCGTATACCTGTTTTTCATAAATCTGACTTTGTGATGCTACTATTTCCCTCAAAGTACAAGCTAAATAATGACTACAGTTTTATTACATTCCCCAGACCTTTCTACGTCGAAAAACTTGTGGATATAGTGAATTGAAGTAATTCATTAAGGATTGGGAAACTAGAAGCATTCCAACAAGCATTCGTTCGTATAGTGAACTATAGTGATTTAATAAGGATAGTGAACGTATAGTGATTTAATAAGTTTCAACTTTCTATCAAAAAAATAATAAAAATAAAATGAACCAATGTAGGTAGATTTTAGGTATAATTTAAAATGAATTGTTAATGAAAAATAAAACGCCGCAAAATAGATGATTTTTTGGCAACTCAACATGAATTCCTGAGTTGATAAAATGGTCAATAAACTCATCAACTTGTTGGCTGATCTCTGATTCGCTGTCGGTTGGGGAATGAGGTTTGCGTGAGAGAGAATTTTAAGACTCCAGAGTTTTGCAGAATCAGATGGGACTGAGGTTTGGGAGAATCGTGCAGTTGTGCGTGGGGGTTGAGGAAGAGGTTCTGAATGGAAACTAGGCTTCAAGACCTTGATTTTCTTATTTTTCCTGGTAATTTCATGCGGTTTTTAATGAAACGCACTTGCCTCTTATTTGAAAACGCACTTTCCCCACTGTGAAAACAAAGAGCGGCAAGAACGTTTTATTGATTTAATGCAGCAATTTTTGTAGCCTTGAAGTTATCACGTGCGCAGTTCATACAGAGACAAAAGGTTGAAAGATAAACAGTTGAATAAACAGGAAAGGAAGGGTTTTAGACAAGAAAACCAATGAAAACTGTACTTCCCTCAGTTTCACTCTCTGATATCGGACGAATGCTTCGCGGAAAATGTTTCCCATTACGATTATTTGTATAGGAGGTTAAAATTTTTACACTAGTTCTATAATTTGCTAAGAAATGTATTAAAATACTCGTAGAGTGGTCTCATAGCGAAATCAAACGAAGAGACGCACCTGGCCGGAAAACGCACTTGCCCTGCCTGACCCTACAAAGAGTGCCATAAATCATAAATTGCTTCATGGCCTAGGAGTAGCTACCAAACCTAAAAAAAAATATCTTTTTTTTGTCTGGAGTTTCGTTTGCGCAAAGACTAAAATACCAACTGCGCATGCGCGAATTTTTGAGTCAACGCGTAGAACTACTCGTGTACGGGACCTACGCGTAGGCGGGAAAAATGCATTCGATGGATTCCCGTCGTACGCGTAGTCTTAACCTGACATAAAGGTGACCACAGTTTTAAGAGTATTGGTTCTCCTTCCGATTGCCGTCTAATAACTTTTCCCACGGTTAATATAATTGTACTATCAAATCAAATTCCGTTGATTACGTAATAAAGTACCTACATCGTCCAACAGCCAGATATCCAGTTCACCTACTTGAGAGTGAACGTAGTTGTTGACACTTTTCCGATTAAAAGTAGGTACCTGTTTTTTGTAGGCATCTGCATCTGTAGTTTCGAAAAACTAAGTTGTATCTGCCAACATGACGATTCAGACAACAAGCAGGTTTGTTTTTAAATATAAAACGATTTTATATAAAAGCTGTAGTCAGTTCGATAATAAATTGAGTAGGTTGGCAGTAGAATTGGTTCTAGGTACCCACTCATATCATGGAAACGGCGATTTGATAAAGCAGGGAAGGCTATCAAAACGAACTATTTCACGAAGCCTGATTAAGTAAACTTGATGTATATAGATGAAAAATTTAATATGAGACTAAAAATTGCGGCACTCCCGGACGGTCATCCATCCTAATACGAACCAGGCCTGACGTGGTTTATTTTCGGTGATCAGACGTAATCGCAGGTCTGTTGTTTATTACTTAAACCTAGCTAGTCGATGCCTGTGAAGATGGCTGATAAAGCGGAGCGTAAATGTAAAATGAATATTCAATCTTCTTCTACTCGATCTCGGATTCAAGAGAATCAATGACATTGACATACTAAAGAGACTTTAGTGTGACGGTAACGTTTGGTTATTCATGTAAATACGTATAACAATACGGGTAGAAATGCGTGAAGAGCTAGCATCTGCAGTTGCTTGCTCTAGACGTTGTTCTACGCGTTCGGAGGAAAACCGTACGTTAAAAACAAAACTCTCTATCAAGGTTGTTACCTATGTTTGTGATCTCAGTTTTCACCAGATTCGGAAAAATGGTTGGAATCTAACCCGCAAGATATCACAAGCAATGGCTGCTATCGAAACTGATGAAATGTTCAAACAGCAACTTTCGCCGTTGTACTGTCGTGCTTTTCAAGAGTCGATAATAAAAAGAATGTATATATTACCACCATCGTCGCTATTAATGTTCGGGATCGCCTAAAGCACCCGATATAATACAAGACACTTTCATGCCTTTGAGAAAATTTATTATTATTCTATTGCTTCCGAGTCTACCTAAAGGTAGGGGAAGCATTGTTTATACTTTCGGGGGAAAAAAAAAATTGGTCTCTTAAATCGACATTTCCACTCGCATTTTACGTTTTAGACCATTCCGAACAACATTGGTTTCTTGTCTGTGTGTGTGTGTGTGTGTGTGTGTGTGTGTGTGTGTGTGTGTGTGTGTGTGTGTGTGTGTGTGTGTGCGTCCTGTGTTCGCAAATCCTTGTAACAAGCTTATTTTCTACAGTTTTCTTCCGATTTGGATGACATTTTCAGGGGATGTGTGGCTAGGGGGTGGACGTTCCCCTATCAGTTTCATCATTCTTGACTCAATGCCTCACTCTGCGCACGCGCAAACGTAAATTCTACCAAGCATTATTTTTCCAAGCCCTAGTCGTCCGATCTCGCTCAAATTTGGATGATAGTTGGGGGATGACGATTTTTCATCTCATATCAATTTCAACATTATCGTATAATTAATAGCTTCTGCGCATGCGCTAATGTGAAATCCATGTAACGACCTTAGTTTCCATATTTTTCACACGACTTTTATGAAATTGTCAGAGAATGTGCGGGTTAGGTTGTAGATAGTCTCCCACCAGTTTCATTGATGCCAAATCAATACTTCATTCTGCGCAGGCACGAACGTAAATTGCATTATGCTCCATTTTTTCGCACTCTAGTCCGATTTCGCTTAAATTTGGATGATAGTTGAAAGAAGATGACTTGATTACCTGATATCATTGTTAACACGATTGTATCTTCAATAGCTACGGCGCATGCGCCAATGGGAAATACTTGTAATGACCTTAATTTCCACAGTTTTCATCCGATTTTGATGAAATTGTCAGCGAATGCGTGGTTTTAAATGGTCACGTACCTATTTCATTGTTTTCAACTCATCAGCTCATTCTGCGCTTGCGCAAACGTAAATTATATTGAGTATCATTTTTGGTTTATTATTTCCAATAATAAGCCTATGTGATCGTATAGCAAAACATTTTTATAACCCCCCCTCAAACTTTGTCACTTTACGTTTCAAGGTGCGTAGAATCCAAATTTGAAATGTCCGTCCGCCGTCCGCCGTTCGCCGTCCGCCGTCCGGGCCATAAAAGGCCTAAGAATTGACTTAAAAAACCCGTTCTTTCGCACATAGACTCCATTTGGGGTCTAGTTGGTCCTAACGTTTAACCATCCCGATCGCTTTACTCGCATAGATGCTATGGGCCAAAAACGGGCGAAAAAGTGTCTTTTTCGAGGCTTTGAGTGTTAGACTTACGCACGCGCGCACGCCTAGCACGCTTGGCAGGGGGTCACAGTGGGCGGTGAGGGGGGTGAGCGGGGGGTGGAGTGAGAGGAAGAACAGAGGTGGATACGGATTGTCAGACGCTGACAATACATACCTGCCACAACGATCATTGCAAATGCCCAACGATCAAGAGGGTGGATCATCTAGTGTATCTCGAGGTGACTATTGACAGCAGAATGAGGTGGGACCTTCATGTAAATAAATTATGTGAAAAACTTAGGAAATGTGCATACGTCCTCTTTAGTATTAAATTCCTATCTAGAGACTTATTACGAAACATTTATCAATCATTATTTCAATCTGTAATGCAATATTCAATTGTGATTTGGGGCGGAGGGTTCAAATACCTAATTGAAAAGATATTTAAAATCCAAAAAATGACTCTAAAAGTTATGTTTAATAAACCTAAACGATACCCAACTGATCAGCTATTCAAAGACATTCAAATAGACACGATTCATCATCTGTACGTTAAAAATATGATCAAATTTATCAAAAAAGAAAAAAGCACTTTCTTCATAGACGTTAGGAAAAGAAATAATAAAGAATATAGACTCAAGCTGCCTAAAGTTATAAATAAATATGCTCAAATGACTACTAAATATCGAGGAATGCAACTAATTAATAAAAAATACGAAAAAATTACCGAAATACTTAATATTAATAACGACAACTTATTTAGAAAAGAAATTGATAAACTCATATATGAAAACAAAATTGAATACTTCATGCTAAATTAAAAACCAAAAGAAAACATGTTTCCTAATAATTAGAATAATAAACAGAAGAATGTTAAACAGAAGATGGAATCAAATCAATTTACAAGATAGTTTTTATTTTCTCAATTTACTTTCTTACTTATTTTCAAAATCGAGTAGTAACGATATATATTCACTTAAAAAAAAAAAAAGGAAAAATCTATAAAACAATAATTTTATAATTTTTGGGCCTGATCAACTCCGTGCTGGGACACAGTTTTTACTATCCAGCACGGTCATCACATCCACAAGAAATTACCTCATTTATTGATTTATATTTTAAGTACTAAGTATTTATATATATATATATATATATATATATATATATATATATATATATATATATATATATATATATATATATATATATATATATATATATATATATATATATACATATATATATATATACAAGAAACAATTCATTTATTTATTTTTTATCATCTCTGTATATGTATTTTATTTGCACTGTTCATGATGACAATAAACATTATTATTATTATATTATTATACTAGAAAAGAGACTGGCGAAAGCCCCTGAGCATGCTGGTTACTATAGCTGGCTATCTGATTCAGAAATAATAAACCATTATGTAATAATTTGCAGCGTATTTCGTTTCTGTATTGACCAATAATGACATCTCTCGCTACTTCTTGATTTACTTTTTTACGCTATGGAATATTTTAAGATCATTTAAAACTTTTCAATGATCTATACATTCATGATAGGTAAACGAGGAAGCAATGTGCCATACCCAAGTTGGCAGACTTTTTTTCTTCTCAGACACCTATCCCTAAATTTCCTCAGAACGAAGGGGGATTTGGCATCTCTGTAGAGGGTCTTTTCCAAAATAGCCAAGTACTCGAAACTCACAAGAAGTTCTAAGGAAGCTGCAACCGTCCTGGATGATAAACGGCATTTTAAATCACAGTCAGGACTCCTCATTCTGAGAGAAAGGTGATACGATGATGAATAGCTCTCCACGTTATGAGAGGAACGGAAATAAAATATGGATTTTCCTCTGGAACGGACTGCACCAACAGATACTTTCTGTTCAGAAGACACCTTAGTCTCAAGCTTTCTTTTGAGACTGTGGGCAGCACGAATAGTTGATGACTTGGGTTGCTCAACCTTTCACTATTACAACACTGTAGGTTTTGACTCGAAAATCACATCGGTGCAACCGGTTAGATGAGATGCTCATTTAACTTCATTGTCAAAATATTCCGTGACCGTGATTTATCCGAAGAACACTTCAGCCACTGTGTCCGACTACGATTCGAGACGTCAGTGGAATAACAACGTTCTTTGTTAACGCTTTAGGCAGTAGCCTGCTCATAACAAATCCCTACTTCTTTGTACGAAAATACCTCCAAGAAAGGCGAAAAAAAAGTTCTAGTCTTGCAGCACGATCGTATGACCGAATTTTCGTAAAATATTGTACTTATCATGTTATGATGCAGTGTTTCGAAATTTGAGCTCTTTATGTGCAAAGAAATACCTAGTTAACTATGTACCTATTTGAGGGGGGGGGGGGGGGGCACAAAATAACTCATTTTAAATGATGTTTGGACGTACATTTAATAATGGTGTAGTTCGGATTCTATGATTTATTAATAAGAAAACTCCAAAAAACTATAACTGACACAACTATAATGTACCTTTGGCACTGATTAAATATTAATGCATGTTGAAAAAGATTTCGAAGCCTCGTACCAGGAGTTATCCTAAGCATACGAGTCGATGCGTGCAGCTTGTTTTAGGTCTTTGTGTACAATACAGCATCCCAATAGTCGTCCTGAGTAGGCCCATTAGCGTTCTTCGCGCGCTGCATGATAAACTTTTCTGTTTGGAACCTTAGTCGCAACCTACATTTGTCTTATCCTAACTAGTTGTCTTCTTCTAAACAAATAAGAAATTGTCAACACGATGTTTACCCACATCTATTGGAAGTTTCTCTAACAGTTCCTAGTTCGGGCAGGCACACCATTTTGGTTAATTATTTTCATTAACGAACGTTTGTAATCGGAAAAAAAACTAAAATATTTAATCAATCATTTATTCAAAATTTGTTGGTTTCTTCCGAAGGTGTCTACGGCTGTGCAGTTACATTCATTTCGATATTGTATGCGCACATATAATAGATTTTCAATGATCAGAGTGAAGTAGTGTTAAATCACAATCAACAAAATGGCAATGAGTTTTCTCATTGAACCATGTCGAATTTTTTTTCAATTCCATTGAAATGTCCTGCCAAACTGTCTTAATGACGCCCACTCTCATTTGCAACCACAACACAACAGCGGAATGACTAAAATAGAAAGTGGGAGCCATAGTGAATGTGATGAAAATGTGAAAATCCTGAGAAGGTAAGGGGCACTTGTTCAAACACGTGTAATGCTCTCCTCGCTGCTGGTAAACAATCTTCAAATAAAACAATCATCGTTTCTGAACCTCGGCACTATATTAGTGACCTCCTACGCAATAAAATCGGTCATTTTGCCCACAGTGCAACGGCCGGGTATTCTGCAAGTTAATAAATAACACACATTCAGCATTGATTTCCATAGTCTCACACTTTAGATGCACGTAACTATCTTATAGTTAACCGGAAAATTGAAGAACCCTCCGAAAAACGTTCAACAGCACGTCAAACCTTCCATCACCAGTTCCATCTAGATTATTCTTCTTCATATTCGACCTCCGAAACATAATTTTAAGCGTAAATCTGATCTGCTTGTCCAACTAATCTATATTTTACTAAAAGGAATGATTTACGATTTTTTTTTTATTTTTGAAATGCGAGCTTGTGTTTCAACATTGATCAGAATCATGAAATTTTTTTTCGTTTCATGCTACTTGTAGACGATTGGTACGACCATTTTCTTAATTTTTCGGTCTGTCTGTCCGTATGTTTGTCCCCTTTTGATGGTTACAGAGATCATTGGAAAACTGATTTGAGTGGGGGGGGGGGGGGTGGGGGGGGGGGATGTGTGTATCAATTCAACTTATTTTAAGGCTATTTGAAGTTTTTAAATTTTGAACCAGAGAGGATGTTTTAGGGAAGGGGGAGGTGGTGGAATGGGGTATCTTGGACACCATTGAACGAATTGGGGATCAGATTGGTTGAATATGTTTAGATTATTCTAACTTAAATCACAGGCTACTTGAAAAATTTCAAATCTGCCCCATACGGGGTGTTTTTGGGGAGGAGGGGAAGGGAATGGAGTATCCTTGTCATCACTGAACAAACTGGGGATTTGATTGATTGTAGATTATGTTTGGAGTATTATAACTTAGATCACAGGCTTACTACCTATCAATATCATTTTTAATCTGAAATATGGGTGGGGGGGGGGGGTGTTTTTTTAGAGGGAGTGGGGGTTGATCTCAGTAGTTTGGTCCTAATAGGTAATTTAGTAGTAAGTGCTTTTATGAATCAGATCCATAGGGGTATCCCAAAATGTGATTGGTGAGGGGGGGGGGGGATTGATTATTTTTCTGAGTGCTTATACAAAATGTAAATTGGGGTGATTAGTTCAACTAGAATTATTATAGAAAATACCTATTATTGTCATTATTATTATTCATGGAAGAAGTTGCACGTTCTTGCCTCTGGAGCTGGTCGTAGGACGTGAGGAGGGGGGGGGGGGGTAGCCAACTAGTCTACAATACAATCGAAAATTATGGAGGGACTTTGATCAGCTGTGAGACCCCTGAAGCTAATTCCTTTTCTAATTCGCTGACGGTGCTGAAATTCAAGATAGAGCTCCAATGAGACACCTGGAAAACAATTACAAGGCACGGAGGCGCGCTGATCAGCTGTGGGACCTGAGAGGCCAGTTTCTGTCCCAATCGTCTTACAGTGATGAAATTTGAAATGGAGCATTCCTGGAACACGTGGAATACATAAATTTACAAGTTATGGAGGTGGGGTGTGCAGCTGAGAGACCTCACAGGCTAAACTTTCTGACTCCGGTGCTGAAATTTAGAATATACTGCCTTTGGAATGGCTTGAAAACAGTGATATTAAATATGGAAAATAACTTATCAGCTTAGGCTCTTAGGCTGATTTTTTCTCTAATCAACCTACTGAAATTGATTAATTGTAATTAATGTGCAAATAGCAGTTTCAAAACGACATGCAGTGTATGCAACCCTTCTTCTTGATGGGAAGATGACTTAGTCATAAATCGTTTTGTTTCTCAACTTTACTAAAATGCGTAAAATTTATGGGGTCATGGTGCTGTAACCCAGTGAGCGCATTAGCGAGGCGCAAAGCCCTGAGTTTCGATAGTAAATATACTATGAACAGGGTTTAACATTACGGACTAGTTTTCTGCGTAGAAGAACTATCTTATACAGAAATAATAGACCTCTGTAAAATATACAGCTTTTTTGTCTTTGTTTTGTACGAATTGCTTTTTGAAAGAACTTGGTACAATTACTCTTCATATGAACCTATTTCCGTATACGGCTTTTATAACCACATCGCCAAATATTCTCTCTGCTTCTTGCTCCAGTCCTTCCTTCATCACCAGAAAACATTTTTCGGTTTCTGAATGGTAGCCCGACTTGGGCCCTTGCTCTCGGATGAGGTCAAACCATTGTCTTACGTTTCTTGCATTTAATATTGATTCAATATGTGTAACTCCCGTTGTTATCATAATATATCATGTTAGTATTTTTGTATCCAATTACTTATTGGATCGTAGCAATGTAGCGATTCCATCAATGAAGGCTTATCAATATCGCCACCTCTTTAACGATACTTATCAACAAATTTATTAGGCTTTACAGGTGCTTTGAATGGTCTTCAAGTTTCAAGCCAAGCAATGAAGATCAGGAGGCCAGCATATTAAAGAGCTGCTAATTCCTGCTCGTCATATCAATCAAAATGCCGTTGAAAGGAGCTTTTGAGAAAGTAAAAATTAATAACGCCAGGCGGAACGAAATAAACTCATCGCAAGAGAGTGTTGTGTCTTTAAAAACGGAATATCTTCCACTTGATAAGTACTTTCTCCTTCTCAAACGGATCACAATATCGACACCTTTTTTTTTTTTTAATTTTGCGAGTCTTTCATCAAAAAATGATTCTTTAATCAAATTACTCTTTAACGAGTGGAATTACGCCTGACAAGAAAGCCGCACCTCGTTTTCAAAGTTAGCGAAAGTTTATGGGTTTCCGGGCGGCGTTTCGGAGAGAAAGCTTTCGCTATCCATCAACCTCGTCAATTTCGAACGGCAGAGGAATCCGAGTGTACCTGAATTTAGTCATTAGCGAGCGCTTAGGGAGGTCTGATTGATGGAGGCGTTTCATCAACTTCAAAACAGAAGTTCTCATCGGTGCCTAATATGCGACGAAAGGTGATGTATCAACGTGAAGACACATGCTACCTCCAACGGTGTTCTGTGAAGATGGCATTACATTGTTATATTGTCGGATCGTAATATAGTTCTCCCGGGTAAATCTTCCCTCGCTCAGATGGTTGTATTTTCACCTTCAGCTGTGAGGTTTTGTCTAAATTGAGTGTGAGGTTTCCTCTAAATTGACGATTTTCTCCTTCAGGTGTGAGGTTTTCTCTAAATTAAGTGTGAGGTTTTGTCTAAATCGAGTGTGGGATTTTTACTAAATTGATGTTTTTCTCCGTCAGGTGTGAGGTTTTCTCTAAATTGATGATTTTCTCCTTCAGGTCTGAGGTTTTCTTTAAATTGAGTGTGAGGTTTTCTCTAAATTGATGATTTTCTCCTTCAGGTGTGAGTTTTTCTCTAAATTGATGATTTTTTTCTTCAGGTGTGAGGTTTCCTCTGAATTGATTGTGAGGTTTTCTCTAAATTGATGGTTTTCTTCTTCAGGTGTGAGGTTTTCTCTAAATTGAGTGTGAGGTTTTCTCTATATTGATGATTTTCTCCTTCAGGTCTGAGGTTTTCTTCAAATTGAGTGTGATGTTTTCTGTAAATTGATAATATTTTCCTTCAGGTCTGAAGGTTTTTTTTAAATTGAGTGTTAGGTTTTCTCTAAATTGATGATTTTCTCCTTCAGGTGAGAGGTTTTCTCCTTCAAATTGAGGCCTCTTGAGACATCTAGATACGAATCGTATGTAAAGTCTGAAGCTTCCCAAATCAGCTGGGTGAGCTCAAGCCAACCTAGTATATATATGCACATTTCCAAAGTTCCATTTACTTAATACAAAACTGATTTGCTCATGATCAAAGTCAACCTAAAATGCTCTCGAAATCGGACGGCAGCTGATGAACTAGCCAATGATGATTGGATACAGATTCCTTTGCTCCTGGATCGGCTTTGTCATTTCGGAATTGCAGACGCGCTGCATTTTTGTATTCAATAGCCCTTCTGCGATGACCAGTGGTGTATAATTATTAAACCCCGTAGGTACTTATAAGTACTTATAACATCAATATTGATCCTTCGATCCTCTGAAAAGGGTTCACACCTTTACAGGTCCTGGACCGCACAATATTACGTTTTTCAGTAAATGTCGAAAAATTTAGAAAATATATTGAAAAAAACGTAAATAAAAAACGAAAGAAATTCACCTCTTAAGCCACTCCTCAGCTGATCAGTGCAGATTTCGAGTGCAGATCGATTATGAAATGAATTATTCTCAGAGCCCTCAGTTGATCAGTGCATCTAAGTGCCCTGAAATTATATTTTGTACATCTCAAAGGAGCTCCGTTTCTAATTTCATCTCCGTAGGTTGATTAAGAAAGAAATTAGCTTCTCAGGTATCGTAGTGTAAGTAACGCATCTTGAAACGCAAACAACAAATTTTCAGAGGGTAACTGGCTAATTTTCTTTTTCGTGGCCGAAAACAAAGGTTCACTATTGAAAATAATAAACCAAAACATTACTATTACTTCAAAGTTTTTCGATTTTTTACTTTTAATATTTCACCCCTTAAAGTTGCACCCTTTGGGGTTGAGCAGAATTGATGCCAATGTTACTGGATTCAGTAAATTAGGTCCAGGTTTAGGAGAAAAGCTTTGGACAGCGGACGCCTTATCCCTTTATGGCGCGACAAACGCGGCCGGCGCGGTAAATAGCGGACATCAGACGGACGGATTTTTATTTATATTTTATTTTCAAATCGATTTTGTGGAATCTACGTTTTTTGAAACGTACCTAAACCGACGAATTTCGAGGGGGTTTAAGAAAAAGTTTTTTTTCTGGATTCATCAAAATGCAAAGATAATAAACAAAAACCAGCTGATTTCGTTGTCTCATTTTAGAATAAAGAGAGTTAGCTAAGTTTAATTCACGTCAGATTGTTCTGCACGGTGGTTATTATGTTACTTATAGGTTATTTCAGTTTCAAAAATGTATCATTAAGCAGTATTCACGGACTTACCGATGTGCTGAAATTTATGAACAAATGTATTGATTATCAATACTTTCTAACGAAAATCGTTTTTCTAATGTCAAAATGATCAATAATGTCGAAAATATCAAAGTGGAACGAAGATTTAATATGTCGCCTGAAAGCAGGGTCGTGAGACGTTTGACCTTTGGTAGTTGTGTATGGTACCTTTGTGATAGTAGCACGGGCTGATACACGAATGAAGACATGAAATACAACATTCAGGAGACGGGCGGAGAGCGGAGCACGTAGTCGGTTAGGTGAGAGAGAAAGACCAGAGATATAAAGAAGCCTGCGAAACAAGTCCCATACGTAGGCTATCTGCTAGGGGAGGAAGAAATGAACCGTATTGGGGTCAAAAGGACGTCGAGTGTCAAGGTTAGGAATGGAGCGATAGTATAGACCACTCCTCAATAAAACTTGGACATAACAGAGAAGAAAATGTGGTTAGTTGATATAATTTACCGAAGTAACGCAAATCTTTACGGAGTGGTTCAATTTCGGTTACTATTTTCATTATTGAACATTTGTAATCGACCAAGAACAAACACGGTTTTTAACCCCTCTCGAAATTCATTGGTTAACGTTTCAAGAAGCGCAGAATCCCAAATGAAATATTTCCAAAAAAAGTCCATCCATCGCTCGATGCTTTTCTTCATAACTGCAAGACCGATCTTTATAAAATTTGGCTCAAAAATCATGCATCGACTGGGGATGTGCCAGTAACAATAGCATAAATTTCGCTCTACCGTGAATGGTAGAATTTGAGGGCTGAAATATGATTAATATATCGAAAACTTTCTAGGTAAAAGTAATGTTTTTTTGTTGTCTTTGAAAGATATCATTCTAAAGACTCGAAAGAGACCATCCGCATCACTGAACTTTAAACCGTTGGCTGGTTTAAAGCTTTATCATCCAGATGTAAGTAAAACCGAACGACTAGAGTGTGAAATAATAGAGCATAATGGAATTTACGTTTGCGCATGCGCAGAATGGAGTAACTATTGATTCGGCAACAATGAAACTTATAGGGGACCACCTACTACCTAACTCGCGCATTCTCTATCAATTTCATCGAAATCGGACGAAAACAGTGGAAATTAAGGTCGTTACAAGGATTTCACATAGGCGCATGCGCAGTAGCTATTAATGATACAATAATGTTGAAATAGATATGGGATGATCAAAACGTCATCCCCCAACTATCATCCAAATTCGAGCGAGATCGGACGACTGGGGCGTGAAAAAACGGAGCATAATGGAATTTTCGTTTGCGCATGCGCAAAGTGGAGTATTGATTTCGCAACAGTGAAACTGATAGAGGACCGTTAACACCCTAGCTCGCACATCCGCTAAAAATTTCATCCAGATTGGATAAAAACTGTGAAAAATAGCTTGTTACAAGGATTTCATATTGGCGCATGCGCAGTACCTATTAATGATACAATCATGATGAAATTGATATGGGATGATCAAATCTTCATATCCCAACTATCATCCAAATTTGAGCGAGAACGGACGACTAGGGCGTGAAAAACTGAAGCATAATGGAATTTACGTTTGCGCATGCGCAAAGTGGAGTATTGATTTCGCAACAATGAAACTGATTGGTGACCGTCTACTCTCTAGCCCGCACATTCCCTAAAATTTCATCCAGATCGGATGAAAACTGTGGAAAAAATTTCATTACACTTCAAATGCTTCCCAACTTTGGTCACTCAAATTTTCTACTGGCTCCTGGAGCTAAGAATCCAGGATGTCCGAACCCACGCGACCAACGAAGTGTTAAATGAGAAGACGGAAATAAGAAGCTGCCAGCGAAGTCTCATATCTGAAGGAGGCGGGAGAGCGGGGAGATGAACTGTATTAGGGTCAAAAGGACGTCTGTCAAGGTCAGTGCGGAGCCGCGGACCCAGCTGACTCTCCGCTCGTCACGGCTTTGCGCCCGCACAGTGCTTCGAGTAATGGACAGAATTGAAAAACGTTCACCAGGTTGGGTGTGGCACATACCTTCAGTGTTGGACATAATCTTATCGTCGAATACGAATACGATTGTGATCGCGATAATTATTCGTTGATTCTGAGTCAACTTCGGTTATATTCGTATTCGTCTGTGGCGATTACACGAATACAACCCATAAAAATGCGTCACGGTCATCAATTTCAATAGGGCCTCCCTCCTATAATATGCGAAGCCTTGCTAATATTACCTAGCTTCAGAGGGACGTCCTTGAAACGAATTTAACAATTGGAGCCCAGGTTATTTGTCTCAAATCTATTTCAATAGGGCTATTAATGATACAATCATGTTGAAATCGATTGATTGATTGTTGATTCATCCCCCAACTATCATCCAAACTTGAGCCAGATCGGACGACTATGGCTCGAAAAAATGGAGCATAATGTAATTTACGTTTGCGCATGCGCAGGGTGGAGTATTGATTTCGCAAGAATGAAACTGATAGGGGATCGTCTACTCCCAGAAAGAAATTGTTGGTCAACCTTTAATCATGGAAAATCTAAATTTCAAATTAGACCCTAACTAAGAACCAGAGTTCGAAATTCAACTCCAGGATCTTGACCTTCACCTTATCCAACCTCATGCAACTATACCTATACCTCATATCGAACTTGGAACTATCGCGACGCCCAGTCTATGGACCGTTTTACTATACGTTCTCATAATAACTTGCATTGATCATAATGCTTACCGTATACTCAAAATTATAAGAGGTATAAGACTTCATCCAGATATTCAGAATGCCTAAATTTAACTCATTTTCACAGCATACGAAATATGTATCGTGACTTCTTATTAAGTATATTTCCTATTGTTATATCAGGTTATTTTATGTATTATATTTCATTATGATTACTATAACTAGGTTTTTATAACATGTGTGTTATATTTCATTATAATTTTAACTTTCATTACCTTACATTTTTGAATAACGACCCTTGGGTTTTGTTTATTATTTATAGGGTTACCTATGGATTATTAGTACATTATCGTTAATTGGAACAGCAGATGTTTCTTGTGTGTAGAATATTAGGTATTTCGAAATGTATAGTTGTAAAAGAAACTTTCGATCAATTTCAACCAAACTTTCAACTTAACCCTAAATCAAATTTTAAATTTTCTCAAAATTGCCCAAAAGTTTCCTTTGGGGATGGAGGAGTAACGTGCGCATATTATGCTGACCCTATGCACATTTTATGCGTACTCAACAGAACCAACGCCCCACTCTCATCCGAGTTGTCTGTTCATAGTTTCTGCAGCGTGTACTGTCTTTGCTCTGATTTATTGTGTTCCAAAACAAATAAGTATTTTTTTTTTAAGAGCTCTACAAGATCACCCCTTAACTTATAAATACCGTATACATATGTACATAGATATATATGGGCCAAAATTTTTGAGCACATTAAATTTGTCAATTTTCAATAAATGTACCTTCTAAAAATGTCACTAAAAATGGCTAAAAATCGTCAGAATTATATTTTTTCACAGTCTGTTGCTCAAATAAAGTTTACTAACTATAAAATAGGAACATTCAAAAATTCATGAACATAGTAATGCTGAAAAATGAACTTAAATTTCATTAAAATTTGCGTTCCGATTGAATCAATTATTTCTATTTGGTCCCCTTCAAAGAAAACAAGAAGGTACTGATTTAACTCAGTCAAGAGGGACACGTAGTTGTCCGGGATATTTAATTAAGATATTTGCAAAACTGAAAAGTACCGGTAGATATGATACAAATTTCGCATTGCGTTTTGGCATCAGCTTTTAGGTGTTTAGGACAAAGGTAAATATGATTAATCTTCATGTTTTACTAAGCGGATTTATCTATGCGTCTTGTTTGGATTTCAAAAAATATTTAACTGAGGGGATGATGCCGACTTATTCGGAATCTACTTTCGTAGGCACTGGTTCCAAATGATAGAAGTCGTAATCCTTCCCGTTCACTAAAGATATGACTAAGAAATAAATAATTTCTTCGGCGCTAATGAACCGTTTTACCCTGATAAACGATTGGATTTCAAAAATATTTTTTTACCTTGAAAATTTAAAAATCGATTTTGATAAAAGACTGTCAGTTTATTCAGTTCTTCTACCAATGACGGGGAATCCATTATATTGGGATGAAGATCACCTCTCTTCCAGAATGTGATTGAATTTTCTATATCTTGTGTCGTATTGATGACTAAGTTCAGAAGGATTTAATAGTGTTCGAGGATATCATTTACGGGGCCAACTTGTGCTTGATTATATTTTATTGACTTATACTGGGCAAATTCTCTCATAATTTGTCTATTGTTTAATGCAATTGTTTCCATGGTTTTATGATAATTTTCCATTATGGAGCGGTTGATGGAGTATTGGGATTTTATTTGGAGCTGTAGCTCTTCCTGATTGCTTTGCTAATGGTGCATTATCCTATCGTACTTTGCTTGGTCCTCGGAATAGAGATTTCCAGTTATGACTTTTATTATTGAGCCTAGACCATTCACTAAGCCACTTTTAGCCGATAGAACCGATAGCACTATGCTATTTCAATGAACTTTCCTTGAGCCAAATGTTATTTGGTCAGTAGTGCATCTGTTTCACCGTATTGAGGTTTTTGGTCCACTGCAAGCCGTAGGTTACAATTGGAATCTGCTCATCGGTAACCCCTGGTCGGCCTCGGAATGCGAGCTCTGCGGAGCCTCTGGTTTTGCGGTAAAACGAAATGCATCACCGCGAGCCTCTCAGCGCATCATTGCGAGCCGCGTTGCACTCCGCCCGAACAGGTGGGAGCCGGGAGTGGATGCAAGTGGCCGGCGGGAGGTGGGGGACCTTAACGGTGGACTCGGACAGTTAACTTTTCCCGTCTTCCGCCGCCGATGGCCTCGTAGAACGCGGGTTGTTGTCGGGATGAAACACGCGAAACGATAAGGCGACACGCGTGTCACATATCATCCCGCGACGTACCTACAACGGAGGTACTATCTCCTTCCTCTCGAGGTATGAATCAATCAGTACCCAAGAGGATGGCTTTCCATATGAAGCACTACATAATATAACATTAGCATACTTAATTAAACCTTTCACATCAATGATATGAATGAGTGAATAGGTTTTTTTTTTAAAGAATGCATTTACTTGAAAATCCATACAAATTATACAGTATCATAAGGTGTTTAAGAATATCTTATGAATCAATATAAGCTCTTAGTATAATTATGACTGATGAGTTAACTGACTGCTAAGGAAATCAAGGATACAAATGCTACTTTTATTGTTCAACACTGTTTCACCCATTGTTTCAGCAGTTGGTTTTCACAGTCATGAGGATCAACATTCAATACTACCAAAAAATTAAGATAGGTTTATACCAAACCTAACCTTTCACATCGATATGATTGAATGAATTAATGAATAGGTTTTATTGTTCAACATGTTTTACATTGTTGCAATTCACATTGTTTCAGCAGTCGGTTGACTTGCAACAAACATGAGAATCAATATTGCCAAACAATAAAGATAGGTTACCCACAAGATACCAACCCACAATAAGACAAAAATACACGACCGGAACTTATAATTAAAACTTTGCACTGAACTTACACTGGACACTTGCACATTTGGACATTGTTGTCGGGATGAAACACGCGAAGCGACAAGGTGACACGCGTGTCACATATAGTACCTACAGGTGGTACTATCTCCTTCCTCTCGAGGTATGAATCAATCAGTACCCAAGAGGACGGTTTTCCATATGAAGCACTACATAATAAATATAACATCAGCATACCTAATTAAACCTTTCACATCAATATGTTTATTATTCAACAATCAATATGTTAATTATTATTTTATTGTTCAACGCTGTATCACATTGTTGCTTTTCACAATTTTTTTTCCTTCTATTTGGCATCGGGAAACCCCATACAGCCATAGCAAAACATAGGTTTACAAACATTCACTCATACAATATATAGGTTATTATACTACATATAGCAAACTTCTTAGTTTTGAAAGTCAATCGTCAGTTTCTTATTTACACACACAGCGGAACACTTATAAATGTCTGTTGATATCCGATATAAATGTAAAATGGGCTTTGTATATAGATACATCCGCATTTGCGATTTCTACTCCGGTGAGTTTTTCAAAAATATGAGTCCTTTCCACGTTGTTCATTGGACAGCAATGTGGTAATTTATGTTCGAGGCTCTCATTCTCGTCTTCACAAAACTGGCATGACGAGGACTCTGTTGGATTAATTTGATGCAGGTGCATTCCCGTAAGGCAGTGTCCTGCGCTCATTCTAGTCAAGAGTCCTGTAGAAGGATCTAGGAATGTTGGGTACGTCATCGATTCATGGCTTCAGTCTAACCTGAGGGAACATTTCCTTTTAGCCATCTCCCGTCCTATAGTTGAGAAATTCTGCTTGCCAGTCATTCATTAGTTCTCTCTAAAAATCGTATGCTTGTCGGTGATGGGGCACGGAGCGAAACCTATGTCCACCGTTTCCCGGAAAGTGGATTTTTTTGCTTCGGCATCCGCAATTGTATTTACCCGTATATCTTGATGGGCTTTTACCCACAGCAATATGCATCCAAATCCTCTTTCCTTAATATGGTCTTTAATATGGCTTTCCTTAATATGGCTTTTCACATTTGTTCGAACTTACTTATCATTCCGAACCTGGAACCTGGCATATTCATACATTTTCACTTCAATTCCATCCAGTAATTTCCCATTTTCCGCACTACACATCACAAAAACCTCACTGCTACGTATTTTTCACCTCTTGGTTCCATAGCTTCATCATTTTTCTATTTACAATAAAACAAAGATTGCGTCTTATCTCTTATCACCGTGGAGTAGGTTTACCACATTTTTTGATACCTTCCTTCTGCTGCACCATGGATACTATCAAGTGGATGAATCCATAATTACATCAGTGTATAACATCCATGTATTTATTTCTGCATAGGTTTCTAGGCAATTGCTCATTGTTTTATTTTTATAGTAATTTATTATATTGTTAAATATTATAAGTTAATTTTTGTATAACTACACCAGCCCTTCTCGCCACTTTGTCATCGGATTCCACCGCCAGCTTCTGATCAACCCTGAGAGCTTTCTAAAATAGCAGTTGTGGCAGACATCTTGCACATTCATTGTTCTGTTCTGTTCCTGGAAAAGTACCCATGCTTCTATGAAAATTACTCCTCCAAGTTTATCAATTGTCCTGTGCGCCATCCACTTCAAAAAACGGTATTATCTTAATCAGTTTTCTGTGCAGTGCCTTTCAAAAACACAGAAACTGGTGTGCCATTGCGTTTTTTGGCTTCATCCTCGTATCTTGGCTGGAACACCTCTGTGTGGTTAGTAGATACTTCTCCTACCAACTACAT